>CM072996.1:67607167-68807167 GCA_037038555.1 Rhynchonycteris naso
TTATTTCTTCATAGATCAACTCATCATTTAAAAAACTTATTGAATATCAAACTAATACTAAATATCGCCCACACATTTCTGGAAACATCATTATTTTGCTTGGTATTTGCATCTCTTTTTGGGAATTGTCTGTACATTATTTTTCTTTGTAATATCCTTGTTGGGTTTTGATACTTAAGATATGTTAACCTCAGAGAATGAATCATCAGTGATACCCATTCTACTATCATTGGGAAAGTTTATATAAAAACATAAAATGGAGAAAAGAAAGCCTCTTCAATAAATGGTACTGGGAAAATTGAAAAGCCACATGCAAATTAATGAAATTTATTGGCATTGGCTCTGTGTCATATTACAAAACTTAAATTCAAATGAATCAAAGACCAAAATATAAGATTTAAAGCAATATATTATGTAAAATAAAATATAGTATTAACCATACAGACCTTGGTCTTACAGAAAAGTTTATGAATTTTACCTCAAAGCAAGGAAAGTGAAAGCAAAAATAAATGAATGAGACTAAATCTCTTGCTGGATATCTTGGGCTGATGGGGCATACTCCTAGAGCTGGAGGTTGCTTGTTGGGATTCCCTGGTCAGGGCACATATAGCAGCAGCTCCATGTTCCTATCTCTCTCTTTCTCTCTCTCTCTCTTTACCTACCTCTTAAAAAATGAATGAGACAATACTAAATTAAATACCTTCTTATATAGTAAAAGAAAGTCAACAGATGAAAATGCAACTAACTGAATTAGAGGAAGTCTTTACTAACAACTCTGAATAAGGGTTAATATGTATCCAAAATATATAAAGAACTCATACAACTCAATACCAAACAAATAATCTAATTGAAAAATGAACAGAGGATCTGACCAGATACTTTCCAAAAATCATACAAATGCAAACAAGTATATGAAAAGATGCTCAACTTCACTAGCATTAGGGAAATGCAAATCAAAGCTAAAATAAGATACCACCTCATACTTTTTAGAAGAGCTATCATCAACTGGACAAAGTAATAATAGGTTGAGAGACTGTTTGAGAAAATTGAACCTTCATTCACTGCTGGTAGAAATATAAACTTGTATAGCCACTATGTAAAATAGTATGGAGTTTTCTTAAAAATTAAGAATAGAGTTACCATATGACCTAGCACCTTCTCTTCCAAATATCTAACTGCAAAAAATAAAATACATTTGTCCACAAAGATATATATTCCCATGTTAATTGCAACATTGTTCATGGTGGTCAACACACAAAAACAATAGAAGAGTCCTCTGATAAATGACTGGAAAAAGATGTGGTACATATACACATATAATACATACATACAATGGAATACTTCTTATCCATAAGAAAAGATGAAATTTGGTCATCTTGAGATGACCAAATTTGGTCACATGAATAGATCTTGAGAATGTTATGCTAAGCAAAATAAGTCAGATGGAGAAAAGTCAAGAACCATATGATTTTGCTCATGTGTGAGATATAAAATTAAAAGCAATAAAAACCCAGTAAGACAAACAAACACTCATAGACACAGACAAAAGCATGGTGGTTACCAGAGGGAAAGAGTGAAAAAGGGTGGTGGAAGGTAGTAAAGAAAAAAAGAGGGTCAACTATATGGTAACAGAGAAGATTTGACTCTATATGGTAAACATACAAAGCAATGTTCTGATAGTGTAATATAAAATTATGCATTTGAAACCTATATAAATTTATTAATGAGTATCAACCCAATAAATTTAATTTAATAATATAGTGAGCCCTGGCCAGTTGGCTCAGCAGTATTGTGTTGGCCTGGTGTGTGGATGTCCTAGGTTCAGTTTCTGGTTGGGCACACAGGAGGAGTGACCATTTGCTACTTCACCCTTTCCATTCTCTCTCTCTTTCTCCCTCTCCCACAGCCATGGCTTGGTTGGAGCAAGTTGGCTCTGGACACTGAGGATGGCTCCACTGCCTGACCTTAGGCAGGAAAATAGCTTGGTTGATGAACAACAAATCAACAACCACAGATAGGCAGGGCACTGCCCCATCAGGTGCCTGCTGGGTAGATCCTGGTCAGGGTGCATGGGTAAATCTGTCTGTCTCTCTGCTTCTCACTTAAGAAAAAAATCTATCTATTATCTATCTATCTATCTATCTATCTATCTATCTATCTATCTATCTATCATCTATCTATCATCTATATCATCTGTCTATCAACCTATCTAGTGATGTCTTCTCTAATTTTGGGAGCAAATCTGGAATATAGTCAGTCTACACCAGGGGTCAGAAACCTATGGCTCGCGAGCCAGATGTGGCTCTTTTGATGGCTGCATCTGGCTCACAGACAAATATTTAATAAAAAAAATGTTAAAAATATAAAAAATGTTAAAAATATAAAACATTCTCATGTATTACAATCCATTCATTTCCTACCACTCATGTTCATGGCTGTGGGTGGCTGGAGCCAATCAAGCTGTCCTTTGGGACAACACCAAATTTTTATTGGATAATGCGTAAGGTACATAGGTTGTTGTGAGGTCAGAAAGTACACTTCCCTCCTTTTAATCAAGTAGTCAGCTAGCTAATTGCAGAAACCCTTTTGACAAAGAAGATGGCTAAAAGAAAAAAAGATGAGGAGTATCGTACTTTTCAGCAGGAATGGACAGAGGAATTTGCCTTTGTGGAGAGAGCAGGATCTGCAGTGTGTCTAATATGAAATGATAAAACTGCATCAATGAAATGTCAAATATAAAGCGGCACTTTGACACATGCCATACCACATTTGCATTAAAATATCCAGTGGGGGACAGCAGGAAGGAAGCATGTCAAGAGCTACTGTGCAGAATATAAGCTAGTCAGCAGCAACTTCGTGTTTGGACCAAAATTTGGCTAGCTTTGCAGGTGCTTTAGCAATTATGAGAAATGGAAAGCCATTCACAGTTGGGGAATATGCCAAAAGATACATTCTTGATGTTGCCAATGAACTTTTGACTACTTTTCGGATAAAGACAAGATAATTAAACAAATAAAAGACATACCTCTGTCGGCAAGAACTGTTTATGATCGTACCATCATAATGGCAAATCAAATTGAGGCAACACAAGTGAATGACATAAATGCAGCAACATTTTTTACTCTCGCTTTGGATGAGTCAATAGATGTTAAGCCATTTATCCCAGTTCAGCATGATTGCAATAAATGCTATCAGTGACACACTATGTGAGGAAAGTCTTGCTGTTTTGCCTATGAAATAGACAAGAAGAGGGGATAATTTATTCATGTCTTTCACTGAGTTTGTTAAAGAAAAAAAAATCTACCAATGGATAAAATTATTTTGGTGTGTATTGATGGTGCTCTGTGCATGGTAGGAAAAAACAGAGGATTCGTAGTGCTTCTTTGTGAACATGAAAAAAGACCCATCCAAAGTTTTCACTGCATTCTACATCAGGAGGCGTTTTGTGCTAAGATGTGTGGTGAACAGTTTGGTGAGGTGATTTCGCTGGTCATTCGGGTGCTCAACTTTATTGTTGCCCAAGCTTTAAATGATTGCCAGTTTAAAACACTGCTGGATGAAGTTGGGAATAATTATTCTGGTCTGCTTCTGCACAGTGGTTATCAAGAGGGAAGGTGCTCAGCCATTTCGTGGCTTGTCTGAGCGAAATCCGGACTTTTCTTGAAATGAAAAACATCAATCATCCTGAGTTAGCTAACACTGAGTGGATCCTGAAGTTCTACTATCTTATGGACATGACTGAACATCTGAACCAGTTCAATGTAAAAATGCAAGGCATTGGAAATACAGTCTTTTCCCTTCAACAAGCAGTGTTCACATTTGAAAACAAGCTGGAACTCTTCATTGACAACATTGAAACAGGTCGTTTACTACACTTTGAAAAACTGGGAGAGTTTAAAGATGCATGCACAGAAAGTGACCCTGCTCAACATCTTGATCTCCAGCAGCTAGCAGGCTTCACCCATCCACATGAGTGTGCACTGGACAGTGCCAACCTGAGTTACATCCCCAGTGTCTCTGTCAGAGATTTTGAGCTACAAGCTGTTGACCTGAAGGCCTCAGGCATGTGGGTGAATAAGTTCAAGTCACTGAATGAAGATTTGGAAAGACTTGCATGACAGCAAGCAGAGTTGGTGAGCAAACACAAGTGGAGACAAATGAAAAAACTTCAACCCACGGACCAGCTGATTATCAAAACTTGGAATGCGCTTCCTGTCACATAACACACACTGCAGCCTGTGAGTATTGCTGTACTGACAATGTTTGTCTCTACGTATGCATGTGAGCAGTCTTTCTCACATCTAAAGAATGTTAAGATCTACTTACGATCATATTTAATGGATGGAAGTCTCAATGCCTGCATGAAGCTTAACCTCATGACATATCAAACAGACTACAAAGCGATCAGCAAAACCATGCACCACCGCCTGACCTGTGGTGGCGCAGTGGATAAAGCGACAACCTGGGAACACTGAGGTCGCCAGTTCAAAACCCTGCACTGGTCTGGTCAAGGCACATATGGGAGTTGATGCTTCCAGCTCCTCCCCCTTTCTCTCTCTCTCTCTCTCTCTCTCTCTCTCTCTCTCACACACACACACACACACACACACACACACACACACTTTCTGTCTCCTCTCTAAAATGAATAAAATAAAAAGAAATTAAAACAAAAAACCAAAAAAACCATGCAGCCCCAGAAGTCGCATTAATGGTAAGAAGTACTTTATTCATCATTGGTTAGCAACAGCATAACAACGTTATTAAAAAGAATTATTGTACTTTAAAAGTGTTGGTCTTACATAAAATGCACACATTAACTTGTATTTAGTGTTAAACATATTGTATGGCTCTTACAGAATTACATTTTAAAATATATAGGGTTCATGGCTCTCTTAGCCAAAAAGGTTCCCGAGCCCTGGTCTACACTGAGATTTTTTTTGGGGGGGAAATGTTTTTAATAATAGATTCAACTTACTTAATAAATATAAGTATTTATGGTTTCTATTCCTTTCTGTTTTTTTTTAATGTTTATTTATTTATTTTAGTGAGAAGAGAAGGGAGAGAGAGAGACAGGGATATCAATCTCTTATTGTTTGTGCCATGACATGAGATCAAACCAACAACCACTATGCTTCAAGACGATGCTCTAACCAATCAAGCTATCCACCTTGGTTGTAGAGCTCCTTTCCCCACTCCTAAGAAGGGGAAAGAAACTACCTCACAAATGTAAGCAAAAATTCTCCATGAAGAGAAGAAATAAGCCCCTAGTTTAGTACACTTTTGAATGTAAATAAATCACTTCTGGTTTTATTATGTTTCAGAATCTAAACCTATGGCTCCAGGGTTTGATGACTATATCTCTCAAGAGGCTTCTATCTATTTAATCATTCTTTAACTTCCAAATCTTGTCCTTTATCCCAGGTTAGAGTTTTTCATGCCCAGAAAGCTCTAACTATGCAAAAACATGAAAATATTTCCTCTGCAGTTACTCAAAGAGTTACAGCCATAAATTAGAAATTATATTTAGTTAGAGGTTGCTTAAGGAGAAATAGGCTGTCTTAGGGAAAACTGAGTTCTCTTGTTACTACACTCAAACACATAGCCAAGCTGACCATTTAGAAGAGGTTTTAAAATGTGGACTCAAGCATCCAACAAGTCCACTTCATCATCAGGACCTGACAAGAAACAGATGGTATACTCAAATAGGGATATTAAAAATACTTTAATGAATACATTCTTTATAAAATCATGGCTAAGGTTAAGGAAAACTAATGGATTGCACATCTTTGGGCTAATTATAATGGTGAACCATTATCAACTTGGTGAGGAGTAGTCAGAATTAAGAGATTCCTTCTCTCTCTTCTGTAGAAGAGGGCCACACACAGGTATTAAGGTCTTAGATGAAAATAATATCCATCGCAACCTCCTGTAGCCTGGTAGACAGAAAGCTGAGGAAATAAATATTTATATCTCTTTGGATAATTCCACCTCCCCAACCCCATCCTTCTGCTGGTGGCTTCATTTGTCAACTCCAGCAGGACACCAGAAAGCAAGAGAGCTCAGTCAACTGAATCCACGAAGCTCACCCACCCACTCAGTTCACAAAGACTTACGTAGCAAGAAGGCATCTGGTGGGTAAGGCAATGAGTATCTAGCTCAAACACTTATAAGTATATTTAAATTTAACCAACCCCTGAAAGTCTCTGATGCTGTGAAGGGCTAATCTTTTTAGATTATTTCGAGAAAAGTCTCAAGACTGGAAGAAACACTTAAAGGCATAAAAAACAATTCCTCTATAGGGATGGATATTGATAAGTCAGGCATTAAATAAAAATGATTATAACTTGATAGCAAATGTTAAATAAACATCCACTTATGGAGAGGGCTAGCTATACATGCTCCTGACTTCTCTGACCCATACATATTGTTCTAAAGTCATCAGGATTAACCAACAACCAGTTTGCTTTCAACTCAATTCTTATCTCCAACAGTAGTAAGAAGTAAGAGATCTTATGATCTCGGCCAGATAAAGAAGACCCGGTGCTGGGTGCCAGTAGCATACTGATGGAACTGCATTATGAAATGTCTCACTCTTTCCCTGTGAGGGTTTACTGAAAAGATTTCACAGACCATACCATATGTCAGTGAGAACTGCAGTATTTACTCAATGGTTTAGAGAAGCAAATGTAAAAGCTACTAGTTTCTTGTATTTTTATTTTCAACTATGCACTCTACTAATATATTAGTGTAGCTGATATAAAAATGCTTTTATCTGTCACTTTTTGTTTCATTTAAAATTTTGACTGACAATCAATGGCACTGTAATCCAGATATTTAAAGCAATTTTATACTGCCTTCTGTCATAAATTAAAATGTTCCATTAACTAAACCAATTCTCAATGGCATAAATCAGCCTACACTTTATAAATCACAGTTAGTGAAAACCAAATTGTAATTTCATAAAAGTGATTAAGAGCTGGCAAGATATAATGAAATACATCATCTGTGGTGAAGAACATGATCATTCAATATCTGCATGCTGTATTTTAGACGGGTTAATTTCTTCCATGTTAGGTGTTTTTATTGGAAATATTTAAAGAAAAATATATATCACATAAAAATTTGAATTTTGTGTTTGTTTATAGAACTTTTTAAAATATATATATATATATATATAGCTTTCTCATTAGAGTACACTTTAGTAGATCTTTGGCTTCACAAACTTTAAAACTCTAATGGATAATATATCTACCCTAGATGAAAATAATCTTTCTCATAGTAGAGTCAGTCATTTTTAAATTGCAAAACTTATTATAACAATATTTGGATTACTTTCAGGTATTCCTTTAAGGAACTCAGTTTTTTTTTATCTCATCTGTTTTTCAACTGAATGAAGCATATCATTTTGTCAATTAATATATGGATATAGTAAACTTATATATTAAAGCATTTAAGAAACATTGATATAATTATTTTATAGATCTAAAACAATCAGCAAATAATAAAATACTTATTTGTGCAAAACACTGGGGAACTTGAACTGTTCACTTCTGATAAATTTTAACAAATTCTTCATAAAGTCTATTTAAATAGCCTCCTAACTAATATTTAGGTTTCTATGTTTAACATCAACATTCTATTCTTTATAAAACAATGAACACAATATCATGTTAAAAATGTAGTTTAGGTAGTAGTATTCTCTATTAAAGATCCTCTAATGTTTCCTAACAAATTTATGAGAATTATGAAATCCGCACTATGGTCTAAGACCCTATATTTTCCTGTCAATTCTCAAGACTCATGTCCTACTTTTGTAGTTGCTTAATGTGATCCTTATACAGTCTTCATTGTTATTTCTTTTTCTTTTTTTTTTTTTAAATTTTTTAAATTTTATTTTATTCATTTTAGAGAGGAGACACAGAGTGAGAGAGAGAGAGAGAGAGAAAGAAAGGGGGGAGGAGCTGGAAGAATCAACTCCCATATGTGCCTTGACCGAACCAGTGCAGGGTTTTGAACTGGCGACCTCAGTGTTCCCAGGTCGACGCTTTATCCACTGCGCCACCACAGGTCAGGCGATTGTTATTTCTTAAGCCCACCAATTAACTTGATTATAATAATTTTATATATACTTATATATAATCATGTGGTATACTATAAAAGTCACATTGTACAATATAAATATATACAATTGTTGTCAAAAACACACTGATAACTGAAAAAATAATTTAAGAAATAATTCAACCCACCAAAATGGCCCTCATCAACCTCCCCTAACCCTACTTACCTTTGGTGTTCTCCGTTATCCCAGATTTTTCATTATCATCACCCTTACCTCCTTCAGATTTCACCTCAGAGAGATTGTCCTTAGCTATTCTAGCTGAATTATTATGCTTTATCAGTTATTCTCTTACCAAACTTCATTTTTACATGTTTTATTATAATTTAATTATATAAATTATATATGTGCATTAATTCATATAACTTGGTTAGTGTCTGTCTCCCTTGATAATATATAAATT
Organism: Rhynchonycteris naso; assembly: GCA_037038555.1. Classification (NCBI taxonomy): domain Eukaryota; kingdom Metazoa; phylum Chordata; class Mammalia; order Chiroptera; family Emballonuridae; genus Rhynchonycteris; species Rhynchonycteris naso. Next base: position 67,615,687 of record CM072996.1, read on the forward strand.
CCACATAGATCTTTTATTTACTTTCTGCATAAAGAGGATCTGCCATTTAACAAAAATTTAGAAAACATTTGGTGAACTAATTAAGAAATATGAATCACTAAAATACATTTACTAAAATTATAATTCATTTTTTTTGTTATATTGCAGCAGATGTTAGTTGTTGAATGCTATATGAAGACTTAGTGGTATTTAGAGCTCTATCCCAAAAACATTATATAGTTCTGCCCATATACCTGAATAAGTGAGGCCCTTGTTCTAAGACCCACACCTTATGGGGCTCCACACTTTGTTGTGACTTCCTCCAAATTTTCTAAGACTTTTCTAATGTCTGGGGTTTAGGCTATTAGTACCTTTGTTTTCCCCAGGCTAAAAGCAGAGATCCTGTATTTTATTAACATCGAGTGCTTCTGGTACATTAGAGTAGCTATCTAGGAATTCTACATGGGGGCCCCTGTTTCCATCTATTACCATTGGACTGTTTTCTTTGTTCTAGCCACTGTCATGCCCACAACCCTTGGAGCATTAATGAAATGTCCCAGGGAAATCTGAGACTAGTAACTATGTGGTCATCCCAGATCCTATTTCCATGTGGTGGCCTAGCAAGGAGTGCTACTTTATGCAATTGTCTGAGATTGGGTTGCCAGATCAGTGTTAATCCTTTGATGTTTGGTGATTTTTCTCTTGTTGGACACAAAAGATATTCAGAGTTCTAAGCTACCAATATTTCATTGTCAACCATTGGAAATGAGCTTCCGGGGTTGGGGGGCTTTGAGCTGTTTTTATTTCTGTGTTACAATAGCAGTGCTACCTTCACTTAGAGCACTTGAGGGGAGGGGAGTAGCAGTACGTCTTTTATTTTCCCTGTAAAATCTTTGTATCTCTAGTACCAAGGGATTTGCCCAATCCCTCCACAAGCTCCTACCTTCTCTGCAAAGTTTTGAGACTTTTGCCTCAAAACACCAAAAAGTTCTTATTGAAGTTCTGCAAGGTAGTGACATTATGCTTTCCTAGGTTGGTCTTAAGCCAGGCTAGACGAGAAATAAACAGTTTTAGCTTGAATTGCACCACTCTTCTCCCATCACTCACGGGCCTTTTGCCTATGCTGATCAGAGTATATTGGAGGCAGGTGTAATAAACACTGGACATGGGTACCCTCTAGAATGCACTCATGAGGACTTAAAAAATTCAAGAAAAGATAAAAGGTGGCCAGTGTCTTGGTTTACATTTTTGCTATAAAATTTATAGCAGTAAGTTTGTATAAACCAAAAAAAAAAAGGCTTATCTTTTATATTTTCTGTTATTGTCTGGGGAGATTTTCATATAATTTTTTAATGGCAGAGACAGAGTCAGAGAGAGAGACAGATAGGGACAGACAGACAGAAAGAAGAGAGATGAGAAACATTAATTCTTCATTGCAGCTCCTTAATTGTTCATCGATTGATTTCTCATATGTGCCTTGACCAGAGGGCTACAACAGACCGAGTGACTTCTTGCTCAAGCCAGCAACCTTGGACTCAAGCTTGTGAGCCTTGCTCAAATGAGATGAGCCCGTGCTCAAGCTGGCAACCTCGGGCTTTCAAACCTGGGTCCTCCACATTCCAGTCCGACGCTCTACTCACTGTGCCACTGCCACTGCCTGGTCAGGCGAGATTTCCATTTTTGAAAGGGTCATCAGAAACCAGTATTCACAGATGTTACTATAGATATGCAGAGCAATAAGTAATATGTAACAAGCAGTACATAAATGGTACTCGGGTACTTCAGAATCAAGAATCTCTGTATTGCTTTAATAGACTCTGAATATATTTTGAATAGCCATGGCAGTGTGTATTTATAATCATTGTTTCCGTTTTCTACTAGTGGGAGATATGAACTTATATAGAAATGAAATATTTAATAATTCATTCATTAAATAAATTAATATACTTCAAATGGGTTTATATATTTTACAGTGTGTGTGTATGTGTGTGTGTGTGTATGTGTGACAGAGACAGAGAAAGGGACAGATAAGGACAGACAGATAGGAAGAGAGATGAGAAGCATCAGTTCTTTATTGTGACACCTTAGTTGTTCATTGACTGCTTTCTCATTTGTGCCTTTATAGGGGAGCTCTAGCAGAGCAAGTGATCCCTTGCTCAAGCCAGCAACCTTGGGCTCAAGCCAGAGACCTTCGACTTCAAGCCAGCAACCTTTGGGCTCAAGCCAGCAACCATGGATTTTGTCTAGGGTGCCATGCTCAAGCCAGCTACCCTGTACTCAAGCTGGTGAACTCGGACTCAAGCCGGCGACCTCAGGGTTTCGAACCTTGGTCTTCCGAGTCCCAGTCTGATGCTCTATCCACTGCACCACCACCTGGTAAGGCACAATTGATTTTAAAATATATATATATTTTTATAAACTGAATACTTCAAAACTTTGTTTAGGGCTTTACAAACCCTAGCAATATTCTTGGTGGTAAATTCAACCTTTAAATCCTAGTAATCACTGTGTCAATTTCTGAATGGTAGGACAAGCAAGGTGCAATAACTTAGTCTTTATCATAAAGGAGTATAGGGTATAGCTGATATGTGTGGTGCATATATGCTTGTGAGGGGTGCTGTTGGTGAAGCTGGTTCTGGGACTTTTATTTTACACTATTTATAATAATGTATCTTTTTTTTTACATACATCATACAGCCAGTGGTGTGTGTGTGTGTGTGTGTGTGTGTGTGTGTGTGTGTGTGTGTGTATATATATATATATATATATATATATATATATATATATATATATATAGCAGTTATGTATAATCATCCCAATTGTACATGCAAGAGCCAGCAAAATTACAATGAAGAGTGCCCATAGATGCTTGTAACTCACTGTAAGATGGACTTAGTCTATACTTCTTTTATATTGTTTATTATATAAGCTTTTACTCTAATCAGCTAGCTGCAATGGCAGTTTTTATTCTATAATATAATTTTTATAGTTTTTATAATATAATTTTTATAGTTTTTATAATATAATTTTTATAGTTTTTATTCTATAATATAAATGATAGTTTAAACTCTAAATCTAGCAGCCTTCCAAATATCTAAGTATTTTTTTTTCCCTAGATGTTGTTATTATGGCAAGTAACTACAGATCCCTTTGGGCATGAATTAGAGGGATATATGTTTTACATATTTTTGGTGATAGTGCAAAACCTTTTAAGGGTTCCTTATCTACTTTTCATTCAATGGCTTCTGAATTTCACTGTCTCAGATTTGGTAACTGGTCAAAGGTTGGGGATTTTATTTTTTACTGTGGCAACAAACATGAGCCTTTTGACTGCCAGCTTTTGATATTTTTTCTTATTAAAAAATCAATGATTGTCCTTAATTATTGCCCACATAATCTTGTCCAAGAGTATCACTCTATTTGCCCAGCTCCATAAATTCTAGCAGGTCAAATGCTACCAGTTTTTAAAATAGTCTTGTTGTCTATTATGATAATTAAATATCCCTTGCTTCTTTTGGGTAATTGCTGTCACTCAGCTTCTGAGAGTACAGAATTTCATTTCCACTGATACTAGGAATCCCAGTTCTAGGCATAATCTCCTTTTGCTAACCCTGGTCTTTAAAAATAGCCACCAAAGAGCTTTTCAAGGATACTGATGCCCCCACAAATATTGCCATAGTGAAAGAAAAGTCTCTAGTCTCTTCTCGGGTCTTACTCAGGTGGTAGATTCTCTAGTTAATATAGTAGAAATGCTTAACTCCATATGAATTTTGACCCATTTGTCAATACTCTGCAAGCAGATTTGAACACTGCCACCTACTTTTGAGGGCTGCCATTTTGTCTAAGTATAAAGAAACATCCCAGCAGAGTTTTAGGGTCGGCTTCAGAATTGTTGAGATATTAAAGTGTGAGATACAACATGATATTTCTCTTATGTTGATAAATTCTAATCTCTCTAGGCTCATATTTTATACACATCTTCCATTTCAATATTCTCAAAGTCTAAACCTACCCATTTCATTTCCACTATTTCATCTATTACATGTAAGCCAGTTCATGCAAAGGTCCTATGTTAGTTATTGTCTAGAGGCAAAGAGAGGTCAGGAGTGGATGCGCTGGAGGAGGCATCATCTTCCAAAGAAATGATCATATGTGAGTTATTATAATTGTCTCCAGACAACAACAACAAAAAGCTTCTCTTTTCTAGAAAGAATGAGAGGATTACTTCTGCTCGTTAATACTGTAGTAGAATCTAAGGCACTTCCACCCAAATGACCCAATTTCTGCTATCAGGGTTTTCATCCTTCCCTGTTAAGAAATTATTTTTTTTATAGGAGTCCTATCAAGGCTATGTATTCAGTCTCCTTAGAAATTTTGCCACCTTTCCAATTAAATTCCTGTCCTGATTATCGGCACTGTCTTCACTGCATTTATAGGAGGAGATGAGGGTCTTTTTCTGGAGATCTTCACATTTTCAGAGCATACACAGAGTGAAACAAGCGGCTACCCTGTACCTGCCAGTATTTTTAAAAAGGTTTTACAGTCATTAACAAATCCAAGTGACTGACAATCTTTATAAATACCATTTTTTCTTCATTTCCTTCAAATGCAAGAGAGCTTTTACACAAGTCAATTTTACCTCTTCTATATCTCCAAATCAATAACAGGTTAGGGTGAGGAAGATTAGTAATTGCTATACTAGCACTTGCAAGGAGTTAAAAGTGCCAACTTACACCCATAGTGGGGACATTTTCATTACCTGGATCTGGTTGCAAATCCCTCCCAAGAGTTGCCTCGCATGGCCTCCTCTTTCACAATTACATGTACTAGTTTACAACTCCTGCAAAAAATGCCTTAGATAAGATTTGATTATGGTAGTTTATTTGGGAGAAGATCTCTGGAAGCATAAGGAAGGACATAAGAAAATGAGATATAAAGTAGGAAAAACCAATGAAACATATCTTAATAAAATAGTTACTAAGTTGGCAACTGGAACATCCCTCCACCCAGCTATCTTCTAAGTCAGTTTGTAGAATACGCCTATTATCTCCTCTACACAAGTGGGCTTTACCATTTAACTTTCAACTCCTTATTCTATTGGTTGAAGGATTAACTCATGCATCCTCCTTGTCTGGGGACCTCTGCATGAAATAGAATTTCTGTGTTTTCGGAGACAAAGAAAAAGAGATAAAAATGATCTAGAGAACTGTCAAACTCAGCTGCGGCTCAAGTGAGCTGAAGGAAGGTTATTTGTAACACCACAGACATATGCTCAGGGCCCAAACAATTTTCCATGAAAGAATTTCTAAACTTTCAACATACAAATAGTCACCTTTTTACATAAAGTTTTTCAAAGAAAACAAAAAATGAGAGCTATCAACATTACTCATGAAGCTAGTATAACTTAAAAAATTAGAAAAAATAAATCATTTTCATTCAATTTTATTCATTAACACATAAGAAGTTTCTAAAATACTATCAACAAATTGAATTTCACATGATTTTAAAAACTAATGGTCAGATATACCTTATAACAGAACTGCAGGGACATTTCAACAATAAAAATTTTTTTAATATAATTTAACATATCAACAAAGTGAGAAAAATGTTTATATAAGTATTCTATTAAATACAGAAAAAATTCAATAAAATGCAATACACATTCATACTAAAAATAAAAAACTACAAAGTAAATTTAAAAAAATATATAACTTATTTATACCAGCAAAGATACTTGTCAAAATCGCATAGAAAATGTCATCTATTTGAATATTTTGGAAATGTTTCCAATATAAGGAAAGGTAACTATAATGCCTATTTATTTCATATTTCACTAGAAGTTCTAGCTACCACATCAATTTAAAATAGGAGTAGGCAGAAAAATTATAAAAAAACTATATATTCTCTTACTTGCTAACATAGTTATTTATAGATATTTAGTAGGGTTATTTATTTGTGTAGCAGTATATAAAATTTAGACTATATACATCAGGAATGACTGATTAGAAAATGCTAGGCAAAAATGCCATTTATAATAGCATAAATATCTATATGGAGTTAATCTAAAAATACAAATAGGGTTTTTATTAAGACATTATAAAATATTATTGAAAAATAGTGTAAGGAACTTTAAAATAGATATAAATAAATGGGACACTATAGCATATTTATAAAAGAAAAGATATATTTTATGAAGATGCCAGTTTTCCCATAATATTTTATAAATTTAATGTAATTCCAATCAATAACCAAAAATAATCTTTGTGGAGCTATGCAAATACTCTAAAATTGATATGAAAACTCAGAACTTAGTAGTAGTTAAGGAAATATGTATAAATATAAAAGTATAAGGGAATTAAACATATTAGATACTAAAATGAAGCATAAAATTATGTGGTTTGACTTACAGCTCTGTAAAGCTATTGATCAGAGTTAAAGGCACAGAAATAGAGAAAAGCCCATATAAATATTTGTTTTATATTACATAGGTACCATTACCAAGCACTGGATAATAATGAACTAATTATCAAATGGTGCTAGGAGAGTTGAATTTTTATATTTAAAAATGCTTTGAGATTTTTGACTTCAGACCTGATTGAAGTATAACTTCTAAATAAAGAAAAAAGCAGATACTTAAGAAAAAATATGCAGGTGGTAGTTGTTTTTATTTAAAGCAAACAAAGTACATTATAATATATTTGATTATATTAAATTAATATTTTTAGGGCTCAGGATAACATATATGATATGAAAGACCAGTCAATATTAGAAGATATGTAACACAGATAACACTGGGGAACAAAATTTTTGTTGCGTCCACAAAAACACGTGTTTTTACCTAATTCAAGTGTACTGATCTCAAATCGGACAATAGTTTTTCTCTGTAAGCTACAATTTTTCTGCAAATCAAGACTTTAGGTTTTTATCTTATTGTAAAATTTTCAATATTTATTTCAACATAATGAAGTAGAATGTCTTCTTGGGCATCATCTTTCTGAAAATATAATAATATATAAATAATGCAGTAAATACACTAAAAGATATGATTGCATCAGAATTCTTCTACAATTCCGAAATAGAACATATTAAAACACTTATTTTAATCAAAATTTGCACAAAACTTACTAAAATTCTATTGAGGCAAAACTTTGCGTTTGTGTACTTTTTGAAGACAATCTCGGTTGATGCTGCAGCAGTAGTCTGCTCATCACTAACAGCTCCAATATTTTCGGGAAACTTATCAAGGTGACTGTTCAGGAAGTGAATCTTAACACTCATGTTACATCCAATGTCGCAGAAAGCCAACAGCGTTCTTTAAACCAGAAGATCGTTGTTTTCTGCTTTTTGGTGCCAAGGAAGTATTTTGTAACTGCCACAAAAGACTGCCATGCTGCTTTCGCCTCCTTATTCATCTTCCTGGAAAATTCTTTCTCACGTATGAGGGTTCAAATTTGAGGTCTATCGAATACAGACCTGTGTTTTTCTTCTTGAAAGACAAGGCAGGAAAAGCAGAAATAATATGCTGAAAGCATTCACTTTCTCTATTCAAAGCCTGAACAAACTGCTTTATTAAGCCAAGTTTTATGTGAAGTGGGGGGAAATGATTCTGTCTTGCTTAACTACAGGTTCATTCACAATATTTTGCATCCCTACTTCCAGAGCTTCATGTGTCAGCCATTTCTTCTGTGTCCAGTGTTTGTCCAGAGCTCGGCTGTCTCACAAACACAAAAAGCAAGGATACTTCGTGAAACCACTCTGTTGTCCTAGCAGAAAACTTATCATTTTAAGATCACCACAAGTGATCCAGTTATGCTCCTCATACTTCAGAAAGTTGAGGACAATCTTTGTGTTATTATAATCTTATTGCAGATGAATTGAATAACCAATTGGAACTGTGGCATAAACATTACCATTGTGTAAGAGAACACAATTTAGACTCTGTATAGAGCTGTCAAGAAACAGCCGCTAGAAGACTACTGATATCATGACAGTAAAAAAAGTGTTTGTCTTCGAGAAAAAAGTCTATAAATACTTGTACACGCTTCCTGAAATGGGATACTTTAACTGACTGGTGAAGCACATTCTTTTCTTGAAACCTGGAGGATAGTAACTCAGCTGGTTTCTTTGATAGGCCCAAATCTCTTACTAAGTCATCCAATTTGGGTTGCTAAACTGATGAGGGATTAATGACTGTTTGGCATCAGAAGAAGAAGACCCTTCAGATTCTACAACCATTTCCTCATGCATCTTATCAAAATATACTTGATCACCATGTTCACTTTGTTCATCCTTAGAAGAAATAAAACCATTGAAAATTAAACCGGGAGTGTTTCAGAGTGTGTGATAGGTCATATTGCTGAAGAAATGTTAGGATATGCGATCATATGCCGTTTTTCTTTTGGTGCCCTTTGTATAGATCAGACAGAAAGAACAGTCACTGCTGTGAGCCTTAGATTCAAGCCAAACAATGGGATTGCCAAAAGGCATTCCTTTGCATTTTCCTTTTGTTCAGTCAGGCAGCATTTCCTCACAATTATGACACACAATATGAGGAGCCCAATTCTTGTCTTGATAGCCAAGGGGAACTTGAAAATAGGCAATATATGCACGTGTCACAAATGATGAAATATTGCGACTTTGACATTGAAGTGTGTAACAGCCACATATAAAACAGAAGGTGTCAGGAGTATTCTTACATTTAAGCCTACTCAAAGAAACCACGATTCAATCTTAAAACAAAATAAGAGGGTGTTTTTATCAGATTTTATATATATATATATATAATATAATTTTTTTACATTTTTTTTTTCCAGAGAGTGAGTCAGAGAGAGGGATAGATAGGGACAGGCAGACAGAAATGGAGAGAGATCAGAAGCATCAATCATCAGTTTTTTGTTGCGACACTTTAGTTGTTCATTGATTGCTTTTTCATATGTGCCTTGACTGGGGGGCTACAGCAGACTGAGTAACCCCTTGCTAAAGCCAGTGACCTTGAGCTCAAGCTGGTGACCTTGCTCAAACCAGATGAACCCGTGCTCAAACTGGTGACTTCGGGGTTTCGAACCTGGGTCCTCCACATTCCAGTTTTTAATGCTCTATCCACTGCGCCACCACCTGGTCAGGCCAGATAATAATTCTTTTACATTTAAAGACAACTACAATTATGTAAAAGTGATGTTTGTAAAACATTAATTGCCTTGTGGTTATGTTCAATCCAAGAGTCGTTGCCCTTTAACTCCAATTTAAAAACCAATGCATACCATTAACTGTAACAAAAAAATTAAAACTGCATAAAAACTAGAGCATGCAGCAAAAAAAAGATTTTGGATTTGGAATCAGCGAGGCATATATATAACAGTTCTAAAACCTTATGCAATGGAAAAGTAAAATAAAATTATTACCCAGTGTAATTGATAAAATATTAGCATACAGAATATATAAAATCTTGTACAATTTTATAAGAAAATGGTAAGAGAAATGGGCAATATGTAGGAAGACACAGCATAAGGAGGGAAACATCCAATATCATAGAAAACATACTTAACTATTTGCTGTTAAATTTTAAGAAAAATATTATTAAAGACAAAGAATGTGATACTATTTTCGATTAGTAAGGAGCTAATATAATCCTGGTGAAAATTAGTAAAATTAAAATATGAACACTAAAATTTATAAATTCTGATTTTGGTGGAAGAGAGAAACCATAAAGATACTTTTGTTCACCAAGAAAACACATAAAAGGAAAATCATGAAAGTAATTGTGATTTTAGGAACAAACTAGAAACTATCTAACTGATAAAATATATATCTATATAATGCTATATATAAATGAAAATTAATAAGATATAATAAATAAGCATCTATATCAAAATTAGTAATGAATAAATAATAACTAACATATAATTAATGCAATTAATAAAATGTGAGATAATATTAAATGATGTTCATAAAATTTATATTTAATAATGTGGCTTGAAATAAAAATAAAGCAAGCTGTGGTGCTTTATTTTAAATATAAAAGTAATATGGGTTTACTGTTAACCAATCCAAAGAGCTTTGTGTAGCATGTGTGGGTGAGCAGGTTCATACAATAAATCTATATCCTCTTTCTGTTCTATATAATTCCCTCACTTAATGTTTAGCAAGAGAGTGTCATCATTTCAGTTTCTTTTAAGTAGATCACCACTGGGCTCAGTTTTCAGTTAAATGAGGAAGCAAGCAGTAGGAACACTCCCAGTTCAGTTGTTCAAGATAATACAGTGGAAGGCAAAAGAAGGTTGACGGTTGTTTGTATGAAAAATAATACAATAATAAATAATAATGAAAGAATAAATTCTGTGTTTTGGTAACTCACAACTGCAAATTGTTTTGTGTGTGTGACAGAGATAGAGGGAAACAGAGAGAGAGACATACAGACAGAAAGAGAGAGAGAGATGAGAAGCATAAATATTTTGTTGCAGCACCTTAATTGTTTGTTGCTGGTTTTCTCATATGTGTCTTAAGCAGTGTGGTGGCAGGGCTACAGCAGACCTAGTGGTCCCTTTCTCAAGCCAGCGACCTTGGGCTCAAGCTGAGGAGCCTTACTCAAACCAGGTGAGCCCACACTCAAGCTGGTGACTTAGGGGTTTCGAACCTGTCTTCTCCAAGTCCCAGTCCGATGCTCTATCCACTGCACCACCGCCTGGTCAGGCTGTAAACCTTTTATTTTGCCACATTGTATATACTAAATTCAGAATCTCTATGGATAATTTTACACCATCCACCATGATTGTTTTTCTCACTGGTATAATAAGCTTTACAATCTATTTTTAATATTATACCCAGTTTCTATAAATCTGAAATGGTTAGCAATTACAAAACTCTTGGAGTTCTTTTGTTGTATATATCACCTTATCTCAGTTTACATTTCGGTGTATAGTCAGCCTGCTATGATAGGTTTTTGTTCTTCCATGGTCTGCTTATATGTGGGCCTAGTAAGAGATGTAAAAACATGAAAGGTGGGTCTTAAGAATCAGTATTTACCTGAAATAAAAATAACACATATTTGGTGATTATATTTTTCAGGCAAGGCAAAACAGAACAGCTTCTGTTGACTAAAGAGGTTTGTATTCCTTGAGAAATTAGTAGAGTTCAGCTGGGGTTATGAGTGGGGAAAGAAACTCTATGAGGAACCAAGACTGAGCAAGATATTTACAGTGTGAAAAAGCAAGGTCACTGTAAGAATCCATACATATAGCTGAGTGCAGAACAGTACAGCAAAGCCAAGGCATAGATTGGAAATAGTTAAAGGAGAAAGTAGATCTCAATTGTACTTGCAAATATGTAGGTTTTAGGTTTTATACAGAAAAACTATTGAATATTCTTGAGTGGGGGGTAGATACATAGTCATATTAGAAAGTTAAATGAAGGAATGGCTACAGTGTGGAGGGTAGGACTTGAGAAGGAGAAAATGCATGGGCATATTAATATCAGTCCAAATTTTTATATATATGATGTAATATCTGAAATGATGAATAAGGATTTTCAGAGGACCAGTTGTTTAAAGTTACAGGCTTTACCCTGTCCTGTGATGGGGCAGTGGATAGAGAGTTGATAGAATGCTGAGGTCTCCAGTTCAAAAACCAAGACTTGCAGAGTCAAGGCACATATATGAGTTGATGCTTCCTGCTTCTCCTGCCCTTTATTTATCTCTCACTTCTCTATCTTAAATCAATAAACAAAAAATTAAAGTTGCAGTGGCTTTAGGTCTCATGTGTGTTGGGGGTATTGTAGAGTTAAGAGTTTGTAACTAGAATATAAAATACAGTGATAAAAGAAAGGGAGTCAGAAAAGTCAGAAGAGTGAATAAGCCAGGACTGGAAAACGGAGAAATTTAGTTTATTACAAATTTTACAAATTAGATTATATTGGTGTTTCTCAAACTTTAACATGCACTGAATTCATCTGTAGAATTTACAAAATATTCAGTTGCAAAGATTTCTTTCTCCTTTATGAGATACTGCTTTGGTGGACCTAGAAGAAGCCCAAACCTAATGCAAGTATTCTGATCCTTCAAAATGTTGTGATCCAGAGCTGGAGAGCAGTGGTTCTCATATTTTGGCACATGTCAGAGTCTTCTACAGAGTTTCTTACATGACAGATTGTCATAGAGACTCAGGCTTTCTGATTCAGTGCATTTGGATGGAACCTAGAGATTTGCATTTCCACTAAATTTCATCTGGTAAGATGAAGTGGATACAGGGACCATATTTTGCAAATGACTATCATGGGCCATTGATTTACAACTAGTTTAGAAATCCACAAGAATAGCATGGTAGGATCTTACTCAAAATATTTATCTACTTATGGGTTCTGGGCCCTATACTTTCACTTTTTCTTAACTCTTTCTATGCTCACCCTCACCCTTACCTATGGTATGCCCTAGAATACAAGATATGTTGTTTGAAAGCACTTTCTAGGTTGACTTGTTACAAAATCAAATGTGACAACATAACTAAAAGTGCTTAGCAGCTGCAAAGGGTAATGTGTATGAAAACTATTATTTCTGTTTCTAACTCAAAATTGCAATATTGCTCAATAACATCTCAAAATCAGAATAATTTCTGTGTGGTCCTGTAAGTCCAGTAGTTGCGGCCTCTGTCACAGCCACCTGACCTGTGCAGGTTCACAATAGATTTGAATAGATCATAGAGAAACAACAGAGTCAAGAACTGGTGGGACATTTTATTTCTAGCATCGCATTAGGCCAGTGAGTAAAACAAACACATGGGCACCAAAACACACCCATTCAGCACTTACAAAGCTACTGACACATCCGAGTTTTCCTAAAATCTAAGGTCCTAGGCCCTGGCCGGGTGGCTCAGCGGTAGAGCGTCAGCCTTACATGTGGAATTCCTAGGTTCAGTTCCTGGCCAGGGCACACAGAAGAGGTACCCATCTGCTTCTTCACTCTTCCCCCTCTCCTTTCTCTCTATTTCTCTCTTCCCTTCTTGCAGCCAAGGTTCCACTGGAGCAAAGTTGGCCTGGGCACTGAGGACAGCTCCACAACCTCTGCCTCAGACACTGGAATGACTCCAGCTGCAGCAGAGCAGCATCCCAAATGGGAAGAGCATCACCCCCTGGTGGGCATGCCAGGTGGATCCCGGTCTGGCATGTGGGAGTCTGAAGTCTGTCTGACTGCCTCCCCATTTCTAACTTCAGAAAAAAAAAAAACAAAAAAACCCCAAAACCCAAAAATGGGCCCTCACCAGTTCAGAGTAGCTTACAAAGCCCCTCACTTCTGTTCCCCTTCAGCTGACTCCATCTTGCTGCTTTCTCTACAACCACTACGTGGCCTCTCTGCTCTGCAAAAACATAGTCTCCTCCAAAAATAGCCTCCTCACTCCTCCTTTTAAGACTTTTCAGAGCAAAAATCCATCCTCTAGCACATGTTAGTATAAACAAGCCACTTCCCAAACAGAAAGGCAATCAGCACTATCACGTGGCAGCATTATTACATGAGCAGCCAGTATTTTTAACAAAGTGAGTATAAAAATTACGTTTTAAAACTTATTTTCCCATCAGGTCCAAATTATTGAGCTGTGTATTTAGAACAAGAGAGAAATATATCTTAGAGGGAAACAATAGAGAGTGAATACATTTAAAAAATAGTGTATCTATCCTCATGTCCATTTCTATAAATGTTAATTTTTATCTTACATACTTGGTTAGGCAGTGGACAGCAGTATTTGATAGCTACGTACCCGTGTATGCTTATTGGCTCATTATTTGAAAGTAGTTTTAACCAACGTATATCCTTAGTGTGCTTAGTCAAGTGTGAATTCTTTTCACAGGAAATAAGTGGTGCAACGTTGATACAAAAACAGAACTAGCTTACTTTTTGTAATTGTTATGGAGGGTTTAATGTAAGAAAAAGTTACAAAGATTAGCCATTTAAATATAAAGTACTGAATAAAACCAATCTCTCTGTGATAAAATGAGGGTAATTAGGGGGTGAAATAAATGCTTTCTTCAGAAAACCCGTCTCTACAAAATGATAATGTAGGGTGAACTCTTATAAAGTGTCAACTGGCAATGGTCAAAGTATGAGGTTATTATTCTACTTTCCAAAGTTCTAGTGAAAATAATAATAATCACAAAACTCCTTGTAACTTATTGTAATGATAATATATGGGAAATCAAAAAAACAACTGCTTTAGGTCAATTCTTTCATTAAAACTGTATTACAAAACAACATGTAAAATACGTTTTATTAAAAAATGTTTTGGAGTGAAAAATAAATCCCTTAGTATTGTCTTTTATTAGGATATTTTAAATTTATCTTGAAAAGCTAAGTCTAGGAGAAAAACATCAGGAAAGAGATAATAGGAAAAGAACTAGATGTAGGCAGAGGAAATAGGGGCCTCTCCATCCATAAATTTCTCCTTAGTGATAGAGGAATACCAATTTATGTGTTTTTTGTTGTTGTTTTTGTATCTGTTTTAAGACCTAGTAAGATGAGACTGTGGTATACATTTAACGAGTAATTATCTAACTTCATTTGGTGTTGAGTGAATATACAGCCAGTAGAATGGATAAAATTCATGACCTTGCTTATAAGAATAATTCCAGTTGCAGTCAGACCTTACCAGAAGTCAACATCTTTCCAGACTTGAGAAAACTTATTTTCAGTTAGAGCAACTAAGTTAATGGCTTGGTTCCTATATCTTTAGGTGGAAAAAAAGTAGATAAAAGATCAGGAAATAGGGGAGTCAGTGCCAGCTAGAGCATAAACTATTCCAGAAGATTACAGATGTAAAAGTAAAAGTGAATGCAACTAGATTAAATCAGTTTAGGTTAAGATGCATATAACTATTGGCGACTGTCCCTAGGAGAAATGATCTAAACATAATTATAACGAATTAAAATGTCTGGCCATATATATTTGTATAATCTTTAAAATTATCTTTTTGTAGTAATTAGTTATTTACATTTCTGTTGTAGATAAAATGACTTAATAAAAGTAACCTCTTTCTTATTTTTTTTTGTCAGAAAACAGGCAAATATATGCACCAAAAAACCAAACAAACAAAAACAATGTAAGTAGCCACACAGCACAACACTGGCCACATTTCAGATTTTTATTTTATAAAGGATACAAATAAGTTTTTCTTAAACAACACAGAATGCAACCCTTCAAAAATTCAGAGTATATTGCTGAATGAACTCTTGTGCTACCTGAATAGTCTGTCTGAGATTATTATCTCTACAGAAGATAGTCAAAGAGACCAGCAATTCAATTCTGAATTCTTTTCTTAGAGTGAGTTAGAGTAGCAGAATATTGTGTCCTTAGATAGAAGTGGTTAGTTCCACACACTATCACTTTCTCTGAGGTCCTTTATTATGTTACATCCTCTGCTTTTGCCAAAGGCAGTTATAATAAATGGCCACGTGGAAATGAATCTGTCATTCACCACAAAGCTGTTGTATGGAACATGGAGGCTATATTTCTTATATAAGATTCCAGGTGAAAATTTTATTCTGAGATTTAATTTTGGCAATAACTTTTGTTTTTTCTATGTAACGTATTTCTAAAGAAAAATGTCTTATGTAACTTTTCCCCAAAGACATATGGCTCAATGGCTAAGAGAAAAGATTGTACAGACTGACTCTATGGGCCTATATTGTAAATCTAGCTAAAGGTTTGTATTTTGTTTGTTTTTTAATCCCTTTATAAGGCATAGTTCCCACCCTGCTTGGTATCTGAAGAAGAAAATCACTCTGTTTCTACTTGTGTTTACGCTCTGAAGAGGAAATCTTCCTGTTTTTCAGGAATATGACTTTGGCAGTCTCTTGACTCCTTGTATTAATTAGTCAAGGTCAACTAATACTATACTTCTAAATTAAATCATTGGTATTTTCTATATCATACTCCTTGTCCCTTTCCCTCTGCTTACAATAGTGTTCCTCACCACAATTTTAGGGCTTTCTGACTCAAAAAGTTTATTTCAGATATTGTCAAATCAATATAGCAGTAAGCACAATAATGTATAGCATTATGTGATATTAAAACCCAGGGCTTAAAAGAAGACGTAATAGTTTTTAAATTCAGTCACTTTAGATATGACTATACAGAATATATGTATCATGTGGCTGTCTAACCTATGGATTTTAATATCTCCTAAGGCTGTCCAACAGTTATGTCACTTTAATATATATATGTATATGCCACACAACAGGTTTTTTTACATTAAAATTAGTTATTTTCTACAAAAGGAAGCTAATGGATGAATGGGCTTCATCTTTTTTTCTGCTCAATAATAGAAATACATAAATATAGCCATTTACTTTGGGCTTCTGTGATCTTCCACCTCGTATATTTGGATGCCTTTGGGAAATATCCCATAGCAAATAGGTTATACTTTACTTCTTTATTGCTCAAATTTTTTATCCTTTTAATAATACTTTAATAGTATTTGAAATTCAGAGTACCAAATTAATATTTTATATTAATCTAATAAACAAACAATACATGCTATACATTTACAAAACAAATGAGATAGCAATTTCTGTGAAGAATCTTTCACACCCAGAAGAGGATTTTGAGGAAACTATTTGCTATATAAAACATTTTCACCTGAAATTAGTAACTTACAAATATATCTAAGTGAATTCCATATTAAAACTTTAATTTTGTTTTTATAGATATATTTTTGTATAATATTTACACCAGGATTTTACTTCAGTTTAGTGTAATTTGCTCTGTAGGTGATATGTATGTAATATGGTAGTTATGCTCCCTGGAATATGGAGGTGGGGTATAATAAGATCAATTCAGACTTTAGAAAATTTCAAATAGCAGTATATTTTTAAGACTAGAAAGCTAGATTTAGTCCCTGGCTGGTTGACTCAGTGAGAGAGCATCGGTCTGGTGTGTGGATGTCTCAGGTTTGGTTCCTGGTCAGAGAACTCATAAAAAGCCTCCATCAGTTTCTCCACCCCAACCTCTCTTCCTTATTTCTCTCTTTCCCTTCCTCTCTTCCCCTACTACAGCCATGGCTTTGTTGGGACAAGTTGACCCCGCATGCTGAGGATGGGACCATGGCCTCGCTGCAGGCACTAAAATAGTTTGGTTGCCAAGCAACAGAGCAATGGCCCCAGATGGGCAGAGCACTGTCCTACAGAAGGCTTGATGGGTTGATCCTGAGTCTGTCTTTCTGCCTTCGCACTTCTTAATTACAAAAATAAAAAAACAATAGAAAGTTAGATTTAGATTACTCTTAAATTATAACATTGCATGCATTATCATCATCATCAGTGCTTCCAACAAATAGATAACCACATCAGATGGCAAAGGAAGTTGGCAAAAGTACTGACCATGATGATCAAGAATGGGTCATGGATAAAATAATGTTTCAATCAGCCCTAGGCCTTTGAGTATTCAGCAGCTAACCCTAAGACATGTCCAAATTCCATCTGATAATGTGGATGACTTTTTATATACTTTTCTACCTTCATCTGTTGATCAATATATGTAATTAATTCTAGTCTATATTAATTATTGTTGAAGTTAGCTAGGGTTGGGTGTCCAGGCAATAACCTTAGATAAGGCACAGACTAAGAATTTAATCCAAAATTTATATATCAGATCCAATATCTTTCTCTGCTTCATAATTTTTACTTTCTCTGCCTCCTGGTTTGGTCACATTGTCACCAAAAATTCAATATATCTAAAATACTGGATAATCTTTAGTACAATTTTGCTTTCCCCACCAGTCTTCTGTGTAAGTATTGCTATTTTTCACATCAGAAATCCCCTTTCACTTAAAATTTTACATCCAAGAAAGCTGGTTCTTTGAAAAGGTAAACAAGATGAATGAATCTTTAACTAGACTCACCAAGAAAAAAAGAGAGAGGACTCAAATAAATAAAATTAGAAAGGAGAGGGGAGAAATAACAACTGACACAACAGAAATACAAAGTATTGTAAGACAATACTATGAAGAACTCTATGCCAAAAAATTAGACAACCTAGTTGAAATAGACAAATTTCTTGAATCATATAATCTTCCAAAAATCCATCTAGAAGAAGTCAGAACACCTAAACAGACCAATTACAACAAATGATATCAAAATAGTTATCAAAAAACTCCCAACAAAGAAAAGTCCTGGGTCTGATGGCTTCACAAGTGAATTCTACCAAAAACTCAAAGAAGAACTAAACCTATCCTCCTCAAGCTATTTCAAAAAAATCAAGAGAAAGGAAGACTTCCAAAATTCTTTTAAGAGGCAAGCATAATTCTGATTCTGAAACCAGGCAAAGAAAGAAAATTATAGGCCTATATCCCTGATGAATTGAGAAGCTACAATTCTTAACAAAATATTAGCCAACCGGATCCAGCAATATATGAATAAAATCATATACCATGATCAAGTGGGATTTATTTTGCAGAGGCAAGGCTGGTTCAATATTCGCAAATCAATCAATGTAATTCATCACATAAACAAAAGGTAAGACAAAAATCACATGATAATTTCAATAGATGCAGAAAAAGCATTTGATAAAATCCAGCACCCATTCATGATCAAAGCTCTCAGTAAAGTGGGAATACAGGGAACATTCCTTAACATAATAAAGGCCATCTATGATAAACCCACAGCAAACATCATACTAAATGGGCAAAATTTAAAAGCAATCTCCTTAAGATCATGAACCAGGCAGGGGTGTCCCCTTTCACCACTCTTATTCAACATAGTCGGGAAGTCTTAGCTACAGCAATCAGACAAGAAGAAGAAGAAATAAAAGGCATCTAAATTGAAAGAGAAGCAGTAAAACTGTCATTATTTGCAGATGATATGATATTATAAATAGAAAACCCTAAAGTTGCAGTCAAATAACTACTGGAACTGATAAATGAATTCAGCATGGTGGCAGAATATAAAATTAATACTCAAAAATCAGAGGCATATTTATATACCAACAATGAACTGTCAGCCAAAGAAATTAGGGAAACAATCCCCTTCACTATTGCAACCAAAAAAATAAAGTACCTAGGAGTAAATTTAACCAAGGACATTACAAACTTGTACTCGGAAAATTATAAAACATTGATAAAAGAAATCAAGGAAGATACAAACAAGTGGAAACATATACCGTGCTCATGGTTAGGAAAAATAAACATCAATAAAATGTCTATATTACCAAAAACAATTTATAAATTCAGTGCAATACCAATTAAAATACCAATGAAATACTTCAAAGATATAGAACACATATTCCAAAAATTTATATGGAACCAAAAAAGAACAAAAATAGCCTCAGCAATCTTAAAAAGAAAAAATAAAGCAGGAGGTATCACTCTTCCAGATATCAAGGTTTACTATAAGGCCATTATACTCAAGACAGCCTGGTACTGGCATAAGAACAGGCACATAGATCAATGGAACAGAACAGAGGACCCAGAAATAAACCCACAGCTTTATGGACAACTGATATTTGACAAAGGAAGAAAGAACATACAATGAAGTAAAGACAGCCTCTTTAACAAATGGTGTTGGGAAAATTGGACATCTACCTGCAAAAAAATGAAATTAGACCATCAACTTACACCATTCACAAAAACAAACTCAAAATGGATAAAAGACTTAAATTTAAGCTATGAAACCATAAGCATCTTAGAAGAAAACATAAGCAGCAAGCTCTCAGACATCTATTGCAGCAATATATTTGCCGATTTATCTACACGGGCAAATGAAATAAAAGCCAGGATAAACAAATGGAACTATATCAATCTATAAAGTTTTAGTACAGCTAAAGACAATAAGAACGGAATAAAAAGACAAACCACACAATTGAAGAACATATTTGACAATACGTCTGATAAGAGGTTAATAACCAAAATTTATAAAGAACTTGTAAAACTCAACACCAGGAAGACAAACGATCCAATCAAAAAGTGGGTAAAATAAATGAATAGAAATTTCTCTAAAGAGGACATACAGATGGCCAATAGGCATATGAAAAAAATGCTCAACATCACTAATCATTAGAGAAATGCAAATTAAAAGCACAATGAGATATCACCTCACACCAGTCAGAATGGCGCTCATCAAAAAAACAACACAGAATAAGTGCTGTCGAGGATGTGAAGAAAAGGGAACCTTCCTGCACTGCTGGTGGGAATGCAGACTGGTGCAGCCAATGTGGAAAAAAGTATGGAGATTTCTCAAAAAATTAGAAGTCAAACTGCCTTTTGACCCAGCTATTCCACTTTTAGGAATATACCATAAGAACACCATAGCTCTGTTCAAAAAGAAGAAATGCGCCCCTGTGTTCGTGGCAGCAATATTCACAATGGCGAAGAACTGAAAACAGCACAAGTGTCCATCAGAGGACGGGTGGATTAAAAAGCTATGGTACATATATACTATGGAATACTACTCAGCCATAAGAAATGATGACATCGGATCATTTATAACAAAATGGATGGTCCTTGATAACACTATACGAAGTGAAATAAGTAAATCAAGAAAAAAAGAAAAACTGAGAACAGCATGATTTCATACATAAGTGGGACATAAAAGTGAGACTATGAGACATGGACAAGAGAGTGGTGGTTATGGGGTGGGGGGAGGGAGGGAAAAGTGGGATAGGGAGGAGGGGAGGGACGCAGGGAAAACCAGATTGAAGGTGACAGAGGACAATTTGACTTTTGGTGATGGGTATGCAACACAATTGAATGACAAGATAACCTGGAGATGTTTTCTTTGAACATATGTACCCTGATTTATTAATGTCATCCCATTAAAATTAATTTTAAAAAAAACCTAAAAAACTTTAGAAAAAGAAAATGTTTAAAAAAGTCCATGTGCAGAGATGGATGTGTTATTTATCTTAAGTGTAGTAATTATTTTATTAATATATATGTCAAGATATCATGTATATTTTTAAAATACATAAATTTTAATAAAAGATTTATGGATAATAGAGCCTTTTGTAATGACAAAAATGGAAAAGTAATGTATATTGACAAAAATATACAGAAAGAAAACCTCAGCAGGATAGTATTTTTTTTTTTTTTAAGTAAGAGAGACAGTGAGAGGGACAGCTAGGAACAGACAGACAGGGAAAGAGATGAGAAGCATCAATTCTTCATTGAGCTCTTTAGTTTTTCATTGAGTGCTTTCTCATATGTGCTTTGACTGGCGGTGGAGGGGCTACAGCTGAGCCAGTGGCTCCTTGCTCAAGCCAGCAACCTTGGGTTCAAGCCAGCAACCATGAGGTCATGTGTATGATCCCACAGTCAAGCTAATGACTCCAGACTCAAGCTAGCGATCCTACACTCAGGCTGATGAGGCTGTGCTCAAGCCAGCAACCTTGGGGTTTCAAACATGGTCCCTCTGCCTCCTAGGCCAACACTCTATCCACTGTGCCATCACCTGGTCATTGGTCAGGCTCTCCAAAATTTTAATTTATACAGTAATGCCTATTTATTTGATATTTCCAAGTGTAGTACCCTTTCTGATACCTAATTGTTTTTCATATGCTATTACCTCTGCTAGTTAAGAACTTAATCCTAATTCTTGTTCCCTTAGTAATCTTTTATTTTTTCTTCCAAGTTCCAATTCAGATATCACTTTTTGGTATCTTCCCTGACTACCTTTTACCTTCATGAATCCTTATCCCCACCAGAACCCTGACACTCACACTATCAAGCAGCTGAACTATCATCATTACTGTTTCTTCCTTTAGGAAATACATTGTTACACTTGAATTTTTAAAAGCAGGTTTTCTTTACTCAAGTTCTTGAATGTTAAGATCATGCCTCATTAATACATGTATCCCCATGTCCTGGCACATAATGGGTTTTCCCTTCTTTTCTCCAGCTTTCCCCATCTCTAATAAAATCCTGTGGAACTATCTTTCTAAATATAGATCTAGTCATGTTATAACACAACTTAAAAACTTTATCTAAACCTTCATGCTAACAGATACATTCTAAACTTCTTAGCATGACATGAGAGATATCTCAAAATTTGGCTCCAATATCATTTCTTTTTACTCTTAGCACATCTGACATCATTCCCCAAATACACCATCTGCTGTCTCAAACTTCTATTTCTATTCATGTCCTTCACTTTATCTTGTTCATCTTTGTATCGTGAACTCTAGCAGGTTGCTTAGGAAATAGACACACTAAATAAGTATTTGTATAAAAAAATAAAAATAAATGAAAGATTGACCAAGTTAACTTGTTTCCGACTATATATATGGTAACAGTGAACAGCAATAACAATATATTTCCACTTCAAAACTGACAATCCACCACTTTTATGGAATTGAAATTTTGACAACACTGGTGATTCTATCCTAGAATCCTGAAGTAATGGGGCAAACAAGGATAAATCATAGACTAAGAATTGTTTCTTTCTTTCGAAGCACCTGAGTTTTCCAGGTGGTTCAGAAGCACTTGATATAGTTTCAATAGTTAAATCATCTTTCAGCCAAAATATATATTTCCTGTCAGTGTTTTATTCCTGACACCTTAAAGATAAAAGAAGTGAATTCAAGGCTTGTTTATTTAGACAACAAAGAAGTTTAATGTATTTTAAGTACAAAAGGTAATGTTATTTTTCTATGTGACCCCATTAACTACAAAATGGGTTATTATTTTATACTTAGAAATATGTGGCATTGCATAATACATACAAATCTCTCCTTTGCTGCCCAGGTCTATTCCCCTTCCATTTTTGTCAAATATCCCTTCTCCATTCATCACACCTTAACTCTATGACCAAGTTCATGATTTTGTAAGCAATGAGCACGTTATGTTTTCCTGGTGACATGGATGGCTCAGATTTCATCGCTTTCTCTTTGATAGTATATTCAGAAATTTTCAGAATTTCATTATGTTACAGGGTGATGACTTCTATGTCTTAGTGATACTTTATAAAACTAATTCCTAACTTTAATGAACATATTTGTTAAAGATATAGTGTCAAAGAGAGAAAAGGAATAATTTGTCAAATACTTTATATAATGTTTGAATAATATTTATTCACACTGATATTTTAACAATCTGAAAATAGTCACTCTGCATTTGTTGATTGAAGGTCACCCAAATATTTTAAATTCAAATTTGTCAAACTATAATAGATAGTAAAAAAATAATGTATGCATTAACATTTTCCCCATTATTGGACAGATGAAGCAATAAACAAAGCACCACAAAACCTAAGGAAGAACCAACTAAGAACATGTTTAGGTGAAATAATTAAGAAAATTTTAAATTAAAAATGTATATAATGCTTATATAAGCCAAGTAAATCCATTAAAATTAAGATAATATTAAAAATGAAGTTTAAGTGTTTTTCTCTTTTATGTATTAGTAACATTTAAATCATCTCCAGATCATGTTTTATTTTTCAAGCCTCTGGCTAGGAGTTTATAAGCACTTTTTAAAAATTTTTCTGAAGTCAGAAGCAGGGAGGCAGAGAGACAGAGTCCCGCATGTGCCAGATTGGGATTCACCCAGCAAGCCCACCAGGAGGCAATGCTTTGCCCATCTGGGCCATTGTTCTGTTGCAACCAAAGCCATTCTAGCACCTGAGGCACATTCACAGGCCATGGAGCCATCCCCATACTCAGTACCCAGGCCAACTTTGTGCCAATGGAGCCTTGGCTGTGGGAGGGGAAGAAGGAGAAAGAAAGGTAGGGGGGAAGAGTGGAGAAGCAGTTGGACACTTCTCCTGTATGCCCTGGAGGAGAATTGAACCTGGGACTTCCACACACCGGGCCGATGCTCTCCCTCTGAGCCAACTGACCAGGACGAGCATATATCTTTTTAATACAATGCTGAATATATTTAAGTACCACTAATGAAGTTTAAAAATACACCAAGTTCTTCTTCAATAAATCAACCATACAGAATCTAAGTTATTGTAAGACCCCCTCAACCCTTATTTGAAGTACAAATAAACTTTAACATGTGTTTCCATTGAAAGAGCAAGCTCATGGTGAATTGTTGATAGTTATCCTAACCTTACTATTCTTTTTAATCTAGGAATTCAAATATTCATATCAATCTCTTCACGTTTAAATTTTTTTTCTGTTTTCTTTTTCTTTTTTTTTTTTTTTTTTGTGTGTGTGTGTTTAACCACTGAAGGCCCTTCTGATACCACAACTGAGTGATTTCAGGATATGAAATTAAATTTTAAATAATCTCTGCACTGTCACATCTTGGTCTCAATTTGAATTCTGTCATCACTCATTCTGCTTTCCTAGGTGTTAATATTCATATTGTTAATGTTCCCATAATTTCTAAATTATTTTTACTTTCATCCCTTGCAACAGGTGCCCTGACTCTTCCCAAGGGCCAGAGCTTGAAATTGCTTGGGCTTTTTTCTTTTCATCACTGCTTGGATAAAATATGCTTGAGGTATACCCAAAGTAGATCATGTAGAATGAAGAAAAAAACAAAACAAAGCACAAAAACCTGAGAAATTAAAATAAAAGGACATCAACATCTAAGGATTCGACAGGTCAAAAGGAGTCACCAGAAAAATCTCATTAAAGTATGCATAAAAACTAGCAGAGAAACATATGAGTTAACTTAAAGAGTTTTAAGAATTAAAACAATTGAAATCACGCCAGGAAATTCAAAAGATAAATAAAATAAAGAATTGATAATTTGGAAACTTAGATTTGGGCAATTAAGAGGTCTTTGGTAACCTTGGAGTTAGTGTGTCTGAGTGGCAGATCTGTTATGTTAAGTAGTATAGTCTGGAATGAGAATGCTTGAATTCACCAACTCTGCCACTTACTACAATAGTTTAATGGCCTTGGGCACATCACTTCCGTGATCTTCAATTTTTATATCTGCAATAAGTCTGATATGAGTGATTACCTCATATGGTTATGGTTTTATATGAATTAATATGGATAAGGAATAATATTTGGCATATAAGTTTATAAACAGTGATTATTTGGATATCTACTACCCAATTTCCCCTTCAAGGAAGTAGGTGTTGCTCTAGCTTCTAGAAAAAACCATTAAAGAAGAACTCCCAGTTATTATATCTTCCAGGATTTACTTCAGTTAGAGAGTCACACCAAAAACTGTTCTCTTCCAAAGACAACTCAAATTAAATGATTGCAAGAAAGGGAGTATAAAGGTCCTACCATTTCAGCTAGTACAGAAGGTCTTTGCTGGTCATGTTAGCTCAATGTTTTCCATGGGTTAGACTGAACCTGTTGGTACAATTCTGCTTCTTTTTTTTTTTTTTTTTTTTTTTGCTATGTTCATGATTCAAAAGGCCCTTGTCTATAGTAAATATCTTGAATACTAAACTTTATTTTGGAGTCTATCTTCCAGTAAACTCAAACTACAGCATAAGTGTAGTTTGCTTTTAAATTTTTAGTTGCATGGATAAACAATCAGACAGCAGTAGTAGCACTGGATTGTTTTATTTTCATGCTTTATATTTAATGAGACTGTGTTACTAAAACTATGTGAGAATACTAAATAAAGTTTGAAAATTAATTTATTTTCATATGTATAATCATAGTAAGTATCAGAGTGTTTGCACTATAAACAAAACCTATTTATTATGACAAACTTCTAAGGTTTCCTGAAAAGCCAATCTATAAAAAGGAAGAGTCTTTAAAAATAGTACGGCTGACTTATGATATAGGCAGTAATTTATACACAATATAATTAATCACCTTCATTAAGCAATATCCAACATATCATATATCTTTACAGGCTAAAAATTATTTATTATTGGTAAATTAAAATAACACCTCAAATATTGGGTACAAATTAATTGAGGGCTTATTAAAGGGGACATAGCACTAAAAAATGTTGAAGCTGAAAGAATATATGGAAGCTAGAAAGACACTGAATAAGTTAAAGCTTCTGTAACAGACAGGGAACGGGGTATCTTGATGCAGAGGTTTCCAACATAATGAATAGTTATTAAAAACCTATGGACTCTGAGCTTTCAATTTCAGCTCCTGAATGACAGGGTCTAACTTAAAAATCTCTCTTTCTCTAAACCCTTGTCAAGGTCTTCATTAAAAAAAATCTATTTTCTAACTGCATTTAGTAAATGCCTAAGTTCAAATGATTTTGAGGAGTTCATACCAGTAAACTATATGTTGAAGGGGAGAAAAATCCATCAGAAGTTATACAATAAATAATTTAGTAATTATCTTATCAGTTCCCCTTCTGAGGAGGGCTTGGACAAAACTGTAAATGGCTCTGGATTATAGCGTGAGTGAATTTAATTAACCATAAGGAAGATTTCCTGATGGGTAATGATTGTTAACATTGGAATTGGTTTCCTGAAAGAGGTTGTTGAACAGAACAGAAAGGGGGTACCTTTAAATATGTTCTATATTATATTAAAGAATGTGGATTAAAAAATAGTTCTTCCTGATGAAAAAGATGTATGCACATGTGTGTGTGTGTGTGTGTGTGTGTGTGAGAGAGAGAGAGAGAGAGAGAGAGAGAGAGAGAGAGAGAAAGAGAGGGAGAGAGGATACATCTCAAAATATTTCCAATCCTTTTTATATTTAAAATATGACATTCTGGTCTGGCCTATGGTGGCACAGTGGATAGATCTTTGACCTGGAATACTGAGGTCTCTGGTTCAAAACCCTGGGATTGCCTGGTCAAGGCACATATGACAAAGAACCAATGAACAACTGAAGTGAAGCAACTCTAAACTGATACTTCTCATTCCCCCCTCCTGTTCCTTTCTCTGTAAAATCAGTAAATAAACTCTAAAACAATATGTGATATTCTGTTATTCAGGCAATGTTTCTTAAAAATAATTCAACAACACAATAAACATTGGCTAAAACCACTTGATATCATCCAGTTTAAAAATATCTCAATATAACACATAAAATGTTATTTTAAGTAGACTTAAAGTATTTTATTCTAAGTATCTGGAGTTAACACTTAACTTTGTTATTATGTAAACAAAAGTAATGGTTTTTAAAAATATTGTTTATTTATTAAATAATTCATCTTTATTGAGTTTTAAAAGATATATTTTCCCTCAAAAATCCATATTAATAATGAGTTATTGCTATAGATATATATTTTCTTTTACTGAAAGCAGAGATGGAGAGAAAGTGAGGTAAAATATTAATAGTAAAAGATAATAAATTAACTGGATTAGATTTTTCCTTTAATATTGAGCTCTCCAGGTTCCACAGAGAAAAGAGTGGCATTGATTCTAACCAAGCTCCTGACGGCAGTCCTTTTGCCCAAGAACTGTTGTTCTGCGGAGCTGGAGAAAAAATAAGCATCTTCTTTATTGTTCTCAGAAACGCTGTGCCCTTCTCTTTAAACCAGATTTCTCTCACTAAAGGCGCTTATTATTCTGTGTCAACTATCACATAGATGCACCCCAGTAACAGCAGAGCTTTCTAGATTTATGCTTTAAGACATTATTATTGGTTATCGAGACACAAGGGTAAGTATATTTGAAGTACATTATAATGAAAAGTTAGAAAACAACAATTGGATTTTAGAAGGAAAACACATGGTTCTTTAAAGTCAAGACAATAAGATTTAGTAGAAGTGAGTTCTTTTTTTAAAAAAATAAATTCTCATAAAAGAATCTAGGAATAAAATGTCAGCAGTAAAACTAATTTTCTCATAATTCCTTGGAAACCTCTAAGTCAGCCAAAATTTATTCAATGTGAAGAAAATATTCAAGAATAAGTATTATCTGCTGAAATTCTAAAATGCATTGTGCCAACACAAAGTTCAGTAGTAGATGTGTGAACAATTAAAACTTAAAGGAGGTTACTAAAAACAAAAGAAAAACAAAGGAAAGCTTCCTAATCTTTATTAAAATAATCATTGGTATTCGGTTGATGATTATTGAAAGATTATAAAACTGTAAGCAAAAACTTCTTTAACAATAGGTAGGATTTATTAAGACATTTCAATTATTAACTCGCTTACTGAGATTCATTGGATGAAAGCCATATCACTCTTTGTTTCTTCATCTATTTTCAACCCCTAACCCTACCACCTCAAGCACAACAAATTCATCAAATTATTACTAGTAGATTGCTAGGCTAGTTTGGATTACATGTTTATCCTGAGGATAAAATAACTAATTAAAAAAAAACAATTAATTTTCCTCCATATCACTCTACAATGTAATGACTGTTTCATAATAGAAACCTGATCTCATAAAACTCAGACATCATTCCTTCTTCAAAGCTTCTTCTAAAATCAAAGTTTAACAGATTTTTCACCCGTTCACTTCTTTTCAGGGACATATTTATTTGATGATCATTTATCTTAGATGGGAAACTATTTTTCTTTTAAATCAAGCATTATTGAGTTAGCTTTACCTTGACACTTAATTCAGCCTGACCCAATTCACCCATTGTTTCAGCAACTTTTATTGAGGATCTATGAAGTACTGGATCTAGAGCTTTAACTCACGGTTCTATTTCAAAGACCTAACATCCTGTGTAAGGCAGATACATCAATAGCTAATGATACAACCACAAGTTAAGATATAAGCACAAGTAATTAAGGAAATGACTGGGAAAGAAATCAAAGCAAGACCAGGTCCCGGAAAGCCTCAAAAATGATGAATTTTGAATGATATAAGGAATTAGTAGGGAGATATACGTTTATTGGGTTAAAAGGAGGGAATGAGGGAGGCAAGCATCAGATCTCTTAGGCAGGGAGTAAAGAATATACCAAAGTTTGGAATGAACAGGATCAGAATTCTTTTCTGAAAACTTTATTGACTATTGGTGAAACTTAAAACAAAGTGCACAAAGTTGATGGGTGATCCTGGAAAGGTAAAATCTAGAGTAAATATTGCTTTGGACTTGATGATTTAGAAAATAAGGAATAATGGAGGGAACATATGACCTGATTAGAACTGTGGCAAATGGGTTGGAAGGGGAAAAACTGGTGAAGAGATAACTCCACTAACAGACTGTAAGATCTTGCCAAATTGCAGAACTTACAGAGCCTCAACTCAATAATAATACTAATAAAAGAATAATAGTGGCTACATATTTCAAAGTTGCTATGAAGTTAAAGATATATGTATAAAGCAATCAGTACAATGAGAGAAGTATATTAGCACTCAGATTTTCTTCACCAGTTCCTAGCCTCTGGAAAAGGTAGCTTCTAATTCTATAAGGAAGATGATTTTTGTCTATAACAAAATTCTCCTTTCCTTCTCTCATGACAACACACTTGAGCAAAGAATGAGGAGGTAGCTCTCCTGCTGGGAACTGATTAACATGTACATTTCTGTGCTTAAAAATGGAAACATGTCATTTTTAAATAGCTATCCAAAATCAGATTTTATAGTGCATGCATTATGCTCTTGAACTAAAAATCTGGGCACAAATAGTAATTTGAAGAACGCTAACACTTCTATTTTGCCATGCAGTCACAAAGATGATGTCTGTTATAGATGGTTGTTGGGCAAATGAGTTTGTAAACTTTGTATTTTCTGAGTTGCTTACTTTCATTGTTAAAAATGGCCGCTGCCATCATGAAACTGCTAATTACCTTCCTGCTTGGGAAGGGGCTTTGTTATGCTAATGTTTGCTGAGGGAGGGGTTTTCTTGTCAAAAAGTTTTAAGAAGGAGAAGTAGGAGGCCATACTTTTGCAGAAAAAGCAGCCAAGATGGCAGGGTGCTGAAGAAGCAGCCAGTTCGTGCAGAGATGAGAAGGGAAAAGGTGTGCAGATGGGAAACCAGAGGTGACTGAGCTGGTGGGGGGGCCTTTGATTCTAGGAACAAGTGGAAAAAATTCTCCTGGTTGTGGAATTGGAGAGTGTGTGAGTGGATTTTTGTACCCTGTGTGTTTTTACTCGCCAGTTGGTTGCGAGGCCAGAATGAAAGATGGCCCACCAGTTTTTGGCTCTGCAGTTTCTCTACTGTCTGTCCAAATCTAATGTGAACCTGCATGTGCTTGGCAGCTGCCACTGTGGTGATGGCCACGACTACTGGCCATACACTGGTACAACGAAGAATGCCTGCTAGTACTGAGGAGATATAAATATATTTTTACAGGTGGATAGTTTCTAAGTTGGTTTATCATGATGAATGATATTTTAGTGTGAAGATCAGCTGTAAAGTTGTTCACATTACCAGTTTCTCTTTCTTAGGTATCATCTTGTAAGACAAAGTCAATGAACCATATAAATAAAAGAAAATGTGAATGTGTATGTTTGCATGTTTTCACTTTTTATCATTTCTTCTTATATCCTGTTCTCCATTTGGTTTATCTCCACTACGTTAATGCTAAATATCACAAAAGCAGAAAAAAATTCTTTCTCATAAATACCTTTTGCTTGATATCAAGTTAGGCTTTGAAGGAGAAAAGAACATCTTCAAATGTTAACAGAAAAATAAGATTCCTATGTTGAAGGTTTAATATTTTTTCAAAGCGATGCTTAAGAAAATGTTCAGAAAATTAGTAACTGGACAGACTGGTTGAACTGTCTCCCTTGTGGAACACAGTGTTAATTTCAGGCAAATTTAACTTGTGATTGAGGGGCAATTAAGTGGTGTAGAGACTGCGAGTCGTGGGTTAAAATAATTTGTAAGGCTTAATTAATTGCTAGAACACTTATAACCCTGTCAAATTGGCAAGTAAGTTCATTGATCTTAAAATTCAACTAAGCTCAAAAGAAAGACTGACAAAATAATTTGTAGACTGTGACAGAGACAGCTGGAGATAAGTAGCATGTGTAAGGTAGAGTAGAGGATATATCACTAGAAAAGATAAAACAGAGATAATATTTTCAAAGAAATGTGCTCACATTTCTCCAGAGCCAAGACTCCAGGAACCAAATATCTACTCTCATGTACTTTACAAAGAATTTTAGTACACTTTTAAATATTTACTTTTCAATTTATACTTGAGCACATGATAAATAGGTCAAATTTTGTATCATATTTACTCAATCTCAAATTTTTAAAGCAGACATAGACAGACATCTGGCCTGAATATGGGGCATGAAGTGTCTTTTATATTAACTACCAACTTTTAGACTTCCATGTAATCCTCTTAAGGTTGAAATGAGGCTTCTCCATTGTTTTCGTTGTTTTGTTTTTTATTAAAAACAAATGGGTATTTTTTTTAATGTAGTCTTGGATTTTTTTTTACAAATAAAGACTTCCTGACATGCCAAGGAATAGGCCACCCCTCAGCAATGTTTTTAACTGATGGATTGATGGAAATTCATCTTTAATTGATGGACTGAGTCATAAAGAAAAACAGTGAGACATTCCCTACTTCTTCCAAAGCTTTACAAATGAGAAAATCTAATTCTTGGATGGTGTGATTGAATAGTAGGATAGCAGTTCTAATCATTTCAGCTCTTTCTATATTCAGAAGCAATACTGATGTCCAATCTGTCAGGGAACAGACCATATCGTTCATAAATAGGGCTAAAATAATCACATTAACCATGCTCTATTTTACAATTTTGCAAACAGTCATCGAGTACGTAAGTAGTAAGCAATAAATTTGAAAGTAATGATTAGAAAGAAGGAGCAGAATATTGATTTTACTGAAGCGGTTCCAAAAACAAGAATATGGATAAACTCAGATCAGAGCTACATCAGACTATTTAAGCATCATATTTCTGCTTTACAAAGAATAACTTCTTTGTCACTACTTACATTTGGGTACATGGCTACTATGCTCAACTCTGTGTAAGCTCTTTTCCGAACTCCAGAGAATATCCAAAGAAAAAGTTTTTTTGTGGCCTTTCCGAAGATGATCATGTAAGACTGAACAATCAGTCCCATTTGATAACAGTAATTGATGTTTGAATTGACTTTTCTCCTTCCCTGTGTCAATCCTCTTTGCCTTCATTTATGCTCTCTGGAATTGCACTTCCCTGTAAACTACTACCCTGTCTATAATCCTCTGTGTTGTATCTGCTTTTCAGCTATCCATAGTAAGACATAATTCTTTTTAGAAGTGATAAAATATAAATTAATATGTAATAATGGTTAAGCATGGTGCCAATAAGATGTTGAACTAAAATACTATAACTTCTTTGTACTGAAACTTATAACTTTGTTTTCTGAGGCAATAACGAAGTATCTGATTTTATAAAGTATTCATATATTTAATGCGGGGCAAAGTATTTGGGGACGTGGCTACTATCTCAAAAAGGAGAATATCAGATGTGTAAGTTGCTGCAGTGTCTCATAGCTAGGACAATTTGTCTATCTTTGTGTATTGCTACTTCTTTTGTAAATATGTTTATATCCATAACTATTTACTAACAGCTTCAACAGTTGTTCCAGAAATCATATTTTATAACCTACATTCTATGTTGTAATCCTATTTCACATCCTCCTCCTTCAGTTATCTTGCCTGTAGGGTTTCTTTCCACTGGTGTAAAACCAAAGTTTTTATTTCTCATTTAAACTGGCAGTGTACTATTATTTCTTGGTCCTTGACAAAGCTTTGAAGACATAGTTAAGCTCCTTAAAGAGTAATAAATAAGAATTATATACTTAAAAAATATATCAACAATGAAATACATCACTATATTTTCATGCCACTTATTTGTTTTAATTCTAGTAAATTATGAATTAACTTTTGCATGCATAGTCATCTTGATTTTAAAAAAGGAAAAATGTAATGCTATATATGCCATATTAATGCTTTAATTTTAAAATTTTATTTAATAAATTATTATTTTCATTAAACAAGCATTTATTAGGAAACTAAAATTCCAAAGTTGTCCTGATAATAAAATTTTAAGGACTATTTAAATACAGTTTTAGTCATCACTAGCCTAAGATATAGTATCTGAAGTGAGAAAAAAAAGTAAATAAATGGAACATGACAGTTTTTATAATCCAAGTTCTGATAGATTTATATGTGGAGCATTATTGGATTACAAATTATAAATACTAGAGAGTAAGAGTTGAAGATCAAAGGAGACTTCTTTAAGAATAAAAGCTTAGTCTTCAGGATGAACCGGAGTTATTTGGGCATACATTTTGTGTTGACTTTGGACAGTGTATTCCAAATAATGTTAAGAGCAATGATAGTGTTAATGGTCTCATGCAAATGTATAATCTGTCAGTCATTGTCTATGGCTGCATCAAATGATGAGGGATCAAGTAGTATGAGATAAAACATGAATGATAGAAGGACAATGTGAATAAACTAGTTGAATCCTTTTCTGAAATCTTCGGAAAATGCTGAAATCTTTTTTTTTAATAAGGTGATATTGTGATCAGGTTTGTGTTTGAAGAAACTTCTTGGTGAGCATGTGCAGGAAGACTGGAACAGAGGCCAGTTAGAGACAAATAGTAGTTAAGCATACATTGCTCAACTACTGTAAGCGAAAAAAAAAAAAGCAAAAAAAAAATGTCATGACTCATGTGGAAGTGGAAATAAAGCAGGATATCAATAGTGTATATATTAGTAGGGACACGTGGTTGGTCTTGGTGATAGAATAAAGGAAGTAATTGAGACCCTGTTATTCAGTATGAACAATGAGTTTCTGGTTAAGGCAACCTGGTGGTGGGTGTTGGTGGCCTTAATTGAAAACGGGAAACCAGACCTCAAAAGAAGTTAGAGGAGAAAGGGGCAATTACAAGCTTGTTTTTTATTAAATGTGGACTTTGAGAATTTTTTGTTGAAAATGCAAATGAAGTGTATGAAAAAAACAGGAAATTCATGATCATCAATTTTAAAAGAAAGAATTAGACCCAATATATGAATTTGGAAGTCATCTGCATTTAAGTAATAAGTGGAAACATACAAGTAGATAAAGTTTTCAGAGAAAAGTTATAAAACTTTTAAGGTCCAAGAGAATATTTCAGAAAATTTGCATTTGAAGGTTGAGATTAGAAAGGACAACTAATGAGGAAGACTAAAAAGGAACAAGAATAGTGGTAATGTTATCATAGGTGTTACGAATACAAAAATACATAATCCACAGAGTAAATTCATCACTCTAATTTATCCCTTGCTCTTCACATTTTCAAACCCCTGTTTTCCAAAGCTTTGGCAACCACCAACTGATATATTACCACTATGGTTTTCCTTTACCAGGATGTCAGATATTGCATTCATAAGGCATGCACCATTTTAAACTGGTTCACTTGGCAATTTACTTTTAATATCCATCCATGTCTTTCACTAATGTATTTCTTTTTATTACTCAATAGCATTCCACTGCATAGATGTACCACAGTTTGCTTATCCAGTCATTTGTAATGAGCATCTCGGTTATTTGATTTTGAAAATTATGAATAAAGTGCAGACTTTTTTGTAAAAATATTTTCAAATTAGTTGTGCAAACATCTAGGAGTATAATCCTGGATAATATAGTAGGATTATGATTAGCTCTGGATGTAATTGCTAAACTATATTATAAAGTGGCCATACTATTGTGGCTTCTTATCAGCCCTGAATAAAATGTACTGATGTTCCCATCTTCACTGACATTATTATTATTATTTACAGTTCTATTAGGCAATCCAGTGTCTCCCATTGTTTTAATTTGCTTTTTCCTAATGTGAAATGATGTTGGATATATTTTCCTCTGCTTATTTGTCTTCTGTATATTTTCTTTGGTAAGATATTTTTTCAGATTTTTTTCTATTTTTAATTGGCTTGTTTCCTTGTTATTAAGTTTTAAGAGGTTATTTTTGCATGTGTATTTCAAATACAAATTCTTATCATATGTGGGTTTTGCAAATATTTTCACCTACTCTGTGTTGACCTTTTGATTCTCTTACCAATATCTTTCTCAGAGCAGAAGTATTTTTTAAAAATTTTAATAAAACTTAATGCATCTATTTTTTTCATCTTTTTCTTTTGGTATTGAGTCTAAAATTTATCACTATATCAAAGGTCATATAAATTTATCTCCTTTTTATCTAGAAAATATATAGTTTTGCATTTATATTTAGGTGAATAATAAATTGTGTTATTTGGGGCGATTATATAAAGTCTGCATCTAGGTACTTTTGTGTGTGTATATAAATGGCTGTCCAATTTTACCAAGACCATTTGCTGAAAAGGCAATTCATTCTTTTTGGAATTGCTTCTATACCATTGTCAAAGAACAATTGAATGTTTGTATGGGTCATTTCTGGACTTCTTATTCTGTTTCATTGATCTATGCCTCTACATTTCAACCAATACTGCACTGCTGATTGCTCTAGATTTATAATAAGGCTTGAAACTGGGTAGTGTGATGCCTCCAACTTTGTTTTTAGTATTGGGTCGACTATTCTGGGTCTTTTTCATTTACATATAAATTTTAAAATCATTTTCTTATTATCCATGAAATGACTTACTGATATTTTTCTGTGTGTTTATTGAGCTGGATTTATATTCAAATTAGGTATTACTATAATTACATGTAATAGTTATTTTTTAGATTAATATAGAGTAAGAAAAAGAAAAAAATATTTTATCTTCATTCTTTCTCCAACACTTTTCTTTCTGTAGATGCAAGTCTCTAGACTATTTTAATATTTTTTATGACTGAAATCTTTTGATATTTATCAAAGGAAGTTCTGCTGCTGGTAACACCCTTAGTTTTTATTTGTGAAGAAAGTGTGTCTCCTCTAAAGATAAAGCATAATTTTGATTGATGTAGAATTTTAGGTTAGATTTTTTTTTTTTATTTCAACACTAAATATTTCACTCTACTCTTTAATTGCATGATTTCTGATAAATTTTCTGTAATTCTTATCCTGTTCCTTTATTGCTAAAATGTAACCCTTTGCTTCTTTCAAGGCTTATATTTGACTTTGGTTTTTAGCAGTTTAAATATGATAGGCCTCATTGTGCTTTTGTTATTTGTTCTTGGTGTATTTTGAATGTTTTGGGTGTGTGGCTCAATTGTAGATTCTCTTCCTAAAGGAAAAACCAATGAATGACACTTACGAAGCTCATAATAAGTATTTTTGAGTAAATTATTCTTACAATTCTCATTTTCTAAAAATACAAGGAAGTAAGTAAGCTCTAAAAGTATGCTCTCAAAGTATGCAGGTATTAGAAGGCTTGACTTTAACTGAAATAAATATTAAGGTGATTGTATATGCTGCATTTTTCATATATCTTTCCTAAACTATTCTCTTCTTGTTTGGGTGGAAAAAAAATGTTGCAAAATGGCAAAGTAACTGTAAAGTGATTCAAAAATTTAGAATGAAGGTGAACTTTCTTGCTAGGATGACTTCAAAAAAATTATGTAAAGTCTTAAGAAGAAGTCAACTAGCCCTATAATTTACTGTGATCAAGATGAAGTACTTAATCACTCAACAGATATTTATAAAACTCCTTTTAGGTAACCACCATTTAATAATGCATTTTTCTTTACTCACATACATAAATAAAATTTATTACTTTTTTCAATCAATCAAATATTTCTGATATCTATTTGTCAAAGATAAGACTAAAAGCATTAAAAATATGAATGAGAAAATTCAAAAGAGTTATGATGCACATTTTAGACTAGTTATATATTTGGAATTAATTCTATTGTCCAGTAAAATATTTTTTAATCAGGATGCCCTTGAAACCATTCAAAGTTTGCAGTCCAATATCTTAATTTTAATTATTATCATCAGTATTTGTAGTAAGCAATTTCTCCCAACAACAATCATTGTTAAAATTCTAAACAAATCTATAAATAAAAAGTATAAAATTACAATACTTAGGTTATACATTCAATATTGTGGCACACAAAAAATTACTCTCTCAGTTCTTTCAATTGCTATCTGCTAACTCTGAAGCTGCTTGTTTCTTACGTTTGTTTATCTAGAACAGGTGAAGGTGAAGGTCTAAAATAGCATTTGAGGACAGGATTGGCCTGGACAATATACTTTTGTTGGTACAATTATGAATGCATTTGAAATATCTTTCTTAACTGCCATTTTGGGTTACCCTTGGCAGGATTAAAGGATTTCAATGTGGATTAAAGGATTAGGTAACTCATAAACTAGTGTTTCATTTTAGAAAGTAGGAAACATATTCATTTAGATTCTTTATGTCAAGGGATGAATGACAATTTATTCTTTGCAAGCATGCTTTATTCCATTTAAGCTAAGATAATATATTCAGGCTTTCTTTTTTACAGTCTTTTGCCAAATTGATCCTCTGCCCAGCTTTCACACTGAATGCTTGGATATACCTTGAGGTATACAAAGTACACTGCAATTGAATTTAGCTTTCACACTGAATGCTTAGATATACCTTGAGGTATAAAGAGTACACTGCAATTGAGTTAAGTATTACCATTTCTGATTATAATGCTGTTGGGCAATCATTGCTCTCAATCATGAAAAAATATGACATCAAAAACACGATCAAATTTGAATGTAAGTATAAAAATACTCATTAAATATTTTGATTTTAAGGAAAAATTTATTGGAAGCCTTTAGTTATTTTTCTTCTTGAGCATGTGTTAAAGCCTTTGTTAAGGCTTAGAATTCCAAAGAACATTTCTGCAAGAGATTCTCTGAATAACACACTAAAATGGTGTTCGTTTCCTACTTTGTTCTTGATAACTGGCAAGGATGGTTTTGGTTAGCTACTTGGTTCAACCACGGTGTTGAGCTGCCAAATAAGAGATCCTTACAAAATGGAGTTTCTTGTTACTGCCACCATATTTATTATCAGAAACAACCCCAAATACTATACTGGATACCATGACAAATTTTGCCCACTCCATGGCAAAAGCCCATGGCAGTGTTGGATGAACTAAAATCTTAGAAAACTATATAATGGTTAATCAATGCAAAGTTATTCTACACTAATAAATCATTGAAAAGCAAATTTTAATGCATTTTAATTCTATTAATTCAAATGTGTATAGTTTCTCTTGTTATTTTCTTTCTTATTCTATGGGTTGTCTTTCTTTTAAACATTGTGAAAATTTAAAAATGTGTTAACCAGTTGTCATATCTCTTATACCTCAAAGTTATTTCTGTCCTTTCATTTTAATTTAAACACAAGTAGACCACTCTGGAAGATAACCTCGGCCATCACCACCTAGGGACACCCAGCTACTATCTCCATTTCCTTGCTTTTTCTTATATATCTTCTTATTTGGAGAAGAAAATGATATGCTATATGAAGAAACACTATTGCTAACTGAAGGCACAGTGAAATATTTCCGGTGATTAATGTTTCCTTATACATTCAGTGCTACAGGAACTGTTCTTCAAGAAGTAGTAACTCAAAGCAGGCAAGAGTATGGACACTCGAAACAATTTGATCCACCTGGCAGACAATTTGCTTAACTTCTCTGTGCTTCTGTTTCCTTATTTATAAAATGAGGACAATCATAGTGCTTAGAACAATAATTGGCTCATAATAAATACTATAGAAGTGCTAGTTTTTATTTGCAAGAAAAGTAAATATAATCCTTTTTTGTTTGTTTTTTTACAGGGACAGAGAGAGATAGATAGGGACAGACAGACAGGAGCAAAGAGAAGTGAGAAGCATCAATCATTAGGTTTTCGTTGTCATTGCGACACCTTAGTTGTTCATTGATTGCTTTCTCACATGTACCTTGACCGTGGGCCTTCAGCAGACTGAGCTGGAGCCATCGACTTGGGTCTAAGCTAGCAAGCTTTTGCTCAATTTAGATGGGCCCACGCTTAAGCTGGCGAGCTCAGGGTCTCGAACCTGGGTCTTCTGCATCCCAGTCCACGCTCTATCCACTGCGTCACCGCCTGGTCAGGCAGTAAATATAATCTTAAGGAGACATCTCCATTGAGTCATTTCTGATTCTCAGGAAAGATCTGATTGAATAGGAAGAAACCTTGTAATGTATATTTTGTTGCAAAACAATTTAATATACATATATAACTAACTTTACTTTTGTATGCTATGTAATTTAAAGTTTCCTGGATATTTGTTTTATAAATATATTATGGTAATATTTTTAATATGCATGGATTGAAAAACAATGCCCACTCTGTGGTTTAAAATTTTCTTCTTCAGGTTTCTTTCTTTTTAAAGAGTCAGCATTCCTAAAGTGCCAGAAAATCACAGCAGATATATACCAAACAAATATAGTTTCATCTTCTTCTATTGTTCAGCTCAGGAAAATGAGTTTGAAAGAAATTAAATATTTGCTGTACTAGATTTTGTTTAGATATTTTCTGTTTCACATATTTTGTAATGTAAATAAAAATAATAAAAATACTTAATATTTTAATTCTAAGTATTTTCTGACTTTCAAATGTTAAACATTGCTGTTCCCTTGTTAGATAACAACAGTTTGTTGATTACCTATTGTATGTTTGTCATTTTCCTAATTACTAGAGGGAAATTTTAAGGAAAAAAAATTGTGGAAAACATGTAGTATGATATTGATCTATCAGACAAACAGAAAGTAATTAAGCAGTTAGGAAAATATGTTTATAAGTTTTGTTATTTGAAAAGCATCATTTTGTGATTTATCCAATTCTATTCATTTATATTATTCTGCCATCTTTTGTCTTTAACAATTTTAGTGTTTTCTTTTCTATTACTTTTGAGCAGCTTGACTGATCCAAGAGAAAAAATTGTGACTGTATTTTTACTAACATATGTATTTAATAATCAACAAATATTTTTCTTTTCTTTAATCTACTTATGTTATTTATGTTTATTTACATTGCATAATATTTTCTTTCTCCAAAATAGTAGCGAATATTAATAAAAGAAAGTTCTGACTTCTTTTAGCAAGGTTTAGTAAATATGTCAGGCTGACTTTATGGCTAAAAATACGGCAAAATAGATGCAATAACCCAAAATTACTGAGAGAACAATAAAGATAGCAAAAATTTAAACAAATGCATAGGAATAATGAGGTGGTTAGAGAAGTGGGATCTTAGCTTCTTTTGATACTTTACCATGTTCCCTCTGCTGTCCTAATCATTTTCATGCACACTAACATAATTTCTTCACAATACACTGGATTTAATAAAACAGTACCTTGATTAGAATTCTGGGGTGGGGTGATAGAATCAAGGCATTTTACAACATGCAAGTCTTCCAACAATTACTCTTATAGCCCCTTGTTTTAGAAATCTACTAGAAAATAAGTTTTAAATAACAAAGTGGCAATCAAAAAATGGGAAAGTGATGGGTAAAACAGAAGTATTTGCCTTCGTTGAGTTTATTCTATTAGAAAAGAGGCATTTAGTAAGTATAAAATAGATTGTGATAAATGTCACACAGAAAAAGAAAGCAGAATAAAGAGATATAATGGTTAGAAAAATACTTTGATAAAGGTACAAGAGAAATATCTCTGGGACCTGGATAAAATTCAGGAGAGACAAATAATCATATGGATAAAGAGTGTTCCAGGCAGTAGGTACAATAATTTTAGTGTAAGAGGTTCCTGAAAAGTAAACATGTTTGACTTGTCCAAGAACAGCAGTGAAGCTAGAATGGCTGTAGTGATGATGAAATAGGGTGAAGGTGGAAATGATGAAATTGGAGAAGTGGCCTGACCAGGCCGTGGCGCAGTGGATAGAGCATCGGACTGGGATGTGGAACGGCCCAAGTTCGAGATTACGAGGTCACCAGCTTGAGCACGGTCGCTGCCTTGAGCAAGGGGTTGCTTGGTCTGCTGAAGGCCCACAGTCAAGGCACATTTGAGAAAGCTATCAATGAACAACTAAGATGTCAAAACGAAAAACTGATGATTGATGCTTCTCATCTCTCTTCATTTCTGTCTGTCTGTCCTTATCTATCCCTCTCTGACTCTCTCTCTCTGTCCCTGTATAAAGAAAAAAAGAAATTGGAGAAATGGTAAGAGGCAATTATCATGTGAGGCCGGTAGCCTTGGAAAATACTTTGCGTTTTATTTTAAATGTAATAATCTACTGAAGGGTCTTGAGCATGTGAGCACTATTATTGGGTTTACATTTTTAAAAACTTAAAAATATGTTTTTTAAATTGAATTTTGGGAGGGATTAGGTGAGGGGAGGGCATAAGGATTGAGCAAAAATGGACCAAAAAAAATGACTTGGTTTACATTTAAAATTCCTGCTCGATGAGGTTTCACTAGTAAAAAATGAATAGAAGCAGAAAGACCAGGTAGCTACTGTATGTCTTTTTATATTTCCTTATCTTTAGGTGTTTCTTATTACTCTTTTGTTCTCAAAACAATATATCAGTACCAAAATTTTATCATTTTCACTTATATTTGGGACATTTATAACACAGATCTATAAATATGATGAAAACAGTAACCAACCAAAAATCTGCCATTTTGTTCCCAGATAATATAATGGTTTTCTCATTTGTAGCTATCCAGTATAACTTTTGTCAACAAAAAATATATGTAAACACAAAATGGCTGATGTGCATTTTCAAATTGTTGAATCAATTATCAAAATAGATGAAATATTTTAATAGCACATGGTCAGCTATGGCATTTTGGAATTTTGAAAGTAGGTAAGAGGAAGAGGTAAAATAACTGGTTAGTTTGCATGCGTCATATTTTTAACTCTGGAAGTAACAAACTTGAATTATAGATAATCATCACCCTATGAACTCTTAAAGACTTAAAGTTAACTCGATACAGGGGTCCTTGGGTTACGACACAGTTCTATTTCTACAAGTGATATAAAAATTTTAGTGTACGTTGAAACACAGCCTAGTCCAGTGATGGACAATCTTTTGAGCTTGGTGTGTCAAAATTTGCCAGAGAAGTGGGTATAACTCGAATGATGTGTCACTTCAAGAAAAAAAAAAAATTTTGCGATATTTATGGTTTAAATAACAAAAATGTTTTGGCCTACCAACCTCCAGCACAGAGTGTCTACACTAAAGCAAATGTTTTATCCTCAGCTACTGCACCTGGCCATGCAGGAACCGAGAATGAAATGTCCTTCTCGTTATGCAGCCCCATTCTTCTCTGGTATGCGGCTGCATGCAGCCATCAAAAATGGCTACATGTGTCAGTGCTGACATGTGTGTCATAGGTTCGCCATCTCAGACCTAGTTTAACACAAATAGAACACGTGTGTGCTTAACAGTCCAAAATGGTA
The DNA here is from genome assembly GCA_037038555.1 of Rhynchonycteris naso. Taxonomy (NCBI): domain Eukaryota; kingdom Metazoa; phylum Chordata; class Mammalia; order Chiroptera; family Emballonuridae; genus Rhynchonycteris; species Rhynchonycteris naso. The sequence goes on from CM072996.1 coordinate 67,657,697, forward strand.
TAGGTAAAGCATTCTGGGGGACACTAACTCTCTCACTCATATGCCACAGTAGTGGCCATTCTTCCACTGCATGCAATCAAACTAGTTCGCCCATGCAATCTGTAAGTACAACACTAACGGTATAAGCTTAAACACTCACATCTCAATATCTTTAAGTTTTTATGGGAGTGAGAGTTGTAAACATGAAATGTAGTATGTTGAGACTGGTGTAACCAGAGGATCCCCTATACTCTCATTAAATATATAAAGAGACAATTGCATACTAATATTTATATAAATTTTCTTTTGTTTTTATTTCTTTTTTTACTGTCTGTCATTTTCTTTCCTTATTGAGTAGGCATAGTATTTTAAATTAAAATAAGTATATTTCTTAAATGACAGAAATGTCTATTTTAAAGCAGCTATCACTACATTAAATTTACCCTGGGACATATGCTAAAAATGGAAGCTGGTGTCATAATGTGCTTCTGATCCTCTGGAAAACATTTCTTTTCTAACTCAACAGTCTATGAAGATCATCATAAATCCTTACAACAGTAATTCAGAAACTGCTAATGATCATATTCTTGCATGTTGTATAAGACATGCAGGGTCAGCAAGAACTACTAATGATGAGCACTAGGAAGACGGAAATCATGGCCTGCCTGCACAAGAAGATCTTTACATGCAGACAATGGTTTTCAAGCTTGAAAGTTGTCAAGAAGCTCTATTACCACATATTCCAAATGATACACTGATTAAAAAAGGTCAGTATGTCTTTTGGGAAGTTGACAGTCATGATATAGTAACTATGCAAAGCTGCAAGTCTCTGGAGTCATATTTGTGTCTAATCTATATGGTCACAGGAAATATAACTGCCAGGAATGCCATATTCATCATCTTGAGTAGTTTTATCAGCACTACCTGATGTCACCCTCAAAAGAAAAATCACCAAAAATTTGCTTGGCCATTCAATCTTGAATCCTTCTTGAAATGTGCTTGGGGCAAATTCTGTGCCTGGCAATCAGAATATAAAGATGAAAATAAGATACAGATCTTGCCTTCATTGTGCTGAAAAAAGAAAAAAGGATGGAGAAAAAAACAGGTACATAAAATATTACAATATAGTGTAAAAATTGCTGAGGTAGAAATAAAATAAAATATTAGGAAAGTGCAAAGTTGTCCTGGGAAAGTCTCTATTAAAAGTACATCTGTAACCTGTTAATAATAAGTTTCAAAAGATCTTATTAAGGATGCTTATTTTTTGCATGAGAAAAATAATTAAATGTTACATTTCTAATTTTATAATTTCTTTATATTAACAACTCCTGTACTAAAATTTCTCAGTTATGATTCTAGCTTTATTGCTTTTCTACTAAACTACATAAATAAAACTCATTTCTTCATTAATTTTTAGACCACACAAATATTTATCTTAAGTATATCATATATGATTGCCTTTCCTAGAATCTGGAAAGACTTAAAATTAGCTTTTCTGACTCCAGATACTGAGTTATCTACCTTTCACCATATGCTGGAATCACCTGGGAAGCTTTTGAGGCCTGGATCCTACAGAGATTTCCCTTTAAATGGTCTGGGAACAGCCTGGGTATGGAAGTTCTTTAAATACTCCCAGTCTTCCTGACATACAGCCTGGGCAGAGAACTGTCTCTACTCCATGTTATGACTTAGGTGCAATTAAATGATGGTCAGATTTGTGGAGAGAGAAAATAAAGGAATTTGGCGATAACATTGCAAGCAAAAATAGACATTTATATTTGTGATATATATGCTCTGGTTTCTCTTCAGATCGTATAAATCTTTCGCCTTTTATATTTGTGATATAGCTTTTATTCCCTATGAGTAGGTTAGTAAGCTTCTTTTAGAATTTAAAAAGCTGATTCTTATATGTGGAAACAACCTAGAAATACCAAAAAAAATAACCAGAGACAAAGAAAACTATAGCACTTATACTCTGTGAATTCAAGACTTACTGTATATCTGTTTTGATCCAAGGGTTGTTATACTCACACAGGATGGACATATAGATAAATGCATTAAAAAAAGGTACAGAAATAGATTTGCACATATGTGGCTGATTTTTTTTCAAGTTCCAAGGCAATCAATGGGGAAAAAATCTTTTCACAAATAGTGCTGAAACAATTGAATACTTAAACAAAATAAATAAAATGAACATCTACTTTTTCCCCACCCCATACATAAAAATTAACACAAAATAGATTGAGAGTCTGAACGTAAAAACATAGTAGAGAATCTATGTGACTTGGTCCAGGCAGAGATTTCTTAAGTAAGGCAAAAAAGCATAAGTTATAAAAGAAAAATTTGACTATTACAATTTTTTTTAATTACTCTGTAAAGACCTCATTAAGAAAAAAAAAGACAAGTCACAGTCTGAGAGAAAAATATTATATATATATATATGACTGACAAAGGATTTATATCTGAAATATATAAAGAACTCTTATAACCTTATAACCCAATCATCAGAAATGAGCATATTTGAACAGACATTTCATAAAAGAATTTGAGCAATTCGCTAAGTGATATGTGATACAGCTTTTTATCAGGCAAATGAAAATTAAAACCACAGCAATATACTACTATACTCCACGAGAATGGCTAAAATAAAAAAGCTAAAAATAATTAGTATTATTGATGATATGGAATAACTTGAACTTATGCATGGCCAATGTGACTGTCAAGTAGTACAATACATTGAAAAAGTAAAAAACCCTGGAAGTTATCATTTGATCCAAGAGACATGGACACATGCATAACTCAAGTTGATAAAATAAAACAGACTTTGATGACAGATGATAGATAAAGATAGATACAAAGATATATAAATAGGTGAATGGCTGATTGAGAGTCAAAGTCTCAGATTTTATGAATCAAAATAGTGTTTTAAAGACAATTTTGACAAAAAGTAGGCTGACCAACATTTTCCAAGATTAAGCCAGAGGATTGCATTTGAATTATAAACTGCTATTATGTCATCTAAAGCAACATACTGAATCCAAGAGGAAAGTCAGAAATTGAACAAGTAACTAGAAGCCACATAATATGCAGGTGCTTAAAAATTAGTGTTAGGTGTCTTGGAATACACAGTATTTGTTGATTCAGGCAAGAGACAAGGTCAGGAACAAGGTCTGAGGTCAAAGAGAAGTTGGTCTTAAATGAGAACAAGAAAACCTTGAAAGGAAAAAGTAAAATACTTTAGATTGGAGCCAATATTTCTGTCTGGGAAATAAATATCTGATGTGTCCAGCTCAAGGTTTAATGTACCCTGAGAAAGGGCAAATATAGACCCATGATCAGGGTAAAAAGTGAGGATTGAATGATAAAAAAGATGAACTGTAGCAAGATCCTATTTATTTAGAGGCAACAAGGAAAAATGAGAATGGAGAAAAATAACAGATTGAGCTAAAACAGATTAAATTGGAATAATTAGTAAATTGAAATGGTAGGTTAAATTGGAATACAGTGGCCTTTCTTCTCTCATGAAGGTGAGGTTCCAGATCCCCCTATTATAGGTAAAAATCCATAAAGTAGAGACCTTATATTTATTTTATAATTTATATATACTTTAAGGATTTATAAACCCTTCCCATACTCTTATAAACCTTTCCCACACTCTTAAAAACACTTCCTATGCTCTTAAACACTTTCTAAACTCTTAAACCTAACTAATTTTAACAACATATAAAATTCTATATAGGTACTTATCAGTGAATATTAATATGTTTTAATTAATACTTTTTATATTTTTATATTGTTTTCAACTTTTTATGCTAGAAAATGATTTTACCGCAAAATAATTGAATAATAAATATATAAAAATACCTATATACCACAATACCCCAGAATATAGAAAAAAATTCATGATAAAAGCTAGATATATACAATTTAATAATCTATGATACAGTGAGACTGTGAAAACTGAAACGCAATATAGTGAGGGATGACTGTAACTTTAGAAACCATAATCACAGAGGTCAGAACCAAAATTTGCTTTTAACATAAACAGCAATAACACAAGCAAGGACCTAGAAGAGAGCATGTGAGCCTTTCTTTATCCAAAGAGATTTAAATACTTGTGCTTCTGACTGACTAGCTAATCACAAACTACAAACAATATTCATGCAACAGCAACTGCACCTAATCGTTTTCCAGGGAACTTCCCTACTGTTAGAGCCCTTGCACCTATAATAAAAACAATAAAAATTCTTAATGAATTTGTAGATTCTTAAATAGAGAGAGAGAAAAAAATATTACTGAAAGCAGAAAGAGCATATGTGGAAGCTTAAGCTGGAGTGAGAATTCCAAAGTAGTCCATCTTTTCAAATCTAGGCCCAAATTTCTTTATACAATACATGAATGTTTTCCTTGCTACAAAGACTATGGATTTTAAAAATAAAAATTTAATTGTCCTACATGAGAAATATGATATTATTACCACCTAGTATAGGTAAATTCACTAATTAATGGGTCCCATGGGAATTTTTATAAATTAATAATTAGTTGAACTGTGGAAGTTTTAATTATGTAGAGGCAATAGGTTGGAAAGAAAAGTAGCAAGGAGGGGTAGTGAAAAAATGAAGTTAAACTAAATAGAAATAGAGAAAAACATAAAAAAGTGACAGAAAAATTGCAGAAAATTTTGTTTTCACATTTTTTTCTGAATCAAAACTGTGTGGTAAGAGAAATAGGGAGGTATTTTGCTCTCCTACCTATATTATATGGCCAAAAATAGGTGAAAGTTGAGGACACCAGGAATAGGTTAGTTATAATTCAATAATTGAAACTCATAGTAGGGGCCTGCACCAGCCAGCTCTAACAGCGGGGGTTGGGTGGAAGCTGGGAAACAAATGAAGGCTAACACCTGAGTGTGCACACACAGCTCAGACCTGCCCATCCAGAGGAGCCGACTTATGGGACCCACAGCTGAGCAAAGGTGCTCACCACAGCCCTTGGTGCCCAGGCTTGTGGCCCGAGTGCAGTGCGCAATCCAACCCATGGGGGTGGGAGAAGGCCGAGACCGGATGAGGCTTGTAAAGCCAGGCATGAGAACACAGCTCCTCCGGCGGAGGAGAGGCAAAAACCACAGCAACAGCCACAGCAGGCCAGTGCCAGCAATGCCCATACCCAACTGCCCTAGGAAGCAGCAGGGGGGGGGGCTACATACAGACCACACCTAGGGAACAAAAAGGTAACATCTATTGGACTCCAGGTGCCAAACCCTTCTTATAGACATATAAAATGGGCAGGCAGAGAAATGCAACCCCAATGAATCAAGAGAAATCTCCAGAGAAGGACCTGAATGAATCAAATATAACCAAATTACCACATTTGGGTCCCGTCAGTCGGCTCTTCTGGCTGGGCAGGTCTGAGCTGCGGGCGCACGCTCAGGTGTGAGCCTTTGTTTGTTTCCCAGATTCCACCCCACCCCCGCTGGTACCAAATGCAGAATTTAAAATAATGATAGTTAGGATGTTCAAAGAGCTTAGAGCAACAATGGATTGTTATTACGAACACCTAAATAAAGAGATAGCAAATATAAAAAATAAAATTGAAATAATAAAAAAGAATCAGACAGAAATGACAAATACAGTATCAGAACTGAAGACCACAATGGAAGGAATTAAAAGCAGGATGGATGAAGCTGAGAATCAAATCAGCAAGTTAGAAGGCAAAATAAACGAAGGCACAGAAGCAGAGCAGAAAAAAGAAAAGAGACTCAAAAATGTGAGGAAACTCTAAGGGAGCTCTGTGACAACATGAAGAGAAATAACATCCGCATCATAGGGGTTCCTGAAGAAGAGGAGAAAGAACAAGGGATAGAAACTTTGTTCAATCAAGTCTTGGCTGAAAACATACCTAAATTAAGGTTGGAAAATGTCTCACACATTCAAGAAACAGAGAGCTCCGTAAAAGAGAAACTCAAAGAAATCTACACCAAGACACAACATAGTTAAAATATTAAAGCTAAGTGATAAAGAGAAAATATTAAAAGCTGCTAGAGAAAATAAGACTCTCACCTATAAAAGAGTCCCCATTAGGATAACATCAGATTTCTCAACAGAAACACTTGAGGCCAGAAGAAAATGGCAAGATATATTCAAAGTAATGCAGAACAAGAACCTACAACCAAGACTACTTTATTCAGCAAGGCTAACATTTAAAATTGAAGGAGAAATAAAGAACTTCCCAGACAATAAAAAAAAAAAAACCAAAAATAAAAAAAAAACAAAAAAAACAACTCAAGAAATTCATTAAAACCAAACCAATTATGCAAGAGATGCTAAAGGGCCAGTTGTGAACAGATCATAGGAGGAAAGAAAAATAGCAAAAGTGGAATACAATTTTATTTTTTTTTTTTAAGTATTTTTTAAAATTTATTTATTTATTCATTTTTTTAGAGAGGAGACACAGAGTGAGAGAGAGAGATAGAGAAAGAGAGAAAGGGGGGGAGGAGCTAGAAGCATCAACACCCATATGTGCCTTGACCAGACCGGTGCAGAGTTTTGAACTGGCGACCTCAGTGTTCCCAGGTCGATGCTTTATCCACTGCACCACCACAGGTGAGGCAGAATACAATTTTAAAGAATAAAATGGCAATAAATAACTACATATCAATAATAACCTTAAATATAAATGGATAAAATTAAACATTTGGAAACTAAATAGCATGTTATTAAATAATGAATGGGTTAAGAATGAGATCAAAGGAAAAATAAGAAAGTTCCTAGAAGCGAATGATAATGAGAATACATCAACTCAAAATATATGAGACACAGCAAAAGCAGTACTGAGAGGGAAGTTCATAGCACTACAGGCATACCATTAGAAGCTAGAAATAGCTCAAAGCAATTTGACCTTGCATCCTAAAGAACTAGAAAAACAGCAACAAGTAAAGCCCAGGGTTAGTAGAAGGAAGGAATTAATAAAGATCAGAGTGAAAATAAATGACATAGAGGCTAAAGAAACAAGGAGCTGATTCTTTGAAAAGGTAAACAAGATCGATGAACCTTTATCTAAACTCACCAAGAAAGAAAGAAAGAGGACTCAAATAAATAAAATTAGAAATGAGGGTGAAGAAATAACAACTGACACAACAGAAATACAAAGTATTGAAAGAAAATACTATAAGAACTCTATGCCAAAAAACTAGTCAACTTACATGAAATGGACAAATTCCTTGAAACATATAACCTTCCAAAAATCAATCTGGAAGAATCAGAAAACCTAAACAGACCAATTACAACAAATGTGATCGAAATAGTTATCAAAAAACTCCCAACACAAAAATAGTTCTGGGTCTCATGCCTTCACAAAAGAATTCTACCAAATATTCAAGGAAGAACAAACTTCTATCCTCCTCAAGCTATTTTAAAAAATTCAAGAGGAAGGAAGACTTCCAAACTCCTTTTATGAGGCGAGCATAATTCTGATCCCAAAACCAGGAAAAGACAACACAAAGAAAGAAAATTATAGGCCAATATCCCTGATGAATTTAAATGCTAAAATCCTCAACAAAATATTAGCCAACTGGATCCAGCAATATATGAAAAAAATCATACACCATGATCAAGTGGGATTTATTCTGGGGAGGGATGGCTGGCTCAATATTCACAAATCAATCAATGTGATTCATCACATAAAAAAAAAAGGAAGGACAAAAATCACATGATAATTTCAATAGATGCAGAAAAAGCATTGGATAAAATTCAGCACCCATTCATGATCAAAACTCTCAGCAAAGTGGGAATACAGGAAACATACCTTAACATGATACAGGCCATCTATGACAAACCCATAGCAAACATCATACTCAATGGGCAAAAATTAAAAGCAATCTCCTTAAGATCAGGAACCGGGCAGGGGTGCCCCCTTTCACCACTCTTATTAACATAGTTCCGGAAGTCCTATCCACACCAATAAGACAAGAAGAAGAAATAAAAAGCATTCAAATTGGAAAAGAAGAAGTAAAATTATTATTATTTGCAGATGATATAATATTTTATATGGAAAACCCTAAAGTCTCAGTCAAAAAACTACTGTACCTGATAAATGAATTCAGCAAGGTGGCAGGATATAAAATTAATACTCAGAAATCAGAGGAATTTTTATACATCAACAATGAACTGTCAGAAAAAGAAATTAAGGAAACAATCCCCTTCTCTATTGCAACCAAAAAGTAAAGTACCTAGGAGTAAATTTAACCAAGGAGATTACAAACTTGTACTCAGAAAATTGTAAACATTGATAAAAGAAATCAAGGAAGATACAAATAAGGGGAAGTATATACTGTGCTCATGACTAGGAAGAATAAACATCATTAAAATGTCTATATTACCCAAAGCAATTTATAAGTTCAATGCAATACCAATTAAAATACCAATGATATACTTCAAAGATAAAGAATACATGTTTCAAAAATTTATATGGAACCAAAAAAGAACACGAATAGCCTCACCAATCTTAAAAAGAAAAAAATAAAGCAGGAGGTATTACTCTTTCTGATATCAAATTATACTACAAGTCCATTGTACTCAAGACAGCCTGGTACTGGCATAAGAACAGGCACATAGATCAATAGAACAGAACATTTTTATGGACACCTGATATTTAACAAAGGAGGTAAGAGCATACAATGGAGTAAAGACAGCCTCTTTAACAGATGGTGTTGAAAAAATTGGACATCTACCTGTAAAAAAATGAAACAGGACCATCAACTTAGACCATTCACAAAAACAAACTCAAAATAGATTAAGAACTTAAATGTAAGCCATGATACCATAAGCATCTTAGAAAACATAGGCAATAAGCTCTCCGACATCTCTTGCAGTAATATTATTTGCTTATTTATCTCCACAGGCAAATGAAATAAAAGGCAGGATAAACAAATGGGACTATACCAAACTAAAAAGCTTTTGCACAACTAAAGACAATAAAAACTGAATAAAAAGACAAACCACACAATGGAAGAACATACTCGACAATAAGTCTGATAAGGGGTTAATAACCAAAATTTATAAAGAACTTCTAAAACTCAACAACAGGAAGACAAACAATCCAATCAAAAAATGGGCAAAAGAAATAAATAGACACTTCTCCAAAGAGGACATACAGATTGTCAATAGGCATATGAAAAATGCTCAACATCACTAATCATTAGAGAAATGCAAATTAAAAGCACAATGTGATATCACCTCATACCAGTCAGAATGTCGCTCATCAACAAAACAACACAGAATAAGTGCTGGCGAGGATGTGGAGAAAAGGGAACCCTCCTGCACTGCTGGTGGGAATGCAGACTGGTGCAGCCACTTTGGAAAAAAGTATGGAGATTCCTCAAAAAATTAAAAATCAAACTGCCTTTTGACCCAGCTATTCCACTTTAAGGAATATACCCTAAGAACACCATAGCACTGTTCGAAAAGAAGAAATGCGCCCCCATGTTTGTGGCAGCATTATTCACAATAGCGAAGATCTGGAAACAGCCTAAGTGTCCGTCAGAAGACGAGTGGATTAAAAAGCGATGGTACATATATACTATGGAATACTACTCAGCCATAAGAAATTATGACATCAGATCATTTGTAACAACATGGATGGATCTTGATAACATTATACTGAGTGAAGTAAGTAAATCAGAAAAACTAAGGCCTATATTATTTCATACATAGATGGGACATAAAAAATGAGACATGGACAAGAGTGAGCTGCCTACCCTGGAGGTGGGGAGATGAGGGAGGGGGTAGGGGGGTGGAAGGGGCACAAAGAAAACCAGATAGAAGGTGACGGAGGATAATTTGACTTTGGGTGATGGGTATGCAATATAATCAAATGTCAAAAAAACCTGGAGATATTATCTCTGAACATATGTACCCTGATTTATCAATGTCACCCCATTAAAATTAATTTAAAAAAAGAATAAAAAACTTATTGTAAATTAAATGGATTTCAGTAGATTGTTTGGTGGGAACTCAGTACCCATTATAACATTCCTGTGTTTTTATGAGATAAATATGTATTTGGTAGAAACAAATGACTTATAACTTGGAAAGGTAGAGAATGATAACATACTTCAATTATTAGTAGTGGACCCCTAGCCTTCAAAATTATAGTTAAGTTATGGTCTATAACTCTCCATGTTTGTAAGCCTTTATTATTTTGAGATGAGGCTAAGACATGCCATGACTTAAAGCAGAAATTGAATTCAAAAAAATAGGAACAAAGAACATGTTATTGCTGATCTGAGGTAACTCCAAAAGAATCAAGGTAATAGCTTTGAGAATAATTTTTGTGAGCTTGCATATCATCAGTGAGTCTTGCATTCTAGTAATTCACTGTACCAACAAAAATTTAGAGATGGAAATGTAATGATGTAATTTTAGTTTAAGTCTAATAATGTGCATTCTAAGCATCTTTTGGGTGAAAATTAGATAGTCAGATTTGATATTAAGAATAATAATTAAAAAAAAACAATAGCTGGGGCCTTTGCCGGTTGTTTTAGTTGATGAAGCTTAGGCCCAGTGTTCAATCATCCTGGGTTTGATTCCTGGTCAGGGTGCACCTGAGAGGTGACCATCTGCTTCTCTCCCCCTACTCTCTCTCTTCTCCTCCACAGCCAGTGGCTTGGTTGTTCTAAGTGTTGGTCCAAGCAGTGAGGATAGCTTAGCTAATTTGAGCATTGGCTCCAGATGGGGTTGTCGGGTAGATCTTGGTCAGGTTGCATGGTAAGCCTGTCTCTCTATCTCACCTTCTCTCACTTAAAAAAAAATAGTTGAATTATAGTTATACTTTGGTAGAGTTTTCAAATCTAGTGGCCATCACCTAAAATTGACAACTATATAAGTTTTGTATTTAGAAGTTTTCTATAGGTTCATAATCCCATTCTAATAGTACTGTTTTGTAAAAGACTCCCAATTATATTTCAAGTGGTGAGAATGACAGTACTCAAAACATTACTGTGTCCTCTATTTCTGAAAATTTTGGTGGTTTGACATTTTATAGTATGAGAAATGTATTTCAAGAAATAACATTAAGCTGTTTTCTGTTTATGGCTAAAATTCATATTGCTTTAAAAAATTCTCTAAAACAACAATCACCAATGTGAAAGCTATCAGGCTTATCATACAAACAAAGATAGATAGAAGCCTGGGGAAAGGAAAGAAAAGAATATGTTGGAGGAAGTCAAACTATCTGGCAGTCCAAGAAATGTCCTTAAAGTTTTAGAATAAGATTTTAGACCCTATATTGAGATACAATACTTTTATTATAGAAACAGTAAGCTATGCATTTTACTTTCTATTAAAATTTTTAAAATTGAATTACAGATAGCATCAACCAACTCAGAACAGGAGTAAATTTCATCTAAAACTACTTGCTGGGTAAGTCTTGAAATTACCGTAACATTTAAGTGTTGTTTAACACTTTTACCAAACTGATTAATTCTTCACTAATTTATGTTTCAAAACCAGACAGTTTTTATCACAATATAATTATTCAAAAAGTAGGGCTATGAATCAAATTGTCATTCAGCCCATAAATTAGGGAGAGGTAATACAAAATGCCAGTGTAAAATTGATGAACAGCAACAGAAGGAATTAACTATGGGGATCAATACTACTTGCTATAAGCCTTGATGCTATTTGTTCTTACAGATGCTAACTATTTTTGGATTAATTTTGTTTAATCACAGGCCCAGATCATGAAAATCTGGTAAGTCTAAGAACTTTTATTTAATCATTATATTTAGCATGGCATGTTAAAATGAAAATTTATCATTTATGTTCACAAGAGATATCCACACTTTATAAGGAAAGAAATTGTTATTCATGGATATTTAACATATATAAAGTTACACATTTATGTCATATATAAATTATGAAATAAAAAAGAAAAAAGTTTATTTATAATTACATATAATACACACATACACATATATACAACACATTTGTATATGAATATAAACATATTATACACATGTGATTAAAACAAAAATACATATTTTACAGAATACTATATTAATTGTAGATTCAAGATCATTAAAAAAATTGACAAAAGTGGAAAATGTCTTAGAAGATACTACAAATTACACCAGGATAATAAGAATTCTATAATTTTGACACATGGTATTTAAATTTACAAATAAAATCATGAGAGATAAAATAGACTAAAATGGTTTTAGTATAAAGAAAACTAATTTAACAAAAATAGATAAATATATGACCAAAAAGACTAAATTTAAGTCATTTTTGATGAGAAAAAGAAAAGTTCTGTACAATCATTCTTGATGCCTACTTCAAGAAACTGTCCTACAGCAAAATCAAACCTTGACTCCCTAACACCAGAACCATCTTCTCGAAAAGGTCGGTCCATCCACCTTCTGCATAATCCAAAGTTGTCTATAGTTGTATTTGAAAATATTTAAGTGTTTATATACACAGAAAGGTAAAAATAAATACAATGTTAAGACATACATCTGTCTAAGCTGCATTTAATAGGTAAATGTACCTGTTCCAACTTATTCAACTTAAGAACAAACCTACAAAACCTATTTCATTCATAACTGGAGACTGCCTGTATATACTTGTAAGACCTCCTAAATTAGGTTATAGTACAAAAAGTAAATGCTATAACAAAATTTTCCAAACTTGTACTTGGTATAATAAAAATTTTGATCTCTAGAGGGAAAAATAAACCAAAATATTCCATGTTAAAAATTCTAGAATATATTTGGATCAGCAGAAGTAAAAGAATACTTCACTCTGGAACTTTTCAGAGAACATCTGGTATAAAACTTAGATCTCTGGTTTTAGAATCAATATATTTTACTTATCTAAAATGCTGTTCTATGTAAGTCACAGAACCTATGCCCTCAGTTTGAGACTTGTTTGAATCTAGTAGCTTTGAGAAATAATGGCACCCCATAATGACCATCACAAATCCAGTGAAGCTGACATGGGAAGGGATAAAAGCAAGTTGCACAAAAATTGAGAGGAAATATAGGAGTTAAGTATTATCTCTCCAGTAATAAATTAAGTTCCTTAAGGACCAGTTTCTTCATCTTTATTTATTTATTTATTTATTTATTTATTTATTTATTTATTTTTAATTGAGAAAGAGAGAGAGAGAGAGAATGATATAGAAAGGGAGAGAAATGAAATGCATCAATTCATAGTTGTAGCATTTTGGTTGTCATTGATTACTTTCTTATTGTGCCTTGAATGGAGGACTCCAGCTGAGCCAGTGACCCCTTGCTTAAGCCAGCCACCTTGGGCTCAAGCCAGTAACCTTTGGGCTAAAGACAGTGACCATGGGGTCATGTCTATTATTCCATTCTCAAGTCAGAGACCTCACACTCAAGCTGGTGAGCCTGTGTTTAAGCCTGCAACCTTATGGTTTCGAACCTGGGTCCTCAGCTTCCTAGGTCGTTGCTCTCTCTATTCATGGTGCCACCACCTGCTTAGGAAGATTCTTCACCTTTAAAATATGGTTACTTCAAGAATTAAACATGAGAGATTTAAAAAGTGTTATTAATATTTTTTATTAATTTTTGTTGACTCTAATAATCTATCACTTTTTTAATGAGGTTATCAGTTTTATCTCCAATTATGAATAATCACTTTTATTGGTTTCCTTAAAATGGTATCAAAACTAAACAAAGCATACCTCTCTTAAAAAAATGAGAGTTATTATATCCAAAGACACTGTATTAAAACAGACCCAAAGTAATTAATTTTATTTATTTTACTTAAAGTATGAAAATTACTATCTGTATTTTTCTAACACACTCACACATCACACTTTCACAACACACAAAGTTATTTTACTGTCTCATATTTTGTGTGAAAGAAAGGACCTTTAACAAATATGGCATCATATTAATGATTGATTTTTAGATAGTAATCTATTTTAACAATGACTTTAAGTATGGCTTTCTCTACTAAAATGCTCTGTACCGTGGAGAACAAAGCTGATGCCAATCTCTACTCAGAATCTGAATTAATGAGCAAAATTTTATTCTATTGTCAACTTGATCATTTATGTCTTGTCATATTAATTACTTTAAAAAGCTTATATTTTTCTTTCTGAAAGTTATATTTCTTAAAATTTTAATGCCAGTAGCTATTTCCTAAACTTATTTGTATTGAAAACAATGCCCCAGAATAATAAGAGAAGTTAAGCCCTAAAAACTCCCCAAAGTTTGTAAACAAATGAAAAGCACACTTGAGAATTGAAGTTAAATAAATCTACTTTAAGACAGAAAAGCCTTGGGTTTAAAAAAAATTGAAACTAAAATTAAAGTTATCCTTTTCTATGGTAATGAAACAATGAGTGTGCTTTTTGCCATAATACAATATTAAAATGGTCCATTTGATCTCATTTAAATAAGTAGGCTTCTAGCCTAATTATACAATAAAATCACCTGGGGAGCCTTTTCAAGATGGTAATGAATGAGTTGCAACCAAGACCATTAAATAAATTGGTAGAGCCAATATTTTTCAAATCTTTTCAGGTGTGCTATAATGTACAAAAAGATATTCAAACCACTGATCCTGTTAACAAGGAGAACATTAGATTGAGGTGGCTCTAATGCCTTAGTAGCCTCATAAGCAAACCAGAATCTTAGCTAGTAAATGCTTCAAGATTAATAAATCAAAACTGAAAGACGAACAATCACATACAGCTAACTAGACTTTCCTAAATAACCCAAACACTTAAGCTACAGCCAATCAAATAATTTTCTCCCTTAGTTTACTTTTTTTTTTTTCTTTATAAAAGTTTTCCCTATGTGAAGAGTTTCTAAACTCTTCTGCTTTGGCTCTGTCCAATTCCAATCACTGTTATCTCAAATAAACTCTTAAAATTTTTATGCCTGATTTGGCAGTGGCACAGTGGATAGAGCATCGGACTGGTACACCGAGGAGCCAGGTTTGAACAAAATGCGAGGTCACTGGCTTAAGCATGGGCTCATCTGGTTTGAGAAAGGCTCACCAGTTTGAGCCCAAGATCGCTCACTTGAGCAAAGGGGTCGTCACTTGGTCTGCTGTAGCCTCCCGGTCAAGGCACATAAGAGAAAACAATCAATAAACAATGAAGGTGCCGCAATGAATTGATGCTTCTCATCTCTCTCCCTTCCTGTCTGTCTATCCCTCTCTCTGTCTCTGTCATAATATATATATATATATATATATATATATATATATATATATATATATATATATATATGCCTCAGTTTATCATTTAGCAATCTAAAATATTGATCCTTACAAACTAATGGCTTGCTTACAAACTTCTTTTGTATCATGAAAATTTTTGAAAATTACAGGGTAACTATTGGTTTTCTCTCTCCTAAAAAATGAACCCAAAGACATCTAAATTTACTCAGACATCCAAATACATACCCTCACAGATATCTACACACATTCTCACACTCACATACAGATGTTTTTGCATACACTTTAAAGGCATAGATAAAATTTTTGAAGCCCATGTTAAGATACCTATCCATAAGAATAAAAATTAAATGAACTCAACAGGAAGACAAGCTCTTGCCTTCTTAATTTTAAATTGCTTTTCTGTTTATAAAAATCTCATGTTAATAACATTCCTTTGTAGCTGTAACTTAAAAACTTTTTACCTACTCCATTCTCAAGCTAAATGTAAATGAATGTGTAATAGTTCTATTTGACCATAAATAATTTAAATTCTTTCCTCAAATCTCAGTTTTCTATCTTAGAAATGAATAAATTGAGAGAGAATAGAATATTAATTTAAGGACACAGTACATTGGCATTTAAAATAATCAATGAATATTAGCAGCTACTATTGTTCCTGTTTTTTTATTAAATTCTATTAAAGATCATTTCAGATGCCTAGTTTTAATAAACTATTGTAATACTGGTGGTTGAGGCCAGGCAGGTTCACATTGAATTCAGGCAGACAGTAGAGGAACTATGGAGCCGGAAAGTATAGGACCACATTCATTTACTGGAGGCTCCCAAAGACAGGCAAGTGAATAAACAAAAAAGAAAAAGAGCTAATAAAAAAAGAAAACCTGCTTTTCACAGTGAAGGTCAATGGAGCAGGAAAACCTCACCTTGCAGTGGCAGGAGAGTCATCTGGGAGAATCGCCCCCAAGGGAAAGCACCTGTAACTTTATATAGACCATACACACGTGGTGCTGCAACACGTTCATGCACCAATTAGGCAAAGTGCTTACAGCCAGTAAACCAGCAAGCAAACCTAGCACAACTGTTTTCCCAACTATCTCTTTCAGTATTTTCATTTCTAGAAAACGGACACACCAAAGAAGCAAAGGAAAGCAAAACAAGCCATAAATCAACAACAGTGTTGATGACCACTATTGCTAACTTCTTTCACTTTGATTTACTTCATGTTTGAGTAAAGGAGTTTTAAGTAGATAGTAAATGTTAAGACATTTCTTTTGCTTCTGTTTAAAAAATTTATTCCTGTTGAGTAAACTAAGGTGGCTATTAAAGGGAAAATAAATGTGTAACATTATGTCACTGACTGGTGCCAACTTTTTATACCGTTTGCCTTTTAGATCAGACTACTTTTGCAAAACAAGTAAATTTTAGTTGTTAATTATATATTATTTTTTATTCACATATTTTCCACACTAATATTAGTATTGTTTCTAGATCATACCTTTAATCAACTGAATTTAGATATCTCTATACTGTAGTTCCTCTTCCTTGTAGTTGTTGCAACTCCATAAAATATTTCTTTTAAAATAACTTAGAGCCTGACCAGGCGGTAGCGCAGTGGATAGAGCGTCGGACTAGGATGCAGAAGACCCAGGTATGAGACCCCAAAGTCCCCAGTTTGAGCGCGGGGCCATCTGGCTTGAGGAAAATCTTGTCATCTCGGACCCAAGGTCGCTGGCTCCAGCAAGGGTTTGCGGGGTCTGATGAAGGCCCATGGTCAAGGGACATATGAGAAAGCATCAATGAACAACTAAGGTGTTGCAATGGCAATGAAAAACTGATGATTGATGCTTCTCATCTCTCTGCATTCCTGTCTGTCTGTCCCTATCTATCCCTCTCTCTGACTCTCTCTCTGTCCCTGTAAAAAAATAAAAATAAAAAATGTTGAAATTAGCTTAGAATAGATTTTCAGTTTTTTTCTCCTTCTCTTCTTCAAACCTCTAAGGGTTACATACAACTTTTAAACTAATTTAAGCTTCCAACATGTGAAAAACACCTTGAAACTGAAACTGACAAAGTGAATCTCATTCTTCTCTCAATTAAGACCTATGGAGGCAGAGATGCTTACAATGTGTGGTACATATACACAAACACAGCTTAACTGAAACCTGATTTACCTACATTCTAATGACTTTTACAATCTTTCTGAGTCTCATACTTACATGATGTTAGTGTTCTGTGAATATGGAAAAGTGTTTATGTTAAATGGTCTTGTTAAAGAATATTTGTGATACAAATATTCAATTAACAAATTGTTTAAAAATGAAGATGATTCTGTATGAAAAGAGGGAGAATAATATTACCTAGTTTACATGCTTAGAAAACATCCTACTTTATGTCAAGCCATCTATTATTTGCACTATTGCACATTCTCACAACCACAGTATGAAGCAGATATATTTAATCTCAGTTTAACAGAGGAGTGTCCTATATTTTAAAGGAGGTAAGTGTCTTACTCTGGATCACACAACATATAAGTAATGGAGATGGGATTTATTTCTTCTTCTAAGAGATGCTCAATTCCAGTGTTTGATTATGACATAATGTCCCTATTAGTTTAAGAGAATAAAAAAGTTAGCCTTTTTCTCTCCTTAACAAGTTAAAACTGAAAATAGTAGTAATTCATAAATAAGTACAGCAATGAAAATTAGCACAAGAAATATTTAAAATAACTTTTAATCTATAAAGTAATTAGAAATGTGAAATAGCAGTAAACCTACTAAATGAGAGATTCTCTTATACTTAATTCTTATAAATGGCTCTATAACCTTTCATGTCTGTTCCATGTATTTAGATGAAACTTTTAACTATCAATTCTATAACCTATAAAAGAAACTCAAATTCTAATAGAATATTTAAAAACATCTAAAATTATTAAAAGAAAAACACTCAACTATAAAGTTCTAGATAGATTAAAAATAACTATGAGAGATAGCAGACAATCTGGTAACATAAAAAATAGTTGTAAAAGACAAAATATGATTCAATTCAAATTTTATACAAAGCAAGGATTAACAAACAAGAAGTAAACATTATCAATTTTTGTATATTGGCATAATTTTTAGTCCTATTTGAAGATTATCTATAAACATCGTGAAGAATAGAAGAATATCTGAGCATAATAAATCAATGGAAATAGCCAAATCAAAGCTGATCATATCGGTATAAATCTTGCAATTTGAGAATTTGCATTAAGCAAATTAATGATATTCACTGGATTTTAGGAATAGTCGTATTATATTACACATGCCCTTATTTATTTTATACCTCAATGATTTTATTAACCCACATTTTAATTTTGTGATACAACAGTAACAAGATGAGTGATACAGATATTTAAATACATGGTTTATCAATCCTGTATAAATAAATATAGATTAATACTATTTTCTTGCCTAAAAACAAGCATTCCGTTAAGGAAATCAATAATTATGCCTTGGCTAGTGGCTCAGTGGATAGGGCGTCAGCCAGGAGTATAGGTGTCCCAGGTTTGATTCCCAATCAGGACACACAGGAGAAGTGACCATCTGCTTCTATCCTCCTCCTTTCTCCCCTTCTCTCTCTCTTCCTCTCTGGCAGCTATCATGATTGGTTTGAGCCTGGTGTCAGGTGCTGAGAATAGCTTGGTTGGTCCAAGCACATCAGCCTCAGATGTAAAAAAAAAAAGTCTTGGTACTCGAGCATTGGCTCCAAACACAGGTGGCCAGGTGGATCCTGGTCAGGGTGCTTGTAAGAGTCTGCCTCACTATCTATCTTCTTCTCACTTAAAAAAAACAAAAACAAAAACAAAACATAATTCATGTATTTTATTAATTTTGTTTTTCTAGTTATTGAAAAATTTTTGGATTTCTACTTGTCCAAAATATTAAATTTGATGTATCATTTGCAGAGCAGTTTTGGGTGCATAAAGTCATGGTGCACTTTTGACCGGTCACAGGAAAGCAACAAAAGACGATATAAATGTGAAATCTGCACCAAGTGAAAGGAAAACTCTCCCAGTTTCATACCTATTCAGTGCAGTTCGATGTGGGCTCCATCTGTTGCCCTACACACATCCAAACGATAGTGAAGTTCTTGCCACACACGGGTAAGGACGTCTGCTGAAACAGTGAATAATGTCTGTGATTCTCTGTTTTAAGTGACTAATGTCATTGATATGTTCAATGTACACATGTTGCTTCACATAACCCCAAAAGTAAAAGTCTAAGGGCATCAGATCCGGGGATCTTGGTGGCCATGGCTTGACAGAACCCCTGCCTATCCACGGCTGGGGGAATGTTCTATCTAGAGACTCACGAATAATGGTGGCGTAGTGTGGAGGAGCATTGTCCTGTTGAAAGATGACACCTTCTGGAAATTGTGGCACTGCATACAAGTCCAACATGTCAAGATAGGTGTTTGCCATCACAGACTGCTCCACGAAAAAAAAAATGGGCCTATCACCTTATCATGTATCAGGCCACACCACACGTTCACTTTAGGGGTGTTTCGTTTGTACTCAATGTAGGCATAAGGATGTTCAGCAGCCCATATTTGGATGTTATGGCGATGAACATGTCCACAGATATGGAAGGTCGCCTCATCACTAAACACAATCTTCTGCAAAAATCTTGCATCATTGTCGATCTCATGAAGCATATCTGTAGCAAACACGCATCGTGTGGGTCTATCCGCTGGTTTGATAGTGTGCAACAGCCGCAATTTGTACCCTGTAAAACAGAGATGTTTCTTTAACACCTTATGAACTGTAGTCTTGCTTAGGTTTAATTGTCGAGCACTCACACGCACAGATTTTTTAGGGCTCCTTAGGTAGCTATCCCATATAGCCTCTACAGACATGTCACTGACTGATGGCCTACCAGAACAGGGTTTCTCTACCAAACTGCCAGTTTCCTTCAACTGCTTATCCCACCGAGTACAGTAATGTTATTCTTATGTGGTGGCGCTTTGTTATATAAATGCGCCGATATTCACGTTGCACTTTGGTTATAAATTCAAATTTAGCGAGCCACAGAACACACTGAACTTTCCTCTATGTCCACATCTTGACTGGCATGCCCGTGGGCTGCTCCGCTGCTGTATACACGGTGTTACGTCATCATCTGAGCATGTGCACATGTTGCCACGTCATCCCACAGAAACTGGGAGGGTTTTCCTTTTATTTGGTGCAGATTACACATTTGTATCCTCTTTTGTTGCTTTTCTGTGACCGGTCAAAAGTGCAGCATGACTTTACCGACACACTGTATTTTAAAAGATCATAATTAAATATGCCTGTTTAATACTTACAGAGGAATAATATAGCTCCCAGGCTCACTAGTGTATTGATTTTTGTGTTTTCAATTAAAAAAAAATCCTGTGAGATCTAAACTGCAAAAATATAATCTACTCTGGTTCAGATTTCTTTTCTGCATGACTCATGTCCTATGGATTTGAAAGGGAACATCTACACATGGAAAAAGAGTATTGGAAAAGTGCCAATTGTCTAATCTCTGTGGAGTCTTAGGAAAAAATGATGACAGCAGCAGATTGGTAGATGACATCTTCTTCATCTTAAACTTCATGTATAGGATGGTGGTTAAGAGCTCTGTGTCATATTTTCTGGTTGTGAAAACTGACTGTATTGTTTATTAGGTGTGTGACATCAGGAAAGTTAATTACCTTATCTATGATTTAGTTTCTTTTCTATAAGAATTGAGATAATAATGACACCGGCATCATAAATTTGTGTGAGAGTTTAATTATCTAATAGAGTAATTAGAATGGTACCTTGTACATATTAAGTGTTTAATACAGAATTCATATTTTATTATAAGTTATCTTGATATATTTCAGAAGAATAACACATAACCTACTTTCAATTATTATAACATGAAAAACCTTTTGTAGTTGGAGCCCTATTTCTATCTGAAGGAGATACTACTTCCTTCACTAATATTTAAATATGAGTATAGCTTTTTTTCCCCCCTCTGTTATTTATTGCTCTATCCTTGGGGCTTAGATTAGTGCTTGGACCATACATTGTGTACCGATAGTAAATGTTTGTTGAAGGAATGAATCATTGGTCAATGGTCAACTTCCAGTTTTTCCATGTCAGGAAATTCTTCATAATACTTTGTAACAAACAAAATGTTTCTTTTAAACATCCATCATAGCCTGACCTGTGGTGGCGCAGTGGATAAAGCATCGACCTGGGGACACTGAGGTCGCCAGTTCAAAACTCTGCACTGGTCTGGTCAAGGCACATATGGGAGTTGACGCTTCCAGCTCCTCCCTCCTTTCTCTCTCTCTCTCTCTCTCTCTCTCTCCCTCTCTATGTCTCCTCTATAAAATGAATAAAATAAAATAAATATTAAAAAAAAAGTTTGTTAAACATCCATCATAGATATACTCTAACCCATGCTAGCATTCAATTTTAACTTCCTTCTTCTTTAATCTGCTTCCAATTCTCTAATATGCGTCCACTCCTATAATAGATACCTTGGGTTTCAGGAACATTCTAAAACTCTCTTTGATACCCTACTTGGTATTTTCCAATATGAGTAATCCTCTATAAAGCAAAACAATCCCTCTCTACTAAACTCTATCAAAATATCCATTCCTAGGCAATGTGAAACCAACCCTATGGTTAAAATATAACTGGTGCTTATTGTGTATGTGGCACTGAGATAATTTTGGCTTACCTTTTTTAATCTTTACAATCACTTTTAATAATACAGATTCTAGGCACATTTACAAAGAAGAAAATTTAGATATGAGAAGGGTAAGAATTCACTATTAAGTCACAAATTATAAAGGACAAAACTGATTTTTCCCCAATCTAATATTAATATTAATGTTCTTAAAAACTAACCTCTTTTACTACCTACATAGTTAGTGTTCACTATTAAAACTATCAGTAGTTCTTATGATTTTACATAAACTAAAGTATTAAAAATAGATAATACTTTATCAGTTGCAAGTTTACTCTGGTTAATGTTTCTATACTGAAAAAAATTATCTTGAACAAAAGGATATTGACCGGAATGAAAAAAGATACTCTTTCAGACCCTGTGACAATTAAATGGAGCAGATAATTTGGGACTGGACACGGTTCTATAGTTAACAAAATAAATATAACTTCATTCCAAGTTTCATTCTCAAATTCACTTATATATTTGTCCTTTATTTCCCTATAAAATAAATCTAGTTATTGAAAAATTTTTTTGCATTATGTAATTTAATTATTTAATTCATAAAGATTTGAAATCTATACTATGTGTCAGATAGTGACTTAGACTTAAAGGTAAACAACTTCAGAAAACTCAACTTATTGTAAAACAAATCATTTAAGTACATAATTATATTATAATAAGATGACTAGTGTAAGAAAGGCACTTACTACAAAGAGGGGAATAAATACCACACATGCCTATATGGAGAAAGACAATGAGAAAGTCTTTACTGAAACAGTTACATTTAAGTTGGATGGGGTGGCAGGAAAGGGTGTACAGAATGGTGAAAAATATATTACTGGCTGTAATAGTTCAGTGGGAAATTGTAAGCAGAGTGAACGACATATTTAAAGGCATATGGTCTTAAAAGAATGCAAATTGTTGAGAAAATTAAGATTACTTGGTTATGAATATTCTCTGATGACTTCAATGATAATAACCACTATTGGTTCTTTCTTTTCTGGGTTTGTGTCTTAAATGTTGAGGCTACTTATTACACTGTCCTTCCATCTTTCTCAGTTTTCATGAGTTATTTTATTTACTTCAGGGTTTCATTAGCAGCTTTGGGGGAGCTACAGTATACTGTTACTTAAAAGGAGCCAGCCTCATTTTAAGGAGACAATTCAAAAAATAAAACCAGAAAGTGCGAAAGAAATAGAATTGGTAGGTGGGAGAAATTTAAAAGTGACTATTGTCAGTAAGGACTCATGTTTACCTTAATATTGTTACAGATGGTTACGTAGATAGATAGGAGATGATAGATGATAGATAGATAGATAGATGATAGATAGATAGATAGATAGGAGTTATTAAACAAACATATATTTCTTTGCCTTGTCAGGTCAGAAATTCTAAAGAAAATAACAATGTGACACATAGGTCCTATATCTTGGTCTTGAATAATGTCTTCTAAATAAAGAAACCAGGGTTCCTTGGAGAAATCGTTGATTCTATAATTAGAGAAGAAAATATGTAAATGTGCTAAAGAATCTTCCTATGCCAAAAGTAAGGTAGTGCTAAAAGATAAACAAAAGCAAAAACACATTACAGTGTTTGTCAAAAAGCACATGAACTAACAGAATATTTCCAATGGCCAAAGCTGAAACAATCAGAGCAACAACAACAACAAAAAAGTAGTATTAGAATATAATGCAAAGTATAAAATAAGTGTCTATGAGTCCATGCAGATATAAATAAATAATTTAATGAATTAAGAATTGGGAAGAAGCAATCAATCTTCCAAACCGAAGAGTTTATTTAGATTCTCCACCCTAAATAAATGAAAATGGAAATCCCCACTCACAAAGTGTGGACTATACATAGATATTTCTTTCAAAAGGAAAAGTATAAAAATAAGGGGTAAAGAGTAACTTCATACTAGAGAAAATAGCAAATATTACTTTAGAGAGTGAGTGATCAAGGTCAATGTTAACAGTCATAAATCATGTTGATACTATGTATCCTTGATATTATATAATAAAAATTACATTTATTCTCTGTGATCTTCTTCTCTAAAATCAAAACATACGTCTAATCAAAGGAAAACATCAGACAAGTCTCACTAGAGGGGCATTTTACAGTATACCTGACCAGTACTCTGAAAAACTCTGTGTCATGAAAAGAAAAATCAGTTTGAGAACCTGTCCTGGCCAGGAAGAGTCTAAGGAAACATGATAAATAAGTGAATGTCATATCATGTATGGGACTTAGGAACTGAAAAAGGACATTAGGTTAAAAGCATGAAAATATAAATTAAATATTCTAATATCTCTTTCTTACTGATATTATTTTCAGAATGACCGGGATATAATTTGGTGTCAAATGATATTGGATGGGTGTGTTTTAATGGGTTGTTGACAAAGAGTTTCAGAAAAATTGTGGCCTGCAAAGACTGGGAATCGGTGAATTGTATTTTTTGTTCTGTCACTTGCTTTTGGATTTGGAGCAAGTCATTCTTACTTGCCTGGATCTCAATTTCCTGTGTCAGCTTGAAACCATAGGTACGCTTTGTTTACCATAGGATTTATATACAGATTTATATACACAGGAGCTCCACTGCAAGGATGAGGACCATGCCTAAACTATGATTTATTTATGTGAGAAACTATGAAGTCTTCTAAGAAACATCTCATCACCATGGAAAATAGAGTTCAGGCACACAAGACCTAAAAACTATGTCTCAGGGTTTAATGGAGAAAGAGAAAATGTCTTAATTATCACATTATTTCTAGCTTAATCTTTACCAAATGCGATTAAATCTCAAGAAAGGGAACTAGTAGAAATACAGATATAGTTATTTCACTAAAATCTCTGCCAGTCAAAGCACTGTCTATGAACGCATAGATTTGCATAATTACAAAAATGATACTCCTAAGTAGAAAGGGAACGGAGTTTGTTGTTGTTTTATTTTGTTTTGTTTTTGTATTAAGTACTCAGAGATCTCAGCTTTCTTTGCAGGCTCCAGCAGTTCTGCAGAATTGACACATCAGTATAACTTCTTTCCAACAAGGCATGGTGTGGTAATAATAACTCCATGTGACTTCAGCAGTTACCAGAGATTATGCATATATCTGCAGACAAATTTGGAGAAAGATAGGGTCTTTCTGTGACTTTGAGAGGAATATGAAATGAATAAAGTAGATTCTGATGTCCTACATTGTAAATAAAGCTAGATAGATTTGGGGAAATAATATTTACTGTCATGCTTTAACAGTAAAGATTGAGAATCAGAAAATAGTAGTTTCTAAGTATTAATCACTACAATTGATACTTTATAAAACTGGAAATGAAACTACAATTTTAGATAAATTGGAATTACCCTCATAGAAAAATGATAAACTCTCTGATTTTAAGCTCTCAATTTTTGTCTTCTCCTTTACTTCCTGAGAAGATCGAAGAATATTCTCAATGGAACATAAGAAAACCCCACATCGAAACATTCCCAAATGATGCCTAAGGTTATGCCTACTTGTAAATATTATTGGTTTTAAACCAGGAAGGAGGTTTATTATAGAAATATTACTGCTGACTCTCATGATGGTAAAAAAATGAGAAAATAAATAAATCCTTAGGAGTAGCTGAAATTGTAGCTTGGCTACTTGAAGAAGGTCACACTGCTTTTCCATCCTCAAACTAATGGAGATATGTTAATATTCTGAACCTCTGGCCCCCTGTCGACTGTCTACCCCAAGATTCCTAAATTAGCTATTTATTCATCAGTGGCACACACAGAACTTGCTTGTCTGATATCCTTGACCAAGATTGAAAGGAATTCTAAGAAGAACAGGGAAAACAAGCTGTTCCTACTGCAGGAAGGCTACTCCGTTCATTTAACCACTAAAAAGTGCCAAGAAAAAAGGCATTGATATAGTTTATTGTGGAGGAAGTTAAAAATAATATTGGGAAAATGACCATTTTCCAACTGAATAGGTAGAGTCTCTAAAACAATTACATTTCGCAGCATTCTAATTTAAAGTTGTGGAGTATAAAATACATTTCTGCACTTCAATCCATGATATGATATCGTATGGACAGGTGGTAGAAATAGTTTTAATCATCGAAATAATATGGTAGGAGACCATTTATGAAAGTTTTTTCAAGGAGTATTTTCTTTGGCCTCTTCATGGATATTTACATATTTTGCAAGTTGGATAGGTATTGAAGAGTAAATATTTTAGCACATCACTTGAGCAACTGTTACAGGTAATATGATGTATCTTGTTCATGTTAATTTTACTTTTTCAGAAGTTTAAAGGAGCAGCCAGTGTCTCTGGGCTCTCCCAAATATATATGCATAATCACCTAGAGAGTAGTCTCACATATCTTGTAAAGTATAGTGAGTTTCTTTTTCCTTTGCAGAATTTAACTATATCTAATTTAGGAAGTTAAAAAAAAAATTAAAAAATGGGAAAATTTTCCTGGTAGCACAGTGGATAGACTGTTGACATGGGATGCGGAGAACCCAAGATCAAAATCCCGAGATCACCATCTTGAGCTCAGGCTTGCCGGTTTGAACACTGGGTCACAGGCTTGAGCATGGGATCATAGACATGACCCCAGGGTTGCTGGCTTGAGCCCAGGTCAATGGTTTGAAGCCCAAGGTCACTGGCTTGAGCAAGGAGTCACTGGCTTGGCTGAAGCACCCCAGCCCAAGGCACATATGAGAAGCAATCAATGAACAACTGAAGTGCTGCAACTACAAGTTGATGCTTCTCATTACTCTCCCATCCTGTCTGTCTGTCATCTTTTCCTCTCTCACACTAAAGGAAAAGAGAGAGAGAGAGAGAGAGATAAATTTAATTTGACAAATAGTTATGTCATTGAAAATTCAAATTAAGATACACAGACTTTGGTTTCACAGTTATGGAGAAATAAAGACATTTTTTATTTGTACTTCTAAAGGCTTTTTGTGAGATATTTTCCTAAAAGGCAATTAGCTATTCAAGATAGTTAATTTATCTGACACATGTAAATAATTATTGATTTGTCTAGTCCATAGTTTTAAATTATGCTCCATTTAAAAAATAAGCCTGTGTCCAGCATGTCTACAGAGTTGGTGAATGCAAATTATCTTCAGTGTTCTGGCACGATTCATCTTACAGTATTTTTTTACCTATAGAATTTTCTAGGGATCAGGCTTACTGAAATACAGAATAAAAAGAGATCCCATGTTAGAAAATTAGTATCTAAACAGATTTAACTAAGTGATCTAATACTTAAAGTATATATATATATATCAATGAAAAGAATTTTTGTTATGTACAGTGTAAATTTTTTATGTATTCTGTTTATGACATTAAAATCACAAGCAACAATAGAAAGAAAAATAATCAAGTGGGACCACATCCAACTAAATAGCTTTTGCACAGCAAAGAAAATCCTCAAATGTATGTAAATTCAACCTAAGGAATATAAGAAATATTTTCAAATCATATATCTACTAGGGAATTAATATCCAAAATATATAAAAAACTTATACAACTCAAGAAAGAATTTAATATAAATATAGGTAAAGGGCCTGAATAGACATATTTCAAAGAAAATATACAAATAGCCAACAGGTACACAAGAAGGTGCTCAACATCACTAATATGGGAAATGGAAATCGAAACCACATACACTTGTTATTGCTATTATTAAAAGGAAAAGAGAAAGTATTGGCAAGGATGTGAAGAAAAGGAAACCTGTGAGCCTTGTTGGTGCGTGTGTATATTGGTAATACTACTATGGGAAAAAGTCTGAATGTTACTCAAAATTTAAAAACCTATAATATGAACCAGCAATTCTACTTTGTGCGATTTATTCAAAGAAAAAAATCACTATCTCAAAAGAATATCTGCACCTCTTTGTTTATTACAGCATTATTTACAACAGCCTAGACATGGAGACAACCTATGTTTCCATCCTCAGATGAATGGATAAAGAAAATGTATATGTACAAAAATAGTGTAATAGATGTATTAACTTGATAATGAATAGATTTGAAATACATTGATTGCAAAGTAAATTTATGTAAACCAGTCTCTTTTACAACTAAAATGTGAAGATTGGAGCTTGTCTGTGTTTAGCTTTTAGAGACAGTTAAGTAGCAGAATATTTGACCTCATTTATCTGGTTCTGTTGGTCATTTTCCGCATGGTTCAATTTGACCCAGACCCTAAACTGTCATTTGCATGACTCTCTTGGCATTCCTTTAGTGTAACAGAGGCTTTTGGACCACATTCAAGAACAACAACAAAAAGGCATATTGATAGATAGATCTATTTTTCTGATGATAAATCAGAATCTTTCCTAGAAGACCTGCCCTTGTAGTGGACATGCCCTATCATTGCATTGGCAAAA
The DNA here is from genome assembly GCA_037038555.1 of Rhynchonycteris naso. Lineage (NCBI taxonomy): Eukaryota > Metazoa > Chordata > Mammalia > Chiroptera > Emballonuridae > Rhynchonycteris > Rhynchonycteris naso. Next base: position 67,685,994 of record CM072996.1, read on the forward strand.
TCTGTATTATGCAGTCATCTCTAAGTCCAGAAGAACCTTACCAGTAGAATATTTGGTTTCTTCAACCTCTATAGGGGTGGTTGTCATGGGGGAAGAGAAATGCAGAGAGATAATAGTTGCTGAACCAATAGTCTTTGTGGTACTGTGCTTTTTAAACTGCAGTTTATAGAACACTTGAATTGCAAACAACTGATGTAGCAGAAGCAGATATTTGTATTCATCTAACTATTTTTTTCCTTTCCTTCTTGGCATATATTTTAATGACATTTCCCAACTGGACTAAAATATGGCTAATGCATCTGGATGGAAGTGATGCATAATATTTCATGATGTAGTCCTAAAATCCTCCATGTCCTTGTTTTCCATTTCATGATGGCTCTGGAGACCATAAGATAGAAAATATTGAATTACAAGATGAAATAAGCCTAGATTCTTAAAAAGCTACTTGAGAAACTGTCTAAGATTCCCACTTTACCAGATTACCCACACTAGATTGTGTTTCACTATGATAAACCATTCATTTGGATAAATTTCTGACATGATTTCAATACTAATTATAATTTTCTTTTCTGCTTACTCAACATATTCTAGCCTTTTCTTTGTTTAAACTTTCACATTACCCACTTTGTGAAGTTTCTTATTACTAAGTTTGGTGGTTCTCAGAGTTTTCATATTAAACTTCTATAATATTTGACACACATTGCTCTAAAAATTTTATCTTATATTTACTAAAATCCTATGAGGACAAACTTTGTTCATCTTTTTATCTTTGTTTTAGGAAAGGACGTAGTTTACTTCAAATTTTTTATAAAATTTACTGGAATGACATTGATTATTTAAATTACACAAGTTTCAGGTGTACAATTTTATAATATATCATCTGTATAAAAGTCATAGTTTAGCCTGACCAGGCGGTGGCGCAGTGGATAGAGTGTCGGACTGGGATGCGGAAGACCCAGGTCCAAGACCTCAAGGTCGCCAGCTTGAGCACCGGCCCATCTGGCTTGAGCAAAAAGCTCGCCAGTTTGGACCCAAGGTCGCTTGCTCCAGCAAGGGGTTACTCAGTCTGCTGAAGGCCTGCGGTCAAGGCACATGTGAGAAAGCAATCAGTGAACAACTAAGGTGTTGCGATGGCAACGAAAAACTAATGATTGATGCTTTTTACCTCTCTCCGCTCCTGTCTGTCTGTCCCTATCTATCCCTCTCTCTGACTCTTCTCTATGTCCCTGTAAAAAAAAAAAAAAAAAAAAAAGTCATAGTTTAGTACATAAAAATAAATATTTGTTTACTAAATGAATTTTGACATTCTGAAACTATGTATTTAAGAACATCCAGGGTAAAATATTGACATATTGAAATATATTCAATGATTTAAAGGAAGAGGGGATGAGAATAAATCTTGGGAGAGTGGTAGGATAAAAATGAACACAAGATTGCAGGGAAAAACAATACTGTTTTGTTACCTGTAGGAAGATTGAATCCATGAAGGAGAAGAAAGTGAGGATTGAGAAAACTTTAGTGTGAATAAGAACTTGGAGAAATAAATGTAAGCTCTCAAGGAAAGATTAATGAGTAAAAATTTTATTTTCTATTAATAAATCATGTGATCTTGAAGACTGGAAGTCAAGAAACCAACATTAATGCTTTTGATGGTGAATGGGGTGGGGGTAGGGGCTGAAACATCACAGTAGTTTCTTCTTAGGCATAGGTCTGACTTAATGGAAACTTTTGGTTATCTCTCAGCATAAATAATATCTTGAGCTGTGTAGTCCTTCTTTAGTTGGGATCTGCTAAAATTTTTTTAGCCTTGGGAAAAGAGTCTAAAACCAATCAAGTCTTTGAGACACCTTTTCACTGATTAAGAATATGAGTATCTTTTTATTTGAGTTTGTTTTGACTTAGGTCTAAGTTTCTATCTAAACTTAAGTCATAGAAACAGCCTGGAACACTGATCAGCAGCACAATATCCCAATGATCTGACCTGAAAATAAGTAATTCATTCTGAACCTTTACTATGCTAGAAATTTGCCAGAAATTCTGAATATAGTATAGGACAAAAAACAAGATACAGCAATTTTCTAAATGTTAAAAAAATTAAAGTATGTGAAACAATAGCTCTTTATATATAGCTGTAAAATTACTTTATCAATATTTGGGTTTATCTATTTAATTTAACTCTTTAATTAATATGGAAACCAGTAAGATATTATAATCATTTAATAAAAGATTTCAAAATTTCACACATTTATATTCAGGAAAATTTTCAGAAATAAATTTATAAGTGGATAGTAAAACTGATTAGTATTCACAGGATGCTAACAAATTGCATTGTACTGGATATAATTTTGTATTATATCAAAATTCTACAAGTTATTTTCTATTTCTAGAGCTGTAAATTATGTTAGTTAATGACAAAGGCAGAGATAATTCAGAAGGTGGATCTGGTCAATACACTCACTTAATTTCAATATTTTGCTACATCTTCAAGAAAATCATGGTTTACAGTAGGGGACCCCAAACTTTATACACAGGGAGCCAGTTCACTGTCCCTCAGACCATTGGAGGGCCAGACTATAAAAAAAAAAAAAACTATGAACAAATCCCTATGCACACTGCACATATTTTAAAGTAAAAAAAACAAAAAGGGAACAAATACAATATTTAAAATAAAGAACAAGTAAATTTAAATCAACAAACTGACCAGTATTTCAATGGGAACTATGGGTGTGGATGCATCCTGTGCTCCTCTCACTGACCACCAATGAAAGAGGTGCCTCTTCTGGAAGTGCGGCAGGGGCCAGATAAATGGCCTAAGGGGGCTCCATGTTGCCCGTGGGCCATAGTTTGGGATCCCCTGGTTTACAGTCTAGTGTGGAAAAAAGAGTAATTAGTCAGAAGCATGAAGAAGGGATCTTCATTTGCCTATATGAGCAGGCTAATGAACATGGTACCGTGTTCCCCCAAAATAAGATAGTGTCTTCTATTAATTTTTGCTCCTAAAGACACACTAGGTCTTATTTTCAAGGGATGTCTTATTTTTCCATGAACAAGAATTTACATTTATAGTTGAAAAAAATCAATATTTATTAATATACTGTAGGCATGTCATTGCAAACAACAGCATAACCATCCAAACTCTGAATTCCATCAATAATTTCTTGTGACTCTATTTCCATGTACAACAATCTACCCTGTTTCCTTGAAAATAAGACAGTGTCTTACATTAATTTTTGCTGCTAAAGATGCACTAAGTCTTATTTTCAAGGGAGGTCTTATATTTCTAAGCTTGAAAAAATTGCACTAGGTTTTATTTTCAGGGGAAGTCTTGTTCTATGGGAAACAGGGTATTAACCTAAGGTTGAAAATTAAATGCTTGGCCTAAATAGAGTCAATGGGTGGAAAGAAGATGGTGTTCTTAGAATTAAGTAAAAAGGGCAAAGCAGGACTGTATATTCATGAATTAACCCTCTTATTTTCATCAGGATTCATAAGCATTGATCAGTCTGTTGATATCTTTTTGCTCAGGGGAAATTAAAGTACAGAATATATCTGTGTTTTACTGCTTTGAGCTGTCTTTTAGCAAGATATTTGCTACGAAGTGCTCCTTGGCTTTTATGCAATGAAAAATGAAGTGAAATAATCATACATTCCCAAGGGTTCATTTCTGTTGAGTTTGATTACCTAGACTATCTATCTCTACCATGAAGCACTAAGATATAAAAATTAGTGTAGTCATTTGAAAAACAGTATTTCACTGGAGTTAGAGTTGGGTATTCACAAGAACAGAAATGTAAAACAAATGTATATTTTAAATTACCCCTCTTTTAATAAACTTGTCCCATTCCTAACTGTAGGCAGATTATTTATTTTCTGTGTCTCAGTTTTCTTGCCTGTAGAATGGACACCAATAATACAATGTAATTACAAATATTTTACACATATTTTTAGTTTTGCCATCTAGGTGATCTGATCAATTTTATATAAGGTTTGCAAAAACCCCAAATTTTGCTGCCCCTTTTTCTTTACTTTCCATGAATTTCACATACATATTTATATTTACTATTAAAGTACTTATCTAATTCACAGAATATTTGCCCTATATGATGTTTTCAACCCCAGATGACATAAGCATCTCAGAGAAAGCAAATATAAATTGCTTATATTTTATTTTTGGAAAACCCAATATAAGGGAATAGATAGATGCAATATTTTTAGCAAAGAAAAAAGCAAAAAAAAAAAATGCTTGATTTAGCACCCTAAATTGATATTTTTATTTTGCAAAGATACATTATTTGAATCGATATTAGCTAAAAGTATGATGTATTTCCTTATACCTGAATATTTAATAGTTCCCAGTGGAAACAAAAGAACACTTAGTTTAAACATATTAATGATACTTAACAGAATTTGTTCAAAAGTAGGGAGAAATTTTTAGACAGTTATATTACATATAACCAAAGATTTTATATTAAAACAAATACATTGTTTCTGGAAAGATTTTCTTATCTTCTAGATCATTGTAAATACAGTTCTCATCCAATATTCTGTTATTTCTTCCCCTGTACCAATGCTGAGTTACACAAAATTCTTAAAGTGTACAAACTTTCCACTCTTAAAGAATAAAAATCCATTTAAAAACCATTAGAATTAGTGTCAGTTTCTGAGAAAACAATAAATCTGAATGTGTTTTTTATATACATTTATTGTTTTAATATCTGTGGTTGCATAGCTACATTAAATTAATCAATAAAATAATATTGACTAGAATAGTATGTTGACCTCCCTACAATAAAGTGATATTTGGCCAAAATGGAGTATATTTTTCAAATACTTTTTTCAAATACTTTTTAATAAGCATAGCTAATTCACATCAATTCTAACTGCTTCTGTACAAGTAGTAACAATAACGAGTCATATTTGATTCTTAAAATTAAAATAGCATTTGTCTAGCAGATTCTGATATGAAGTTACCACCTGGCAACAATTGTTTTCAAAGACATTTTAAAAAGCTGAAAACAAACAATAAGTTCTGAAAACAAAGATAGAGAGACAGTCTTTAATCAGAGTATATGAGATATTCCATGGAATATTAGTGTCATGCAAATAAATTGAGAGGGTAAAACTTCTAGTAGTGTAATAATACATTATTTTATGAAATAGAAGACTCCCAGTCCTGAGAAAAGTGACAAGAAACCCTTACATTTTTCCTCAATTTCTACCTCATTGGTCAGAGCATAGTATTGCAAATATTTCATTGTGATACAGCAGCTCTTTGAGTTTACAGAATTTGACTAATTTTAAAAAAGTATGTGAAATACCTTTCATGTAGGCCTTGTTCATTTTAGGTTCTCAATAAATAGTGCATATGTAATTATGATTTCAGCATCCCTATTCCAGATATTAGCTGAGAATATTTTGTGTATGCTCTTTATGCTTACCTGCTCTGTGCAAAACCCAGAAATTAGTGCCCTTTTTTGGTTCCCTATATATTTTCTCATGACTGACATTTTAGAGAAATTCAGTAACTTTTTAAAGGTTGATGTATAATAACAAAGGTCAGTTTTTGAACCATTCAATACTTATGGGAGTCCACCAATGGCAATACCTATCAGAACATTATCTTCTTGCTTAGAAGTTAAGTTAGAGAAGGGATCTTTGATTCACATAATTAATGTGCAAAGAATACATATGGCAATCTTCAAAATAGTAAATATTGGATAATCTAAATAATGATATGTATTTTAATGGAACTTTTGTTAAACATTCAAAATTATATTTTTGAGGGATGTTTATTAAGATGTAGATTGCTTCCTATAATATAATATTGAGAGGACAAATCATGGGAACTTGTACAGCTAAAGATTGTTTAAGATTAGGCATAAAAAATTGAAAGTAGATTATGTCAGAGTAATGGCAGTGTGAAAGATACCCTTAATCTCTCCCCTCGAAATTTTAACAAATTGAACAACTATAACAAAGTGAAGCAACTCAAGGTGAGCTCACGAAATAGCCTAAAAAAAAAAAACAACTGTGCATCAAATGGCCTAAAGGAAGAAGAAATTGAATACCATGGCTACACAAGAAAAAGACGTAGTTCAGAAAAAGAGAAAATCTCCAGAAAACAATCTCAATCACATGGAAACCTTGAAGTTAAATGATAGAGAATTCAAAGTAGAAGTTCTGAAAATATGCAATAAGATGCACCAATAAGCAGCTTAATGAGCCCAGAAAAAAACCAGAAAACTCACCAAGACAAATGAAACTTTAAAAAACAGGGTGAAAGGACCTGGCTGGTTGGCTCAGAGCTAGAACATCGTCAAGTATGTGGATATAATGGGTTCAATTCTCGGTCAGGGCACACAAGAGAAGTGCTCATCGCTTCTCCACTCTTTCCCATTTTGCTTCTTTCTCTCTCTTTCTCTCTCTCTCTCTTCTGCTCCTGTATCTATGGCTTAATTGTCCCTGAGCACTGAGGATGGCTCCATAGCCTTCACCTTAGGTGGCTAAGAAAAATGTGGTTGTGGAGCAACAGAGCAATGCCCCAGTTCGACAAAGCATTGCCCCCTAGTGAGTTTTCTAGATGAATCCCAATTGGGGTGCATGTGGGAGTCTGTCTCTGCCTCCCCTCCTCTCACTGAAAAAAGGAAAAAATATAAAGAAAAAAATTAGAAAAAAACTCAATACATGAACTGAAAACTGAGGTAACAAGTTTAGCTAATAAAACAAGACAAATAGAGGAGAGAATCAGTGACATCAAAGGAAAACAACCAGAGATGCTACAGAGACAAAGAGAGAGACTAATTTAAAAAAGATGAGGGAACTCTACAAGACTTGCCTGACTCAATCAGTAAAAGCAGTATAAGATAAATGGATATATCAGAAGAAGAGAGGAAGAAGGGAATGGAGAGCTTATTAAAACAAATAATTGATAAAAAATTCCCAAGCCTGTGGAAAATGTTAGAGCCTCAAATCCAATAAGCAAACAGAACGCCAAAATACCACAGCCCAAACAGACCTTCTCCAAAGCACATTATAATAAAATTGTCAAAAATCAATGACAAAGAAAGAATCCTCAAGACAGCTAAAAAAATAGAGAACATAACATATAGAGGTTGGTCCATTAGGTTATCATTGAACTTCTCGGCAGAAACTCTATAAGCCAGAAGAAAGTGGAGCCAAATATTGAAAGTACTGAAAGAGAGGAATTACCAGCCAAGAATACTATATCCATCAAAGCTACTTCAAATATAAAGAAGAAATAAAAATTATTTTTAGACACACAAAAGCTGAAGGAATTTATCACTAGAAGACTCCCATTGCAGGATATGCTCAAGGGGCTTATTTGAACAGATAACTAAAACAAAACAAATCAAAACTATAAAGAAAAGTCCAACAAGGTCACAATAATCTGTGATGACAATAACACAAAAGGAAAGAAGATAAAGATCTGCAGCAGCAAAGGAGAATGGAGTGCAGAAGCACTCATATGACAAAGGACTCTTGTACATATAAAAAAAATTCTCTTAATAACCTAATGGTAACCACCTTTGAAAATGCCACTACTGAAACACATAGCTTTAAAAATAAAGAAAAAAAAGAGGTGAAAGAAGTATAGAATACCACTAAAAGAAACAACCAACAGAAACTCAAAAGAGAAAAACCAAATAAAACAGAGTTACTAGAAAACAAAACATAAAATCACTATAGGAAATCTTCAAGTTTCAATAATTACCCTAAATGTAAATGGACTGAACTAACAAATGAAGAGGCACAAAGTAACAGATCAGATCATAAAACAAAACTCAACTGTTTGTATGCTGCCTTCAAAAGACACATCTAAGCTGAAAGGACAAAAGTAGACTCAAAGTGAAAGGTTGGAAAACAATTCTCTAATCAAAAAAGCAGATGTATCCATACTCATATCTGACAATGCTGGTTTTAAGACAACAAAATCAACAAGAGACAAAGATTGACATTTCATGATGATAAAAGAACATTATGGCCTGACCAGGTGGTGACGCAGTGGATAGAGCGTCAGACTCAGATGCAGAAGACCCAGGTTCAAGACCCAGAGCTTGCCAGCTTGAGCGCAGGCCCATCTAGTTTGAGCAAAAGCTTGCCAGCTTGGACCCAAAGTCTCTGGCTCCAGCAAGGGGTTTCTCGGTCTGCTGAAAGCCTGCAGTCAAGGCACATGTGAGAAAGCAATCAATGAACAACTAACGTGTTGTGATGGTAACGAAAAACTAATAATTGATGCTTCTCACCTCTCTCCATTCCTGTCTGTCTGTCCCTGTAAAAAAAAAAAAAAAAAAAAAAAAAAAAAGGAACATTATATCAAGAAGACATAACACTTTTTAATATATATAAACTGAATCAGGAAGCACCAAAATATATATAATATCTACAAATTACTTTAAAAATAGAAACAAACAAAAACACAATCATACTTGGAGATTTTAACACACCATTGACAGTTTTGATAAATCATCTAAACAGAAAATCAACAAGGAAATATTGGCTTTAAATGACACACTAGACTAAATGAACATAATAAACATTTATAGGATATTTTATGTCAGAACATAAAATTATACATTCTTTCCCAGTGTGTATGGAACATTCTCAAGGATAGACAATATGTTGGTCTACAAAACTAACATCAACAAATTCAGGAAGATTGAAATTATACCAAGCATGTTTTCTTACTATAAGGCTTTGAAATTAGAATTCAACATCAAAAAAGGAAGTAAAGAAACCCACAAAAATGTGGAAATTAAGCAATATAACCCTAAAAAACACTGGGTCAAAGGAGACATAACAGCAGAGATCAAAAGATACAAAGGTGCAAAAAAAATGACAATATGATATGTCAAAATTTCTGGAATGCTGCAAAAGCAGTAATAAAAGGAAAGTTTATATCATACAGGCTTATGTCAAGAAAGGCAAGATCCCAGGTAAACAACCCAACATTACATCTTAAAGAATTAGAAAAAAAAAAACAAAAGCAACCTAAAGTCAGTAGAAGAAAGGAATTAGTAAAAATTAGAGCAGAACTAAATAAAACAGAGAACAAATAAATTTGTAGAAAAAATATAACAAAAAGCTTGTTCTTTGAAAAGATCAATATAATTAAAAAACTGCTGGGTAGACTCACTAAAGAAAAAAAGAGGAAAGACTTACATAAACAAAATACAAAATAAAAGATAAGAAATTACCACAGCCATCATATATACAAAGGATCACATTAGAGTACTATGAATGATTATGTCATCACATTTAACAATGTAAAAGAAATGGATAATTACCTAGAACTTTACAATCTTTTTTGACTGAATCACAAAAAAGTGAAAAACCTAAATAGACCCATAAACAGGGAGAAAATAGAAACAACTATCAAAAACCTCCCCAAAAGTAAATTTCCAGAACCAGGCAACTACTCTAGTGAATGCAACAAAACATTGAAAGATTTGGGACCTATTCTTCTCAAAGTCACCAAAAATATTAGAAGAAGCAATACTCCCTGACACATTTTAAGAGACCAACATAACTCTGATAACAAAACCTGACAAGGACAATACAAAAAAAGAAAACAGAGATATATAATGAATACAGCCTGACCAGGCAGTGGCGCAGTGGATAGAGCATCAGGCTGGGATGCTGAGGACCCAGGTTCGAGACCCTGAGGTTTCCAGTTTGAGCTTGGGCTCATCTGGCTTGAATAAAAAGCTCACCAACTTGGACCCAAGGTCCCTGGCTCGAGCAAGAGGTTACTCAGTCTGCTGAAGGCCAGCAGTCAAGGCACATATGAGAAAGCAATCAATGAACAACTAAGGTGTCACAATGAAAAACTGATGATTGATGCTTCTCATCTCTCTCTGTTTCTGTCTGTCTGTCCCTATCTATCCCTCTCTCTGACTCTCTGAGTCTCTTTAAAAAAATAAAATAAAATAAAAAATTCTCCTATAATAAATACAGATGCAAAAAATGTTAAGCAAAATACTAGCAAATCAAATACAATAGTACATTAAAAACATAATACTACACAATCAAGTAGAATTCATTTCAGGGACACAATCATGGTTCAGTATATGTAAATCAATCAATAAAATATACCACATCAACTAAACAAAGAACAAAAATCATTTTATAATTTTATCTATAGATGCAGAAAAGCATTCAATAAGATATAACATCTATTTAGATTTAAAACACTTAATAAAATGAGTATAGAAGGAAAGTACCTCACCATAATAAAGGCCATATATGACAAACCATCAACTGTTATCATACTAAATGGTGAAAAGATAAAAACATTTTTCTCTAAAATCAGGAAAAAAAAAAACAAGTCTGTACACCCTCTTTACTCTTATTCAACATAGTCTGGAAAGTGTGGCCAGTGCAATCAGACAAGAGAAAGAAAAAAGAAAACATCCATATCAGGAAAGAAGTAAGGGTATCACTTTTTGCATATGACATGATCCTGTATTTAGAAAATGCCAACAACTCCACTGAAAAACTATTAGAAACAAGAAACCAATACAGTAAAGTCACAGGATACAACATTAATACAAAAAAGAGTATTCCTTTTCTGTATGCAAATGATGAAACTTCAGAAAATGAACACAAAAAAACAAAGATTTTTACAATTGAAACAACAAAACAATTAAATTTCTATAAATAAATTTAGCAAAGGATGTGAAGGACCTGTATATTGAAAACTATAAAGCATTATTGAAAGAAATGGAAAAAACATAATGAAATGAAAAAAATAGTCTATGTTCATGTATTGAAATAATTAACACATAGTTAAAATGGCCATATTACCCAAAGCAATCTACAAATTTAATGCAATACTTATTAAAATCCCAATGTCATTTTTAAGGAAATAGAACAAAAACTTACCAGGTTTCTATGAAACCATACAAATCCCTGAATGACTAAAGAAATTCTGGTAAAAAGAAATGAAGCCAAAGGTATCATAATACCTGACTTCAAATTATTCAACAGAATTTATTATACTAATTGAAACAGCATGGTATTGACAGAAAAACAGATATACAGACTAATAGGACATAATCGAGAGCCCAGATATAAAATCACATATATATGGACAAGTAACCTTCAATAAAGAAGCAAAAAATACACAATGAAGAAAAGAATGGTCTAGGTAAATTGGAAAACCACATGCAAAAAGTAAAACTTGACTACACTTTGCCCCTGCACAAAATTAAATCAAAATGAATCAAAGACCTAAATATAAGATCTAAAAAAATAAATTACTTTGAGGAAAACATAGATACTAAATTTATGGACATTGGCCAATTTATGAATTTAACCCCAAGGCAAGGGAAGTAAAAGCAAAAATAAATGAATGGGATTGTATCAAACTAAAAATCTTCTGCACAACAAAAGAAATCAACAGTGAAACAAAATGTAGTTAATAAAATGAGAGATGGTGTTTACAGACAATAGCTTCAAAAGGGGTTAAAATCCAAAATATGTAAAGAACTAACAAAGTTAGCAACAAACAAGCAAACAATACAATTAAAAAATGGGGAGAGGACCTGAATAGATATTTCCTCCAAGAAGACACACAAATGGCCAACAGATACATGAAAAGATGCTCACCGTTGCTAGCTATTCGAGAAATGCAAATTAAAAATACAATGGGATACCACTTCATACCTGTTAAATTGGCTATTATCAATAAAAGAAGGTAATAATAAGTTCTGGGGAGGCTGTGGAGAAAAAGGACCCCTCATTCACTGCTGGTGGGAATGCAAATTAGTCCAACCATTATGGAAGAAAGTATGGTGGTTCCTCAAAAAACTAAGAATAGAACGACCATATGACCCAGCAATCCCACTACTGGGTATATACCCCAAAAAACTAAAAAATATTGGAATGTACAGATCTTCATGTTCATGGCAGCATTATTCACAGTGGCCAAGGCATGGAAACAACCAAAGTGTCCTTTGATAGAGGATGGAATAAAGGAGAAGTGGTACATATATACAGTGTAATACTACTTAGCCATAAAAAACTGATGACATATTTTTATTTATGAGAACATGGATGGACATTGAGAACATTAAAATATGTAAATCAGAAAAAGCTAAAAACCATATAATTTCACACATAAGTGGGATATAAAACTAAGATTTATGGACATAGATAAAATTAAAGTGGTTGCCAGAGGGAGGGGGTGTGGGTGAGGGGGATTAAGGAGGGGAATAAAGAGGGACAAGTATGCAGTGATGAAGAATAATATGATTTTGGGCAATGAATACACAACACAATCAACAGTTCAATTGCTATAAAGATGTTTACCTGAAACCTATGCATTTTTATTCATTAATGTCACCTCATTAAATTTAATTTTTAAATAAAAAAGTAATAAAATAATTGTAAGTAATTTTTTCTTTTCCTATTTACTTAAATTTTAAAAGGAGCAGGCATTTCCCTCAATATCTGAAAAGAGTAAATATTATAAATAAGAACTAGTTGCGTAGATATACAATTAATAAAATGGTCTTAGGATATTTCTTTGGCTTACTTTGTGTTAGAGCAGAAAATATTGCCCAAACTTGTTATAGAGTAAGGGAAACTGTAGATTGGTATGTCTCAATAAAAATAGAAGACACTATATATGTAAACTATAATTGAAAAAGAATATTTAAAAAACAGTGGAAATTGACATTCTTGTGTAAGATTTGAAAATATTTTACAATTTATCTTTTTGTAATTTTGTCCACAACCAGCACCTTTCCCTGTCCTGACCTGTTAGGATGTTGTGCAGTGTCCACACGTGTGGCTGAATTCACATCATTCAGGGAGACAGGAGAACGGCCCAGGCCCAGGACTCTATAATTTTGAAAGTAGAACCACTTAACCAGAAACACATAGAGAGATTCTGGGGTTTGTGTCTCTGAGGAAAGACAAGGTTCAGAGACAGCCACTAGCATTTCTGTGCTGAGTTGTTCTCCAGTGCTGTGATTGACAAGTTTTTGGAATAGAGCGCTCCACTCTGAACTGCATTAGCCTGGGTACAATGAAATATGCCACCCTCTGAATTTCCTTTTTCCCCATCCTGCAGAGATTAGGCCCTATTAGGAGTCACTGGCCTGCATCAGAGAATAAAGGTCTGAAAAGACACAAGGGGTGACAGTAAAATTATATATACATAACACAGAGATATAAATAATAGGACAGCAAATCCCAGATGGAAGGCAGAAAGGGCTTAGGTGGTAAGGGAAAAAGAGGGTATAAAAAAGGACATGGCAGTGGGGTGAGGGTGTTTTATTCTGTGGGACACTTGAACCCATGTACACAATAAATTAAAATTAAAAAAAAGAAATTAAAAAGATACATGACAATGGAAAAATGATTCATGTTCATGGATTAAAAGAATAAACATAGTTAAAATTGCCTTATTACCCAAAGTAATATATAAAATTAATGTAATCACAATCAGCATCTAAAGAAATAGAACAAAATATTGAGGTTTTTATGGAACCATGAAAACCTCGAATAAACAAAGCAATCATAAGAAAAGAAGAAATGAAGCCGGAATATCACAACCCCTGACTTTAAAATATACTATAGAGCCAGGATAATCAAAATAACATGGTATTGACAGACAAATAGACATACAGGCTAATGAAACAAAATTGAAAACCCAAACATAAAACCACATATATATGGACATCTTACACTGCTGCATCCACAAAAACACATGTTTTTACCTAATTCAAGTGTGCTGATCTCAAATCTGACACTAGTTTTTCTCTATAAGCTACAGTTCTTTTACAATTCAAGATTATAGGTTTTAATCCTATAGTAAAATTTTCAACATTTAGTTTAACATAATAAAGTAGAATGTCTTCTTGGGTATCATCTTTTTGAAAATATAATAGTTTATATAGTACAGTAAATAAACTAACACACTAAAAGATATGATTGCATCAGAATTTGTCTACAATTTCAAAAGAGAACATAATAAAACAATTATTTTAATCATAAAATTAGCACAAAAATTATTTAAATTTTAATCTGGCAAAAATTTGTGTTTGTAGCTCTTGCGTTTGTGTACTTGTTGAGGACAATCACATTTGATGCTCCAGCAGTAGTCTGCCATCACTAACAGCTTCAAGATTTTCAAGAAACTTATCAAGGTGACTGTTCAGGAAGTGAATCTTACCACTCATGTTACATCCAATGTCTCGGAAAGCCAACAGCATCCTTTGAACCAGAATGTCATAGTTTTCTGCTTCTTGGTTGACAAGGAAGTTCTTTGTAACTGCCACAAAAGGCTGCCATGCTGCTTTCTCCTCCTTATTCATCTTCCTGGCAAATTCTTTCTCATGTATGAGGGTTTGAATCTGAGGTCCATCCAATACACCTGCTTTCATTTTTCTTGAAAGACAAGGCAGGAAAAGCAGAAATAATATGTTGAAAGCATTCACTTTCTCTATTCAAAACCTGAACAAACTGCTTCATTAGCCAAGTTTGATGTGAAGTGGGGTCGGGGAATGATCCTGTCTTGATTAACTAAAGGTTCATCCACAATATTTTGCATCTCTACTTCCAGAGCTTCACATTTTGGCCACTCATTCTGTGTCCAGTGTTTCTTCTGAGCTTGGCTCTCCCACAAACACAGAAAGCAAGGATACTTTGTGAAACCTCTTTATTGTCTTAGCAGAAAATTTACCACTTTTAGGTCCACACTAATTATTCAGTTATGCTCCTCATACTTCAGAAAGTTGAGGACAATTTTTATGTCATTATAATCTTCTCGCAGATGAATTGAATAACCAATTGGAACCACTGCATAAACATTACCATTGTAGAGGAGAACACATTTCAGACACCATTTAGAGCTGTCAAGAAATAGTGGCCATTCTGTTGGACTGTAAGTGGTAACACCTAGCTGGCTGAGAAGATTACTGATATCATGACAGTAAACAAAGTGTTTGTCTTTGGGAAAAAGGTCCACAAAAATTTGTTCACGCTTCCTGAATTGGGATACTTTAGCTGACCAGTGAAGTACATTCTTTTCTTGAAGCCTGGAGGCTAATAACTCAGCTGCTTTCTTTGATGGGCCCAAATCTCTTACTAAGTCATTCAATTCAGGTTGGCTAAACTGCTGAGGGATTAATGACTGCTTGGCATCAGAAGAAGACCCTTCAGATTCTACAATCATTTTCTTATACATCTTATCAAAACACACTGGATCACCATGTTCACTTTCTTCATCCTTAGAAGAAATAAAACCATTGAAAACTGGAACCGGGAGTGTCTCAGAGTGTACGATAGGTCATATTGCTGAAGGAATATTAGGATATGTAATCATATGCCATTTTTTTTTTGCCAATGCCCTTTGCATGGATCAGACACAAATACCAGTCACTGCTGTGGTCCTTAGGTTCACGCCAAACCATGGAATGCCAAAAGGCATTCCTTTGCATTTACCTTTTGTCCAGTCACAAAGCATTTCCTCACAATTATGACACATAATATAAGAAGTCCAATTCTTGTCTTGATCACCAAGGGAAACTTGAAAATAGGCAATATATGCCCATGTTACAAATCATAAAATATTGCGCCTTTGACATTGAAGGGTGTAACAGCCACATATATAACAGAAGGTGTCAGGACTATTCTTACATTAAGCCTACTTGAAGAAGCCATGATTTAATCTTAAAACAAAATAAGAGGGTGTTTTTATCAGATAATAATACTTTACTTTGAAAAACAACTACAATTATGTAAAAGTGATGTTTATAAAACATTAATTGCCTTGTTGTTATGTTCAATCCAACAGTTGTTGCCCTTTAACTTCAATTTAAAAACCAATGCCTGCCATTAACTGTAACAAAATATAAAAATTGCATAAAAACTAGAGCATGCTCCAAAAATGGATTTTATATTTGGAATCAGCTATGCAGAAGTATATAGAAAAAGTTCTAAACCTCATGCAACAGAAAATGAAAAAAATATTGTTCCCCTAGAGTTATCTTTGACAAAGAAACCAAAAACACACAATAAAAAAACAGAAAGCCTCTTTAATAAATGGTGTTGAGAAACTTGGAAAGCCACTTGCAAAATAATGAAACTTGACTACAGTTTGTCACCTTCTCAAAAATTAATAAAAAATGGAACAAAGACCTAAATAGAAGGACTGAAACAATAAATTACATAGGTACTAAACTGATGGACTTTGGTTGTAGAGAATAATTTATGAATTTGACCCCAAAAGTAAGGGAAGTAAAGGTCAAAATAAAGTATTGGGACTATATAAAACTAAAAAGCTTTTGTAGAGCAAATAAAAAAATCCTTCCCAAAACTGACAACAGAACAAACAGATAATCAACTAAATGGGAGATGATATTTGCAAACAATAGCTCTAGTAAGGAGTAGGATCCAAAATATTCAAAGCACTCACAATGCTCAGCAACAAACAAGCAGACAATCCAATTACAAATGGAGAGATGACCAAAACTGACATGTGTACCAAGAAGACATATAAATGGCCAACAGATACATAAAAAGATGCTTATTTTTGCTAGATATTAGAGAAATCCAAATCAAAACTACAATGAGATGCCACCTCATACCTGTTACATTCACTATTATCAATAAGACATGTAATAACAAGTGTTGGAGAGACTGTGGAGAAAAATAACCCCTCATTCATAGCTGGTGGAAATGCAAATTAGTACAACTATATAAAAGAAACTATGGTGGTTTCTCAAAAAACTAAGAATAGAACAACCATATGAATCAGAAATCCCTCTACTAGGTATCTTTCTCCAAAATTTAAAAACAATGGCATGTAAAGACACATGCACCCCCGTGTTCACAACAGCATTATACATAGTGGCCAAGACATGGAAACAATGAAAGTGTCCTTTGATAGAGGGTTGGATTTGATAATAAAGATATGTTATATATATATATATAATGGAATACCACTCAGCCATAAGAAATAAGACATAGTAACATTTATGACAACATGGATGGACCTTGAAAATATTATACTAGTGAAATAAATAAATCAGAAAAAGCTAAGAACTGTATGATTTCACACATAGCTGGTAAACAAAATGAAGACTCATGGACATAGAAAAAAGTGAAGTGGTTACTGTGGGAGGGGGACGTGGGGTGTGGGGATGTGGAGGTGATAGTGCAGGGAGGGGTGTAAAGAGGAACAAATATAAGGTGATGAAAATGATTTGATTTTTGTTGATGAGTATACAATATAATCAACAGTTTAATGCTATAGAGATGTTCATCTGAAACCTATGTACTCTTATTGATTTATGTCATCCTGTTAAATTTAATTTTCTAAATAAAAATTTTAAAAAAAGAAAAGAGGAAAGAAAATGTTCAAGGGCCTTTTTAAAGACAAACAAAACAAATCAAAACAAAACAAAAAACATAGAAACAGGTAAAAGAAAAAAGGAAATAAATATATATTTATTAATAATGAATTTAAATATAAATGGCTTAAATGTTTCAATCAAAGGATATAGAATAGCTGAATGGATAAGAAAGAAAGACCCATATGTATGCTGTCTAGAGAACTACCTCAGAAATTAACATGGATCTTTCTCAAACTATTTCAAAAATTTCAAGAAGAGAGAAGACTCCCAAACATATTTTACTAGGCTAGCATTATCATAATTCGAAGAATATATAAGGACACTACAAAGAAAAACTTTATAGTCTGTTCTACTGAACAAGGTGTTAAAATCCTCAGCAAAATATTAGCAAACTGGATTCAGCAATACATTTAAAAGTTCATACACCATGACAAAGTGGGATTTATTTGGGGGATCCAAGGTTCGTACATCTGCAAATCAATAAATGTGATACACCACATAAACAAAATAAAGAATAAAAATCACGTTTATATCAATAGATGCAGAAGAATGATTTGATAAAATACAGTATCCATTTAGGTTAAAAACTTTCAGCAAAGTTGAATTATAGGGAACAGAACTCAACATAATAAAGGCCATGTATGAAAAATACACAGCCAATATCCTGCTCAATGGGCAAAAATTACAAGTGTTTCCATTAAGATGAGGAACAAGACAAGGATGTCTGCTATCACTAATCTTACTAAATAGAGTACTGAAAGTACTGCATAGGGATGTTTATAGCAACTTTATTCATAATTGCCAGAATTTGGAAGCAGATATCTTTAGGTATGAGAGGATAAATAGTTATGTATAGTCAATAGTATAGTACCTGGTGCCAAAAATAAATGAGCTATGAAACCATAAAAATACATGGAGAAAATTTAAATGCACATTAATAAATGAAAAGGTTATCCTGAATACAAGGCTGCATACTGTATAATTTCAATGATATGCCATCTGAGGGAAAGATGGAGACAGTAAAAATATCAGTGGTTAGGAAAGGTAGAAGGGATGAAAAAAGGCAAAGTACATATGCTTTTTAGGACAGAGAAAACACTGTCTGATATTATAATGGTGGATATGTGTCATTATATATTTGTGCAAATCTTAGAAGGTACAACATCAAGAATTACTCATAATGTAAACTATGGATTTGGGGTAATTATTATGTGTCAATATAGGTTCATCAATTATAATGAATGCACCACTCTGTTAATGTTGATAATGAAAGAAACTCCTCATGGTGTGTGTGGTGGGGGAGAAGTTATATCAGAAATCTCTGTACCTTCTCCTCAATTATGCTACCAATATAATATCTCCAAAAAAACAGTCTTAAGAAAAGGGTTTGCCCTCAACAGGAAAAATAGATAATGAACTAGATAGTGACAGTTTGGGGTCAAAAGAGGATGAAGATTTTCCATAGGGACATTTGTTTGCATATTGGTATACAGAAAAACACTAAGGGGACAGATGAGAATCTAAGAGAGGAGAATATAGGGATGCTGAATTGATGAAGATTTATAGCAATAGCAGATTTTGACCAAAAAAAAGATTAGTAAAAATTTAGTTTAAAACTGGAGGGCCTGGCATAAGATAGCAGTAGGATATTTCTCCATGGTTACAGGAAGAAAAAAATTGTGAGTACTGATGCAGATAGGCAATAGAGAGAGAATTGGGAGGGTGAAATAGTTCTCATCTGTTTGCTTCATTTTCTTAGTAAAAATGAATCAGTCCATCAACAAAGAACAAGTGGGGAATGAATGTTGGAGGACTGAGAGGTGAAGAGATGTAAATTTAAATAGAAAATGTGAGAAATATAAGAAATTAAACATCCAAGCAAAATTTCTGAAGATTATGTCTTATTCTGTATTGCTTTTTCTTTTTCTCCAGACACTCTGTGCTGTTTCAATATAGATAAGAGAGAGATAGGCACAAGTTGAATTGCATGGCACTTGGATTTTTCCAGGTGAATTTGAAACAAATTTAGCACCATATCTCTTAGAGGAGTAAATTTATTTGACCACAACCTTGTTTTTAAAATCTATTCTTTGACTTTGAATATACCACAATGTTCAATCTCTTCTTTCTGTGTTTCTTCTACTCTTTCTAAATATGCAGTTCTAAAATTCCTTGAGATTTAATCTAGGCTCCTGGTTAACTTTTTCTGTAGACTATATTCACTCCCATAATATCAGATACCAAGTGTCTATACAAAATGTTACCTATTTTCACACCTCCACATCTGATGTTTCTTCTAAGTCCTACATATCAAACCCAACTGCCTACCCTACATCTACATCAGAATTCAGATTTATAATAGGCCCCACAAAGTCAACATTTTTAAGCAGAATACATTAAAAACTTTCTTTCTTTATATTCCCTGTCTCAATAAATGTTGCCATTATGTACACTACAATAAAAATCAGGATTTCTGGCTACTCATCCTTAATGCCTTTTATCTAACCCACCACATTCTGTCAAGTTTTGTATATTCTCCCTTCTAAATATTTTTCTAATCAAATAGTTTTCATCTTTTCCTGAACATTAAAGTAGCCTGAGGAGCATTTTTAAAATATTTTCTTGCCTGGGCCTCTCTCCTAAGATTTTGATTCAGTTGATCTGCTGTGAGTCCCAGGCATTGAGATGATAATGATAATTTTAAAACCCAAGGAAATTCTCATATATAACCCCAGAAAATTCTAATAATATATTTTTGTGAACCACTGTTATAATTCATTCACTACTCATTATTTCAAATTCCCAAATCCTAATACAAACTAATATAGCTTAAAACAATTACATACTTGGATTTCTGTAATAACATCTTAGAGTCTCTTTGCTTCTACTATGTTTTATTTCTTTTCACTGCAGCGAGAGTGCTGTCATTCTTTTTCTTTTCTTTCTTCCTTTTTGGCTCATATCAGATCATGTTATGCCCATGCTTAGTAGCTGTCAGGTACTTCCCACTGCACTTAGGTCTTACATGTGGTTTAAAACAATGTGCGTAGTTTCCCCAGTCTTAGGCCTTACCACCACCCCTGCATTTTTTACATTCCAAAAACATGATTCTTTTTTCTTTTCTTCAAACACCATACTTTTCCTGTCTTGGGAAAGAAATTGCTCATCCCAATCTTTCAACCTGGGTCACTGATGCTCCCCACCCCAAGATGCCCTTGCTTAGCTACCTCCCTAGGTATGGTTATTTGTCCTGTTTTACCTTCCCTTAGTAACCTTCCCTGATTGCACACACTGCAAAGCACTCATCACAGAGAATGCATTTGTATTGTGAATAATATTAGCAAAAATTTATTGAGCCTTAAAATGTGCCAAGCACTATGCTATAAGCTTTACAAACACAATGTCTTGTAAAAAACAAAACAGTGTTTTAAAGAATGTACTATCAATATTCCCACACTGAAAATAAGTAAAATGAATTACAAAGATAACCACCTTACCCAAGATTATATGGCTAGTACAGGTGGAGGTAAAATTTGAACTTAGTACATTTGATTTCAGATCATACTCTCACAACCCCTAAATTCAAGTACACAATTATACATTAATATTTTTAATTATGAGCTTTAAGGCCATGTGATGGATATACAATAAAATGGTACTTATCACTTACATATAATTTGATAGCTTGGACCCATGAAACCACCAACACAATCAAGATGATAAATATAACCATCACTTCCAAAAGATTTTTTTTTTTTACAGGGACAGAGAGAGAAAGTCAGAGAGAGGGATAGATAGGGACAGACAGACAGGAATGGAGAGAGGTGAGAATCAATCATTAGTTTTTTGTTGCCGTTACAAAACCTTAGTTGTTCATTGATTGCTTTCTCACATATTCCTTGACCGCGGGCCTTCAGCAGACCAAGCAACCCCTTGCTGGAGCCAGTGGCCTTGGGTCCAAGCTGACGAGCTTTTGCTCAAGCCAGATGGGCATGTGCTCAAGCTGGTGAGCTTGGGGTCTCAAACATGGGTCTTCCGCATCCCAGTCCAACGCTCTATTCATTGTGCCACCGCCTGGTCAGGCCCAAAAGGTTTTTTATACTCCTTTGTTGCATATGTGAGGGAAAAACATTAATATGAGATTTATATTCTTAGCAGATTTATTAAGTGCACAATGCAGTGTTGTTACCTGTAGGTTCTGTGTTGTGCAGCAGATCTACAGAACTTATTCCTGTTGCATAAGTAAAAATTTATCCCCATTAAACAACTTTCTGTTTATCCTTCCTCCCAAACCTTAACAGCTACCATTCTACTCTCTTCTTTTATGAGTTTGAGTATTTGAGATACCTCATATGAGTAGACTCATTGAATATTTGTTTGTGACTGACTTATTTTAGTTAGCATAATGCCTTAAACTTCCATTTTGTCACATATTGCAGGATTTCCTTCTTTTATAAGGCTGAAGAACAGTTCATTATGTATTTATACCACATTTTCTTTATATATTAGTTTTAATAGACATTTAGTTTTTTTTCTATACATGACCATTTTAAGTATGTAACAAACACAGAAATGCAGATATCTCTTCAATCTTCTCATTCAAATTATTTTGGAGATATAAACCCCAAGCTAGAATTGCTGGATCAGAGAGTTGTTCTGGTTTTAAAATTTTAAGGAACTTTCATGCTCTTTTGGTTCATGATGTACTACGTTGGAGTCCCCAAAATAGTGCACAAGGATTTCACATTGTTCACATCCTGGATAACAATTGTCTTTATTGTTTGTTTGTTTGTTTGTTTGTTTTACCATAGCCCACCCAACAAGTATGAGGTGATAACTCAGAGTGGTTTTTATTTGAATTTTCCTTACATTTAGTGATGTGAAGTACCTTTTCACATACCTGCTCAGCATTTGTATGTCTTCTTTGGAAAAATGCCTATGCAAATCCCTTGCACGGTTTTTATTGAAATTGTGTCATCCTTATAGTTATCATAAAATTTTATATGTTAATTAGTAAAATTTTAAAAAAGCTAATGCCCTCTTTGCTTGTGAATAATTAACAAAAATACACTAATGTTATGATTGAGACATAGAACACATTATAGAATATAAATTTATATCAGCTATGACCCTAGGTAAACACATCTTACTTGAATTCTGTAAACTCTATGTTAACCATAATTTTTAATTAAAAAAATGAACTATCAACTTGTATCAAGTCAAGAGAGCTTTAAAGTGTAATCAGTTATAGGGCAATATAATGTGCCCAGGAAAGTCTATAATTACAATGCAGGTGCACACTTGAGTACAGACTACTCCACATGGCACTGCTTGTCAGAATAGGCCACAGAGTCAGGAGGAAGAGGCTAGTACATTTTCCAGGCTGATGCGGTATGAAGAGGGATGTTTGAGCAAGGAAATGTGGTGTCAGTGGGCAGTATAAAAGATGGATTCAGCATGGGTACCTTGGTAGCTGTCCCTCCAGCCCTCTTCCTGTATGACGCCAGTCAGCTCTGAGCTGTCTCTCTGCCAAAGCTAGGGATGAGTGAAGGCAAGTGAATATTTTTTATTAGCCCTTTAAGCGAATACTCTTTCTGGTGGGTGGAATCACCACTATTTTCATAACCAGATGTTATGTGAGCACCTCCTCCTGGCTCTGGTGCTCTGGGCAGGGGAGCCCAGTGTGTGGTTGAGACTCCTCATTCCTCATTTGCAGATGAGATATTCCTGTGGATTCTCTAATGCTGCTCATGGGTGCAGGACCAGCGTTTTTGTGTTTCTGTCCTTCCTACCACTCTGGATGTGGTTTCTTATGTAATTCTTAGTTATAATACTTCTGTTAAGCAACTCTTCTTTTGGTTGTTCAGGTTGATTGTTTTGTAATTTAGTTATCTTTTGTATTTTGTCCTGGGAAGAGGTAAGTGTAACTTCCACATACTCTGCATCCATCTTGCATCCCTGAGCTTAGTGTATCTCTGCAGTGAGGTGTCTGTCCAGAGCTTATGCTTATTTTTAAATTGGATTGCTTGTTTTCTTGATACTGAGGATTTAGAAAATGTTTATTTTTTAATTATGTATTTGGATACTAGTTCATCATCAGATCTGTGTATTGAATACATTTCTTTCGAGTCTGTGGTTTATATCAAATTTGATTAGAATGCAGACATCTGCAAAAAACACCCTCTGTCTTCTCTCTCACCTGCTACTCTATCATCAGTGACCCCCATCTCTTTCTCTAGGGAGAGCTGAGAGTCAGCACCTGACGACTTATGTTCTCTTCTTAGGGTAGAGGAAAGTCCCGTTTCTTGGAAAATAGAAGGTACTTAGCTGATGCTGGACTCTCCTGGTAGCCTCAGACAAAGTGTACTCCACATGACTTGAATTTGAATGAGATGAGTGCTCTCATTCTCATCTGCACTGAACTAAGCCCATTCACAAAAGTTGAATGTTCAGTGTATGTTGCTGTGGGTTGGCCCAGGTTTGGGGCAGAGGTCAGTGCTAGAGGACCTCTATTGTTTGGCTACTGTAGTCTACACCAATCTTTGGACTTGATGATCTGACCTTCTGGAACATTTTTGAGGCCATTTGAAGGGGTCCTTCTGCTTAGAAAAGCTCAAGTGGGACCTGCTGTTGCAACTGAGAACTTCACCTGAATATGGCACATTCATGGTGGTTCCTGTGACTGGCTGAGCCTCCCAAAACTTGCTTCCCTCACAGGGAGGTAGTATATCCACACTTGGAGGGGAAGAAAGAGACCAGAATGTTCATGATCTAATCCTCCAGGGTCATGGACAGCAGGACCAGACTGTGCAGCTCAGTGGCATTTTGGAGCAGGGTGGGGCTGGTGTGGGCCAGAGCTTGGGGTTGGTGGCAGGACATGGGGCAGGGCACAGGCAAGATCAATGAGACCTTCAGCTTGGCATGTCACTCCTGGGTACATTTAATTCCTCCACTCCCAAACTCTCCTCTTAACTCCTTCCCAGTGGTCTCAGCTCCATATCTTGTCCCCAGCTGGACTGGTCCCCAGCTTTCCAAACAAGGCTCAAAGTGGACATGGTGACCTTGGATATAGAAAACTTCCCCCAAAACCTTAAAATTGGGTTTACATTAGACCGAGAATCTCCTCTTCCAGAGACCTGTACTAAATAAATGTGACTTATGGAAGTAGACATTCTTTTCCACAGTGATGGGAGTAAAAATTCAGAACTGGCTTATGTTCCCCAGTAGGGGGTTTGGAACGTCTGATTGTGAGGACACAGGAAAAACCAAGAAAGGTGAGGATTGACTGTCACTGTCATCCCTAGGGAAATAAGGCTCTGGAAAGACAAAATCCCAGAAATTCTCTTCACCCACAAGTGCACATACACATGTGTGAACATGCATAGTCACCCATACATGCACACATGAGTGTGGGAACACAGGAACACACAGGTGCACATGCTGACACAATGTGCACACACCAGAGATAGGACTGAAATGGTGAGCACCCCGTCAGTGTTCTTCTTCTTGTAAAGACTTGTTACTTTACTTGCTTCTGAATGTTTTTGGAATATATTATTGTGCTATAATAAACCTTTTCTTTTGTGTATGTCTTAAATCTTCTACTAAATAATAGACTAAACTCTGTAAATGAGTGATAAATAGATAACATCAAATATAGAACTTCAATATTTTTTAGAACTATTTAAATAATAGACTCATAAAAAATTAGATATCATCTCAAGGAGAAGATAAGAGATATGCAAGTCCCTCCCCGGAGGTGACCATCATGACTGGCTTGGTAGATATATTTCATGCTCTGCCTCTCTCATTCTCTTTGTTTCTGTCACAAGCAAACTCATTTTCCCGTATCTGTTTCTGCCTGTTTAAATCACATATATGTGATCTAACAAATGGGATCTTGCATGCAGATGGTTGGTTCATGAGAGAACCCCCATGGTCTTTATCCATCTGCCCACAGAGTCCACTGCATCCACTTTAGCAGCAACTCAGCTTCCCTCATCCTCATTGATCAGGAAAGGTGGATCCCATCTCTCCCCATGGACATTCGTGTTTTTCCCAGGACCCAGCTATTTCATCAGTGCCTGGGCTGGTGGTCTCAAAAATACATCTTTGAATATTTGTGCAAAAATTTCTGTGGGGTAACCTCCTAGGATGGGCAATGCCATGTGAAGTGGTATGCCCGAGGGGCTTTGAAAAGTCCTGAACATGGTGGTCCCAAAGAAGGGGCCTTTCCCCCTTTCCTCCAGGGTATATACTGTGGTCACTGCTTTCTCACTTTTTCCCCAAGACTGATTGCTACCACACCAGGAGCCAGCCAGTCTGATGGTGACAGTGTTCTCTCCTCAGTATTTATAGTGTGTGTGTCTACTTTGAGGAGGTCGGTTATCTCTGATGTGCGCTGACATATACACTGCCTCTCATTGAAAGTTCATGTGTTTGCTCCTGACCCATCAGAAAACACTGACTTGCAGGAGTTTGCTGCATCATGGGGATGTGAAACCTCTCTCTATCCTCAGGTTGTGAGGAAGGCTTTCCAGCTTTTGGTTTTTCTTTCCAGATTTCTCAATTTTACTCAATTTTTAACTTTGTATATGGGAAGAGTCAACCATTGTCTAATTGGCTTCTGGACCTGGGCTCACAGTTAGCACAGTGGTCTCTACCCCAAGATTGTGGACATACTCACCTAAAGGGCTTCTTTTTTTATCATATGGTTCCTAATCTCTCTGGGATTTCCCTTTAAAATAACAAGTATGCTATTTCATAAGAACAAATATACGTGAGAAGACACACAAAAAAGCACCTATTGTAAGACTCTATTTTCAAGAAACACCCAGAATAGGTAAATAAGTAAAGATAGGAAGCTGACTGAAAGCAGGGAGTGAGTACTTTAGGTTCAGGGTCTCCCTTTTGAGGCGACGGGACATTCTGCAACTAGACAGTGGTGATGCTTGCACAGCATCGTGATTGTAATTCATGCTCAGGAATGGTGCACCTTAACATTTATTTATAACTTAAAATGAATCATGCCCAAGAGAAAAAGCAAATGTAACTATTAAAGAAAATAAAAGACAAGGCAAAAGAGAGGGTGATAACACAAATCTGGTAGCAGAGGGAATACGCTTCAACAAGTGGTTCTAAAATGCGCCCTGAGGCATTTTTCAGGGTCAGCTTTTCCTCTCTGAGTGGAACCAAGGTAGGTTCTGGGGAGGATTCTTTGGATCTGGCTGTTGGGGTGTTGGTTAGGTCATGAGGTTCCAAAGAGGCCTGTCCCAGCCCCATGGCTTCAGCTTGAAGGGCTTCTGGAGCTGCCTCGGCTGCTGGAGGGGGTATCTTCCGATTCTGAAGTGACCACCTCCTCAGCTGCATCTGCATCTGCATCCTCACCATCTAGAAAAGCTGTCAGACTAGAAGTTGAGTATGCCTCCTGGGTTGGTGCTGGAGCTGGGAGAGGAAAAGAGGTCACTCACGTGCTTGCCTTTCCATGTAACTTCAAAAGAAAGAAACAGCCAGAGACTTCCAGAGAAGATGCAGCCCAGAACCTGCTACAGCACATCTTCCCCACCAGCAGCCCACAGATGGGAGGTCTCAGGCTGGTCTTTGTTTTTGGCCAGCCACTGGGGGTGCTCTCTGTTTGTCTGGCACTGACCCATCCCAATACTCTCACATGCACCCCTCCATCCTACTATCACCTCCACAGCTTCTCACCCTTTAGCTCAGCCTCCTTGGGCTCCAAGTCCTTTGTCTCAGTCTTCGTACACTGTGCATGGTGCTCCATGTTGAGGCTAGAAATTGTTGCCTATGGAGCATGAATGGCTTCAGGAGAGGAATTTCAGGCCATCAATGATCCCAGGTTCCCTCCCCGCCCAGGTGGCCACACTCACTTCAGGTCTGGTCTGGTCCTCAGTGGTGTGGCCCACCTGCCCCACAATAGTGGAGATGGGGCAGGGGTCTCCAATTGGTTATTCAATTTATCTGCAAGAAGATTATAGAGACATAAAAATTGTGCTTGACTTTCTGAAGTATGAGGAGCATAACTGGATCATTTGTGTGGATTTAAAAATGGTAAATTTTCTTCTAGGACAACAGAGAAGTTTCATGAAGTATCCTTGCTTTCTGTGTTTGTGGGACCACCGAGCTCGGGAGAAACACTAGACACAAGGAGTGGCCGAAACGTGAAGCTCTGGAAGACGAGATTCAAAATATTGTTAATGAACCTGTAGTTAATTGAGACAGGATAATTTTTCCCCATTTCACATCAAACTTGGCTTAATGAAACAGTTTGCTGAGGTTTTGAATAGAGAAAGTGAATACTTTCAACATATTATTTCTGCTGTTGCTGACTTGTCTTTCAAGAAGATAAAAGCAGGTGAATTTGATGGACCTCAGATTCAAAACCTCATACATGACGAAGAATTTGCCAGGAAGATGAATAAGGAGGAAAAGGTAGCATGACAGCCTTTTGTGGCAGTTACAAAAAACTTCCTTGGCAACAAAAAAGCAGAAAACTATGAACTTCCAGTTCAAAGGATGCTGTTGGCTTTCTGCGACATTGGATGTAACATGAATGTTTAGATTCACTTCCTGAGCAGTCACTTTGATAAGTTTCCTGAAAATTTTGGAGCTGCTAATGATGAGCCGACTACTGCTGGATCATCAAATGAAATTGTCCTCAACAAGTACACAAACACGAGAGGTAAAAATGCAAATTTTTGCCTGAATAGAATTTAAATAAGTTTTGTGCAAATTTTATGATTAAAATAAGTGTTTTAATATGCTCTATTTTGAAATTGTAGAGAAATGCTGATGCAATCATATCTTTTAGTGTATTAGTGTATTTATTGCATTATATAAATTATTATATTTTTACAAAGATGATGCCCAAGAAGACATTCTACTTCATTATATTAAACTAAATGTTGAAAATTTTACAATAAGATGAAAACCTAAAATCTTGAATTGTAAAAAAACTGTAACTTACAGAGAAAAACTATTGTCAGATTTGAGATCAGCATACTCGAGTTAAATAAGAACAAGTGTTTTTGTGGATGCAACAAAAAGTTTGTTCCCCTATGTAATCTATCAAAATGGATAACCAGGGAAATAATACTATTTACAAATAGTTTTAAAAATAAATAACCACTTAGGTATAAATATAACCAAGGATATAAAGACTCTGTACTCAGAAAATTATAAGACTATAGAAATTAAAGATGAGGCCTGACCAGGCAGTGGCACAGTGAATAAAACCTTGAACTGAGATGTGGAGGACCCAAGTTCAAAACCCCGAGGTTGCCAGCTTGAGCGTGGGCTCATTCAGCTTCAGCTTGGGCTCATTCAGCTTGAGCACGAACTCAACAGCTTGAGTAAGGGGTTGCTGGCTAGAGCATGGGATCATAGACGTGAACCCATGGTCACTGGCTTGAGTCCAAAATCACTGTCTTGAATCCTAAGGTCACTGATTTGAGTCCAATGTCTCTGGCTTGAGCAAGGGGTCACTTGCTCTGCTGCAATCCCCTGGTCAAGGCATATATTAGAAAGCAATCACTGAACAACTAAGGAGCTGCAATGAAGAATTGATGCTTCTCATCTCTCCCCTACTTACCTGTTGTCTGTCCCTCTTTTTGACTCTCTCTCTCTGTCTATGTCAAAAAAAAGAAAAATAATTTTAAGACGATAGCAAACATGTTCTAGCAATACCATGTTCATGTATAGAAAAAATTGCATTATTATAATGACCCAAATCTATAAATTCAATGCAATTTTGTCAAAATTCCAAAGGCACATTTCATAGAACTAGAACAAACATTATAAATTATATAGAACCACAAAAGACAGTAATCTTGAAAAATAAAACAGCAAAGTTAAAGGAATCTACCTGATATCAAACTATAATACAAGGTCATAGTTATCAAAGCAGAGTGGTACTTCCATAAAAACAGACACATAGATGAATGGAACAGAATAGGGAGCTCAGAAATCAACCTATACCTTTATAGTCAATTAGTATTTGACAAAGGTGGCAAAAATATATAATGGGGTAAGGATAGTTTGTTTAAGAAATAGTGTTGGGAGAATTGGACAGATAAGTAGGGAATTACTTATCTAATCTTGGACCCTCTAACTTGGATTAAGGAACTTTAATTAAAATATCCTAAGTGTGAATGGTGATGTGAAGATGTGAATCTGCTCCTTTGCTGCAAACACAAGGAAATAGGGTACTTGGATGCAAACATCAAGTAACTGTGTGAGTGAGTGAGCTTTGTGCAAACACAGAGGAATACATGATAACAGGCTTTAGGAAATTAGCTTAGAGATTTCTAGATTGCCTTGTCTTTTGTGCTTGTTAGTTAGCAAAAGAAAAAGAATATAATCACTGAAACTATCCCTTTTGTCATATTAGCAAGCAGTACACTAGTCAGTCTTTCCTCTTATCACTTGATCTCACCCCCCTGCACACTTGCTACCTTTGTTCTTGTAAAAAAGCTTTTATTTCTGATTAATAAAAGCCTGTGAGAAAGAGACTTGGGAAGTTAGTCTCTCTTGACTGCCTCTCCCTCTTCTCTTGACAACAGTTTGTGTCTTCAGCAATTTTTTCCAAGCAACACTGGTAGTTTCCAGTGGACTGGGGGACTACACAGATATATGCAAAAAATAAAAATCAAACTAGACTACCTTCTTGCACCATATACAAGAATAAATTAAAAATTGATTAAAGACTTAAATGTTAGATGCCAAATTATAAAAATCCTTAAAAAATAGACAGTAAAATCTCAGATATTTCTCATCACAATATTTTTTTAAAGATATATTTCCTCAGGCAGAGGAAATGAGAGAAAAATAGTCAAATAAAACTATATCATACTAAAAAGTATTTTGTGCAACAAAGTATACCACCAACAAAATGAAACAACAACCCAATGAATGAAAAAACATATTTGCCAATACATCTGATAAGGAATTACTATCCAAAATTTATAGAAAACTTATAAAACTCAACACCAAAAAATAAAAAAAAAGACATTTAAAAAAAATGGGCAAAGGACCCATTTCTAAGTAGGGAATACTGATGACCAAAAGATCTATGAAAAAATGCAAAAATGCTGTCACTAATCATCAGAGAAATGCAAGTTAAAACCACAATGAGATATCACCTCTTGCCTGTCAGAACAGCTACCATTAGTAACTCAACAAACATTATGTGTTAGCAAAGGCGTGGAGAAAAGGGAACCCTCATGCACTGATGGTAAGAATGCAGATTGGTACAGCCACTGTGGAAAGCAATTTGGAGTTACCTCAAAAAATTTAAAATAGAACTGCCTTCTGATCCAGTGATCCTACTTCTGGGATCCTAATAATCCTGAAACACTAATTTAGAAAAATATATGCTTCCATGTGTTCATTGAAGCATTATTTACAATAGCCAAGATCTGGAAACAGCCCAAGTACCCATCAGTGGATGACTAAATAAGAAATCTATGGCACATTTACACAATGGAATATTGTATGGCCATAAAAAAAAAGGAAATCTTCTCTTCTGTGATAGCATGGATGGACCTGGAGAGTATTATGCTAAGTGTGTAATAACCTAGTTAGAGGCAGAAAAGTACCATATGATTTCACTCATATGTGGAATCAAACCAGCAAAATGAACTAACAAACAAAATAGAGACAGACTCATGCATAGAGAACAGGCTAATAGCTATGGGATAGGGGTGAGGGGTGAGGGAGGTAAAGAGATAGAGCAAAAGGACAAAAAAAAAAGCTTATGGACATGGACAATATTGTGGTAATTGCCAGATAAAGGTGAAAGGAAGCCCTAGCTGGTTGGCTCAGTGGTAGAGCATCAACCAGGCATGTGGATATCCCAGGTTTCATTTCCGATCAGGGCACACAGGAGAGGCAACCATCTGCTTCTCTACCCCTCCCCCTTTCTGTCTTTTTTTCTCTATTCCCCTCCCACAACCATGGCTCTATTGATTTGAGCACTTGGACCCTGGAGAGGCAGTCCTGGAGGATAGCTTCATAGAGTCTTGCCTCAGGTGCTAAAAATAGCTTGGTTTCAAGCATAGGCCCAAATGGGCAGAGCACTGGATCCAGACAAAGTATGTAGCATGGATCCTGGTTGTAGTGCATGTATGAATCTTTCTCTGTATCTCTTCTACTCCTACTTGGAAAAAAGAAGAAAAAAGTTTTCAAAGAATGGTGAGGGGTAGGAGAGTACAGGGATGCTAAATGGTGATGGAAGGAGACTTGAGTTAGTAGGAGTGAACACTCAATAGAGTGTAGAGATGTGTTGTAGAACTTAGCACCTAAAACCTGTATAATTATGTTAACTATTATAACCCTAATAAACTCAATTAAATAAATTAAAAATATTTTATAATACAAAAGATACTTTATAATTTATAGTATGTAAAATATTTTGGTATATATACACACACATGTCCACACATAAATAATTATTTTGTTTAAACCTCTTCATGGTTGAATATACTACAAAGAAGGCTCTCTCATAATGATAATATATATTTTTTAGGCATAGAGAAAAATTCAACTTGTCAACCATGCTTTTTAAAAGTGTTTTTCAGAGCAGTTAATAAAATCTACAATAAACTCAGAAATAGCTATGAAAACATAAGTCCTCTTAGTACATATAATAGCTACCCAACCAAATCATTCACAATTTTCCTATTTTTGGTTTGAGGAAAACTGACAGAGAAACAAAAATGCCTATCCTGTAATAATTATGAGAAGCATAATGTGGCAGATGAAGAGAGGATGCTACTGATTTTAATTTTAGCATATTTAGTAGATTGATTTTAAGTCAATGTATGAAGTATGATTTAAAATTTTGAGAAAACAAATTAAAAAAGATAACTTTAGTTAAAACCTGTCCTATTAAGACCATATTCTTAATTATTCTATATTTTTTATTTCCTATAGCTATCATTATTAACTTTCATAGTGTGGTCATTGAGAGGAAACAGGTCTGGATATTTAATGGATTCAAAAATTTATAATTGTTTCTTAACTGTGGGGTTTGTTTTGTTTTGTTTTTTTGTTTGTTGGTTGGTTGGTGTTTTGTTTTTGTTTTTGTTTTTGTTTTTTTTTGTAATAGAGACACAGAGAGAGGACAGAGAGAGATACAGATAGGGACAGACAGACAGGAAGGGAAAGAGATGAGAAGCAACAACTCTTCATTGAGGCACCTTACCTATTCATTGACTATTTTCTCATATGTGCCTTGATGGGGGTGGGTGGGTGGAGCTACAGAAGAGCAAGAAACCCCTTGTTCAAGCCAGAGACATTGGGCTCAAGCTGGGTAAGCCCACGCTCAAGCTGGCAACCTCAAGCTTCAAACCTGGGTCCTCTGCCTCCCAGTCAGATGCTCTATCCACTGTGCCATTTGCCTGGTCAGGCTTAATTACATTCTTGGAAAATATCTCTCCAGGGCTTAAGAGCCATGCTAACATCTTTTTGTTTGGTTAATTACCAAACTCAAGATGTCATCTAGTCTGACCAGGTGGTGGCACAGTGGATGGAGCGTTGGGGACTGGGATGTGGAGGACCAAGGTTCAACACCCTGAGGTCACCAGCTTGAGTGCGGGCTTATCTGGTGAGCAACGCTCACCAGCTTGAGCCCAGGGTGGCTCACTGGAGCAAGGGGTCACTTGGTCTGCTCTAGCCCCCAGGTCAAGGCACATATGAGAAGTCAGTCAATGAACAACTAAGGAACTGCAATGAAGAATTGATGTTTCTTGTCTCTCTCCCGTTCTGTCTATCCCTATCTGTGCTTTTCTTCTCTTTGACTCTCTCTGTCTCTGACACACACACACACACACACACACACACACACACACACGTCATCTAATGCTTACAATTTTCTTCACTTTATACATTCAATGTCAGCAATTTTTACATTTAAGACTCTTAGGAAACAATTGAAGGTTATATTTTGGTAAAAGGAGCTTTTAATTATAAATTCGGAGGCCCAGACTTGTTTAGGTCTATCATTAACTGGTTAAATTAATTTATTTGTCACTTTTTTTGGGTGAAATAATTATGGAGAAATGAACCAGAAAATGTCAAATTTTCTCTCAACTTTAAGATTTTTTAAAAAGCTTAGCTCCTTGTAAACACATGAAGACTCCCAGACTCTATCCATTTTGAGGACCAACCGATTTGCTTATCTGGAGAATCCTGAGTTAGAAGTAGGTTCCACAGAGAGAACGTTATTTAGGACATGTCCCTAAGGTATAACCATAGATTTCTAAGCAAGTTTAGGCACAGTTCACTGAAGTGTGTGACTACATGTGAACTTTAGACCCTGAGTACATGGATTGATGAATTATAAGGTGATCTCTTATCCTGATTTCTGTAGCACACTGCTCATCACATAGTATGCACTCAATACATATATAAATTGAAATTTTCCATTCCCCAGTTAAATCAGCATTTAGCAATTAGCTTCTATGTTAGGGAGCCCTGGAGGGAATGAGGCTAGTTAATTGTCATACTACCACTTATCAGGAACTCAGTAGGTGTTCAGTAGCTCTATTGTGATGATGGATGAGGTCTATTTTTATGCAAGACTTGGTTTCATATAGCTATTTGTCATTGCTTTTGATGATACCTCTTTTGCATAATATTATTTTGAGCTTAGATACCAGGGCTTTTTATTTTCTAAGATTATCCCCTTTAGTGTACGGACATGTTCTGGACATTTAGAGCCCCTTTACACTTCCACTGCTTGATCATCCTCATATTAATATTGTGTACAACTGGGGTAAAATGTTAAAAACCCACATAAAAGTGAATTTCAGTAACCCTCTCAAATTTAGCAGATGATAATGAATTTTAGACTTTGTCTTTCCAGCCTAAGAAAATAATAGTGGGTAGAGGTTACAGATAGCTGGAATTGATGGCCTGTAGCTAGTTAATGGAATGTGTATGTTTAGAACTCTTATATAAAAATATATCAAGGCACTTAAAAAAATCTCAATACTAAAATATCAATACTAGCAATAATGCAGGAATTTTGTGTATTAAGAAAGCAACAAAAGAATGCATGTGAACGGGCTTTAGAAAATTAGCCTAGAGGTTCTGTATTGTCCCTTCCTTTGTGCTTGTTTATTAGTAAAAGAAAAAAAATATTCTGACCAAATTAGCCCTTTCTCCACGTTAGCAAAAAGTCCACTAGTCATTCATTTCCCCTTGTCACCTGAACTCCCTCCCTTGTAATCCTGTTACCTCTGTCTGTTTCAGATCAATAAATGCTAAGGGAGAAGGAGATTCATGAGGTTTCTCTTTGTCTCCCTTGGCTGACCTCCCTCTCTTTTTCTCTTGACATTAGTTTGTGTCTTGAGCAGGTTTTTTCCATGCAACACCAGTAGTTCCCAGAAGGCTGGAGTACTACAAGCACTAAGATAGTTAATAGCTTTGAGCTTTGTGTTCTAAAATATCTGAAACTACTGCATTTATATCTTTGATTCTCCCAAACTATTTTATCTTTAAATTTAACATGCTACATATGCAGTTTGCTAGGAATGTTGAATATCAAGCAAACAATAAGTAATATCAGCTATAGAGCTAAATATCTACATTCGCTCTGTAGTTGAGTCTGATACCATAGGTTACTGACTTCATTTTAACTATTTGTTTATACATTTGCTTATTTATTATAGGCGTTACTCTATATGCCTATGTGTAATAGAAACCTAATGTACATCAACAAAATATTGTTAACTAATAATTTAATAGGCCAACACTGACAATAATTCTTAATCTATAATTAATAATTGGTCTGCTCTCACTAGGACTCTACATATATCGAAACCTTCTGATGTGTCCATTTAAATAATGCACATCTTATGTGTATCCATAGATAATTGTTTTTAAATACCCTTTTATATGCTATAAACTCTTGAAACAGATACAATATATTGGTTAATAATTTATTGTGTTAGAGACAGTAGGGCCAGAAGATAACTTGCTAATTTGTTAATTTTTGATAAATTTTAGTTTGTGAAGAAATATTAACTAGGACACACACATATGGATTTATGGATAAACTAATACACTTGAGATAGTATTGATTTCAGTGTATGACCATCACTATGATTCTCTAATATTAAATTTTATTAAGTAATTATAAATGCATAATACTTTAAAATATACACTAATTCAAAAAGAGATTTGCATCCTTATGTTCATTGCAGCATTGTATATAATAGCCAAGATACAGAAGCAACCCAAGAGTTCACCAATAAATGAGTGAATAAAAATGTGTTACATATATACAATGTAATATTACTTGCCCAAACAAAAGAATGAAGTCTTACCATTGGTGATAACATGGTGAACCTAAGGGATATTATGCTAGTGAAATTAGTCTGACAGAGAAAGACAAATATCATATGATTTCACTTATATGAGATCTAAAGAACAAAATAAATGAACCTATAAAACACAAAAGGAGGGGAGGGGAGTTAGGGGACTATGTATAAAATGTGAAGGGATTAAGAAGTACAAATTTATAGTTACAAAATAGTCATTAGGATGTAAAATATAGCATAAGAAATATAGTCAATAATTTTGTAATAAGTACATATGGTCCAGTGGGTACTAGAATTATTGGGGGAATCTAGAAATTATTTTGTCTAACCACTATGCTCTACACATAAAGCTAACATAAAGTAATATTGTTTGTCCACTGGAATTCAATAATATAATAAATAAAATAAATGTGAAATGAACTGTGAAATAAGTTGTTCATAACTTATTTACAAACTATATTTACATGTATATCTTCATTTCCAGATTTGCCAACAAATTATATAGGAAATGTTTAAAAAATGACGCTGGCTATTTTTTGAGCTTGTATTGCATAATCTAAACATCTTAATAAACAACTAAAATAAGCATAGATAATAACTAACCACTCCAGCCAAGATTTCCAAAAGAAATATGGTAAGCTGCTGAGAAGGCAAACAGTGAGATAGGGAGCTTAACGGGGCACGGAGAATGGTAAGACCCAAGGAGGCTCATTTCTCCCTTTGTAAAGTACAAGAATCTCAGTCAGTCATTTGTCAAGAAGAGATATATACAGTGTTTCTGTAAAGTCATGGTGCACTTTTGACCAGTTACAGGAAAGCAACAAAAGACGATAGAAATGAAATCTGCACCAAATAAAAGGAAAACCCTCCCAGTTTCTGTAGGATGATGTGGCAGCATGTGCACATGCGCAAATGATGATGTAACACCGTATATACAGTGGAGCAGCCCATAGTCATGCCAGTCGAGATGTGGATGGTACAGAGGAAAGTTCAGTGTGTTCTGTGGCTTGCTAAATTCGAATCCATGACCAAAGTGCAACATGAATATCGGTGCATTTATAATGAAGCACCACCACATAGGAATAACATTACTCGGTGGGATAAGGAAACCGTCAGCTTGGTGGAGAAACTCCATTTGGTAGGCCATCAGTCAGTGACTAGTCTGTAGAGGCTATACGGGATAGCTACCTAAGGAGCTCTAAAAAATCAGTGCGTGTGTGTGCTCGACAATTACACCTATGCAAGACTACAGTTCATAAGGTGTTAAAGAAACATCTCTGTTTTACAGGGTACAAATTGCGGCTGTTGCATGCTATCAAATCAGCGCATAGACCCACATGATGAGCATTTGCTACAGATATGCTTCATGAGATCCACAATGATGCAAGATTTTTGAAGAAGATTGTGTTTAGCGATGAGGTGACCTTTTATATCTGTGGACATGTTCATCACCATAACGTCCAAATATGGGCTGCTGAACCTCCTCATGCCTACATTGAGTACGAACGTAACACCCCTAAAGTGAATGTGTGATGTTGCCTGATGCATGATAAGGTGACAAGCCCATTTTTTTTTCGTGGAGTATTCTGTAATGGCAAACACCTATCTTGACATGTTGGAATTGTATGCAGTGCCACAATTTCCAGAAGGTGTCATCTTTCAACAGGATGACGCTCCTTCACACTATGTCATCATTGTTTGTGAGTTTCTGGATAGAACATTTCCCGGTGGTTGATAGGCAGGGGTTCTGTCAAGCCATGGCCACCATGATCCCTGGATATGACACCCTTAGACTTTTACTTTTGGGGTTATGTGAAGCAACATGTGTACATTGAATGTATCAATGACATTAATCACTTAAAACAGAGAATCACAGACGTTATTCACTCTATTACACCAGACGTCCTTACCCGTGTGTGGCAAGAACTATTGTTTGGATGTGTGTAGGGCAACAAATGGAGCCCACATCAAACTGCACTGAATAGGTATGAAACTGGGAGGGTTTTCCTTTAATTTGGTGCAGATTTCACATTTCTTTCCTCTTTTGTTGCTTTTCTGTGATGGGTCAAAAGTACACCATGACTTTACGGACACACTGTAGATAACTATAGACAATTTGTTTTATATTCTTGTTGTAATGACACTAAACTATGATAATGCATTTCAAAATTATAAAATCCTAAATATACTGGTCAGTTCCACACCTGGTAAACTCTATGTGAAAGAGTTATCATTACATATTATTTAACTTATTGCACGTATACTATTTTATAGGCACAATCTAAGAATTTTGGGCATATCTGGGAATTACAAAGATATAGTCTCTGTCTTCTGTGAGCTTCAACTGTAATAGAAATAGAGACTTAAACCAGTATTCCAAAACTGATGACAATACCAAAAGAGAAAATAACCTCTTTAGAAAATTGTCAAAAACATTTCCTGAAGAATTTTTGTTAAGGTTTACAAAAGAGACAAGAACTCAAGAGCTTCTTGAATGATTGGAAACTTACAGATATCTGTCTCTATGTGTTTGATTTAGTATTAGAAAATGCCACATATCTGAAAACACTAAAAAGAAACAAAGGTGTCAGTGTAATAAATTGAAAAATAGGAGAAACAGTGGCTTTTCCCGTAGTTTTAAGATAGAAGTTAAAATATAAATATTTACAAGAAGAAGTAAGCAGGATTGTCTGGAAAATACATGTTGATTTTGTGAATTTCAAAGAAGTTGATAGGACAGATCTTTGATTTTTATGAGTTATTGTCATTTGAGAATAATGCTATTTTACACCTGGGTATCCAAATTTAGAAATAATAAATATATTAATTGATAATTACGAAACTGTAATGATTATATTGTTTTTACTCTTATATTTCAGAATGTTTATTAGAGAGTTAGAAGTATCATCATTATTTAAAACCAATCAGTGAATAGAGCATCAGACTGGGATGCAGAAGACCCAGGTTTGAGACCCGAGGTTGCCAGCTTGAGCGTGGGCCCATCTGGCTTGAGCAAAAGCTTGCCAGCTTGGACCCAAGGTCGCTGGCTCCAGCAAGGGGTTGCTCAGTCTGCTGAAGGCCCGTGGTCAAGGGATGTGTGAGAAAGCAATCAATGAACAACTATGGTGTCGCCACGGCAATGAAAAACTGATGATTGATGCTTCTCATCTCTCTCTATTCCTGTCTGTCTGTCCCTATCTATCCCTGTCTCTGACTCTCTCTCTGTCCCTGTAAAAAACAAAAACAAAAAAACAAAAAAAACATATTTGAGAATAAGATATTAGTTATATAAAAAATATCTGCTTTTTAGCATTTTGTTTAGGACAGTATAGGATGGGGCAAATGTACATTTCTATTTGTAAGTATATGATGCAGAGTTTATTCTTGTATTATTATTTATTTATTATTGTATTATTTTTTATACAAACAACTCTAAATCTACTTTTGCCCCATCCTGTATACTTCTGAGTGAAAAAGAAATTGTGTTGACAGTTGATAATAAAATATTTCCATGTATTCTGTTTTTCAATTTTTAGTACTTACCAGAGAGTTCAGTTTAAAAAAAACAAAATTACCTATATTACCTCCAAAATATATGATTGTAAAGCCTTCAAAGTCTTTTAGGGTTTAACTCAAATGGGCTGTTGTTATACATAACACATTGTATTGATATATGTTCATACTCATTGTATTTAAAAGATTTTCAATTTATTCCTGCTTTTCACAATTTCTATTTTATACTTTGTTTCAAATCCATATGTGGGGCAAATGACAGCAACAAATTAGGATAAATTAATGATAATCATAGTCTTAATAAAGAGAAAATTGCTACTGTTTGCAGGCTACTCTAAAAATAAAACTGTATGTATTACCTAGGAAGAAACTCGAATAAAAGTGACTTATAACCTGGTCATAACATAGAAAGGTCATTGTTGGGCAGATAAAATATATTATGCTCACTTTGTTAAAGATGGCACTACCCATATGGATGCCCATCACCCAGGTGATAATATTGGTTGCCCTTCTTGCTTGGGATGGGCGTGATTGTATTAATGTGTGTGGGGAACAGGCTGTAAGCAGGCAGAGTCGTTATAGCCCAAGGCTTAGTTTTAAGACTAAGTCTTTCCCATTCTTTTTGATGTAGGGTGGTGTACTCTCATGAGGAATCCTCCCATTATGCCTCAGATAAGTGACTTTCTATCAGAGACTTTCTGGTTTGTATATTGGATTAAATATTTTAAATCTACATTATAAAGTGGGGCAAACCGGGAGCTTGCTCTCTCGGTTCCTGAGATTAGTATTAGAGAGGAGAGCAGAGAAAGGCCACATGGAGGAGGTCAGGAGAAGCAGCCAAGATGGCGGAGTGCTGAGGGAGAAGCCAGTTTGTGCAGAGAGGAGGAGATGGGGAACAGAGGTTGTTGGGCAGATGAAATATATTATGCTCACTTTGTTAAAGATGGTGCTGCCCAATGCAAGTTTTAAGAGTAAGCTTTCCCCCACACCCTTGACTGAATGGATGATGTGAGGTGGAGCACTCTCACGAGGAATCCTCCCATTATGCCTCAGATAAGTGACTTTGTATCAGAGTCTTCCTTGTTTGTAGATTGGATTAAAGGTTTTGAATCTACAATATAAAGTTGGGCGGGCTGGGAGCTTTCTCTCTCTCTCACAGTTCCTGAGGTTAGTATTAGAGAGGAGAGCAGATTAAGGCCATGTGGAGGCCAGGAAAAGCAGCCAAGATGGCAGAACGCTGAGGAAGAAGCCAGTGTGTGCAGAGTTTGTGTAGAGAGGAGGAGATAGGAAATAGAGGTGAATAAGTCTGGTGAGCTGGACACTTTTGATTCTAGGAAACTCGGATAAGTCAGTAGCTTTGTGAGCACTGAATGAGTGGGTTTTGGAGCCCAGTGTGTGTTTTTGCTTGCCTGTCGTGTGCACGCTAGAATTAAAGCTGATGGCTCACCAGTTCTTGGCTCCGTTGTTTCATTACCAACTGTCCTAATCCAATGCAAACCTGTACAGGCCAAGCAGCTGTGATGGTGGCCGTGGCTACTGGCTTTACAGCCATCATGAAGCTGACAGGGAAATAATAGAAAAAATATTCCAGTAGATGCATTAATTTAAAATAGAATTGGTCTGTTATAAATTGGGAAGAGAAAAAAAGTATAAAATACAAATCTTTCCTTTGCTGCACTCAAATAGGGATTACAGAGCAATTTTAGATAAGAGGATTTCCTGTTTTATTCAACTTGAACTCATTTTATATATTGTGTGTTTGTTTTTTTCCTTTTCTCTCTTTGGTATTCCCTTAGGCAAGGTCAACGGTCTATCTGGAGTGCTCTGTAGGCACTCATTTATTTTAAAGACCCAACCTTCTGTACTGTTAAAATCCATTCTATGCCATTTGTGAGATAATATCTTGCTTTTATCTTCTTTTATGTGTATGCATCCAAACAACAGATGGTCTACTTCCTCCAACTCTGCCACAAGTCAGCAGATCGGTCTCAGTTAATACATAAAGTGCAAATTTTTACTTTCAAATATATACCTAATCTCATTATTAACTCAATGATTAAACTATGAAAAGTATTTTCTGACCTAGGTTCAAATAATTTACTGTATTATGTAGGTAATATCAAAAATGATATTTTGCTATTGTTAGTATTTTTGACTCAGTAAAGTCTTACAGAAAATAAAAAGTTTCTTTTAGAAGTTAGCATTCTCAAGTAGTCTCAATTAGCTAATAAAACGAGCTAATTGGAGAATTTATGACAGAAAAAGGATGGCAAGATGGCTATGGAGTAGGCAGACGTACCAACTTCTAACTCCAAGAACCAAAGTGGGTTATAACTCAATTTTAAGAACCATTATCTGGATAAACCAATTTTGAACTAAACTAAGTGGACTCTTCAACCAAGGAACAGTGAAGAAGCCACATTGAAACTGGTAGGAAAAGCGAAGAGGGCTGCCAAGCTCCCCAGAGCAAACAGCAGCCCGGAGAGACCTGCATGGCAGGAGGAGAGTTTGGGGGAGAGAGAGGGACCTTGGTCCCAGGAACAAAGCCCCACTCTGCAGTCCCAGAGCCTAAAAGAGGCGTCTGGACAGTATTGAGCTGTGAAACAAGTGAGGATACTCTTTGTGAGAAAGAAACAGTTTTCTCAAACCCAAGATTCTTCTTAAAGGGACAACACAGAAAAGCTCTCTCACAACCACTCACCCGGGGCTCTGGGGAATGTGGAAAGAAGAGAGGACTGGAGCAGCAAGAAGAGAGTGTGGACTGGAAGGCACAGGGAGAAACACTCTGAGGGACAGCCACCCTAACACCTGGGCTGAGTCACTTCCCTAATCAAAAACGAATATTTCCCCAGGAACTAGCAATACCAGCAAAGGGAGACAGGATACCAGCCAAACAAGCTCTCCCGTGGCACTGAGAGCAGAGCTGCGTAGACGGAGGGAGCTTCCAGGACCGTATGGAGTATTAGGGTCTGAGCTGCAGTGCACCCACACACACTGCTGAGGGCTTGCTGGAGGGATGGTGGCGGTGGGATGCTGAAACGTGGTTCTGTCGGCGAGGGTGGAGGCCCAGCTGGGGTGAGCTTGGTCTAGCCCAGCAGGGGTGGAGTGGACACGCGAAAGCAGTCTGGCAGCTGCAGGCCCGCCTGCAGTCCCACCTGCAAGGGAAAAGCGGTAGGCCAGGAACAAGCAGAGATCTGCTCTGCAACCCTGGACCCTACACAAGCCAGCCCTGACTGCTAGGGCGGGGCTAGGACCAGGGACAGACGGAGGCTCCCAGCTAAGCACACAGCAACAGTCCTGCCCAGCCCGAGAAACTGTGGTTTGCGATTCTGCACAGGCAGGCCCTGGCCTTGGGGGCGGGGATAAACCTCTGGATAGGTGGAGGCTCACAGCTGAGTGCATGTCAGCAGCTCCGTCCAACCAGAGAAACTGTGGAGAGCAGGCTCTGACTGTGGGGGCTGGGCAGAAGGCTGGGAACAGGCTGGGTCTGCAACTGAGCAAAGATGCTCTTCTCTACCCTTGGTGCTGAGGCTTGTGGCTTGAGTGCAGTGTGCAACCAAACCTGTGGTGGCAAGGCAAAGGCACAGGCAGGCTGAGGTTTGTAGAGCCGGGCAACAGAACACAGCCCCTCCCATGGAGGAGAAGCAGAAATCACAGCAACAGCCGCAGTGGGCTGGCGCAGGCAACGCTCATACCCAACTGCCCTAGGCAGCAGCAGAGGGGGTGGCAGCCAGCAGACAGACCACACCTAGAGAACAAAAGACAACACCTATTGGACTCCAGTGGCCACAACCTTCTTATACACAGACAAAATGGGCAGGCAGAGAAATGCAACCCAAATGAATCAAAAAAAATACCCAGAGAAGGACCTGAATGAACCTGATGTAACCAAATTACCAGATGCAGAATTTAAAATAACAATAGTTAGGATGTTTAAAGAAATTAGAGCAACAATGGATAGTCATTATGATCACCTAAATAAAGAGATAAAAAGTATTTAAAAAGAAATTGAAATAATAAAAAAGAATTAAACAGAAATGACAAATACAGTATCAGAACTGAATACCACAATAGAAGGAATTAAAAGCAGGATGGATGACACTGAGAATCGAATCAGCAAGTTAGAGGACACAATAAACAAAGGCACAGAAGCTGAGCAGAAAAAAGAAAAGAGACTCAAAAAATGTGAGGAAACTCTAAGGGAGCTCTGTGACAACATGAAGAGAAAAAACATCCGCATGATAGGAGTTCCTGAAGAAGAGGAGAGAGAACAAGAAATAGAAACTTTCTTCAATTAAATCATAGCAGAAAACTTCCCTAAATTAAGACTGGAAAACATTTCACATGTTCAAGAAGCACAGAGAACTCCAATAAAGAGAAACTCAAAGAAATCTATACCAAGACACATCATAGTTAAAATACCAAAGCTAAGGGATAAAATGAAAAATTTAAAAGCTGCTAGAGAAAAAAAGGCTATCACCTACAAAGGAGCTCCATAAGGATGACATCGGACTTCCCAACAGTAACACTTGAGGCCAGAAGGGAATGGCAAGATATATTCAAAGTAATGTAGAACAAGAACCTACAACCAAAACAACTCTATCCAGCAAGGCTAACGTTTAATATTGAAGGAGAAATAAAGAGCTTCCCAGACAAAAAAAAAAGCCTCAAGGAATTCATTAAAACCAAACCAATTCTGCAAGAGATACTAATGGACCTCTTGTGAACAGTTCAAATGGAGAAAAGAATATAGCAAAAGAAGAATACAACTTTAAAGAATAAAATGGCAATAAACAACTACATATCAATAATAACCTTAAATGTAAATGGATTAATTGATCCAATCAAAAGACATAGGGTAGCTGCATGGATAAAGAAACAGGACCCATACATATGCTGTCTACAAAAGACACACCTTAAAACAAAAGATGCTCATAGACTGAAGGTAAAAGAATAGAAAAAAATATTTTATGCAAATGGAAATGAAAATAAAGCCGGGGTTGCAATAATTATATCTGACAAAATGGACTTTAAAACAAAGGCTGTAGTAAGAGATAAAGAAGGACACTACCTAATGATAAAGGGAACAATTCAACAGGAAGATATAACCATTATAAATATATATGCACCAAATATAGGAGCCCTGACATACATAAAGCAGACTTTGAGGATATAAAGGGTGAGATTAATAGCAATTCTATAATAGTAGGGTATTTCAATACCCCACTAACATCATTGAATAGATCTTCAAGAAAGAAAATTAATAAAGAAAGAGCAGACTTAAAGGATACACTAGAGCAACTCGATTT
The DNA here is from genome assembly GCA_037038555.1 of Rhynchonycteris naso. NCBI lineage: Eukaryota > Metazoa > Chordata > Mammalia > Chiroptera > Emballonuridae > Rhynchonycteris > Rhynchonycteris naso. Next base: position 67,730,538 of record CM072996.1, read on the forward strand.
AATAAATATCTTCAGAACTTTTTACCCTAAAGCAGTAGAATATACATTCTTCTCAAGCGCTTATGGTACATTTTCTAGGATAGACCACATGTTAGGACACAAAAATGGTCTCAACAAATTTAAGAAAATTGAAATCATACCAAGCAGTTTCTCTGATCACAATGCCATGAAACTAGAAATTAACCACAAAAGAAAAACTGAAAAATACTCAAACACTTGGAAACTAAATAGCATGTTGTTAAATAATGAATGGATTAGCAATGAGATCAAAGAAGAAATAAAAAAGTTTCTAGAAACCAATGACAATGAGCATACATCAATTCAAAATTTATGGGACACTGTAAAAGCAGTACTGAGAGGGAAGTTCATTGCACTACAGGCATACAATGAGAAGCTAGAAAAAGCTATAATAAGCAACCTGACCCTGCATCTAAAAGAACTAGAAAAGCAACAGCAAATAAAGCCCTGGACCAGTAGAAGGAAAGAAATAATAAAGATCAGAGCAGAAGTAAATAACATAGAGGCTAAGAAAACAAAACAGTGGATCAATGAAACCAGGAACAGAGAACCCAGAAATAAACCCACACCTTTATGGACAACTGATATTTGACAAAGGAGGAAAGAACATACAATGGAGTAAAGAAAATTGGACATCTACCTGCAAAACAATGAAACTAGACCATCAACTTACACCATTCACAAAAACAAACTCAAAATAGATAAAAGACATAAATGTAAGCCATGAAACCATAAGCATCTTAGAAGAAAACAGAGGCAGCTCTCTGACATCTGTAGCAGCAATATATTTGCCGATTTATCTCCAGGGGCAAATGAAATAAAAGGCAAGATAAACAAATGTGATTATATCAAACTAAAAGGTTTTTGCACAGCTAAAGACAATAGGAACAGAATAAAAAGACAAACCACACAATGGGAGAACATATTTGACAACACTTCTGATAAGGCGTTAATAACCAAAATTTATAAAGAATTTATAAAACTCAACACCAGGAAGACAAACAATTCAATCAAAAAAATGGGAAAAAAATGAATAGAAATTTCTCCAAAGAGGACATACAACTGGCCAATAGTCATATGAAAAAATGCTCAACATCACTAATCATTAGAGAAATGCAAATTAAAACCACAATGAGATATCACCTCACACCAGTCGAAATGGCGCTCATCAGCAAAACGTAACAGAACAAGTGCTGGCGAAGATGTGGAGAAAAGGGAACCCTCCTGCACTGCTGGTGGGAATGCAGACTGGTGCAGCCACTGTGGAAAACAGTATAGAGATTCCTCAAAAAATTAAAAATCGAACTGCCTTTTGACCTATCTATCCCTCTTTTAGGAATATTCCATAAGAACACCATAGCACTGTTCAGAAAGAAGAAATGTGCCCCCATGTTCGCAGCAGCAATGTTCACAATAGCGAAGAACTGGAAACAGCCAACGTGTCCATCAGAGGATGAGTAGATTAAAAAGCTTTGGTACATATATACTATGGAATACTACTCAGCCATAAGAAATTATAACATCCGAACATTTACAACAAAATGGACAGGCCTTGATAACATTATACGGATTGAAATAAGTAAAAGAGAAAAACTGAGAACAGCATGATTTCATACATAGGTGGGACATAAAAGTGATACTATGAGACATAGACAGGAGTGTGGTGGTTACGGGGTGGGGGAAGAAAAGAGAGGGTGGGATAGGGAGGAGGGGAGGGGCATAAAGAAAACCAAATAGAAGGTGACAGAAGACAATTTGACTTTGGGTGATGGGTATGCAACATAATTGAATGGTAAGATAACTTGGAGAATTTTCTTTGAACATATGTACCCTTATTTATTAATGTCACCCAATTAAAATTAATAAAAAATAAAAAAACTAGCTAATTCATCTTTGAATGTGGGTAAAGGTAAAGAAAATTTAGTTTTTTTATGGCATGGAACACTTTACATATGAAATATAAAAAAAATAAAAATCAAATTGAAATTTTGTCCAGAAACATACTCCCAAAATAAGCATGATGCTCAAGAAATAGCACCATATAGCATTTAGGCATTATTTGCCATTGTTGTGTGAAGTATTTGTTTATTTATTTTTCTATTGTTTTGAGAGAGACAGGAAGGGAGAGAAAGAGAGAGTGGGAGGGAACGAGAGAAAAACATCAACTAGTTTCACTTAGTTGTTCCATTTAGTTGTGTACTCATTGATTGCTTCTCCTACGTGCCCTGGAGGGATGGAACCTGTGACCTCTAGCACCCCAGGACAAAGCTTTATTCACTGAGCTATCTGACCAGGGCCAGGTATTAATTTTTGAAAAAAAGATCTTTGCAAATACTGTGTTCCAATGTAGCTTATGCTCCTTTATGTGCTTTACAGTGATTAGCACTATGTAATTGCTAAGAATACATAAATGAATTGGCAAATACATAAATGAATTGGCAAAATGTGGTCTTCTGAGGTATCCTCCATATATGCCAGGTTTCAAGGACATGCAGTGTTTAGAAGCATTTTCTATCAAATAAATTATATCTCCTCTGGATCTTTTAGGAGCCATAAAGTTATGAAATGTGTGTGGCTTCAGGGTATACTGTATTATAATCCCAAACCCTGACGATTTGTCTATGACATAATTTTAAGACAGTCAAAGTAGGACATGTTAGAAGTAACAAGTGTTTCAAGATGCAATTATTTTTTCTTTTTCCTTTTCTTTTTAGCAGGAAAGAGAGACAGACAGGAAGGTAGAGACAAGATGATAAGTATCAATTCTTTGTTGCAGCATCTTATTTGTTCACTGATTACTTTCTCATATGTGCCTTGACCAGGGGGGCTCCAAATAAGCCAGTGACCCCTAGCTCAAGCCAGCATCCTTGGGCTCAAGCCAGTCACCATGAGGTCATGTCTATGATTACACCCTCAAGCCAGAAACCCCATGCTCAACATGGTCAGCACGCACTCAAGCTGGCAACCTTGGGACTTTGAACCTGGATCCTCAGAATCCCAGGCCGACCCTCTATCCACTGTATCACTGCCTAGTCAAGCTAGATGTAGTTTCTATATAAACACTGAATAAGCCAAAGAATGAGAAAATATTCCAATAACTAGCTTACCTTTATTCTTAGTCAATCACCCTAACTACAAAGTGCTTTCTCAAACACAGCTCTTATCATTTCACTTCTCTATTTAAACTCTTGATGACAAACCATTGTTTTCAAGGTAAAGTACAAATTTATAAAAAGTAAGTTTTGACCTATTTGAGGGTTTTATCGTTAGCAGTTATTTTAGATTGAATTTTATTTGGGTGACCTAGGTTAACATAATTATACAGGTTTCAGATGTCCAATTCTACAACACATCCCGATACACCATATTCTATATTCACCTCTTTTCAAGTCAAGTCTTCATTTATCATTGTTTATCTCCCCTGTACCCTTCTTTACCTCCCCCTCTTCTGGCAATCACCACACTGTTGTCAAAGTCCATTTCCATGAGGTTTTTTGTTTTGTTTTGTTTTGGTTGTTGCTATTTGTCCTTTCTTGTTCTATCCTCAGAAGCTTTTTCTGCTACTCTTTTTTTTTATGTTTTCTGTATTGTTATGTCTGCTTCCATGACCTTGGTTAAAACAAATCCAAATCTCCTATACACAATTTGATTTGGAGAACCCAATTCACATATCTGGCTACTACTAATATAGTCACCTAATATGAACTCTCCTATGTCTACAACTAACCTCAAGATCTCACCTAAATACTCTATTTCTAACTTTATTTTATTTCACCATCACTTTAGTATTATTAAGGTTATAGTATAGTTAAAAAGAACCAAAAAACAAAACAAAACTCAGTGCCTTTAAAAATATAAGAATTTATATTCTGTGTGGTTTGGCTAGGGATTTTATTTTGCAGAGGTTTTATTCAGGTACCTAGGATGTTGGATCAGAAAATATTACATTACTGGGTATTGAGGCAAAAACAACATGTGCTTGGAAAATCACACTCTGGCTTCTAAAGTGTCCTCATTCAAGTAGTCAGGTAACTTCTTGAGCTTCCTTAGAGAAAGAAAGGCATGTGGCCACACCTTCTCACAAATAGCAGCTCTATGTTCTTACAGAAAAACCATTACTATTGTGACATAAAAGCACTGAAGATTATTATATTCTCCATTTTACCTAAGCTATACAGTCGCTAATCTTTGCACTTCTTCTGTATTATTGTCCACAGCTTATCAACATACCTTATTAATTACAGTCTCTAAATATTTCTCATACCTGTTCTCTCATCTCCATGCCAATTACTATTTAACTGCTACTCAATTCTGATCATCCATTCCCTAGATATTTTATTTTATTTTATTTTATTTTATTTTATTTTATTTTATTTTGTGAGAGGAGGGAAGGCAGAGACAGACTCCTGCATGTGCCCTGACAGGATCAACCTGGCAAGCCCACTGTGGGATGATGCTCTGCCCATTGGGGCCCTTGATCCATTGCATCCTTGATCCTGGAGCCATTCTTTAGCGCCTGAAGCAGAGGCCATGGAGTCATCATCAGCACCCGGGGCCAACTCGCTCCAATTGAGCCATGGCTGCAGAAGGGGAGAAGTAGGAGAGAGAGAGAGAGAATAAGAGAGAGAGAGAGAAAAAAGTGATAGAGGGAAGGTTGGAAAAGCAGATAGGCACTTCTCCTGTGTGCCCTGACAGAGAATTGGACCTGGGACTTCCACAAGCTGGGCTGGCGCACTACCACTGAGCCACCCTGCCACTTGCCAGGGCCCTTTCCCTAGATTATTGCATCAGCATTATTACTACACATTTCTCATGCTCTAATCCATTCTCATACTATAACTGAAGAATGTCTTAAATGGTGGATTTATTCCTGTATCTCCTATTCTTAAGTTTTTTCAATACTGTGGATTTCAATTCCATTTAAAGTTTCAGTTCTAAGCTTTCTAGCTTGAAATACTGGTTGCTTTATTGTCAAATCTTGTACTAGTTTTCTGTTCTCATCCTACACTTCTCTTCTCTTACACTTCTTTTTTAGGCTCGCAGCATAATGCACTACTTGTTATTCTCCACAAGCAAATCATCCTTTCTCATATTGTTAAACATTGTACGTATTCCCCTTCCCAAATGCTATTGTTCTCAAACCTTTATTTATCTTTCCAGATTAATTTTAAACATATGCCCCTTATCATGACTTTTTTGGCTTTTCCTTTCAAATGCAAGAATTAATTTTCTGAGCCTCTGCTTTCATATACTAAAGTACTTAATGCATACCTGTATAATTCACTTCTCAAGCTGATTTCAACCATAGCTGTGCCTCTGAGTTTCTTCAGGGACAGGATTGCATCTTATTCATTATGTACGTCATGAGATAAGGATTTAATAAACGTTTACAAAATTTAAATAAATATATATATTTTTAAATTTTTGTACTCCTTTGGAGCCATTTTGCCAGGTATTGCATGAAAAATATTTACTTAATTTCTCTTGAATTGAAAATGATGGTGGTAGCAGTGAATCAAAACAATTTTATTTGAACTATTATCTATATTACTCTTCAGAAACTGGGTTTAAGTAACATTATCCCAAAAATGCTATCTGTAGGCAACATTTATGAACTGTATGTTAAATATTTTAATTTTTAAAACTAATTGGCTTAGTAATGCACCTTAAAATGCAAATTTTAATGTTTAACCTGCAATTTGAATTCGACTTATACGACGTTAGAGAATATCATGACCATATGGCTTTTCGGTGGGTGGTCTACTGCTATCTAAAATACAATAGACTTTTTAAGAACATTTTTCTAATGGTTAGTTATACTACCAAGAAAATACCACAATTAATGCTGCCTTACATATTTTACAGCAAAAAAGTATATGTCAAAATGTATAGTAGAAACAAAGTTTTCTAGTAAAGTTGATGAACAATTGCTGGAAAATTTCAGCAACTATATTATATATAGCTAAAAGAGTGGCCAATGTGTGCTTGATTTTTTTTAAAGATTTTATTTATTGATTTTATAGAGAGGAGAAGTGAGAAGTATCAACTCATAGTTTCTTCACTTTAGTTGTTCATTGCTGGCTTATTGTATGTGCCTTGACCAGGCAAGCCTGGGGTTTTTACCAGTGGCCTTAGCATTCTAGGTCAACATTCTATCCACTGTGCCACCACAGGCCACGTCAATGTATGTTTGATTTGAAATCATTAATATTATGAATAATTAACTCATCATATTTTACTGATTACCTGAGATACTCCTGGAAAGAGTTTTTGCTAGAAATAAAGTGACGAAAAGATACAGCGCTTGTCCCAAGAACTTTTAGTCTAATAAGAAGGACAAAATTGCATATAAGTGATAAAGGTAAATATAGAAACAATTAGTATTACTATAGTCCCTCCATTAGGTGCATTAATCTTTTTAGTAGCCATGGAAATTCAAAGTTTTATTTCATTTTACAGATGATAAAAATTGAAGAGAACTAGTAATTTGTCTGATATTTCACAGCTCATCAGTAAAAATTGTTATCTAGATCTCCATGTCTTCTAAAGCCATGTTCATGCTGTCCTAGCTTTCCATCAGGACAATCACATAATTATCAGTAACAATGACTATTTATACAATGAATCCCCATTACTTATATGCTACATGCTTCCTTTACATGGGTAACTTAAATTTTAATGACAATACCTTAATTAAATACCATATTTCCCCAATGTATAAGATGCACTTTTTAAAAGAAAATTGGGGGTCTATCTAAAAACTGGGTGTGTCTCATACAGTGGTTGTAGATTTTTTTACTTGCATTTTCCGCTTTTTTGCTCTTGTTTTTGCATTCATTGTTAAAGACACTGATTCGTCATCAGACACAAATGAGGACAAGCTAATGGATGGGAGTTCTGACAGTGATGAGGAGTTGCATAAATTTCATGATGAATAAAACTTGCATTCAATAACTTTATGTAATACATTTTTATGCAAAATTTGGGCACCCAAATTAAGGTGTGTCTTATATATGGGGAAATACGATACTTCTACAAACACAAGTGTTTTGGTTATTTTTATTCCATGTCTTTTTATACCTGTGTTATAAATTTGGCAAAGTTGTTTGGTAAGAAATGCTATATATGTTGGTTGATTAGGTCATTGACTAAGTGACCAAACTTAACAAAGCCCATTCCAAATACTAAAATGTCTCCGAAATACCAATATTTACCAGTTCTTTACTTTTTTCATTTCTTTTTCATTAATTTTTCTTAGGGAGAAATGGGGAGACAAAGAGACAGTCTCCCGCATGTGCCTGACCAGGATCCACATGGCAAGCCCCCTACCAGGGAATGCTCTTGCCATCTGGGGCTGTTGCTCCATTCCTCAGCAACTGAGTTATTTTAGAGTATGAGGGAACGCCATGAAACCATCCTCAGCGCCAGGGTCAACTTGCTTCAATCAAGCCATAGTTGTGGGAGAGGAAGAGAGAGATAGAAAGAAGGAAGAAGGCGAGAGGTGGAGAAGCAGATGGTTGCTTCTCCTGTGTGCCCTGACCAGGAATTGAACTCAGTACATACATATACCGGCCAACACTATACCACTGAGAAACTGGCCAGGGTCACCAGATCATTACTTTCTATTAGCTATTCCTTTTTACTTATTTTCCAGTTTCAAAGTACCTATATTTGAATTATCTCATGAAACATTTTAAATACTGATGAAACAATTCACTTTAGGAGACAGAATGAAAGCACTGAGTCTCTGTGGAGACAATGGTTCTGAAAAAATGTTGGTTGAAATATACATAGATGGGCAGACTTAAAATTATGTACATTAACACATCAATACTTATGTTAAGATAAACATGTATTTGTCACCTACATTTTCACAAGTGATTGAAGTAGCATGTTTAAGTTCTGCTTCAGAGCATTCCTACTCTCACTATATTGAAGTTGTATATGTGGCTGCTAGTTGAAATCAATCTTTTTATATCTGTGTGAGACAACCCATTAAGAGAAATCCTACGTATTGAGAATTAATTATATAGTAAAACAAAAGAAAACGGTCACTTCCACAAAAATAAGAGGTACTATTAAAGCCACATTGCAGAAATAAGATGAATCCTCAAGATGTGGTTTGGATGGCAGGCCTGACAATGCCTCACATACACCATAGGGTATGAAGAGGTTTTCTGGGGAAAGTAGGGTCACTTCAAGAAGTTCTAAAAATAACTTGAGAGAGCAAGGAAAGAATACTGGCTTGTGGTTTTTATTGTCTTTAGACAGCATAATCACTTTTGCACATGGTTTGAACTTCCTAAATGATGGCAAATGAGGAAGTGCTTGGGCTTGCTCAGACATGGGGTAAAGGAGGAATTGCAAGAGAGAAGTCTTAAAAGCTGTCTGTAGAAAAATATCAAAAATGGAGTCAGACTCTTTAGTACAGATATATTTCCATGGTACCCTATAATGACATCTCTTTTACAAGATCAAGGCAGCCTGCTTTTCAGCCTGCATACTTCAGACTTAGAATGCTTACATTATAGAACATTAACTATAGTTTTGTCTCTATAAATGGCTAAGCAAAGTCACAGGGTTTTCTTCTTATATTATCCATTAATGAGAAAATTCGATGTCAGAAAAGTTGATCATAGACCTATGTAAAAAAATAGATAATAAATTACACAAGTAATCATTTTCAAGATGCATAACAGGCAACTTATTGGCCCTGGTAGCAGTGAGCATGAGTATATGCTGATAATGTACCTTACTTTTCCTTATCTCAATTCATTATGTTTACCTATAAGCTTATTATTTTAAGTATTTATAGTTATTAGCAACATTTCCTTACATTTATGACACTAAATTACAACATCAGTTTATGTGGTATAGCACTTATATGTTTAATCAAAGAACTAACATGAAACACTTAAACATGACTGCTAAAAGAAGTTCTCAGCAGGTCTTTATACATTTTTTCCTTTCATTTTGTCATTGGAATATTACTGAAAGAAAGGGAATAAATACATATTTAATAATTCTTAAGATTATAAAGTTATATTTTTGTTTTTGTTTTTTTTTGCTTAAGAGTTGGCATTCTTCATAAATCTTAGGAGGAAATTTATAGCTAGGTAAATAAACTTTAAAACTAAATTCAATATATAGTCATATTTTAAAGTTACAGGGATTACCATATAGATGGCTGTAAATTTAATAAAATATATTTTTCTATTGTTATTCATTGAAAGTCTAAATAATTATAGTACCAGAAACATAATTTTATTATATTTTTATTGTAATTTTAACATTTCATGTACTTAAATTTAAAATAAACTTTTATTGTTCTTGGAAAAATCTAATGGATTTTTATAGGTGGAACATACTATGTAAAATTATATCTAAGTATGTCCAATAAAAGTTTGCTGTATATAAAAGCAAATAATATAAATGAGTTTCTGGATATAATATTTTTATAACTTTAAAAATATCTTTATTCTTATATTTCAAAGAGAACTATAAATATATGAATTATTTAACAGCTTTATTTTTATATAATAAACATTAACTTAAGCATAAGATAAAGAAGATACATTAATTTAGAAAATTTGTCCTCGACTAAAATATTACATTATCTTTAAGTCCATTACGTTAAAACAACCAATTGGATTAAATCTGACAGATGACGTAGATGGAGCTTTTCTTCTTAAGACATCTAAATCCCTATCACTTTGCTTATTTTCCCCCTAAAGTAGAATATTTAAAACATTTGAGAAACAACATTAAAGTTTCTATGCCAGAACAGCTATTATATTTTTTTTATTAATAAGTAGTCATTGTTTATTAGAATTTATTTACACAACAAATAATTTTGAGTGTTGCATTTATAAAGATGATGAAACTTAGCAGTTATACACACAGTTTGATTTTGGTTGTTTTTGATATTTTGGTATAAGCCTCCTATTTATAGAGAACCATAGTTATCACAGTTTTCAAGAATAATAGTTACATAATGGAGGTATTTAAAATAGTGATAAAACTACTTTTTATTATTGAAGTTTCTTTTGCTGGTTCTAACAGCTTATACTGCAAAGTTTATAATTTTATTCTATTTACAGTAATTTAAGGTTTTATAAAGGTGTCTAAGATCACTCTAATTTTTCATGAGAATACATATGGATTACCAGTACTGTACTTATTTTATGATCTGTGATTAATTAAGTCACATCATTCTGTTACTTTCTAATATTGAAAGAAGAGAAACTTTTCAGACAATTAAGTTGCAAAAAACTAAAAAAATTTAGTTAGGATTTGCCTCCAAAGGATTTATAATTTCTCAGAGACACACAATTGCCCTTTGTAATTTTTAAAATAATTTCACATTCTTTATATTATTTGATCTTAACTACATTTTAGTGGAATACATTGCTATCATTGTACAAATTTTGCAAATGAGAAAAATCAAGACTTAGATTAAGTATCTTTTTGAACATATGGGTTTAAACATTCATTCTTGCAACAGCTCTTCATTGAAAAACCATCATATGCTGGGCATGCTTTGAGCATGTAGTCATGAACAAAAAGTCTCTGATGAAATGAGTTTGTATTTTAGTAAGAATGACAAACAGACACCAAGTGCATAATATACATGTGGCATCAAGTATTGGTAAAGAAGGTGAAGAAAAGAATTCTGGGAAAGAGATTGTATGATGTGGATTAAAGTTATTACACTGCTCATGAAAATTAGAGGTTATTTCAAAATGAATATGAAGTGATAAAAAAAGAAGCATTTGATTTTCTTTTATTAAACAAGATCATCAGAAAAGCAAACGACAAGTCAAAGAAAGCAGTTCGATCATGCAAATGAGATGCAAAATCAACCTTTATTTCATTGATGAAAATTCACTATATAAAAGGCTGAAAACACTGGAATATCTTCATGTTCCCTGATCATCTAATTTTTGCGAGCAGTTTATTTTAGATAGAAAGGAAAGCCTCATTGAAAAAGTGGCATTTATCTAGACATCTATTAAGTGATGTAGTAACACATGTGAACATTTGGGAGAAGAATAATTCAGCAAAATAAAAATATGACCAAAGATCATTTTTTTATTGCATTGACATTATTTTTTTTCTAATTAAAAAAAATTAAATGTAACAGGTTGACATTGATTAACCAGAGTACATAGATTTTGGGTAAACATCTTCACATCATTTGGACAGTCGATTATGTAGTATACCCGTCATTCTCTGTCATCTGATGCTTATCCCTCTTATACCTTTCACCCTCCCCTCTCCCCCATATTCCCTTCCCCTGTTAACCAATACATTCTTATCTTGCATGTAAGGCATATTTTGCTTGCTGTAGGTAGATCATGAAGATCTTATAGACTGTAAGAATATGTCTAGATTTTATTTGGAGAGAAATGAGAAGCCATTAAAAAAATTTTAGCAGTAAAATGTTTATCATGTTGTTTATATTTTTAAAAGTTTACTCTGGTCAAATGGAAGGAGGCCAAAATCTAAATGACATGCATACTGACTACCAGAATGGTCAACATTAATAAATACTTGGTATATATTTTTAAAAAACAATTATTATTTTTGTGTGTGTGTGGCAGAGACAGAGAGAGAGAGTCAGAGAGAAGGACAGATAGGGACAGACAGACAGGAAGGGAGAGAGATGAGAAACAGCAATTCTTCATTGTGGTTCTTTAGTTGTTAATTGATTGATTTCTCATATATGCCTTGACCTGGGGGCTACAGCAGACTGAGTGACCCCTTGCTCGAGCCAGCGACTTGGGCTCTGGTTGGTGAGCCTTGTCAAACCAGATGAGCCCACACTCAAGCTGGCGACCTCGGGGTCTCAAATCTAAGTCTTCCACATCCCAGTCCGATGCTCTATCAACTGCGCCACCGCCTGGTCAGGCATCTTTTTAAAAATAATTAATTATTTTAATATCTTTTTATTTTTTATTTTATTTATTTATTTATTTTGCAAGAGAGAGAATGAGAGACAGAGAAAGAGAGAGAGAGGGAAGGAGAAAAATGAGAAACATCAATTTGTAGTAGCTGTGCCCCTTTTTTATTCATTGATTGCATCTCATACATGTCTTAATTGGGGTACTCAAACTGAACCAGTGACTCCTTGCTCAAGTCAGCGACCATGGGATCATTTTGATGATCCCACACTCAAGCTGGTCACCCTGCTCTCAAGCTGGGTGAGCCCGCACTCAAGCCAGTGACCTTTGAACCTGGGATTTTACTGGGCCAGGTTATTGTTCTTCTATTCACTGCACCACCACTGGTCAGGCAATACCTGATATTTTCATACTGATAAGTAAACAGATAAATGTTAATCACATTGTCCCAGAAAGAGGCTGCAATAAATCATTCTAAATGCTGATAGAAAATTTGTAAGAATTAGTACACATTTAACTGAAAATATGCTCTTTTCATTATCAAATTCTTCCTCAGTTACTAAACAAAATGTTCTATTCACTACACAACACTACTACCACATTTTCTATATACTAATATTAGAGTTAATAAGACAATTCAAAATTTGATTTGAAAACATGTGTACTTACTAAAAGTTTGTGATTCTTTCCCAAACTAAGATTTATAAAGAAAATGCTAATTATTTTTGAAAAATAAAAATGATGACAGAAAGGTTTCTTTCAGCTTAAAATAAGGTGAAAATTTAACTTAAAAAAATATTTTGCCTGACCAGGCAGTGGCGCAGTGGATAGAACATCGGACTGGGATGCGGAAGACCCATGTTCGAGACCCAAAGGTCGCTATCTTGAGCGCCAGCTCATTAGGCTTGAGCAAAAGCTCGCCAGCTTGGACCCAAGGTCGCTGGCTCTAGCAAGGGGTTGCTCCCTCTGCTGAAGGCCCACGGTCAAGGCACATGTGAGAAAGCAATCAATGAATGACTAAGGTGTTGCAACGGCAATGAAAAACTAATGATTGATGCTTCTCATCTCTCTCTGTTCCTGTCTGTCTGTCCCTATCTATCCCTCTCTCTGTCCTGTAAAAAAAAAAAAAAAAAGAAAGAAAAATTCTGACACAACATTACAAATACATATTAAATGCATAATAATTTTTTAATTGTCTCTATGGTTTTAATCTTTTATTTTTTAATTGCATTTTAGTAACTCAATAAAATAATCAGAATGGAGCATAAAAATAAGCACAGTGATTATAACATTACTTATAGTAGTTAGAACATAAAATGAAAAATGTAAAGAAAAAAATTGATAATTGTATAAAATAAATGTTATTATGGTCAGAAGATGGCTTAGTATATACTCATTAGCACTTACGCTTTCACTAAATATTTAATGCTGTGGTAAAATGTCTAGAGTTTATTTAAGCTTAAAATTGTGCCAAAAATAGTATATGAGAGAATATTCAAAACAACTCTAGGGTGTATTCCCAAACATTGATTGTGATTATGAAACCATTAAACATAAATAGTATCTACCAAAAATAAATAAAATTAATTTTTAATTTAGTTTACAAATGTCTTCTACTTTATATATTTTTATAATAAATATGTATTTTTATCAGAATCTGAGAAAAAATTGAAAATAAGTGGTTTGTATATATATGTATATATTCATACTTTTTATATATCTATATAATCTTATCAATTTGCACATAATATACATATATGTCAGTCCTATTGTATTGCCTACTGTATTCCCCATCACCACCACCACCACTTTGTGGCTAAAATTTACTTAATATGTGCAAACAAACATATAATAAAAAGAAGTAAAAATTTTCTATGGGCAGGTTCTGCTTATTGCTCAAATACTTTGTATAACTTTTCCCAAACTGCTGGTCCCATTTTTGTGTACTATTATTTATTAATTTTCTTTTTCAGTTACAGTTAACATTTAATATTATTTACATTAGATTCAGATGTATAGTATAACAGCTAGACAATTAAGTAATTTCCAAAGTGTTCCCATCCAAAATTTCTAGTATCACCTGGCACTATATATAGTTATTACATTATTACTATATTTTTGTTTGTTTGTTAGTTTTAGTGACAGAGACAGAGAGAGGGACAGACAGGAAGGGAGAGAGATGAGAAACATCGTTTCTTTGTTGTAGCACCTTAGTTGTTCATTGATTGCTTTCTCATATGTGCCTTGACCAGAGGTCTCAAGCTGAGTCAGTGACGCTTTGCTCAAGCCAGCGACCTTGGGCTCCATGTCAGCAACCTTTGCGCTCAGCTAACAACCAGTGCTCAAGCCGAATGAGACTGTGCTCAGGCCATAGAACTCAAGGTTTCCAATCTGGGTCCTCTGTGTCCCAGGTCAATGCTCTATCCGCTGCTCCACCATCTGTTTAGGCATAATATTATTGAGTATGTTATACTTTACATTTCCATGACTGTTTTGTAACTACCAATTTTCTTTTCCTAATTGCTTTCTTGTCTTTCTTAAAAATATATTTTTCAGAACTATAAGTTGATTATAAGAAAATTAGAGCATAGCCAAATAGCAAATTTATGCTTGCAACTTATAGTATAAGTAAAATTTGACAGTATAGATTATAGAATAAGAAAATTACATATTATTCTTTTTTAAAACCATTTACATTAATTCTGAAAGGAAAGTTTCAGCAGCTTATTAGACTGAGAAACCACCAATGTTGAAAAAGTTTACTTCTTAGTTTTAATTATTTAGAAGTATATACTTAGTAAACATCACAAATGTTAATTTCAGATTAATAGCATGCCTAATTTTACACAGTTGTTTTTACATAAAGTCGTATTTCTATTATTTAGCTAGAATGGAAGTACCTATTTGATTTATATATCTTGATGTGCATTAGTGTCTTTTTTCAGTTTGAAAATACCAGTCTTAGATTTTATGTTAAGTTTTTTTATAAAAGTACATTTTTTATATTATCTTATTATTTTAATTTTTTTTTACTTTTTTTTTTTTTAATTTTTTTTTTTAATTTTTTTTTACTTTAAAGTCATGTATTTAGAGTTTTTCATTCAACTTGTAAATAATATGTATTAATTTACAATGGCATACCTAATTCACGAATATAAACAAAGACAAACAAAGATAAAATGTTAATGTCACATTCTTCTTTAAATCTAAAATTCATGGCCATATATCAATTATGTTACTGTATAATTCTAAAATTATTTGATAAATAAATATATGTTTGCTTTTACCAAGTCAGTATAACTCCTTAAGATTTATTTATGGTCTGATCAGGCGGTAGTGCAATGGATAGAGAATTGGAATGGGATGCAGAGGACCCAGGTTCAAGAACCTGGTTTCGCCAGCTTCAGCATGGGCTCATCTGGTTTGAGTAAAGCTCACCAGCTTGAGCCTAAGATTGCTGGCTCGAGAAAAGGGTCACTCAGTCTGTTGTATCCCGCTGGGTCAAGGAACATACGAGAAAGCAATCAATGAACAATTAAGGCACTGCAACAAAGAATTGATGCTTCTCATCTCTCTCCCTTCCTGTCTGTCCCTATCCGTCCCTTTCTCTGACTCTCTCTGTCTCTGTCATACACACACACACACACACACACACACCAAAAAAAAAAAAAGATTTATTTCTGATAATTTAATTATTTCACATTTCTGATGCCATATAACAAAGGTCATCATAAAATATTTAAGTACCATATAATAAAATGTCTTTCTAATAAGATAATTCTAGATAGTATTAATAAGCAATAGACCAATATAGAGTCAGCATAGTCTGTAAGGTGTTTTGGTAACAAAAATATTTCTTAAAAGCAAGTTAGTTCAGAATGAATTATTATTATTAAATATGTGTTTACCTAATTATTTTATTAATTTTTAAATAAAATATAAAAAATTGATAGTCTCTAAAACTTTATTGTACATTTATATTTCTAAAGCTCCAAATATTTAGACATGTTCCTACCATGAAGGCTTATTCTTTAATGATATTCAAAGATCCAAATAATTCTGTACATGCATGAGATTTGAAAAATAATTATATAAGGAAAGCTTAATATGGACATTGTAATCTTAACAATTTAATATAAATAAATTTGTCACTTTGGGTTAACATTTTTCAAATGAAACTGCAAAATATATAATGTTACATATATTAACACAAATGTGAAAGTTTTAGTTTAGACATATAAAGGCTGGTTAAGAACAGAAGGACAATTAGATGAAAAAAACATATAGCATAAATTCTCTATTCAGAACAAGGGAAAATATAGAATTGAGAGAAACAAAAGCCCAGTGAAGTTGATGAATTTCTCTTCATCTCCCTTTTCACCTGAGGAATCAGGAATTGTTACCTATAACCACAGATTTACAAGCAACCTATGAGCTATCTGTGGTTGTGACAAAGCCCAGAGAGTCTCTGAGGGCACAGAAATCTCAAAGATTACTTGGCAGAAGGTTCATGAAATAGACTTGATGTTTCTGTCTGCCTTGCACATATATTCTTGTCCACAACCCAACTTCTAGTAATAGATTCCTCCTTCTTGCATATGAGTGGACATTGGACAAGGTTTGAGTCAGTTATGGCCAAAATAACTCTGTGCTTGAGCTAAGTCGGGCCAATCTGAGTCCTTTCCCAAGAGCTTTTATACAAGGAGTTGATACGTAAACTTATTTTTGGTCTAGTTATACTGAAATAAATGGAGAGCTAGCTTTCACCATTCATTGTTATATTTTTTTCTCAATAATAACTTATTCAGTAAAAATAAAATAATAAAATAAAATAAAATAATAAAGAGACCATCCTTGCCAGTTGGCTCAGTGGTACAGCATCGGCCTGGACTGTGGAAGTCTTGGGTTTGATTCTCAGTCAGGCACACAGGAGAAGCGACCATTTGCTTCTCCACCCTTTCCCTTCTCCTTCCTCTCTATCTCTCTCTTTCCCTTCCGCAGCCAAGGCTCCATTGAAGCAAAGTTGGCCCAGCCACTGAGGAAGGCTCTATGGCCTCCTCCTCAGGCACTAGAATGGCTCCAGCTGCAATGGAGCATTGTCACAGATGGGCACAGCATCATCCCTGTGGGCATGCTGGATAGATCCTAATCGGGCTCCTGTGGGAGTCTGTCTGACTGCCTCCCTGCTTCTAACTTTGGAAAAATAGAAATAAATAAATAAATACATGAACAAATAAAAATGTAAAAATGTAAAAAAGAGACCAATTGTAAAGAAACAGAAATATAAGATTTACAGAGAGAGGAACAATAATAATGCCCAAGTCATAAATTCCCGGCCTGTTCCAGATCTTTAATTTCTCAATGTCTTTCTGTCTGTTTTTTCTCGTCTGATGTGTTAGTGAAATAAAATGCAGACTAGCAGCTGTGGTTAATTGGGCCACAACCTAAAACTTCATAACCTTGAAGAGGGGACCATAAATACAAGAAGGTTTAAGAAAGATGGAATATTTTGGTATCATAAAGCTAAAAGGTAAAAATGAACTGATATTTAATGAGTGAGAAGGGACATATAAAATGATCAAATGGTAGTTGATATTTACAAACAACAGCTCTGATAAGGCATTAATATAAAACATGTATAAAGCACTCACAAGCGCCAACAATAAACAAGGAAACAATCCAATTAAATAATGGAAAAAGGACCTGACCTATGTGGTGCAGTGGATAGAGAATGGACCTGGGATGCTTAGTACCCAGGTTTGAAACCCGAGGCTGTCAGCTTGAGCACAGGCTCACCAACTTGAGTGCAGGGTTGTTGATTTGAGCATGGTTTTATCGACATGATCCCATGGTTTCTGGCTTGAGTTCAAAGTTTACTGGTTTGAAGCCCAAGGTCATTGGCTTGAGCTCAAATTGTTGGCTTGAGCAAGGGGTCACTGTCTTGCCTAGAGCCCCCAGGTCAAGTCATGTGTGAGAAAGCAATCAATGAACAACTAAAATTCCACAACTATGTATTGATGATTCTTGTTTCTCTCCCTTCCTTTTTGTCTTTGTCTCTTTCTCTTCCTTCCTCTCTCTCTTGAAAAGAAAAAAAAGAAAAGAAAAAAAGGGAGAGGTTCTAAACACACTTCTGTCATGAAGAGATACAAACAATAAATAGATATAATGAAAGATGCTCATCTTTACTAGCTATTAGAGGAATAAAAATCAAAACCATAATGAAATATCACCTCACACCTGTTAGACTGGATGTTATCAACAATAAAGGAAATAAGTGATGGATAGATTATGGAAAAAAAGGAAACCTCATCCAATGCTGGTGTGAATGTAAACTGGTACAACCATTATGGAAAACATACAATACAATGGTTCCTCAAAAGTTAAGAATAGAGCTACCATATGACCCAGCAATCCCCCAGATGGGTATCTACTTGAAAACTTGACAACATTAGTACTCAAAGATACATGCACCCCCATGTTCATTATTCATGGTGGCCAAAATGTGGAAACAACTAGAGTCTCTTGATAGAGAATTGAACAAAGAAGTTGTGGTACTTATATACAAAGAAATATTACTCAGCCATAAAAAATGACACAACATCATTTATGACAATGTGCATGGACCTTGTGAACATTATACTAAGTGAAATATGTAAATCAGAAAAAGCTAAAACCTGTTTGATTTTGTAGGTGGGATATAAAGCTGAGACACATAGACACAGATAAATAAAAGTGAACTGGTTACCACCGGGAGGGGAGTAAAGGAGGACAAATATACAGTGATAGAAAATGATTTGATTTGGGTAAGAAGCACACAATGCAATCAACAATGTAAATACATTGTGTGCTTATGTTTACCTGAAACCTATGTATTCTTATTGACCAATATCATTCCATTATATTTAATTTCCAAATTAAAAAAAATGATCAACTATCATCCTCCTTGATTTGTTCATGATGTCTTATCATATATTTATTATCTGAATATTCATTTACCAATTAAGTGTAAATAAAGTGATATATATATATATATATATATATATATATATATATATATATATATATTACACTGGTCATAGTTCAGCTTACATTTCCTTTTCAACCCAATATTAAAAGAGCTTTTCTGTATAAAAATATGTAAAGTCCAAATACAATTCTCTAGATTTTGATTAGCAAAAACAGGAAAAAAGGAGTAGAAGTTATTGCTAAGGATCACTGGAAAGGATTCAACAAAGAGGTTGTCAACAGCCACTATGAGAGAATAAATGAGTGCATAAACATACCTATGAGTGCATATCTACCTGTTATAATGTCTAGGTTAGCAGTTCCTAGTGATTATGTTCTTGTGAGAAAGTTAGAGACATCCATACCAAAATTGTATATGATGCAATAGGACACTTAAAAACTAAAAAAATGATTAAAAATGTTTTAAATGGTGCAAGTTTCAAAGTATTTTGCAAGATTTGTTATTTTATTACTATACTTTGATTTACCCCATGAAACCATATGCAAATTCTTATTAACAGAATAAAACAAGAAAGCAATTCAATACTTTTCAAACAGGATACAGAAACTATTAAAAGTAGCTAAATGGTAATATAATTTCCACTATAACGAAGGTATCATTGCAGGAACAAATCCCTAGCTTATTGTCTATTATTTTCCCTTTTAATACTAACCTACACTTCTTTGGCTACAGTTCTTGAAGCCATTTACCCTCTACAGTTGTTCTAATTATATCTATCAAATGTGATGCATGTTTAATTGGATTTTAATAGGAGTTCCTTGTTTAGCAGCCAGTTTAACAGAATAAATTATTGCTGATAAGGTATAGGGTCTTCACTTCCTCATACTAAATAAGAAATGGAAATGTGTTTGAAAAGCTCTATCTTGGGTGAAATTTCCTTTCTGAAAGCAAATCTCTATAAATTAAAGTAGGTTATTATTTTGTCCAGGTTCTGATTGGATTGAGAAAAGAGATTAAAATGTTCAATAGCCTTGTTTATGAAAAATGTTGCTTTAAAAAATGCTGCCTAAAATCTTCTTCAAGTTGATTGAATATTGGTGCAATTTTCATGATAATATTATAACAACAGGTACATTTCTTGCATGAGAGAAATTTATACCAATAACAATAGCAAATTAATTCTGAGAAAACATGAAAAAGCCAGCTGACCAAGAGTTGTAGTATTTATCAAGAGAAATAACAGTGACACACAAAGAAGGTATAGAATTTTTAAACAGTAGTTTCAAGGCAATTGTATCCATTACCATGAAAAGTTCTTTTTTTCTATTATGTGCTCCTAGGTTCTTAGTTATTATTTTTGATAAGAATTTATTAAAATGTATTTGACTATATCAATGAAGCATAGGGCTTTATGGGCTGAAAATCATAAACCTTGCTCACATACTTATATATCTCAATAGCTGGTTTCCGTTTTGATAGTGATGACAGAACAATGAGTAGGAGTTAATTGTTTTATTATCAAAACAGTCTCTAAATGTTTGAATAGTTATTTGAGATAATTTTGGAAAAGAGGACACTACGAGAAGCGAGGGGGAATATGGCATTAATAATGTGTCTTTATCATAAATACATATATATGCTTTCTTTAAACTGTATTAAGCAGTTATTATTATTTTTACCCTTTCAAATTTCAGAGTAATAGAAGATGACTAAAATTAAAGCACATTTAGATGAGTTGATGAAATAAACTTCGAAAATTTTAATTAAATCCAAGACAATTATGTGTGTGTTTCTGTTTGTTACCAATATCCTGCTTCCCATAGCATTTATTCCACAAAATATATACAGCTATTCTGAAAATACCTTATTAATACTTATAATCCTGTGCTTAATTGAATGAAGAAGGGAAACAACTGCAAATTCAGTCATGAAAACAAAATTTATCATGTGAAGTGAAGATGCAGATGAACTAAGAAAGAACAGAACGTTCCTTAAAAAATCAATTAGAATATTTAAGTCTATATTTTTCTAGAACCCTAGATTACCAAGCATCAGGATCAGAACATCTCTGTTCCTTTAGATTTTGATTAAAAACAGAAAATACATTTTCTACATATAAAAGTTGCTTACACCATTTGCTTCTTGAATTCTTCCATGTTTTTGAAGTCAGCACACTTTAAGTACCTGACATTCACTCTGTCTCATGGTTTTAGATGTAGGGCAGGACACAAAGGTAGCAAGAGTATAAATCAAGGAGCTACATGCTAGGATGCAAAGGGTAACAAATAACCCCTGCCCTTAATTAGGCCGATACTTCTTGAATAGAATTTAACTCTGTAAAAGAGTATGTCAAAATGTCTATTGAATTTAGATCTAATTTTAAGCTTTGTATGAAATAGATTTCTAACCAACTTCCATATTCTTAACCTTTACACTGAAAAATTTACACTGTGTTACCATTCATTTTCAGGTATTTAGGAATTTCTTATACTCACAATATCTCCAGTGAAACCTATCTTTTCTTATTTGACTCACCAAACCATCCAGAGCTCACATCTTTTATGAGAGAGTACATGACAGGGTATACCATATAAGCAAAGCCTTTAAAGTCAGAATCTCTGGCTTTCTGGCTCTGGGTCTTTCATTAATAAGCTGAGCTGTGTGGCTTTTTATTTTATTTTCTTTTATTTTGTGTGTGTGTGTGTGTGTGTGTGTGTGTGTGTGTGTGTGTGTGTGAGAGAGAGAGAGAGAGAGAGAGAGAGAGAGAGAGAGAGGCATATAAAGACAGAGAAAGGGACAGATAGGGACAGACAGACAGGAAAGGAAAGAGATGAGAAGCATCAATTCTTTATTGCAGCATCTTAGTTTTTTGTTGATTGCTTACTCATTGATTGTTTTCTCATATGTGCCTTGACTGGGGGGCTACAGCAGTGTGAGTGACCCCTAGCTCAAGCCAGCAACTTTGGGCTCAAGCTGGTGAGCCTTGCTCAAACCAGATGAGCCCATGTTCAAGCTGGCGATCTCAGGGTTTCAAACCTGGGTCCTCCACGTCCCAGTCTGACACTCTATCAACTGGGCCTTCACCTGGTCAGGCCAGTGTGACTTTGATTACATTACTTACTATCTGTAACACTTTCTTTCCACACCTCTAAATGGTGGATTATGATGATGCACACTTAAATGTTGCATTAAACAAAGCAAAGCATGCAAGTGCACAAAATTACATTGCCTGGCTTGTAGTAAGTGGCTAGTGTTATTTGGTTGCTGCTGGTGGTATTGGTCATACAGTCAGCCATCTAAAAGTTTTTAGGTTGAATTTGAGAACAGTACACACTTACATTTCTTTAATTGAAATTATTGGGGTGACATAGGTTACTAAAATTATATAGGCTTCAAATGTAAAATTTTATAATACATCCATCTGTACCTTGTATTGTGTGTTCACCACCCTAAGTCGAGTCTCATTTCCATCATTATTAATCCCTTTTTACCTTCTTCTACCTCCCTCACCCCTTTTCCCTCTAGCAATACTGTTTTCTGTCTCTATAAGTTATTCTTTTCTATTTTTTTAAGTTTTCAGAGTCATGTTTACTGAAACATAATTAACATTCAGTAAAGCTCATCTCAAATTTGAGCACTGCACAAGAACCACACCATGATCAAGACGTCAAACAATTCTTCAAAACTTCCCATTTTCCTCAGCAACCAACACCTCCCCCTCCCTGAAAATCCACTGAACTGTTTCCTATCTAAAGGGCCACATTTAATAATTAAAGTGCTCTATTATACACAAATCTGCAGCTTTTCTGGAAGGCTCTGGTTGTGTTCTTTTTTGAACGACACATGGGAAGGCAGGCACATAGGTGATGCTTTCTCCTCTTTCAACTCCAGCATCAGCCCAGGATGTGAGGCAGTCCCTGGTTCGACATTTGTTCTAGATCTTGAGGAGCCAGGCGCAGTGGTGGATCTGTAGGTTGCTCCATATCAGGAGAGCTGTCTGCCTCCAGCGGCGGGGCAGCCTCCAGCTGGACACTCCAGCAGCAGCTCTGGGGCTGGGCCCATTATCCTGAGCTCCCTGAGGAGGCTCTGCCAGCCAAGCCTGGAGAACCGTACCTGAAACTGCCCTGGCTCCAGCCAGAGAGGAAGAGCTTCCTCTTGAAAACATATCAAGGCCAGCTCTGGGTCTGCTTATCCTCCTCCCATTAGAATTTAACTTACCCCCACTGTTTGACCTTTTCCTTTTAATTAATCTAATTAGTATGATTTCCTTTTCTCTTAAGTGTGGTTTTAGTAGTAAATAAATATTATTTTTTGCATTTTTAATTATGCCATTCTCAAACATGAAGTACATTCAGGATGCTGTGCATCACCATCACTTCCTAATCAGTGTTCCATCACCCTAAAAAGAAACCCTGCACATAAGTATTCTCTCCCCACCCCTTCTGCCCCTGGCCACCCCTCACCTGCTTTCTGTCTCTGCTTTTTTCCCTATTCTGGACATTTCCTATAAATGAAATCTTACAAAAGGCGTCTTTTATGTCTACTCACATACTTTTGTTTGTTTTCATCTGAAATAGAATTTTTGGTGTTTGAAAGAAATTCCAGAGCTATTAGGGGCCAGGTGGATTTTTCAAAAGCCCTTTAAGTAAGTGAGTACATAATCTTGGGGTAGAGTCCACCATGCTAAGTGCGACCCAAGGGACAGAAGCCAGTCAGGCAAAGGTGATTCTCTCTCTTTATTTTTAATTCAGTGAGAGGAGTGGAGACAAATACAGATTCCTAAATGGGCCCCAGGATCCACCCAGCAAGCCCAGTAGGGGGTATGCTCTACCTACGGGGGGGGGGGTGTTGCCCCATTGCTCAGCAACTGAGCTTTTAGGGCCATGGAGCCATCCTTAGCACCTGGGGCCAACTGTTTCCAATCAAGTAATGGCTAAAGGAAGGGCAAAAGGGAGAGTGAGAGGGTGAGGGGCGGAGAAGCAGATGGGCACTTCTCCTGTGTGCCCTGACTGGGAATTAAACCCTGGACATCTACACTCAGGGCCAATGCTCTGTCACTGATCCAACCAGCCAGAGTCAAAGGATGGCTCTTCTTATGCACAAAACAGAACAAGAAAAATGATAAATTCTGGAAAGACATATCATAAGATGGAAAGCATTTTTCACACCCAATGACAGAGAGAAGTTTAACAACCCCATGATGTAGAAAGCAGGGAGAGAGAGAGAGACATTTGTTCCACTCAGTTGTGCATATTTTGGTTGCTTCACATGTGTGCCCTGACCAGAGATCAAGCCCACACTTTGTTGTTTGAGGAGGACTCCCTTAACCAACCGATTTAATGGGCCAGGGCCAATTATCGGTGTTTTCTAAAGGGACAGAGGGCAAATTTATGCACTTCTAAGAGGCAGTGCACATGCCAGTGAATGTCAGAGATGTCTGAACTCTCCAATAGAGACACATACACTGTAAAGACAGGAGAGAGAGCACTGTCACCATCAGACTGGCAGGCTTCTGGTTCGATAGCAACCAGCCCTGGGGAAAATTTGAGGCAACAGAGGCCCTAGCAGCTCCCTGGAGAGAAGGAGGCAAGGATCCTCCCCTGGGAGAACAGTGTGCAGGACTCATCAAAGTCCCACAGGTTCGCCTGACCAGGTGGTGGCACAGTGGATAGAGCGTAGGACGGATGCGGAGGACCCAGGTTCGAGACCCCGAGTTTGCCAGCTTGAGCGTGGGCCCATCTGGCTTGAACAAAAGCTTGCCAGCTTGGACCCAAGGTCGCTGGCTCCAGCAAGGGGTTGCTCGGTCTGTTGAAGGCCCGTGGTCAAGGCACATGTGAGAAAGCAATCAATGAACAACTAAGGTGTCGCAATGGCAACAAAAAACTAATGATTGATGCTTCTCATCTCTCTCCATTTCTGTCTGTCTGTCCCTATCTGTCCCTCTCTCTGACTCTCTCTCTCTATCCCTGTAAAAAAAAAAAAAGTCCCACACATTCTCCCCTTCACCTGGCAGTATGTATCTTATGTATCCTAGAGAGTAATTGCATAGGAATTCTTGCCCAATTGTTCAAAAATGTATTTCTGAGACTACCCATCAGAGTACTGACGAAGTAGACTGGAATTGGAAAAAAACACTAATGTCCATGGAAAGGGCTGGGATCCACCTGTACTGGGCCACATGGATGAGGAAAGCTGAGCATCAGGTAAAGTAGGTTCAGGGGTCTCCATGTTCTGACAGATAATGATTCAGGGGATCTCTTGTGTGAGACTCATGAACCAACTGTCCGGATTTAGGATACCACCTGTTAGAACAATACATGAAAATTTCAACAGGAAGACATGCATTTGAGAAAATAAGTCTGTATGTAACAGAAACAGACAAATAGAATGAGAGATGTGAAGCCTGAGAGAGAGCAACCACACCACTTATGATGGTCACCTCTGAGGCAGGACTTGTAAATCACTTATCTTCCCCTTGAGTGATGTCTATACATTTAATAATGCATGTATGACTTTGTTAGTTCTAAACATATTTAAGTCATGTGTTCATTGTTTATCATTTATCCCTCATCTATGCAGTAAATTACATTATTTAAAGGACTTATGACATGAAAAATATGGGTTTATTATAGTAAAACAATGAATTCTAAAGCAATTCAGAAGCAAGTAATGAACAAAGTTCTTCCAGGGGGAATAGCACTGACAGGGGTGCTCACTATTCCAGTCCTTTCTCTGTGTGGACACTTTGTGTCAGCATGTGCACATGTATGTTCCTGTGTTCCCACACTCATCTGTGCATGTGTTGGTGACTGTTTATGTGCATGTGTGCGTGTGTGTGTGCACTTGTGGGTATTGGGCGGGGAGGATTCCAAGGAGTGTGTTCTTCTGGAGCCTCATTTCCTTAGTGTTGACAGTGACAGTTAGTCCTCTCTTTCCTTGGCATTTCCTGTGTCCCCACATCAGAAGTTCCAAGGCCCCTGCTGTGGAACATGAGCCAGTTCCAAATTTTCACTCCCATCACTATGTGGAAGGAATGTCTGTGTCCATAAATCACATTTATTTAGTATAGATCTCTGGAAGAGGAGATTCTCTGCCTAATATAAACCTGATTTTAAGGTTTTAGGAGAAATTTTCTACATCCCAGGCCACCCTTTCCACTTTGAGCCCTGTTTGGGAAAACTGGGGACCAGATGAGACATGGGGCTGAGATCACTGAGAGGGAGTTAGGAGGAGAGTCTGGGAGTGGAGCAATAGAAGTACCTAGGAGTTACATGCCAAGCTGGAAGGTCTCATTCATCCTGTCTGTGCTCTGTCCTATGTCCCATCACTGACCCCAATTCCTAGCCCACAGCAGCCCTACACTGCTCTAAAATTCCACTGAGCTACATAGCCGGGCCCTGCTGTCCATGACCTTGGAGGCTGTGGGCCTGAACATTCTGGCCTCTCCCTCTCCAAATGTGGATCTACTTTCTCTCTGTGAGGAAAGCAGGTCTTGGGAGGCTCAGCCAGTCATAGAGACTACCACAAATACGCTTTTTTCAGGTGAAGTTCTCAGTTGCAATAGCAGATATCACTTGAGCTTGTATAACCAGATGGAACCATCAAAATGGCCTTGCAGGAAGTGCCAGAAGGTCAGAGCATCAGGCCCTGGATTTGGAGTAGACCACAGTGTCCACAGTGTACTGAGAACCTCCAGTACAGACCTCTGCACCAACTCTGGGCCAGGTCCCAGCCAACATACCCTGCACATTCAACTTTTGTGGTTGGGGCTCCGTTCAGTGGGGATGAGGGTGAGAGTTCTTATCTTATTCAAATTCAGGTCAGTTGGAATCCACTTGATCTGAGGCTGCCAGGTGGGTCCACAGTCAGCTATATACCCTCTGTTTTCCCAGAAATGGTACTCTCCGCAACCCTAAGAAGAGAACATAGGTCATCAGCTGCTGACTCACAGCTCTCTCCCTAGAGAAAGAGACAGAGGTCATAAATGCCAGAGGGGCAGGAAAGAGGGAAGAGGAGGATGTTTTTTGTGGATATAAGCATTCTAATCAAATTTAATATAAGCCACAAATTCAGAATAAGTGAATTCAAGACATAGATCTGATAAAGAATTAGTATCTAAATACATAATTTAAAAAGATTCTCTAAATGCTCAGTATCAAGAAAACAAGCAACCCAATTTAAAAAATGGGCATAATCTCTGGACAGACACCTCACTGCAGAGATACCCCAAGCCCAGGGATGCAAGATGGCAGTAGATTATGTGGAAGTTACACTCATCTCTTTCCAGGACCATATAAAAGAGACAACTAAATTACAAAACAATTAATCCAAATAACCAAATGAAAACTTGCTTAGCAGAAGTCCTATAACCAAGGATGACATAAGAAGCCACATCCAGAGAGTTATGAAGGACATAAACACAAAAAATGCTGGTCCTGCACCCATGAGCAGCAGTAGAGAATCCACAGGAATATCTCATCTGCAAAGGTTATCTGAGAAATCAGAGGTCTCAGCCACACACTGAGCTCCCCTGCCCAGAGCACCAGAGTCAGGAGGAGGTGCTCACATAACATCTGGTTATGAAAATAGTGGTGATTCCACCAACCAGAAAGAGTATCCTCTTAAAGGGCTATTGCAAAAAAAAAAAAAAAATTCACTTGCTTTCACTCATCTCTGGCTTTGGCAGAGAAGGCAGCTCAGAGCTGACCAGCGTCATATGGGGAGATGGCTGGAAGGACAGCTACCAAGGTACCCATGCAGAATGTGTCTCTTTTACTGCCCAATGATGCCATATTACCTGGGTCAAATATTCCTCTCCATATTGCATCAGCCTGGGAAATGCACTAGCCCCATCCTCCCAACTCTCTGTGCCTCCCCACCCCACTACCAAGCATCTTCCTGTGGAGTAGTCAGTACACAAGTACACACCTGCATTGTAAGTCTGGATTTTCCTGGGTAGATCTGTTGTGGCCAAATGACTGATTATATTTTGAAGCTGTTGTGACTTGATAAGAGTTGATAATGACTGCTTTTTAAAAATTGATAACTATGGTTAACATAATGTTGAAACAATACAAGTAAAATTGTTTATCTAAGATTATGTTTGCTATAATTATATTCTATTCAATATGCTTCACATCTTAATAATAATTTACTGTATTTTTGTTAATTATTTTCAAGTAAAAAAGGCATTAGGCTTTTGTTTTTGATTTAACTAATTAGTATATATAGTATCTTTAACTAGAAACACAACACAATTCCAGTAGAAAAAGGGGAAAGGACTTGAATAGACATTTTTCAACGAAGACACACAAATGCTAAATGAGTATATAAAAAGGTAGGTACTTCATGGCACTAATTGTTAGGGAAATGCTAATAAAAGCCACAGTGAGACAGCATCACACAGATGTCATGACAGCTAAAATAAAAACAAAAACAAAACATAAAACAAAAACAAAATTTAAAAATAGGAGCTGAATGTTATCTAGGTCGTAAAGAACTTGAAACCCTTATGCTCAGTTTTGGGGAATGCAAATTGGTATATTTATTATCAAAAACAGTATGAAATTTCTTCAAAATGTTAAAAATAGGAACACTATATGATTCAGCAATTCTAGCTCGCAGCCTATATATCCATAAATTTTAAATCAGATTCTTGAAGAGATATCTGCACTTCTGAGTTTATTTTATACATTTTTACAATAGTCAATGTATAGAAAAAAACTAAATGTCCATTAAAACTAATTGATAAAGAGAATGTGGTATATACACATAATGGACTGTTATTCAGCCTTATAAAAGAATGAGAACTTGCAATATGCAACAACATGGATGGAACATAAAGACATTATGCTAACTAAAATAAGCCAATCACAGACAAATATTGAATGATTCCACTTATATGAGGTATCTAAACTATTCAAACTCAGCCCTGGCCAGCTGGCTCAGTGGTAGAGTGTTGGCCTGGCATGTGGAAGTCCCAGGTTTGATTCCCAGCCAGGGCACACAGGAGAAGTGCCCATCTGCTTCTCAATCCATCCCCTTCTCCTTTCTCTCTCCATCTTTTCCTCAGCCAAGACTCCATTGAAGCAAAGTTGTCTCAGTCACTGAGGATGGCTCCATGGCCTCTACCTCAGATGCTAGCATGGCTCCAGTTGCAATGGAGCAATGCCCCAGTTGGGCAGAGCATCGCCTCCTGGTGGGCATGCAAAGTGGATCCCAGTCAGGCTCATACAGGAGTCTGTCTCTCTGCCTTCCTGCTTCTCACTTCAGAAAAATAAATATATGTATAAAAATAAATAAAATATTCAAATGCATAGAAGCAGAAAGTCAAATGATGGTTGTCAGGGGTTGGGAGGAGGGATAAACAGGAAGTTGTTTAATGGGTATAAATTTTTATTTATGCAACAAGAATAAGTTCTGTACATCTGCTGTACAACACAGAGCCTACAGGTAGCAACATTGTATTGTACACTTAATAAATCTGCTAAGAATGTAGATCTTATGTTAATGTTTTTTCCTCAGGTATGCATAATAGGGTACAAAATATCTTTTGGAAGTGATGGCTATATTTATCATCTTGATCATTGTGGTAGTTTCATGGGTATGTGTATATGTCCAAGCTATCAAATTATATGCAAGAAATATGCACAATTATTTTTATATTCACCACATGGCAATAAGCTCTTAATTTAAAAAATTAATGTGTAATTATGTACTTGAGTTTAGAGGTTGTGATAGTGTGATTTGAAATCAAATATAATGAGTTCAAATTTTACTCCCACCACTTACTAGCCATATAATCTTGGGTAAGTGGTTAATTTTTTTGGCATCAGTTTACTCATCCTTAATGTGGGAATATTGATAGGACCTAATTTAGATCATTATTTTGTGTTTGAAAGAGATTGAATTAAATAAAACTCATAGCATAGTGATTGGCACGTTGTAAGGCTCAATAAGTTTTTGCTAATATTATTTACAATACAAATACATTCTCTGTGATGAGTGCTTTGCAGTGTGTGCAGGCCAGGGAAGGATACTGAGGGAAGGCAAAACAGGATGAATAACTGTTAGCTAGACAAAGGCATCTGGGGGTGGGGAGCATCATGGACCAAGGTTGAAAGAAAGATTTGCATGAGCAATTTCTTTCCCAAGACAGGAAAAGTATGGTGTGTTTGAAGAAAAGAAAGAAGAATCATGTGGTTGGAATGTAAAAAATGCAGGGGTTGTGGTAAGGCATAAGACTGGGGAAACTGCACACATTGTTTTAAACCACATGTAAAACCTAAGTGCAGTGGGAAGTACCTGACAACTATTAAGCATCGGTATAACATGATCTTTTATGAGCCAAAAAGGAAGAAAGAAAAGAAAAGAAACAAAGAAAATGACAGCACTCCTGCTGCAGTGAAAAGAAATAAAACATAGTAGAAGCAAAGAGACTCTTCAAGATGTTATTATAGCTATCCAAGTATGTGATTGTTTTAAGCTATGTTAGTTTGTATTAGGATTTGGAAATTTGAAATTTTGAAAAGTGAATATGATAGCAGTGGTTCACAAAAATATATTATTAGAATTTTCTGAGCTTAAATATAAGAATTTCCTTGAGTTTAAAAATTATTATTATTATCTCAATGCCTGGGACACACATCAGATAAACTGAATCAAAATCTTAGGAGAGGAGACCCAGGCAAGAAAATGTTTTAAAAATGTTCCCCAGGCATTGTTCAAGAAAGGATGAAAACTATTTGATTAGAAAAATACTTGGAAGAATAGACAAGACTTGACTGGCTGGATGTGGTGGGTTAGATAAAGGAAGGCAGTAAGGATGAGTAGCCAGATTTCTGATTTTTTATTATAGGATGGGTAGTGGAACATTTATTGAGACAGGGACTATAGAGAGAGTAAGTTTTTGGTCAGAAGATGGATTCTGCTTAAAGATGTTGAGTTTGTGATTCTATTATACATGCTGGCAAGTAAGTTAGGTTTGTGATCTATGACTCAAAAAAAAAAAAGTAGGTGTGGAGGTGTAAAATTAGGTAGCAGTTTGTATAGATATCGGCCACCTTATATTATGAGAATGGATGTAGTTTACAGAAAAAGTTTACCATGAGCCTAAGAAGAAGTTTCAAGGAATTTCAGCACTGTATATTTAGATAGAGTAGAAGAGACACACACAAAAAATAGAGATTGAACATTGTGGTGTATTCAAAGCCAAGGAATAGATTTCAGAAACAGGGTTGTGGTCAAATACACTTACTTCTGCTAAGAGATATAGGACAAAATGCGTTTACATTTTCACTTCGGAAAATTAAAGACTCGTGCAATTTAACATCTGCCTATCTCTTATCTATATTGAAATAGCTCAAAGAGTGTCTGGAAGAAAATAAAAGCAATGAAGAATAAACCGTAATGCTAACAAATTTTGTTTGGATATTTGATTTCTCATATTCTCATATTTTCTCTTTAAAGTCATATCTCTTCACCTCTCAGCCCTCCAACATTCATTTTCCACTTGTTCTTAGTTGATGAACTGATTCATTTTCACAAAGAAAACAGAAGCAGAGATGATAACTATTTCACCCTTCCAATTCTCTCTCTATTGCCTATCTGCATCAGTGCTCACAATTTTTCCTCCTGTTACCATGGAGAAATATCCTTACTCCTATCTTATGCCAGGCCCTTCAGTTTTAAATTGAACCTTCATTTATTTTTTTGGTCTAAATCTCCATCAATTCTGCATCACTATTTTCTCCTCTCTTGGACTCATATCTGTCCCCTTAGTGTTTTTCTGTATACCAACATGCAGACAAATGTCCCTATGAGAAATCCTCATCCTCCTTTGACCATAAACTGTCTATATCTACCTCATTATTTATTATTTTCTTGAGTTCAAATTCTTTTTAAAAGAATACTTTTAGAGAAGTTTAAGTTGGCAGCATAATTGAGAAGATGCAGAGATTTCTGATATACCTTCTCAGCCCCCCGCCTCCCTACACACACACACCACCATGAGGAGTTTCTTTCATTATGAACATCACTTATCAGACTGGTACATTTCTTACAATTGATGAACCTATATTGATGCACAATAATCATTCCAAATTCACAGTTTACATTACGGGTTATTCTTCATGTTGTATCTACTGAGGTTTGTTCACATGTATAACACATACCTATGATTATAATATCAGACACAGCATTTTCTCAGTCCTAGAAAGCATTTGCACTTTGCCTTTTCAGCCCCTAGTAACCTTTGCTAACCACTGATATTCTTACTGTCTCCACAGTTTGGCTTTTTCTAAAATGTCTTATCATTGATATTATACAGTATGGAGCATTTTTCTATTTTTTTTAGGTTGACTTCTTTCACTTAGTAATGTGCATTTAAATTTCCTCCATGTATTTTCTTGGTTTTATAGCTATTTATTTTTAACACTGACTACTATACCATTGTCTATATGTAACAGTTTATTTATCCATTCACCTACTGAAATGTATCTTGATTGTTTCCAAAGCCTGTCAATTATGAACAAAGCTGCTATAAACATCCTTGTGTAGTTTTTGTGTGGATGTAAGATTTCAACTTGGGCGGTGGTGGAAATTTCAAGAGAGATGATTTCTGGATATATAGTAAGTATACGTTTAGTTCATAAGAAATTCTCAAATGTTCTTACAAAACACCTATACCATTTTATAGTCCATTTATTCAAGCACCAAATGGTGAAGAGACAATTTCTGCTTCAATATATTAGTTTTGTTCCCCTGTCAAAGATTAGTTCACTATACTTATTTCCTTGTATTTCCAGGCTTTTTATTTTGTTTTATTGATCTACATGTCTGTTCTTTCATAAACACCATACATTCTTGATTACTGTAGCTTTATATTAAATCTTGAAGTGGTGTAGTATTAGTCTTTCAGCTCCATTCTTCTTCAATATTATTTTGGTTTTTACCTTTTTATATAAATATGTCAGTATCCAGAAAACACTTTGCTTGAAATTTATTTGGATTACATAGAATATAGATATCAAGTTGAGAAGGACTGACATCTTGAAATATTGAGTCTTTCTAATCATGAACTTAAAGTATCTTATTTATTTATTTTTCATTTTAGTTGTTGAACTTTTTTTTCTCATATAGATATTATACATATATTGTTACATTCATATATAAATATGTAATTTTAGGGGTGCTAATGTAAATTGTAATGAGTTTTTAAATTTTTTATTAATTTTATTTTATTGTGTTAACATGGATTCAAACATCCCACTCAATACAACTCCCTTACCCCCACCACCTTGTCCCTAATTACCACCATAAATCTTTGCAAATAAGTATTTTCAAGTTTTTTTTCGGTAGATACCCAAAAGGGGATGCCGGGTCACCTGGTAACTCTATTTTTAACTTTTTAAGAAACCTCCATACTGGTTTCCAAATCAAAAAACAAAACAAAACAAAAAACCTTTTGCATAGAAAAAGAAACACCCAATAAAATAATAGGTGACCAATTAAATGAGAGAAAATGGTTGCAAACAACAGATTCTACAAGGAGTTGATATTCAGAATATATA
The DNA here is from genome assembly GCA_037038555.1 of Rhynchonycteris naso. Classification (NCBI taxonomy): domain Eukaryota; kingdom Metazoa; phylum Chordata; class Mammalia; order Chiroptera; family Emballonuridae; genus Rhynchonycteris; species Rhynchonycteris naso. The sequence goes on from CM072996.1 coordinate 67,763,996, forward strand.
AAGAACTCATACAACTCAGCAACAATGACAACAAACCCCCAAACAATCCAATTAGAAAGTGGGAATATCACCTGAACAGACACTTCTCCCAAAAAGACATAAAAGGCCAACAGATATATGAAAAGAAGCTCAGCTGCACTAGCTATTGAAAAATTGAAAATCAAAACTACAATGTGATACCACCTCACACCTATTAGAATGACTGTTATCAACAATACAAGTAATAACAAATGTTGGAGAAGCTGTAGAGAAAAATGATACCCCCATGCTTTAAAAATATATATATTCTTTTTATCTTGTCAGTAATCATCTCACTATTTCAGTGAAACATTTTTTATTTGGCTTCTTAAAAATTTTCAATTATAATTTACATTATTCTTTATTAGTTTAAAGTGCACATTTGGTTGGAAATAACATAATTTAAAGAGTGGTCCCACTTATATTTCAAGTATCCACCCACCTGGCCCCATGCATGGATTATAATATATTCACTATGCTGTACTTTACACCTCTGTGAATATTCTGTAATTACCAACTTGTAGTTCTTAATCCTTTCACCTATTTCACCCAGCCCTTTAAACCCCTTCTCCTCTGTCAATGTCAATTTGTTCTCTGTATCTATGAGTGTTTCTATTATGTTTGTTTTGTTCTTTAGATTCCACATGTAAATGAAATCATATGGTATTTGTCTTTTTCTGTCTGACTTATTTCTTAGTGAAAATATTCTTGTCAACATTACTAACAGCCACCTTCATGTGAAATGCAATAGCTAATATTCATACTTATTTAACTTTTTTATTGCTTATGACACAATTTTTCATTCCCACTTCCTTGCGACTCTTGTTTTGCTTTGTTTCTTGCACATTACTCTCACCTAACTGTATTCCTACACCAGTTTTCCTTCTGAGTCTCTTTTTGTAGTTTCTCTTCCTGGGCTTAGTCTCCAAAGATTGAAGTGTCCCTAATAATTTTCCTTAACTCACATTTTTTAAAAATTTATATTTTGTCCATCTGTGATCCCATCCTGTCTCATGGCTTCACACTGAATGTCAACCCTTTCCACAGAATAGCAGAATCACACATCATTGCTTATTTTTGCTAGTTCTACTTGCATATCTAATTGCTATTTCTAAACTAATAGGGCCAAGTCAGATCTGTTTATCCACTCTTACTAATGTCAAACCAACCCTGCTCATGGTCTTCCACCTCCCTTAACAGTACTGTTATTAACAGTTTCTTATATCAACATGTTAGAAGACTTTCTTGATTTGTGTAAACCCAGCTTATTCTTGCTTCAGGGACTTTACAAGTAGTGTCTTAATTTCTAGAATGTTGTTTAATATAAATGCCTTGAGTCTCAGTATTTCTCATTCTGTAAGTCTATGCTTAAATAATACTTTTCAGAGAGGTCTTCCTTGACAAGTATATCTGAAATAACCCATCTATCTCTAAATTATCCTCTACATTTAAGCAACTTCATTATTGCAGGTTTAGTTACTTATTTTCAATATACACAATTAAAAAATATATAAATAAAATGGCAAGGCTTGTTGGTGTATTGCAACACACTTGACTCATTTCCTGGATATGTATGTATTGATAAATTGTTATACATATTTGTCGAAAAACAATATGATAAACAGAGCTGATATGTGTAAATATAGATGGAAAATATCAAGGGCAGGAAAGATATAAGTATGTATTATTGTTAATGGCAAAAAATCAGGAGAGAAAGAGAGAGAGAGTGTGTGTGTGAGAAAGAAATTAGGTTCCTAGGAGAAAATGATTTCTGTTATGTATAGAATTACCCACTGAAGCTGAAAGTACCTCCTATGTGAATGGTGGACCTAAATGTAAGACAGAAATATGAACATGCCTATGAAAAATTACATTTTATTTGGTAGATTTGGTGCCAAATTATGTCCTTGTTCTGACACAAGATCTTTAGAGTGTGTATATTATAGAATATTTAAGGCTCAATTTCATTTTCTAAACAATGCTAAATATTCTAGTTAATATCAAAGAAGGTCAGGAAGCAATCTATTGGGAAAATATTTATGGAGTTTAGTTATAAATGTTAAGAATAGATTCTGACTTTGCTGAAAACTGGCTGTATTACAAGATTCTGGCTTATTTATTAACCTCTGCCATCCAATATTCCGTATCTCAGCAAGAGGGGATAATGATGTCAAGATTGATTCTGAGGTTGATTGAGGTAATAAATACATGTTATCCCCCCCCCATCACCAATGTTATATAATGCATTATTCCTTATGGACATGACTACATGTTCTAAATAATAATTTTAAAATGATTCTCTGTTCATAAAATGACAGCATTAGAAAACATTGGAAGTAATTTTTAATGATTTTTGAGTTATGCATGCCTCAGTACTTTTGAGGAGTCTTTTTAGTAACAGGTTAGATGCTATTTCAAAAAGGTATCTTCATGTCATGTAACAGTAATTACTGTTTGTTCATGTTTAAATATTGTCATGTCAAGTACATATCCTTTATAAATTATATGAGATAGACTGCCAAGTATACCTACTCTTTTATTCAAAACCTTTTTTGTAGAATTCTACATAAAGCAGATAGCATTAGCAAACATATTTGTTATGCATATACTTAGTAATGTTAATGTCAAATGGTTATTTCAAATGTCTTTGTATTTTTAAAAGTAAGATGTCATTTAAAATATGCAACCCATTGTTAGATACCAGTTTAATAATTTGAAAATCATGGTAAATGGTGTTTCAGGATATTTCTTGTTGGTTTCTGCTTCAAAGGAAAGGCCAAATTAAGTTGGGGGTGGTTAACTTTGACTTTAAATATGTCTCAACAAAACAGTTAAACATCTAGGTCACTTAGGGTTAAGTTCATGATTTGCTACACCAGGTTAACCAATGAGTAACTTGTGACTTTAAGCAGATTATTAAAAATTTATGAGACTCAATTTTTAAAATTTCAAATAAATATAATTATTACACTAAGCCCATTTATATTATGTGAGAATAAAATAATATATTTAAACGATACAAAACAACATTTAATATTATTTAATAAAAGTTATTATTATTGTTATTATTATTATTGTGTTAAAAACCCAGACTTCTTTTGCCATGAAATATTTATAAAAACCATCTCTTCTTAACCAGTCTGATATGCACAATTTCTTTGCAAAGTTATTGCACTTAGAAACTTTATTTTTCGTTCTGTTCACTTGTCTGTCTCTTTCATTGCCTTAAATTTTCTTAAACAAATTTGCTTCATATTGGTGTTCCCAGGCTAGCATATTGTTGGGTACACCATGATCCTGCATGGGATGACTCATTTCCATGTAACACAATGTTATCTGAGAAAACTTATATAAACATTTTTGAAGAAAATTTCATGTTTAAGTTGAAATTTAAATTGTTATCTTATTAGTAAGAAAACTTTTTAAATAAGATATACCTATGTATTAAATTATTGATGATTTGTACCATTTTAGGAAGTTGTGTAAATATTGGAGTAACTGAAATTGCTTTTATTATATAATTTAAATAAGAACTAAAGTGGAGAAAAATTTCAGATATTGTAACATTCTCATAACATAAATCTATTGACATTAATCCCTGTCAAGTTACTGAAAAAACATAGAAAAAAAAATTTCAGTACCTCTTGAAAACTTATCAAAGTCACTAGATCATGTAGAAACTAAATATCTTTTCAAACATTTTATAAAACTAAGCTTATCTCCTGTAGCAAAGACATAGTATGCTATTCTATTCTTCAATTTCTTTTTCTAGATTATGCATAGTTAATTTCATTTTGAAAATTGATTAGAGTACCTGATTGATTGCAGTGATTGCTTTTCTTGTCTTGAGCAAGGACATAGCATTTATAATTCTTATTAAAAGTTGATTAGTATTTAATACTGTTTGTCTTGTTGAATGTTGCATAATAAATTTTACAACCAAAACTTGCATGGCCAATTACTAAATATAAATACAAAGTAAATGACATTTTCAAGTGGTATAAAAAATTTAAAGGCACGATTTTCAATGTTTAACAAACCTGAAAAGTATCTCATTAAAGGAAGTAACTCTGTGGTCTTAAAGATACTTTTGTTGTCCTCTTTGTGAATGTTTGTGATTTTAGCCTGAAATGAATACAGGCTGCTTTGTCCATAATGTATTTAGAATTTTCATAACATAAAATTCTATAGCTATCCAATTGGTTTTATTTTTCTAAAGATTGTATCTGTGATTAAAGTACACTATGAATTGAAATGTATATGCTTTCTACATACAGATGTAATCTATACACTTATACTCCTGTAATACTTTGACAAAAATATTTAATTTAACTGTATTTTGAAATGAGTTTGCTAGTACATAAAATCCAAATTGTTGAAACAGATTACTCAAAATGCTATCACTGAAAATATATCAATTTACTCTACCTATTGAACAGTTCTCAGTGGGCATACAATCTCATATGACTACTGAATGGTAGGATTTATAAATAGTGTGGCGCAAAAATGAAAGTTGTGACATTTTTTTAGGTGAGAAGAGAGGAGACAGTGAGGCAGACTCTTGCATGCACCCCAACTGGGATCTACCCAGCAATCCCATGTTGGGCCAATGCTCAAGTACCAAGCTATTTTTAGCACCTAAGGCTGGTGTGCTCCTATGAAGCTATCCTTAGCACCCGGGGCCATGCTTGAATCAATTGAGCTACTGGCCTTGAGAGAAGTAGAGGGAAAGAAGGGGAAGAGATCTTGTTGGGGAGAAGCAGGTGGTCACTTTTGTGTGCCCTAACTGGAAATCAAACCCAGGACATCCACAAGTCGGGCCAATGCTTTATCCACTGAGCCACTAGCCAGAGCCAGTGACTTTTTTTTTTTTTTTTTTTTACAGAGACAGAGAGAAAGTCAGAGAGGGATAGATAGAGACAGACAGGAACAAAGAGAGATGAGAAGCATCAATCATTAGTTTTTCATTGCGACACCTCAGTTGTTCATTGATTGCTTTCTCATATAGGGCCAGTGACTTTTACATGTGTTTTTTTTTTGTGTGTGTGACTCTCTCACACTATGATATCGGCTGTTTTCAGAGAAATCAGGACATTATTTCCTCCTTCAAGGAGGTTTAGGCTGTATTGCCTATGATGACTGAGGACATACACATTGCATACCTTCAAATATAATATAGAGAAACTAAAAACTTCCAAAGGACTAGAGAATACGGAGAATTTGTGAGAATGCTCTCATTCGGTTTTATGCTGTGGCTGCCTGAGCTACCCACCCTGAATTCCATGGCCTATTGTGCAAAAAAAATATCATTCTGTTGACAGCAGACAATTGAGATTAGTGGAAGTGATGCACACTTGTACAGGAGAGCCGAGTACCCAGTAAAAGTGAGCAAAAGGGAAATGAAGTGCAGCAGATGAACATGACTCAATCAGCAATGGAAATCAATGAGCTGAAAGGAGCTGGCAGGGAAAATCAATGAGGGAGTGATGCACTGACCAATGAACTTTGTCCCCTTTAGTATTCTTGTCTGGCTATAGCAATCTGAATACCCAAGTATGTCTCTTCCAGGTCATTCCAGCCTTTCCATTTATATTCAAATTCTCAGTCTCTTCTAGTTTTCATGCTACTGAACATCAGGCTCTGTGCACAATTTAAAGCATTCAAAGTTTATGTGATTATCATTCCCCTCACTCCGAAATAGCCACAGACTAGACTTTATCTGAAAACCTGGCTATCCAAAATACGGTAGGGTAGAAATCAGCAAAACGTTTAGACTGGACCTTCAGGGACTGCAAGCAAATTTAAGCTTTGCTATTAAATTGCATTTCTGTGCTATTCACCTTACCTATAATGGATATGATAGGAAGACTTCTTAAACAATTACAGTGTGTCAAACAACATGCTAGTAAATGCCTTATGTCTCCCAAGATCCTGTTGTTTCCAAGTTATACATTATCAGTAGTGCATTAAGCAAATGTTATTATTAAAGGAGGAGGCATCACTTTGTTTCAGGTGCAAATAAAACTGGTGAAGTCAATGGAGCATTTAAAATGAGATTTTGGGGTTGTTCATTGTAAACCTGGAGCCAGAATGAGCAACTCATGGGAAAAAGCAATGCCACAATTAAGATTGAAGTGTGAATACTTGGAATTTAGTGCTCTGCCTTGCAGTACATGGTCTTCCACAACTACAACCACTCTCTGGCCACTGCTTCCTAATTTAAATCATAGTTGCATGCTTCTGTAGATCCTTATGAGACTATAGTAAGAAAAATTTCCGAAAGAGTTGAAAATAATATGTGTGGTACTATGACTGGGAAATTAGCAACAGTAATACATATAGAGTTAACAAGGAGAATGAGCAGAGCCATTTCTTTAGCCTAGATATAAAATAAACAAATTTGGGAGCTGACCTGATATCTGTCACATTTTGTGTCTAGGTTAGTTGTTTTCCTCTCATTTATATATTAGCAAAAAGTGATATTGTTTTCTGATTAATAATGCTGTGGTCATTGATTAAGTAATTTAGCTTGTCAGCATTTCTGTTAAGTTTCTAGTTTGTTTTCTTGGTTCTTTTCCTATGTAGATTGCATAAAGCTGGGTGCCTGGAATGATTCAGGCTTCTATGTACCTCCCGACTAATTTAGCAAAGTACCTCACTTAAAAGTGTTTAAAACACTGTTTTTGTTAATGTTGTTAATGAATTGCTAACTTGTTTTCAGTAAGTATCAGTAACAATGTATAATATTTTAACATTAAGTACTCTAATTTTTACTAAATTCTGTGAGTTGATTTTTCAATTTTTCATTTTAAAAAGCCAGGATGCAGAGCAGGAAAGTCAATTTCCTAGATTACAGGACCTTTAATAACAAAGACCAGAGCTTTTCAGCTTCTCTTCACAGGTGTTCTGTGAGAAAAGGAAAGCTGAAATATAGAATTACCATTGGAATAAAGCTCCCTCTTTGAGAGGCAGTTTTTAGCGTAATTGAGTAGTAATTCCTTTGGTAGCCTGAGGAGTCGCCTCAGTTTGGTCTCAGTGTCCTTCTTTAGAAAAAAGGATTTTCCTCAGCTCATATTGTCCCCTAAAAGCTTGGGAGCTGGGTGTCACTGTACTACTGGCCTTCAGCATTCTGCACACTGCTCACCTGGACAAATTAAAAGCTGATTTTTTTTTCTGGAAAATGTTATTTTTAAAATGTTCATATTTAACTCTCTTGTACAAATTAGAAAGCAAAATGAGTTTAATCAGATGTCCAGAAAAGGGTCACTTTTCTCTTTTACTAAGGGTATTATGGTATGTATTTTATTAAACTTGTTTTGCTTCCCATTTTAGGTATGGTATGGAACATGCATAGTATCAATTCTGGTTCTGAATGTAATAAGGATCAAATCTACCACTTACTATATTAATGTTCTACAAAAGCTTTTTAATCAGATTATTAAGATTAATTTTCCGTATGTAAAGTAGTAAGACAATTAATCTAGCATAAGTTTCTATGTGCTGTAAAAAAATAAAATGCATCTAAGTGTTCTTCACAGTTACTGCCTGTGCATAGTATGTGTGACTAATGCTTACTTACATTTCTTATACTAATAAATTGTGCAAGAGTATAGAATGCTATTTATAAAAATTTAGGCTCTGGCCAGTTTGCTCAGCATGGCATACAGATGTATGTACTGGTTCGATTCCCGGTCAGGGCACACAAGAGAAGCAACTATTTGTTTCTCTTCTTTTTCCTCTCCTCCTTCTCTCCCTCTAACCCTCTCTTACCTAGTGACTTGAGTGTCAGCCTCAGATGCTGAGGACAGCTAGATTGATTCCAGTATCGGTCCCAAATGCATTTGGCAGGTTGATCCCAGTCAAGGTGCATGTGGGACTATATATATATATATATATCCTGATCAGGTGGTGGTGAAGTAAATAGAGCATCAGACTGGATGCAAGACGACCCAGGTTTCAAACTCTGAGATCGCCAGCTTGAGTGTGGTTCTAATTGCTTGAGCACGGGTTGACCAGCTTGAGCATTGGGTTGCTGGCTTGAGTGTGGAATCATAGACATGACCCCATGGTCACTGGCTTGAAGCCCAAGATCGCTGGCTTAAGCCCAAGGTCGCTGACTTGAGCAAGGGGTCACTTGCTCTGCTGTAGCCCCCCCCCCGCACCCCTCCCCCCAGTAAAGGCACATAAAAGAAAGCAATTAATGAACAACTAAGGTGCTGCAATGAAGAACTGATGCTTCTCATCTCTCTCCTTTCTTGTCTGTTTCTCTCTATCAGTTTCTCTCTGTGTCTATCTCTCTGTCTCTGTCAATATATATATATATATATATATATATATATATATATATACATACACACACACACACACATATAAATATACACACATATGCATTGCTTTTATAAAAATAACTGTGAACTATATTAGCTCAATAGATTTTGTATTCATTTATTTTTTTTCAAGCAACATCTCTATTCCCTAATCATAGGACATGCAGCCAAGAAACAATAAGCAGAAACAAGAGGAAATTATACCCTCAAAAAGGTTAAGAATCAAGTGAGAGGAAAGTGTTATAAATAAAGTAATCACAAAAGTACAGATAAAATTATAACTTGGACAGTGTTCTGAGGTCAATAGACACTGAGAAATGGCAGATATGAAGAATAAGTAAAATAAATGTTAAGGAGAAAATCAACTGTAGCTGTAATCAGATAAATGTGACATGTTAGAGTAGGTTCAAGAGAAATAGGAATATAAGGCTTCCAGATAAATGAGCACCTGAGAGCATTCTGATTATAACTCAAGCCCCAAAGTAACTTGGAGCTCAGAAAATAGTAGCATCATGAAAACAAAATGATAGAAGACTGTGGGTTATATGTAGGCTATCACCTTATGAAATTAGTTATTGGCACCAAAATTATCTCAAGATAGTTTTCTGTGGCTTCAATTTAAAAGGGAAGAAAAAAGTGTGTAAAGAATGAATAGGGCATGTATCAGAGAGAACTACTATGGATATTGAAGAATTAGCCACTAAGAACAGAATAGTGATGATGACTGAGCTTAGGCCAGTGGTTCTTAACCTGGGTTTTATTGAACCCTAGGGGTTTGATGAGTCGGTCTCATGGGTTTGGAGAAGCCTCTGCCGCGGAGGCCAGAATAAAGTAATACCGTAATTTGTTATGAGTTCATGCACTTTGTTGGTTTTGTTCTTTGAGCAAGGTGATGTTCATGCACAGCTCATTTTGTGCACCAGTAAAAAACATATACCTATGTCTTGAATTTGGAAAAAAAATCGTATTTTATTTATCACTAAAGAAGGGTTCAGTGAATGTGCATATGAAACTGGTGGGTTCAGTATCTCAAAAAAGGTTAAGAACCACTGGCTTAGGCTGTTAATCAGAGACAAAGGTATTAAGAAAAGAACATCCCTGGGAGAAAATACATCATTGCTGGGAGCTGATGGAATACAAGTCTTAATTGAAATTAGACTCTTGGGAAATGAGACTCTGTTCAGGTATTATCAAATGTACTCGATTCTGGATACTTTTCAAAATAAAGGCAATATCTACCATATAATGCAATCCAGCTTGTAACCTAATTTTAATATGGGCCGTGAGAATGAAAACAACAAACCATCTTTCTTATCTATCCTTTGCATAGAATATGACTATTACTACTGTTAAATAGACATAATGTTGGTTGTTAAGAAGTTAAAAATAGGGGAAATAAGTAGATAATACTTTAAATATAACACTGTCCCAAAATGTTAAAATGATATAGTGCATTATTTACATTGTTATTTTACCTTTTAACAAAAGGATATAAAAATTTATAAGTAATTTGAATATATATTTATTTATATAACAAGAAATATATATAATAAATATAACAGGAATATATATATATATATATATGACAGGAAAATATTAGCAATAATTACCTCAGTGGTAGATATATACCTATATATATGAGCACATAGAGATGTATATAAATATTCTTTTTTTTAACCATTTATAATTTTAAACTTTATCTACAATTAGAAAGCAATACTTTTTCTTTTCTTTTCCAGAGACAGAGAGAGAGAGAGAGTCAGAGAGAGGGATAGATAGGGACAGACAGGAATGGAGAGAGGTGAGAAGCATCAGTCATTAGTTTTTTATTGCCATTGTGACACCTTAGTTGTTCATTGATTGCTTTCTCACATGTGCCTTGACCGGGGGCCTTCAGCAGACCGAGCAACCCTTTGCTGGAGCCAGCGACCTTGGGTCCAAGCTGACGAGATTTTGCTCAAGCCAGATGGACTCGCGCTCAAGCTGGCAACCTCGGGGTCTCGAACCTGGGTCTTCTGCATCCTGGTCCGACGCTCTATTCACTGCGCCACCACCTGGTCAGGCAGAAAGCAATACTTTTATTAATGAGAAGAAAATAATTACAACAACAGGAAATTGTTAAAATTATATTTAAACAGTTTTCTAGGAGAAAGAAAAAATTTTTAGAAATTTGAAAATATTTTATTTAAGTACATTTTCTTACTAAAATTTAGTTAAGTAGCTTAGTCAAAGTTAGACACAATTTCATCACACTTTCAAAATGTTCAGTGAGTTCAAAGATAATATTTGAGGACAATTTCAAAATTTCATATACCTAATTTATTCAATTTGAAAATATTTTCTAATATCCCCCCGATTTTTTTAATATTTCTTAAAGCATTTGACAAAAACTAACTTTTGAGGTATATCTGCAAAGATAATTAGCTCTTCACTTCATGTGTTGTGTTGATGATCTCTGTGTGAATACAGGCCAACATTTCCTAATTCACCATAGGATATCAACCTCTCCAATTGAACATCTGCTATACAAAACAGATGGATCTCTGTGAGAATAGTTGGAGTCCAGGTTTTTGCAGATAAGTTTAACCTTAACTTTTTGCTACCACACCTCTGCCAAAAATCTAGCTAAGATAAATTCTACTGAATAAAATAATCTGTAAAAACAGCTATGTTTTATTATAACCTCTCCTTTGCATATATTTATTCTCCAGGATTTGGCTGTTTCCTGTAGATCTTCACTGACTTTGTTTACAATAAGAAATGTTCAGTGGGTTAAGGTATGTTTATGATAGACAGAATTTTACCTTCCATTATCTTTGTCCCTTGGTGTCATGCCTTAGGTATGTTAGCTTACATAGCAAAAAGACTTTGCAGTTGGAATTAAGGTTCTAACATTAAGATAGGTGGATAATCCAGGGTTAAATGGGTGGGTTCAAAGTAATACTAGAGCTCTTGAAAGTAGAGTCATCGCTCCAGATTATTCAGTCAGAAAGATGTGGCAGAAAAATAGATAAAGGAGATGAGTAAAAAAAAAAAAAAGGTAAGAAAAATTTAGAGCTCAGGGAAAGCACTTCACCCTAGTTGCTGGCATTGCAGATGTAGAAAGTGCCCAGGAGCTAGAGAATGACGGTGACCTCTAGAGGCTGAGAATGACTCTTGGCTGAAAGCCAGTAAGGAAACAGAGACCTCATTCTACAATCAAGAGAAACAGAATTCTGTCAACAGCCTGAATGAAATTGAACATGGATATTTTCCAAAATATTCAGAAGGAAATTCAGTCTTGCCAACACATTGATTTCTACCTTGAGCATCTTATGCAGAGAAACTAGCTGAGCCAAACTGTACTTGGACTTGTGACCTACAGAACTCTGTGGTAATATATTTGTGTTGATTCAAACCACTAAGTTTGTGGTAGCATTTTTATGGAGACAATAGGAAAATAATAACAGTATTGTACCTCTGGTTTTTATATGGCGTCAGTATAATAATTGTCATATGAAGAATGCTTCAACAGCTTAAAAAACAAAATCTTTAATTACTCCATAGAAGAAAATATATAATATCATCCATTATCTTTAAATAGTAAAACCATTATTACTTATTTCACCATCAACAAAATAAAAAGATACTTATTTAATGGGAGAAAATGTTTTCAATTTGAATATCCAATAAGCAGGTAATATATAAAATATGCAGGAAAGTTATACAACTCAATAGAACTCCCCCTACCCAAATATACTAATTTTAAAATGGGCAAAGGATCTGAATAGCATTTTTTCCCCAAAGAAAACATACAAATGACCAGCGGATATATAAAAATATGCTCAACATTTGCATTTCAAAAGGGAAATGCAAATCCAATCAAAATGAGATATAATCTTATACCTGTTAGAATGACTATTACAAAACAAACAAATTTGCCTGACCAGGCAGTGGCACAGTGAATAGAGCGTCAACTTGGCATGCAAAATACCCAGTTACCAGACCCCAAGGTCACTGGCTTAACAATGGTCTGAAACCCTAGGTCACTGGCTTCAGCAAGGGGTCACTGGTTCAGCTGTAGTCCCCCAGTTAAAGAATATATGATAAAGCAATCAATGAATAACTAAAGAGCTGCAATAAAGAATCTCTACCTGTCCCTTTCTCTGTGTCTCTTGCTAAAAAAAAAAAAAAAAAACAAATAAATGTTGGCCATAAAATCAATTGGGAAACATAATTCGATATAAGATATTTTTAATACTCTTCATGCATAATTGCATAATATTTTATCTAAATTTTGTTAAATATTAGGTGTTGGACATTATTTTAAGAGTTTAAAACAGCTTAACTTATAATAATTTTATAACATTATTTTCAACTTTCAGATAAGAGAAATGAAGGCGACAGAGAGGTTAACTTGCCTAAGATCACCTTAATAATAGGGACTGTTGGAGGAGATGAATGAACCCAGGTGCTTTGGTTCTACAAACCGTGTGCCACTACTCAGTATTTATAAAGAGCAAGGCCTGATACATTATCACGAAACCAAGGGCAAAATAAAAATGTGAGTCCCTTATTCAAAAAGCAAGAAAGAAAAATGCCAGTAAAGATAATAACACATAAAATAAATTGTAACTACGTGTGGTAATGGATGTTAAATAGACTTTTGTGATAACTGTTCTGTAATATATATCAATAATAGAACATTATGTTGTACTAACATATAGAGCTTTTCCTTTCATTTCGTGGTATGTATCCCCTTGTGGTATTTTTTCATTTGAGTTAAATGACAAATGTAAAGAAGAAATAAAATTTCCAATTAGCACAAAATTCACCATTCATTGTTATAGTGTGAAATTCCAGTTTTAAATGCAGGTTATCAATGAATTTAACTTGTATATGGATTTACTAAAAGTACACAATGAATATTTTTGGGTTACCACAGAGTTTGGTTCCAGCTGACTAGAAGAGACAAACACAAATGGGGATCGGGAAAATTGGAAGGAGGAAGGGCAGGTCCCATAAGGTACAGAGTAGACTCAGGGAGGGGTCCTTCAGGCATGTGGATACTGGCAAAAAATGCCAACCTTTATGGCTTCCAGTTCTAATCCTTCAACTAAACCACCTCTTGCATCTATACATCTGTGGGGTGGGGGCAGAGGCATTTCTCTTTTCTGTAGACTCAACACGCAAACCGTCTGCAGCAAACAATAATGGACAGTTAAGGATCAAGTGTATTTCAACCTCTGTATTAGCAAACACTAGCTATCTGAATCAGGGGTGGGCAAAAAGCTTGGCCCACTGAGTTATCCACTGAACACATCATGCTACAGTCATTCTGGGCAGAGAATGCCATGACTGACAGTGTCAGGAGATGCTGCAGTGTGTACAAGGCATATCATGTCTCTTTCCCTGTCTGTGAACAGACAGTGTCATTGTAGAATTTGGGAAAGAGAAGAAAACAGAAATAAAGACATGTGTTATTATATGGAGATGACAAGACCCAGTAAATAAATATCATGTTTTAATTTTAGTGAACTTCAATTCTTAGTACATTAGTATCTACCCATCTTTCAGTCCAAGCCCTGATGCAGGAAGCTATAGATGCATTCCAAGAATAGCTTGCATGTAGTTTGTGGGTGCAGAAGGACCCAGTCCTCCAAATAATGGGGATCTGTGTTCTCATGGCTGCTTCTGATATCTGATGTACAAAGGGGTAGGTGGACATTGTTGATGTACCACACTAATTTTTTCAAGCCTCTCCTCATCTGGCTGAAATGAATTCAAGGGGACATAAAAGGAAAACTCTTTTCCCCACCCACTTTCATTTTTCTCTTTGAATTATTTTTGGGAGCCAGAGATTATAAACACATTCAAAATCAACCACATATATTTACTATGCATGCCCAGGCAAAGGTACAGGAGAAGAAAATACCTGAAAGTACCTTGATTTTATTTATACCTTAGGCAGATTCTCAGCCCAGATACAAAAACAAAAAAGAAATACAATCTTTAAAAAAGCAAATCCTAAATAAAATAGAAAAAAATTGATTTTTAGAATTTCCACATTATTTGTTTTAAATGTCCACTTTTTGGGCCTGGCCAGTTGGCTTAGTGGATGGAGTATTGGCCAGCATATGAATGTCCCAGTTTCAATTCCAAGTCAAGACACACAAGAAAAGTGAATATCTAGTTTTCTTTCGCTCCTCGTCCTCCTTTTCTCCCTCTTACCCTCCCACAACCAGTGTCTTGACTGATTTAAGTGTCAGCCTCCAGGCACTGAGGATAGTTCTACTGGTCCAAGTGTCAGTCTCAGGTGTTAAAAATAACTCAGTTGATTTGAGCATCTGCCCCAGACAGGGGTTACAAGGGGGACCAAGATAAGGGCACATGTGGGATTTTGTCTATCTCTCTTCTTCTCACTTAAAAAACAATTAAACAAACAAAAGGATGTCCACTTTCACCCAAAAGTCATGAAGTTTACAAATAAAGAGAAATATATGGTCCCAATTAAAAAAAAAAACAATAGAAGCTGTCCCTGACAGAGACATAATGGCTGATCTCCTAGACGTACAGATTCAAACACCTATTCTAAAAATATTCAGAGTTGGCTCTGGCCAGTTGGCTTAGCATGTGAATGTCCCAGCTTTGATTCCTGGCTAGGGCACACAGGAGAAGTGACCATCTGCTTCTCAACACATCTGTTTTCTCTCTCTCTCTCTCTCTCTTCTCTCTCTTTCTGTCTCTTCCTCTCCTGCAGCCATGGCTCAATTGAGGCCAGTTGGTCCTGGGTAATGAATATAGCTCCATGGCCTCCACCTCAGGCACTAAGAAGAGCTCATTGTTGAGCAACAAAGCAACGTCTCAGAGGGCAGAGCATCACCTTCTAGTGGGCTTTCTGGGTGGATCTAAGTTGGGGTGCATGTGGGAGTCTTTGTCTCTGCCTCCCCTTTTCTCACTGAATAAAAAGAAAAAAGAAAGAAATGAAATTCTAAAAAATACTCAGATTTGTCCCTGGCTGGTTGGCTTAGTGGATAGAGCATTGATCCTGTGTGCAAACATCCTGGGTTCAATCCTTGGTCAGGGTATACATGAGAAACAACCATCTTCTTCTCTTCTCCTCCCTCTTTCCTTTCTCTCTCACTTTCCCTCTAACAACCAGTGACCTGATTGGTCCAAGCATCAGCCTCAGGTGCTGAGGATAGCTTGATTGATTTGAGCATCAGCCTCAGCCTGAGGTTTCCTGGTGGATTCCAATTGGATTGCATGCAGGAGTTTGTTTCTTTATCTCCATTTTTCATATATATATATATATATATATATATATATATATATATATATATATATATTCAGATTTAAGACAGAGGTAGAAAAAGATGAATGAAGAAATAGAAATATCAAGAGATAGCATACATAAAAAGCAACAATAGAAAATTTCTGAAAAATTACAATACCTAAAATGAAAAATTCACTTGAGAGATTCAAAGGTAGATTTGAGAAAGCAAAAGAAAGAATCAGTGAACTTGAAGATAAAACAATGAAAATTATTAAATCTGAGAAATGGGGAAAATGGTTAAAGAAAAGTAAATAAAACCTAAAGAAAATGTGCTGGACACAATCAAGTGGACCATTAATTCCACTGTGGCAGTACCAGAAGAAAAGAAGAATTATAAAGAGGCAGAGAGAATATTTGAAGAAATAATGACTGAACAACCCAAACTTGATGAAAGATATAAATGTTAACATCCAAGAATATCAATGACTCCTAGTAACATAAGCTTCAATAAACCTACATGAAGGCACATTATAATTAAACTTTTAAAAAAGAGAATTTGTAAAAGCAGTAAGAAGAAAGTGATTTGTCACATACAAAGAATTTTTAATAAGATTATGAGCAGTATGTCCATATATTCAAAACACTAGAAGAAAAAAATCTGTCAACAAGGATACTATATTTGGCAAAAATGCCCTTTGAGCATGAGAAAGATGAACACATTGTCATGTAAACAAAACATGAGGGAGTTGTTTATAATTAGATCTTGCCAGCAAGAAATGCAAAAGGGAATCTTTTAGTTTGAAATAAAAGAACATTAAACATTAACTATAAACCATATTAACAAATAAATAAATAAAGGTCTCTGTAAAGGTAAATACATGGACAAGTGTACAGCTAGTGTAATTGCAATAATAATATGTAACTAAACTTTTGTTTTCTCCATGTCTTAAAAAAACTAATATTGTAACAAAAAACAATTAGTCTAAAAACTAGTAATATTATAAATTTGTTTTTAAATCCATATTATGATTTTACCTAATTTAAAAGACAAATGCATAAAAGAACTATTAGTTTACATTGTTGAGAACATGATGTATAAAGATATAATTTTGTTCCTGACCTGTGGCGCTGCAGTGTATAAAGTATCGACCTGGAATGCTGAGGTTGCATGTTCGAAACCCTGGGCTTGCCTGGTCAAGGCACAAATGGAAGTTGATGTTTCCTGCTTCTCTTCCTGTTCATTCTATCTCTTTCTTCACTCTCTGCAATAAAAATGAATAAATAAAATTTTTTAAAAAAGGTATAATTTTGTGACATCAACAATAGAAAGGGGTGGGAAATGTAATCTCCATAATAACCATGAAGCAAATAGCAATTGACTATACACAAATAGAAATGATAAAGAAACTTAAATGTTTCACACACAAAAAAGTCAACTATACACATAAAAAAAGAGAGAAATGCAATTAATAAGAGATAAATACTATAAGACATATGGAAAACAAATAGGAAAATGACAGAAGTAAATATATTCTTATCTGTAATTATTTTAAATGTAAATGAATTACCTTGAATTAAAAGACTAAGATTGACAGAATGTAAAAAAAAAAAAACAAAACAAAACAGAAAGACATGCTTCAATTATATGCTGTGTGTAAAGTATTCACTACTTTAGATTCAAAGACTCATCTACTAAGAGAACAATATCAGGAAAATATAGAGAATTCCTAAAACTTCTCAAAAGAACAACAAAACAATTTAATAATGGGTAAAGGACTTACACAGAAATTTCTCCAAAAAAGATATACAAATAGCCAATAAGCAAATAAAATGATGCTCAACATCACTAATCATTAGAGAAATATTAATTAACACTACAATGAAATACCACACCCCCACCCATTAGAATGACTACTATTAAAAAAAAAGAAAATAAGTGTTGGAAAAAAGTTGGAGAATTTGGAACTCTATGCATTGATTGTGACAATATAAAATAGTATAAAGATTATGTAAAATAAGGTCATATTTCCCCAAATATTAAAAATAGTTATTATAAGATTTAGCAATTCTCTAGGTATATACCCAAAAGGATTAAAAGGTAGCTTTCAAAGAGATATCTGTCTATCCATGTTCATTGTAGCATTATTCTCAATATTAAAAGCAATCCAAATATCCCTTGATAGTTCAATGAAAGAACAATATGTGGCATATACATACAATGAAATATTTTATTCAGCCTTAAAAATGAAGGAAATACTGATATATGTACAATATGGATGAACGTTGAGGACATTATGCTAAGTGGAATAAGCCAGTCACAGATATAAATACTATCTGCTTCCACTAATGTGAGGTAATAAGGAATAGTCAATATTGTAGAGATGGAGTAAAATGATGGTTTCCAGCAGTTGGTAAAGTGGAAATGGGAAATTTTTGGCCTGACTATGTAGTGGCACAGCAGATAGAATGTAGAACTGGGACATAGAGGACCTAGGTTCGAAACCTCGAGGTCACTGGCTTGAGTGCAGGCTCATCCAGCTACAACACAATTTTGCCAGCTTGAGTGTAGGGTTGCTGGCTCAAGCATGGGTTCATAGATGTGACTCCACGGTCGATAGCTTGACCCAAGGTCGCTGGCTTGAGCAAGGGGTCACTTGTTCTGCTGTAGCACCGCGGTCAAGCCACATATAAGTTAGCAATCAATGAACCACAACTAAGGAGCTGCAACAAAAATTAATGCTTCTCATCTCTCTCTCTTCCTGTCTGTCTGTTCCTGTCTGTCTGTCTCTCTCTCTCTCTCTCTGTGTGTCTCTGTCACACACACACACACACACATACACACACACACACACAAAATGGGAATTTCTGTTTAATGAGGATAATGTTTCAGTTTTAAAATATGAAAAGAGTTTTGGAGCTAGATTTGCAGAGATGGTAGCACAACATTATCAATTTATTAATACATTCTGAACTATATACTTAAAATATTTAAGATAGTAAATATGTTGTGTTTATTTTAAAACAATTTTTAAAATGCTGAAATATATTGAATATGCATTTTTTTCATGTGGGGCACTGTATTCTTTATTACAAAATCTCTATTTCAAAAATGTTAATTTGGCAAAAATAGAAACAAAAATGTAAATTCTATCTCTAAAAATTGGTATTAACAAATTTTAAATAACAGCTCACTCATTTGAAAATAGAAATAAAATTTCATGCATTAAATATTTTATTATGTAGGATCTTTTAAGGCTTCCATAAAATAAAATGTCTTCTGTAACTTATATTTCATCTACACATTCTTACATATGCATGTAAGATCATTTTGTTATTGTTTTATTTTTATTTCTTGGCAATAAACTGCATGTTCATGCTTGATTATTTTCGACTAGCTCACTACTGTTAAAGTTACTGATATATCCCAAGCAGAGAATAGAATTTTACATTTTTTGTCTTTTAATTGGCAAAAGCTGCAACATCTGTCATCTTTATGGGAATCATATTTCAGCCTCAAAGGAACACGGACAGTCTGGCGCGGCCACATCGGTTCACTTTGGCTTAATCTTCTTGCCCAGGCTCCATCTTTCTATTGTCACTTTTCCCCTTGTAGATCTCCCTCTCTTCAAAAATTTCTTTTCACCTTTTTGGAACCACTGCCAAAAATGTCTGGCTATTGATTCTACAGAGTATGCCAACTCACTACCGCAAAGTCATTCATAACTGCATCTAACATTTTTGTATAACTTCTCCATCATTTTTTCATTCTCCAAGGAAAAAAAAATGGTCCATAAAGTAGCCACATTGTAATACTGTAAACTATAATTTAATTAGTAATAAGAGCATTATGACCATTTAAAAGGGTGTGAAACAGAAACTTTCTGAAGCTGTTTCCTTTCTGGAGCTGCTTTTTATTTTTTCCATTATGAATTTCAGCCTTCTGGAGTTAATCTACCCAAACAAATAAGGTCTAAGGTAAAATAAAAAATAAAGACAAGGTACTATAAAAGGGTGGATCTAAAATATTTTTCCTGTTTTACAAAATTAATGTAAGTTATTGTTATATTAGTATTATTTTTTCTCTTAGCTATTGGAAAGATAGCTTCACTTTCTGCTCTTGTCACACTGATCCTAGAAAAACAACAATAGACACAAAGTTCATCAGTAAGAATACCCTCTAAGGAAAAATAAAGAAAGAAAAAACAATTCACTATTCATTTCTGCTTTTTTTTGTCATTATTCAACAGCATGAGCAAAATTGACTACAATATTAAGCAAAATATGGAACAAAATTTTACTTGTTATTATAAAAAAATGTGAGATTTCTCCCTCAATTTATATAGGGGATAGTGCCAAGGAAAAAGAATTAGTGTAAATAGCTCATCCCAAAGAATTATGTTACCATAACAACCTCATTATATATTCACTTAATTTGATTTAATTTAGTAGTCAAGACAATTGATTTTTGAGGCATAATTTCCTCATTTATACATTGAGAAAAGTAAATATGAAAATAAAGTAAATATATGTGACAGTCTTAAATGTACATGCTATCAAATTTAGTTGGAAAAATTAAGCTACACACATATAATTTATTACATAGAATTACTAAAAATAATAAAAGAACTGGTGAGATAATGAGCTTTTTACATAACAAATCCCCATTGATAACGACTATCAAATGCAAAAAGCATCTTTTTGAAGACATCAGTTATACCAAAACATCTAGGGCTTGAGGAGTGAGAATAGCAAAGAGAAGAGAAAAATATTGAGAAAATCAAAATTATTCAATGCTTTCCTTCATAAGACATTTACCATTTTTGAAAGAAACCAAAGAGAAAATGAATAATCCAAGCTCTAGTTGTTAAACAGAAGTTAATTTTTTTCTTTTGTTTCTTCTTTTTCAAGAGAGAGGAGGAGTGATAGAGAGACAGATTCCCATATCCCCCAGTACCAGGATCTACCTGGCAACCCTCATCTGGGGCCGATGCTCTACCCATTCATGGCCATGCTAACAACCAAGCTATTTTTAGCACCTGAGGTCAACACTAAGACCAACTGAGCTATCCTAAGTGTCTAGGGCTGACACTTGAATTAATTGAGCTACTGGCTGTAGGAGGGGAAAAAAGAGAAAAAATGGAGGGGGAGGGGTGAAGAAGCAGACGATTGCTTCTCCTTTGTTCCCTTACTTGGAATTGAACCCAGGACATCTACATTCCAGGCCGGTGCTCTACCACTGAGCTAACCAGCCAGGACCAGAAGTTAATTTTTCATACTCTCATAAACAGAAAAACTTTGAGTTTCTAGAATATGAAGTTAGTCAAGTCATGAAGGACTACTAAGCTAGAGTGAAGAAAATACTTTGAGGTGAGCCCAACAGTTGAAGGTACTTTTTCAAGTCAAGACATGTAGACCCTACTCGGGTGGCTCTGTTGGTGGGAGCATTGTCTGAACATGCAAAGGTTGCAGGTTCAATCTCCTCTGAGGCCACATGTAAGAATCAACAAATAATAGCAAGAATGAGCAGAACAAGTTGATCTCTCTCTGCCTCTTTATCTCTCTCTGAAATCTATAAAAATATTAATACAGTCAAATTTACTGATTTCTAAGTGGTCCTACTATGATAGGCAACATCAGAGAAAGCAGTAGCTGACAGACTAGGAAGCTGACGAGCATTATTAAGAATTTCATAGTGGGGAGAAAGAAAATATGCTTCAGAGCCCCCCATATATTAATGTATTGAAGGTTTGGTAAACACTTGTCATACATACACATATACATATACACAGACACAATCCCACACAATGTTACAAAATAAGAGTGAAGAGCAAATTGGAAATAAACAGACGTTCATAAAAGCCTGAATAACAGCTTTGACTAAACTTGATTTCAAAGTGAAATAAATTAATCTTTTCCCATTCTAACAATATAACAGGACAATATTTTCAAGACAAAGTTAACTGTATTTGGAGTCTAGTATATTTCAGGTTCACATAAATTGACCAGCAATAATTTAAGAAAATATTGAGGATTCCAGAAAATGAAATCAAATGAATAAAAAGGATAACAAACGAACAATAAAATCTAATACAAAGATGGTTCAAATATTGTAGTTAGAAGAGAAAAATATAGAACTAAAAAAGAGTAGACTTAAAAGACACACTAGATCAACTGGATTTAACTGAGATTTTCAGAACATTTTACCCCAAAGCAGCAGAGTATACATTTTTTTAAACTGCTATTCATGGTAAATATTCTAAGACAGACCACATGTTAGGGCACAAAACAAATCTTAATAAATTTAAAATTAATATCATGGCAAGCACCTTCTCTGATAACAATGGCATGAAACTAGAAATCAACTACAGTAGAAAAACTGAAAAACATTAACACTTAGAGGTCAAATAGCATGTTTTTAAATAACAAGTGGGTTAATACTGAGATCAAGGAAGAAATAAAAAATTCCCTTGAAACAAATAAAAAGGAACATACAACAACCCCAAATCTATGGAACATGATGAAAGTAGTCTTAGAAGAAAGTTCACAACATTCCAGGTGCACCTTAAGCAATAAAAAGCTCAAATAATCTAATAATCTAACTCTGCACCAAAAAGAACTAAAAAAAAAAAAAAGAAAATCAAAAAGCTTAGAGGAGCCTGACCTGTGGTGGCGCAGTGGATAAAGCGTCGACCTGGGAACACTGAGGTCGCCAGTTCAAAACCCTGCACTGGTCTGGTCAAGGCACATATGGGAGTTGATGCTTCTAGCTCCTCCCCCCTTTCTCTCTCTCTCTCTCTCTCTCCTCTCTAAAATAAAAAATAAAAAAATAAAAAAGTAAAAAAAAAAAGCTTAGAGGAAGTAGAACAAAAGAAATAATAAAGATCAGAATAGAAATAAATAAATAGAAACTAAAAAAAAAAAATAACACAACCAAAAACATACAAATAAATCAATGAAACTCAGAGCTGGTTCTTGCAAAAGGTAAACAACATTGATGAACCTGTAACCAGACTTATTAAGATGAAAAGAGAGAGGACCTAAATAAAAATATATTAGAAAGAAAATGAGAGAAGTTACAACTGAGATCACATGATTACAAAAGATTGTAAGAAAATACTATGAAGATCTATATGCCAAAAAATAGGATAACTTAGGCAAAATGGATAAGTTTCTAGAAATAGAGAATTGCCCAAAACTGAATACTGTATGGAAGAATCAGAAAATCTAAGCAGACAGAATACAACAAATGAAATGGAAACAGTTATCAAAAACTCCTAGCAAACAAGTCTTGGACAGAATGGCTTCACCAGCAAATTTTACCAAACATTCAAAGAAGAACTTACACTGATCTTTCTCAAGCTATTCTAAAAAATTCAAGACAAAGAAAGACTTTCAAGCACATTTTACAAGACAAGCATTATCTTAATTTCAAAACTAGGTAGACACTACAAATAAAGAAAACTATAGGCCAATATCCCTCATAAACATAGATGCTATAATTTTTCACAAAATATTAGCAAACCAGATTCAGCAATACCTGAAAAAGATCACATGTAATGATCAAGTGAGATTTATTCTGGGTAGGCAAGGAAGGTACAATATTCACAAATTAATAATTGTGATTCATCACGTAAAAAAAATGAAGGGTAAAAGTCACATAATCATATCAATAGATATAGAAAAATATTTGATAAAATCCAGCACCATTTTAATAATAAAAACTCTTAGAAAAGTGGGAATACAGGAAACATACCTCAATATAATAAAGGTCATATATGACAAACTGACAGCCAACATTATTCTAAATGGTCAAAGTTTAACAGCAATCTCTTTAAGATCAAAAACAAGACAGGGATGCCACTTTCACCATTCTTATTCAATATAGTTCTGAAAGTCTTAACCACAACAATTAGAGAAGAAGAAGAAGAAAAGGCATCTAAATTGGAAAAAAAGAGAAGTAAAAGTCATTATTTGCAATGGCATGACATTATACATGGGAAGCCCAAAAGTCTCAGCCAAAACATTACTAGACCTGATAAATTAATTCAGCAAGGTGACAAGATATAAAATTAATATTCAGAAATTAGTGGTATTTTTGTCAGAAAGTGATTAAGGAGACAGTACCTTCAATATTGCAACAAAAATATAAAGTACCTAGAAATAAATTTAACCAAGGAGGTAAAAGACTTATACTCATGAAATTATAAGACCTTGAAAAAAAATTGAAGAAGATACAAACAAGTGGAAGCATATACCATGTTCATAAACAGAAGAATTAAAATCATTGAAATGTCCATACTACCCAAAGCAGTCTATAGATTCAATGCAATTTTTATTAAAATGTCAAAGGCATAATTTACATATCTAGAACATATATTTCAAAAATGTATATGGAACCCCAAAAAAGAACCCAAATAACCTCAGTAATTTTGAAAATGAAGAACAAAGTGGAAGGTATTATACTTCCTGATATCAAGCTATATCACAAGGCCACTGCAATCAAAAGAGTCTGGTACTGGTATAAGAACAGGCATATAGATCAATGAAACAGAACAGAGAACCTGGAAATAAACCCACAACCTTATGGTCAATTAATATTTGATAAAGCAGGCAAGAGTATACAGTAGCAGTCTTTTCAATAAATGGTGTTTGGAAAATTGAACAGGTATATGAAAAAAGAAATATGAAACTAAACTGCCAACTTACACCATTCAAAAAAACAAAATCAAAATGGATAAAAGACTTCAATGTATGTCTTGAAGCTATAAAAATATTGGAAGAAAACATAGGCAGTAGACTCTCAGACATCTCTCAAACAATATTTTTGCCAGTTTATCTCTGTGGGCAAGTGAAATAAAGGGTAAAATAAACAAACGGGACTATGTCACACTAAAAAGCTTTTGCATAGCAAAAGACACCATTAAATAAAAAGACAACACACTCAATATATACAGAAACATATTCACTGATACATCTAATAAGGAGTTAAAAACCAAAATTTATATAGAATTTTTAAAACTCAACAAGAGGAAGGTAAATAAACCAATTAAAAAATGGACAAAATGCCTGACCAGGCCATAGCGCAGTGGATAGAGCATAGGACCGGGACAGAGAGGACCCAGGTTCGAAACCCTGAGGTTGCCAGCTTGAGCATGGGCTCATCTGGTTTGAACAATGCTCACCAGTTTGGGCCCAAGGTCACTGGCTTGAGCAAGGAGTCACACAGTCAGCTGTAGCCCCCAGTCAAGGCATATATGAGAAAGCAATCAATGAACAACTAAGGTGCCACAACAAAAAATTTATGCTGCTCACCTCTCTCCCTTTTTGTCTGTCTGTCCCTATGTGTCCTCTGTCTTTCTATGTCTCTGTCACACACACACACACACAAAATAATGGGCAAAGGACCTGAATAGTTAGTTCTTCTACCAAGTGAACATACTGATGGCCAATAGGCATATGAAAAATGTTCAGCTCCAATAATCATTAGAGAAATTCAAATTAAACAACAATGTGATAGTACCTCACATCTGTCTGAATGGCTTTCATTAATAAATTAACAAACAGGTGCTGGCGAGGGTATGGAGAAAAGGGAACCCTCTTGCACTGCTGGTGGGAATGCAGACTGGTGCAGCCACTGTGGAATACAGTATGGCATTTCCTCAAAAAGTTAAAAATAGAACTGCCTATGACCCAGTTATCCCACTTCTAGGAATATATCCAAAGAATCCCAAAACAGTAAATTAAAAGATGATATGCATCCCCATGTTCATTGCAGCCTTGTTTACAATAGTACAATCTGGAAACAGCTCAAGTGTACATCAGTGGATGAGTGGATAAAAAGTTGTGGCACATTTACACAATGTAGTACTTTGTGGCCTAGACAAAAAAGGAAACCTTACCTTTTGCGATGGCATGAATGGACCCTGCGATTATTATGTTAAGTGAAATAAGCCAGGCAGAGAAAGACAAATGCCATATGATCTTACTTATATGTGAAATCCAATGAACACAATAAACTGAGGAACAAAATAGAAGCTAGACAAAGTTACAGGGAACAGAGGGACAGCTGTCAGAGTGAAGGCAGAAGAGGGAAAGGATCTAAGGAAATAAAGGAATCAGCCAAATTATATATACATAACACACAAAAACAGACAACAGAGTAGCAATTTTCTGTTGAGGCTAAAGGAAATAGAGGTAGAAAGGGGGGACAAAGGAGATAAACTGGGGGTGGAAAGAGACTTTGTATGTAGCATGAGGGGCACAGTGTGGTAAGTAGAAGGTGTTATACTGAGTGGGACAGTTGAAACCATATAAACACAATAAATTAAAAATAAAAATTAAAAAAATAGATGACAAAAGAGATCATTTCAATTGAAAATGTACAAACTATAAAATAGCTATCAAAAGGAAACTATAAAATTGAAGACTACAACACTGGCATTCAAAAAACACTAAAATACTTGAGAGCAAATTTTATATAAATAATGAGGGGAATCACTGAATCAATAGAAAATATCCAGATTGAAAATACTCAGATGTAGAGAAGATAAGGAGAGAGATAAAGAACATAGAAGTGAGACAAAAAATCATATATTTAAACTAAAATAAATCAGTAATTTCATTAAAAATTTCTTAAGGAATTAGAGAATTTGAAAATAATGTAACTAAAAGTTTTTACTAACTTTCTGTTTAGAAAATATTGCACAAAGCAACTTCAGAATGGACTCTCTTTTACGTTCATGTGGAAAATCATCCAAATGGACCATAGTTTAACACCTAAGGTACTATGATAAAATTTCAAGTGATTAAAGACATACTGAGAATCATGTCTTTCTTCTCTTAAAATAACAGAAACCAGTGGAGAAACTGTTAACAAGGAAATCCTCACATACTAGAAAAGTAAGCAATAAAAATATAAATAATCTGTGGACTGAAGAATCAAAACCAATTAAGAGTCAGACCATATTTTTAATTGAATGATAGTAAAATATGTTACTCCAAAACCTCTGCAACACTCCAAATAGAATGTTTAGAAAAAAATTTATATCCTTAAATCAAATTTACAAATAAAGAATATCTGAAAGTCAATGATATGAATATTGCTCTCAAGGTTTAAAGGAACTAGAATATATGATGTAACAAAGAACAGAAAACAATTAACTATAAAACAAATATATAATACAAGTATCAACAAAGATGAAAGTTGTTTTTTTGAAATTACTAATAAAATTGACAAATTATTATAAAATATGAGCAAGTAAAAAAATGAAAGAGCAGAAATTAAATTATAGGAAAGAAAAAGAGATCACAATTATTTAATATTTAAGCAATAAACAAAACATTGTAGAGCATTATAAATAAACATATTTAAATGACATAAAATTAAATGAAAGAAGCACATTATTTAGAAAAACAGTTTACATCTATTTTAAAATATAATATAGTTTTATATCTAACAAATAGGTTGTATATTTAATGAAAAGTATTTCTACACAAAAAATCCAGATACACAAAACTATATCATTCAACTCAAGCAAACATCTGAGGAAGAAATACTTAACACCGAATTGTACAAACTCCTTTATAAAATAGAAACGAAGAAAACCGTAAAACTCATTTTATTAGCATAAGCTAGATCCCAAAACTTATAAAGAATATATTGGAGAAGAGATTTGCAAACAAAAACAAAAACAAAAAAAATACCTTTTTCATTAATTTTTAGTAAGATAAATTATTGATAAAAGTATAATAGCTCTTAAAATGTTTTTAAAATATATAATACATCAAAATTATGTAGTTTCCAAAAATATTTCAAGTATGTAAGGTAAGTATAATATTTAACTATCATGTTTAGTCATAGAAATAATTAACCAAATTGATTTTGAAATCATATGATCATCTTAACTGATAAAAATTTAATTATAATGAACATTTTTTTCCTAAACAGGTTTATTAAAGTATAATATAGGAACAGTAAAATTTATATTTTATTAAGCAAACAATGAATACATGGAATTTCTGGAATCTAATGAAGAAAATTTATAAAGATCTAACAGAAAAATACTTAAAAATTACCAATTTAAACCTTATTCCCTGAAGTTGAAGAAAGATAAAGATTTAAAGATGTTTACTATCACA
The DNA here is from genome assembly GCA_037038555.1 of Rhynchonycteris naso. NCBI lineage: Eukaryota > Metazoa > Chordata > Mammalia > Chiroptera > Emballonuridae > Rhynchonycteris > Rhynchonycteris naso. The sequence goes on from CM072996.1 coordinate 67,791,734, forward strand.
ATCAATATCATTATAGTCGTAAAATACTGGGCTAGAAATGCTATACACAAATATTTAAACATATAAAATAACTCAGCAATGTTTAAAGAAAGCTGGAAGAGGCATCATTTGCCCTTTACAACCAGAAACAAATTAGAACAAACTACAAATTAATGAGCTTTTCTGAACCTGTCAAAAAATTGAGGTCACAGGGCTAACTACCAACCTCACATTCAGAACAGAACAGATACCTGAAGTTAGAAAGAGAATATTTACTTAAAGAAGATACTGATGACTGCTACATAAAGTGATCGAAATATTAATATAAGCTTTTATTTCAATGAAGCTTACTCTAAATTCAAAACATAGAAAAAAATGAAAGGATGCAAAAAGATAAATACCATGTAAATACCAATAAAAAAAGAAAGATTATATTGATTTTAGAAAAAGTCTACCTCAGGGGAAAAAGAGAGATATTTTCAGTAATGAGGAAACATATTACACATGCATAAAAGGATCAGTTCTTCAAAAAGACAACAATTCTAATTGTGTATATATCTAACAATAGATGTCCAAAACACAAGAAAAAGTGATAAATATAAAAAAATATATAGATGTAAACACAATTACAGTTGGAAACAGCAACACTTCTTTCTCAGTAATTGATAGAAAAATTGGGCAAAAACACTCAAAAAGGGTGTAGATGACCTGAATAATGATACTATCAACAAACTTGAACAAATTTTCTTTTTTAGAACACTCTACTCAACAATAACATTCAAGTGCTCAAAACATTCATAAAATATTCCACTAATATTTTGATCTGTTTCCTAACTGAGCCAAATGAAGCAGAGTTTTCAAAGGACACAATGTAATGTATAAAATTGTTTTCAACAAACTAATGTCCTCACAATAGCACTACCAGATATGTGGAAAAGTATGTAAAAAGTAGAAATGGGCAAAAAAGATTACAAGAAATGGTATATAAGAAAGGCTATTGATTGTCCATTTCACTCAAATATGTTTTTATTTATTTTTTATTGAATTTTTGAGGGGACATTGATTATTTAAATTAGAAGTTTTAGGTATACAATTCCACAATCCATCATCTGTATATTGCATTATATGTTTACTACCTCAATTTAAGTCTACTTTCATCTCCATTAATTCCCTCTTTACCCTATTCTACTTTCCCCCACAAACTTTTTCCTCTTGTAATCACCATATTGTTGTCTGTATAAATGAGTTTTTGGGTTTTAAAAATAAAGCCTCTGCTTGAGGAGGTAGCAGGACAGTGGATAGAATGTCAGACTGGGATACAGAGAACCAAGGTTCAAAACCCTGAGGTCGCCAGCTTGAGTCCAAGCTCACCTGGCTTGAGCCCAAGGTCACTGACTTGAGCAAAGTTTCACTTGCTCTGCTGTAGTCCTCTGGTCAAGGCACATATGAGAAAGCAATCAATGAACAGCTAAGGAGACGAAAGGGACTGCAAAGAAGAATTGATGCTTCTCATCTCTCTCCCTTCCTGTATGTTCTTATCATTTCCTATCTTTGTCTCTATGAATAAATAAATAAATAAACAAACTGATAAATAAATAAAAATAAAGCCTCTACTTTGGTAAAGACAGACAAAAAAGTTTATAATATGAAAGCAAAATTGAGAAATCAAGAGTGAATAAAGTGCCTGACCAGGCGGTGACGCAGTGGATAGAGCATCGGACTGGGATGTGGAAGGCCCAGGTTCGAGACCCTGAGCTCGAGCTCACCAGCTTGAGCGCTGGCCCCTCTGGCTTGAGCAAAGCTTGTCAACTTGGACCCAAGGTCGCTGGCTCCAGCAAGGGTTGCTCGGTCTGCTGAAGACCCGCGGTCAAGGCACATGTGAGAAAGCAATCAATGAACAACTAAGGTGTTGCAACGGCAATGAAAAACTAATGATTGATGCTTCTCACCTCTATTTGTTCCTGTCTGTCTCTATCTATTCCTCTCTCTGACTCTCTCTCTCTGTTTCTGCAAAATAAATAAATAAATAAATAATCTTCAAAAAAAAAAAGGTGAATAAAATTATAGATATGATAATTACAAGTTAGAAGATCATTAAAATAATGGAAATTTTAGTGAAGTCAGGGAAAGGTTTTAGAAAAAAGTTCAAATAGAAGTTCAGATGCTTGTATCAAGTATCCAGATCCCTTGAATTAGAGAAATTATTTGTAGATTTTATAAGAACAGATTCACTTTCTTTGCAAGTCTAAAATAAAATCTCAAAATGTGTGTTGTTGAAAAATAATTCTCAAAGAAGATGAAAAATTTATCTAGATTCAAAAGTTTTATATCCAGTTTATATCATCTTCTCTCTTCCAGTCTTATTCTATCCCCATGAATTAAATATATTTTGATGGTAGAATAATGGTTTTCCTCGTGGAAAATGAAAGGAAGAGTAGAGAAGTATTTTGTCTAAAATAATATATTCACAATTATGTATAATAATTTAAATATATATATATATAAATACGTGAAAATGATTATACAAATATATATATATAAATATATATATATATATATATATATATATATATATATATATATATATATATATATATATAAATACGTGAAAATGATTATACAAATGAGTGTTTAGTGTTATTGCCCCTTATAATGGCAACCAAACTTTGCTTTATGATTATGTTGGTCTTGGGCAGGAATTTATTTTCTCTGTCTCAGTGGAGTTACACTAAACTCATAGTAGCAGGATAGTATCTTGGGAATAAGATGGTTACTTATACTTCAGCAAGAGAGGACTTTATTTTTCTACTCTTCCCCTAGGCACAAATTGTCTTTGCCGAGGGAGCAGCTATGGTTTATCTCCATCTATGAGTTAAGTCTCTTACAAGAGATGAGTCCAGGGAAACTATAAGAATCAAATAGCTAGTGAAGATGAGCATCTTTTCATATATCTGTTGGTCATATGTATGTCCTCTTGGGAGAAGTGTCTGTTCACGTCTTCTCTTCACTTTTTATTGGAATGTTTCCTTGCTTGCAGCTGAGCTTGATGAATTCTTTATATATTTTAATTATTAACCCCTTATTGGAGCTGTTGTTTGCATCTTCACTAGCTATTTGAGAAATGCAATTCAAAACTACAATGAGATACCAGCACACACCTGATAGATTGGCTATTATCTATAAGACAGGTAATAAAAAGTGTTGGAAAGAATGTGGAGAAAAAGGAACCCTCATACACTGGAGGAAATGCAAATTAATGCAACCATTATAAAAGAAAGTATGATGCTTCCTTAAAAAATTAAGAATAGAATAACCATATGACCCAGTGATCCCTCTATTGAGTATCTACCGCTGAAACTCGAAAACATTGGCGTATAAAGACACAATCACCCCATGTTCATTGCAGCATTATTTACAGTGGCTAAGACATGGAAACAACCAAAGTGTCCCTCAATAGAGGATTGGATAAAGAAGATGTAGTACATATATACAATGGAATACTACTCAGCCATAAAAAATTATGACATAGTGCCATTTATGGCAACATGGATGGACCTTGATAACAATATATTCCATGAAATAAGTAAATCAGAATGTTAAGAACTATGATTTCACACATAGGTTGGATATAAAACTGAGACTCATGGATATAGATAAAAGTGAAATGGTTACCAGAGGGAGGGGGAGTGAAATGTGAGAGAGGGGAATATGAGGTAGAGGGTAGGAGTAAGGATATAAAAAGGGACAAATATAAGGTGATGAAAAATGATTTGACTTTAGTTGACGTGTATACAACATAATTCAACAGTTCAAATGCTGTAAAGAAGTCACCTGAAGCCTATGTACTTTTATGGATCAATGTCACCCTATTAAATTTAATTTTTGAAATAAAACTTTTAAAGAAAAAATCAAATAGAAAGGCCGAGGAAAAAGAACCCTAATATTAGAAAAAGAGTCTTGGTTGGAGTTTCAGTGTCTTGCTTGGAGTAGCAGTAGACTGGAAATAGTCATTTGGCATTTCCATTATGGTCTCATGATTGGTGGGCTTAATTCATGATGGCTCAAAGAAGAGGGTTTCATGAGCCCTGTTTGAAGCTGGAGGACTTCATATTATCTGATCTCCATTATATTCTATTAATCGAAAAAGTCATGCCAGATTCTAGGAGAGGGAAAATGTACTCACATTTGCTACTCCAATGGGAGAAGTAGCAAAGATATTTTAGTTATTTTTAATCTCTCATTCTATTTCCCCCATCTCCTCATTCACATCCATTGTTTAATATCCATTAGGGGCATTGTTACCAATTTAAAATATTCAAGTGTAATTAAATTCAGGAGGGAAATACATGTAAACCTTATAAGGCTAAACTAAGAAGAAAAACAAGTAGAAGGAAATACCATTTTTATTGTTCCTTAGCTCTAATTTATATTCTGGTAGAAGATAATATGCTAGGCCAAGAACTTGTTTTACCTATTACGTAAAATTTTAACTTACTTTCTAACATTTAATTTTAAGTTATTTACTTCATGTCACAACTTCTTAAATTATTATTTAAAAATAAAATGTTTTACTATTTTATATTTTATCTATGTTAAGACAAAAAGTAAAATAAAAGCAAATTTAAGTAGCATTTATTTCATTTATTTTGTGGTAAAACCTAATATAACTGATTTTATTACCCCTGAAATTATCTGAATAGGTTGATAATATCGAGTGGTTTTGCTGGAAGGTAGCATTAAGAGAAATGCTTAATTTTTAATCATCTGAAGAATTTATATTAGAATCTTTCGAACAACCTTATCTATGGTGCTCCATACTCTTAAACTCTCTTCTTTTTATTGCCAATAAAACAGAAATGTTGAGAAGACAGAGTATGAACACATCAGCAAAATGTTGACAAGAATGACATTTTTACTGATTTTATTTTTATTACTTAAATAGTCTCTCCCAAAGTCATCAAAAAGAATTGTGATTCATATTTATGACTGATTCTAAATTTATAGAATGAAAAACATTGCCATTTTGTACACACTAATAAGTAAAAAAAAATGTTTTGAATACTTTTCCAAATATAATGTATAAAACATTTTGTTTGATGTCTTTACACATATGACTAAGAATGAAAAAAAAAGAGTACAGAGAAATGCCATCTGAAGCAGTCAATGAGTAATATTTATTTATCACATTTAATATTAGATGAACTAAAAATTTTATCTATGACTTAAACTATAATTGTAAGAATTAGTGGAGACCTACAAGTTTATTTTTATGCCTTTATTTATAATATTGCTTCTTAGGAAAGCAATTATATGTCCTTATTCATTTAGAAAATTTAATCCATTGTCATATGTGTAAAATTCGGTTCATATTGTTCTGACATACTGAATTTATGAAGAGCAAGTCATAATAAGCTCTGCTAAGAAGAAAACCCCACAATGATATTTAGTAACACCTCAGTACCTCTTTTAGTGGTGGGATTTAGTGCCAGCCTATAATTTGTGTTGTAGTTTTACTATCTAAAATATGTCTAGGTACACTGATCAATAAGCTATATTCTAAAGTGTGGAAGGTGCTTCCAGGTTATTGCACTGAAACTCTGAACCTGTCTACATCTATATATATATATTTTGGTCATTATTTACACTCTTCAGCCTTAGTTTATTTTATTTGGGAGATTTATATAACAGTTTCTGAAACAGAATCTGAAGAATATTTTTTTTTGGTCAGGACAATTCTATTATCTTCAGAAAATTACAAAAATGGTCAAAAGTTTAAAGAAAAGTTTAGCATTAACAAATGAATAAGACTATCTCATGACTTCAGTTTTAATTACTGCATATGCACCTTTGTTAATGTCTTTTTCTATTTAAATCAAAGCATTTCTTTTACATACAAAATTAGAAATGTTAATTAGTAACATATTTAAAAAAATAAAATGTAATTATTTCTTTCGCTCTTGCACAAAGATTTGTTAAATGAAAGGCCCTGTTAATTTAAACCCTATTACAAATTATGATTAATCTTTACAGTTACAATACTTATTGAGAATAAATTGCTTGAACCTTTAATAAAAAAAGTTGAATAATCATTAAATATATGTAATTTAAAAAGAAAGTTTCTTAAGTTCAAACACTTTTCTAACACCAAATCTAGTTAAAATTTAGTTATAATCAATAACTTTCAGATTACTGGTTTTGTAAAAATAGTTTGAGAGATACATGATATGCTTTACACTGCTTTGATACTAAAACACAGCACACTAAAAATTATTTTTTTCTAATTGGTAATATCATTGGCATTCATGAACTTTGCTCTTTTTAAACAGCAATTGCCAAAGCATAATCCCATTAGAACTAAACACATTTCTGTATTTTTAACGGATTCTTAGTATGCCTTAGACAGACTTAGTATGCTGTCTTTGGAAATATTGCCAGTCAAGAATAAACAATCACAAATAAGAAAATCACGCATGAAAAAACAGTGGTACTTTTTATGTAGTAGTATATTAAAATGAATGTGGTTTCAATCAGAACTTGAAAGCATACGTGCCTAACTAGGGCTCTATGTATGTATGTATGTGTGTATACAGGGATGTATATTTATACTAGCAAACACAGAAAACAAAAACTGCTTGCAAAATATATGTCGCCTGTTGGCTTTAATATCACACTAACACCAGCTAGGAAAGAGAATCAGTTAATAATGGAAAGATCATTCAGAGACTTTGTCCATTTGGAAGAGATATGTTTCTTCCAAAAGAAAATAGTGCCTTAGCATTTACTGAACACAAGTGCACATGCACACACACACACACACACACACACACACACACATGCAGAATTTTTTAAAAAAGAGTCCATTTATAATTATTTTATTTTATTTAAGAGAGAGAAAAAAAATAAGGGATAGAGAGAGTGAGAAACATAGATTTTTTATTCCACTTATTTATATACTCCTTAGTTGTTTTTTGTATGTGTCCTAACTGGGGATCAAACTCACAGCCTTGGTGCCTTGGACAATGCTCTAACCAACTAAGTTACCCAGCCAGGGTTCTAATTTTTTTTTAATTCTCCATTCATAAGAATTAATTATAACATTTGTCTCCTAAGAAATAAAAAAGGAAGTGGAAGTATATATTCCAGGGTGGGGCTTTCTATTCTCTCTGAAAAGACATTTTACTGGGAATTTTTACACAACTATGTCATACTTGAGAAAGAGTAGAGAATTGTAGTTGAAAAGTGTAAGTTTAGGTACTTATAATATCCAAGGTAAACCAGCACTCAAGGACATCTGTGACTGCCTTTTCTGTGTAACCATGATTCAGCTAGTAGGAATGCTTGAATGATTCAGAACTACCACCTCTTAGACAGTGGAGAGTGAACATAACTGGAGCCCGGGGCACGACACTTTATTGGTGCCCCTCTGAGTGCGAAGTATGTATATTTTATTATATATTCACCACCCAAGTCAAATCTTCTTCCATCACCATATATCCCCCCTTTATCCTCTTTTACCTCCCCTGAATCCCGTTCCTTCTTATAATTCCCAAACTATTGTCTATGTCTATGTGTCCTTTGTTTTGTTCTGTTTTGTTTGCTTATTACTTCACTTTTGTCATCCAGACCCCAATTCCCATTCCCTCTGACAGCTGTCAGTCTGTTCTTTATATCTCATCCATCTTTATTTTAAAACATGATGAAGGCAGGAAGTGAGAGTAAAACAAATAAAGTAGGGTGGTATACAGGCAGCATATCTGGAAAATTTCTTTGATAGGTGGGTATGAAGGTGGACATAGAAGCAGAAGTATGGAAGATAAAGTCAATAAAGATTTCAAAAAGCACTTGGCTGCAGAGAAATAATTCATAAGCATATAGCTACCAAATGGCCAATAACCTTTGAGTGTGAGTATATAATCAACTAAAAGTTCCTATGAATTAACTTGTTACTAAGACATACCAATGAACAGATTATAACATAAAAGAGGCCCTCTAAGAGCAACTTATAACAGATAATATGATAGAACCTTGAATTTTCAGGAATAAAGGAAGAAGAACAAAGTAATAAATATATAAGGCAAATTTTTATCCTCATGTATTTTTATTTTAAATATGAACAACTGGTTAAAGCAAACACAATAGCTTTGTACATACATACTCCCAATATATTATATGTAGTACATATACAAACTAAATTGAAGATCGGTGAGAGTACACAAATGACGTTACAGAGAAGGTGTTTTCTGGATATTACACAAAGCTCTAAATTATTAATATTAGGTACACTGTAAAAAGAGAGATCTAGGCCTGACCTGTGGTGGTGCAGTGGATAAAGGATTTACGTGGAATGCTGAGGTCACTTGTTGGGAACTCTGGGCTTTCCTGGTCAAAGCACATATGAGATTTGATGCTTCCTGTTCCTCCCTCCTTCTCTTTCTCTCTAAAATGAATGAAGTCTTATAAAATATTTTATAAAAGAAGAGAGATCTATATATAACAAATGAGTTTTAAAATACAGAGAGATACAGTGGTGCCTTGAGATACAAATTTGATTTCTTCTGTAACTGAGCTCGTAAGTCAGTCAACTTGTATATCAAACAGCCGATACTGGACCCATGTGCCAATGCACCAACTAGTGGCAGCTTCCCGAATCACAACTCATATCTCAGAATTTTGCTCAAATCTCGAAGAAAAATACAGAACCAGTCACAGCCCGTATCTTAAAAAAATTCATATGTTGGTCTGTTTGTATCTCAAGCTACCATTGTATAGCTAAAAAGCCAGTAATTTAAAGAAGAAAAATTTTTTAAAATTTAAATAATTAATAAAAATCAGGAAAGGGAAACAAACCCATAATGCAAAAAAGACAGTATAATTATTCATAACAATAAAATAATGGTTGTTATGGTATTAATAATTATATGAAATATTAATTGTTGAAACACTTCAAAAACAATTTTAAAACTAAGAAAAATTTTTATAACTGTATTTCCATCATCATAATAATTTTTCTTTCTATTAGGAATTAGTAAGTTTGATGAGTCTGAAGTGATTCAGGCATTTAGCATTTTCACTTTTGCCCTGCTGTTTTAAACTATCTGACTCTTTAGAATATTGACTAATTATATTTTAAAATCTGTGTTGTTCCATTCTAGGAATTTTTCTAACTGTGGTAATACTTTATTCATATTTATTTTTTCTTTTCCATTTTTCTTTCTTTACCCCTCACCCCCAGCAACCACATATTTCTTTGTAGCCAATTCTCTTTGCACTCACCCAGAATACATTTAACCGCTTCCCCAACTTTTCGTATCTTACATTCTTTTCTTTTTTCTTATTTTATATTGGTAATTTTAACTTGAGTTCCATGGACCCCATGAGCTTAGATGAGCTTCAGGAAATCTGTTAGCACTCTAAAAGCTAGTGTATTTTATTTGTATTGAATGTGTTTTTTCCCCTCAGTAGAGGATCTTTAAAGTCTTAAAGATATAAAATGAATAATCAGAAAATTACCAAGATGAAGATCTATCATTCCTCTCCTGTTTCTCCATATGCTTTCCTCTAGTGTCTATACACTTTTCTGCCATAGTAAACTATTAGTGAAAAGCTATGATTTTTTCTCTCAATTTTATTTCTAGAGTTTCTCTTTCTACTTTCACTTATGTAAAAGATAAAATGTTTCCCTTTAAGAATCTTCACTGTACTGGTAGAAGATAAATAGCTCCCTGGTAGTGTCTAATTGGAGGGGTCAAAATACAACCCACCCAAAGTTCAGATATTTTGTACATGCCAATTCCCAGGAACAGGAACTATGCATTCCTTTCTGCATTCATGTAACAAAAATAAAAAAAATTTCCACTGTCTTACAGTTAATTTAGAAGACACTGCAGAGATCTTAAAACTTAAAACTCACTATTTTAAACTATTTTAAGATATCAAAACTTCCAATAGAAAGCCAGCCATTCTTCCATGTTTTCTTTGAAACAGACAATTATTTTGAACATGTTTTCTTCTCATTCCTCATAATTGATTAAATATTAAAGACAACTAATTCTTTTTAGAATTAATTGATAAAGATCATTCGGAACATAAAAGTGTTTCTCAAATTGTGTGCCTGATCATAGCAAGAGGTGTTCTAGAAGAAACATATATACAGTTCATAAACACTTCTGATAATCCTTTAGTAAAGAAATTCATTTCACTTAATTAGCATTCTCACAGACATTAACTTTCAGGACACCTACTACATGTTTATTTATCTAGAAGAGAATTATTTTGTAGAAACCATTTGAAGAAATCATGGACTATACAAAAAATATTCTATTTTACTTGAGGTACAGATACAACATAATTAAAAGTGGCATCCTGAAATTTATTTCAATCCTATATCTACATTTTTTAAACAATGGAAAATCCAATAAGCCAACCATAGAAAAAAATATCAAAACTAAAAATAACTATGAAATTCCACAGGTAACCCACACTTAACAGAAAAAAAATAGATGGAGGTATTAGAAAGATTATTTGTTATTATTTACATCTAAAGTGGTCAGTTGAGAAAGGCCCAGTCTTTTTTTCTTAATTCAAAAGTTTTATCTTAACTCTAAGTTGTTTAGTTTGAATGATCAACATATAGAAAGTAACAGTAAATTAGTATAAGAGTGATAACCTATAATTTTTGAGGAAAACTTAATGTCCTTGAAAATAGCACTGGAGCCTAACCAGGCGGTGGCGCAGTGGATGGAGCGTCAGACTGGGATGCGGAAGACCCTGGTTCGAGACCCCGAGCTCGCCGGCCTGAGTGCGGGCCCATCTGGCTTAAGCAGAAAGCTCGTCAGCTTGGACCCAAGGTTGCTGGCTCAAGCAAGGGGTTGCTCAGTCTGTTGAAGGCCCGCGGTCAGGGCACATGTGAGAAGGCAATCAATGAACAACTATGGTGTTGCAATGGCAACGAAAAACTGGTGATTGATGATTCTCACCTCTCTCTGTTCCTGTCTGTCTGTCCCTATCTATCCCTCTCTCTGACTCTCTCTCTGTCCCTGTAAAATAAATAAATAAATGAAACATTTTTTAAAAAAGAAAATAGCATTGGACTGAATTTGATACCATGATACACTAAAAAGAAAATAGAGAAACAAAGGAGGTCTAATTAATATTGACAAACAGTTACAGAGAAATTCCAATGAAGTTTACACTTTTCTAGGAGGATATTAGGAAACTTCACTTTGATATTTGTATTAGTTTTGTTAACTGAAAAATACAAAATGTAAAGATGATTTTTATTTGTGAAGATGTCTGTAATGGAGCCAACCAGAAAAAGAAATATATCACAAAATCACATACAGAATGCAAAAGGGACATATTCTAACATTGTCTATCAGACTTTCCCCATTTTTGCTTTCACACTGCTTTCACGATTTGGCCTTATGAGAAAGACTTTGTTTTCTGCTGCTAGCTATGGGCAAACTGCGGCAAGGAACTATCAACATTCCTTCCAAAAAATGAACAGCGACAGTCTTTCCCTAGCTTATTATCCATGTCTCCAGAACTAAACCACTTAATACAAATAAAATGTCTTCTCGTGTTTAGACCTTTAGAAATACATACATTAGCCATAGACAAGAAATCATCCCCAAGGAAGATGTTTTTGCTTGCTGTATAGATTTTTGCCTGCAAAAAAAATGTAATAAACAATTGGGTGGTTCTGATTTCTGTGGAATTTGGGAATGAGTGTTGCATTGTTATCTCTTGAAAATGCAATTTATGAAGAAGAACAGAGGCTTTGGAGTCAGGCTTTCTTCACATGTGAGGACAACCATTTACAAGTGTGCATGTTAAATAATTATTGAATATCTTTAAAAATAGCAGCCTGCCTCATTTGAAAAATCACATGATAGCTATCACATACTACTTTAAGTAGTATAGTTAAGTGTAAGTACAGTGCATACTGTGTAATAGAGCCTTAGCAAATGGTAAAAATAAGTTTTCATTCCCTTCTTTTTAAAAATCATTACTGTAAGGCCAGTGGCCAGATTCTCATTGAATTCAGGCAGACAGTAAAGGAACAGCAGAGCAGGAGGATGGTGGGCCATGCCAATTTATTGGCGGCTCACTGAGACAGGCAAGGCAAAAGAAGACAAAGAGAGAAAAAAACCCTGCTTTTTGCAGTGGAGGGCAAGGAAGAAAAAATCCAACTGCACTTCTCAGTGGCAGGGCGCAATCCCTGCTCCTACACTAGTTGCACAAAGGGTCTGCAGCAGGTAAACCTATGAGCAAGCCTAACAGCCATTTTCCCCACAATTACCAAAAGAATGTCGCTTTTTTGTGTGTGAATTTGCTCTGATCATCATAAATCAACTATTCTATATCTGCAATTATTCTGGAGATATAAGTTAATCATTAGTAAGTTAATCAAATGGATGCATACACACAGACACACTATATATATATATATGTGTGTGTGTGTGTGTGTGTGTGTGTGTGTGTGTGTGTGTGTATAAATGTACTAAAGCAGGTAATATGAAGTTATTAATTTTATCCTCAGCAGTGTTAGAAGTGGTTAGCAATGTGAATTTTATAGGCAGGAAATAAGGGTAACGCTTCCTCTCAGACCAATATACAGATCTTTGGAAATGCTCTGCTATCATTACAACACACTCCTGATCAATCAAGGCAAAGCTGATGTTCAGCCTAGGAAATCACTAGCATAGATCAGTGTGATCAGGAGGTAAGCAGTCTCCAGAAATTTAACACATTGAACCATTTAACTCAATGTAAACAAAGTAGGATTGTTTAAAAATAACTTGGCTAACTCCAAAGTCAGACACTTTTAGAAGAATAAATGTTCTTTACTGAAATCTAAAGATAAATATATCTTTGGCCACATTCTTTTGTTTTAAATAAAGAAACCATTATAGACTATGAAAATAAAAAGCATTATTAAAATTACAAAGGTAGTAAAGATTTCTAAGAATGAGTTTTGTCTTAGAGTAAGAATGCAGAGAGACAAAATTCTGAATATTTTATGTTTCTTATTAAACTTAACAACAATACACCCAAGAAGCCACATTTACTTAGGTGTTGCTTACAAACTACTTAGAATAAATAAGTATAAGAAAGACAATAGCACAACTTTCACATTAAGTGTATGTCAGCAGTGGGTATATTAACCCAGGATTTCAGGTCATGGGCTAGATCGGTAGTCTACATCTCCAAGCAACTAGATGGGGTTTCAAAGGGCTGGCCACCATGCTTAAGAGCCCTAGCAGCCACTGCTATACTGGTATAAGAGGCAGACAAATTAACTTCGGGACAAGACCTAAAAGTGTGGGTGCCACCTGAAGTAGTGACTCTGATAAATGCCAAAGGACATTACTGGCTCACAAATGGCCATCTCACTAAGTACCAGAGTTAATTATGTGAAAACTTGTAATAGAGGTATGTACCACTTTAAATCCAGCAACACTGCTCCCGGTGAATAAGGAAAAGCCACAACACAATTGCTTAGGAGTACTTGATATAGTGTACTCCAGCCGGTTGAACTTGCTAGATCAACCCGTAAGAGACTCAGATTAGGAGCTGTATATAGATAGAAGCAGCTCTGTCAACTCACCAGCGGAAAGGCAAGCAGGGTATGTACTGATTTCTGCTTTGCCTTTCTTACTCTGCAAGGCCATAGAGCCAAAAAGAAGGCTCTTGACAACTGGGGCAAGGACCTCAAATATTTAGGAGAAATTCTTCAGCTGCTGGAAGCAGTGTCGGAGCCAAAACAGATAGCAATGATCCATTGCCAAGGACATCAGAAGGCCGGAAAGGTAGAAGCCTATCCCATCTGAACTGAAAAGGCCAGAGAAGTAACAAGGATTGCTCAGAGAAGTAATTCCAAGGTTTGGACCACGGCCCAGCCTTTGTGGCTAAGGTAGTATAAGAAACAGCTCAAGCATTAGACATCACCTGGAAAATTCACACAGTATAAAGACAGACCTCAGAGCTCAGGAAAGGTGGAATGCATGAATAGAACTTTGAAGTTAGGGTTTAGCAAATTATGCCAGGAAACAGGTCTTAAACAGGTACAAACTTTGCCTCCAATATTATTTAAGGTTTGGTGCACCGCTCCAAGAACACCGGGTATTCATCTTATGAGGTATTATACAATAGGCTTTCCCCAATATTATGTAGCTTGCCAAGGACTCCCTGAGAATTAGGAGAAACAACTACATAGGTAATTAAAAGCTTCAGGCAAGGTAGCCAGTACCTTATCCAAGTAGGTGCTAGATAGGACTCTGATCAGTTTGTTCGCCCCTGTGCAATCTTTTTTCCCCAGGAAACCAGGTGTGGTTCCAGGATTAGAATCCAGCTTCCCTTTGACCTATGTGGAAGGGACCCTACATCATGATCCTGACCACTCCCACTGCTGCCAAGGTAGAAGACATATCCGCTTAGATGCATCACAGCTGGCTGAAGCCTGTGGTCCCAGTGGAGACACCTTTGTAGACAGCAGAGACTAACCCGGCCAACCCTTTTAAGTTGACCATAAGAAGGACAACATGCTCTGCTCCAGCCACAAACTGGGAGCTGGCTGGTCCACATATGACCGAAGCCTGGGAAATCTCGCCATGGAAATCCTTATACTTAGAATCTGAGGAGAGAGGGGAACTATGGCAGAGGACTGTGAACTAGGTATCCATGTCACCAAGTAAGGCCAAAAGGTCTTCACTACCTTGCTTGTCTATAGCTTCTATGAGTATAAGGGAACTCAGAAAGGAACCTGTACCTATAATCAGACTCAACCTGACCAGGCAGTGGCACAGTGGATAGAGCATCAGGCTGGGATGCTGAAGACCCAGGTTAGAGACCCTGAGCTCACCAGCTTGAGCACAGGCCCATCTAGCTTGAGCAAAAGCTCACCAGCTTGGACCCAAGGTCATTAGCTTCAGCAAGAGGTGGCTCGGTCTGCTGAAGGCCCGCGGTCAAGGTACATGTAAGAAAGCAATCAATGAACAACTAAAGTGTTGCAAGGAAAAGCTGATGATTGATGCTTCTCATGTCTCTTTGTTCATGTCTGTCCCTATCTGTCCCTAATCAGACTCAATATTCAGTGTGCAACCCAGGGGATAACCAGCCCTATGTCTGTTATAACCCTACAGGTCCTCATACTACAACAATATTTGAAATAAAACTAGCAGCAGGAGTATAGGGGAAATAGGCAGAAGGACCAACAATAGCCTAGACCAAAGTTAAAGGAAACCCCAATAGCCTTTTTAGGGGATAGTTCTCAGCCTTTAGTATGTTTAAAACCCTAGTAGGAGCAGTCTTACTACTCCTAGGAATTTGCTTAGTAGGTCTATGTTTGTTGCCATTATGAATAAACAGCAAAAGAAACATGAGAGAGGCCACAGTACAGCAATGAACAACAGCCCATGTATACTTTACCCACCACTATCAGGCCTTCCCCTTAGAATCAGGTAAAAAATGTGAGACTCCAGTTTAAAAGAAATTCTGAACTCTCAGAGGGGGGAATGAGAAAGGAGGGGCAGGCTTCCTCTTCACTGAGAAGGAAGAAATGAAAAGAATACAGGGAAAAGTAGCCAGCCAGGGTAACCGCCGAGTCTGACAGTGATAAATTATCTATATCCCATAGTTACAATACAAAACAAAACAGCAAGATCTGTATGTAACTATGACCAGTGATCTGGAAACCCTTTTCCCCTTGCTTACTCCAGCGAAGCTTTCCCTCCCCTCTCCTTGAGTCCTGGGAAACCTTAAACAAAGAAATCACATGCCCATTGCTTAGATACTGTAAAGGTATATAACCTGTAAGAAAGTCAACTTTGGGGAGCGCGTGTTTTGGAACTACAAACACCACGTGTTTTGCCACTTTTAATAAATACTACTTCCTTCATCAAGTTATCTGGGTGTTTTTGTCCTCCTTTGATTCCTGCATTATGTGGCATAGAAATATTGTCTCATAGCTATACAAATGAATTAAAATTTCCTTCATTTTTAGCTATCAATAATAAACAGAAGGGGATTTTATAAATATTTCATAAAACATAGAGTAAGCTTGTAACTGCTTATAGGTTCATGCATGCCAAATATTGGAAAATTTAACTGTAAAGAATGTAATTTTAAGCACATTATAAACATATACTTTACTGAAATATAGAAAAAAACAGGTTTTTAGCAATAGGTACCTTTAAAAGGCTCTTAGCATAAGTAACTTCATTTAGCTTCTCTTTCATCTTAAACTCTAAACAACCCCAGAACATACTTAGGTCTAACACTCCCTACCCCCCACCTAGAAGTTAGTTTTGCCAAGTGCAGATATGTCAGGGGTGGGTTGTAAATCCTAGAACAGTGGTTCTTAACCTTTTTTGAGGTATCAAACCCACCAGTTTTATATGCGCATTCACAGAACCCTTCTTTAGTGATAAATAAAATATGATTTTCCCCCCAAATTTAAGACATAGGATTATGTTTTTCTACTGGTCCACAAAATGAGCCGTGCATGAACATCACCTTGCTCAAAGAACAAAACCAACAAAGTGAATGAACTCATAACAAATTATGGTATTACTTTATTCTGGCCTCCGCGGCAGAGGCTTCTCCTAACCCCTGAGACCGACTCATCGAACCCCTAGGGTTCGATAGAACCCAGGTTGAGAACCACTGTCCTAGAATATTTAGTAGAAATGTTTTTGTTAAGCATGCAAAACATTTATCACTACTGTGTTATCATCTTCAAAGCTTATGATCTTAGTGTGTAGAAACTATTTTTTTTCTTTAAATGATCTTATAAACATTGTAACAAGACAGTAAGATTTAATGAGCTTATTAACGAGATTAATGAATATGTTTTATTGCTTTTGTACCATGCTTTACTGAGCTTCCCCTCCTTCGCATAACTCAACCAGTATGTGATTTTTGTCTTTAAAAGCATGATTTGACTGACTTAGGTCTCCGTGTGGTCACCGGCTTTAAAATAAAGACTCTTTAATTTGGCTACTTAATTGTGTGGCAAAACATCTGTTTCTCATTGTTCCAATACAACATTATAAAATATAATTGCTAAATTATTCTTTAAACTGCATTTTCTAGGATCTAAATACCATAAAGATTTTATGCCCACAAGCTTCAATCATGAACAGGCTGCATTCTGAAAGAAGAGATATTTCTAAACATGTCACCCACAAAATTATAACCTAATTAAATATACATTTTGTGCCTGTTAAGACTTTTGTTAATATTGAAGAATAATTTTGCATAAATTGAAATATACTTGAATATTTTTGTGATTATAAATTCATATACAAGCTGGAAGTTCAAATATTTGTAACAAGTTTTTTATTATTCTACTGCTCAAGAAACATTCTATATATCCTGTTATCTGTACTTTAATATATTTCTAAGATCTTCCATGTTCATTGCTATCATCCTGGCCCAAGCCACCATCATATTTTGGCTGAGTTCCTCCAAAATTCCAAATGATATTATTTAGGTTTGATGTAACAACAAATGACTACACAAATATCAGTGATTTCAGCCACAAACATTTAGTTTAGTTTATATTTCATGGGTGGTTAGAATGTCTGTAGCTCTTAGACTCTGTTGAACTTTCTGGGCTTGGCTTATTGTGGCACAGCTAGGCATGGGTTTCACATTCTTTTAGTCTAGTTTCAAGGAAGAAGGAAAAGCTACTATCTGTGAAAGGCTGATTTCATGAAACATGGTAGTAGCCTGAGGACAAAGTAGGGGGGCCAGTTGGACAGATACTAACTATACACACGTGCATTTAAAGTTTGTATTTAAATGTGGCAAAAGTCACACCTTCTCATCTTTCATTGACAATATGTGGAGAAACAGTATATAAGAAATCTATGGCCTGACCAGGTGGTGGCGCAGTGGATAGAGCGTCGGACTGGGATGCAGAAGAACCAGGTTCGAGACCCCGAGCTTGCCAGCTTGAGCGTGGGCCCATCTGGCTTGAGCAAAAGCTCATCAGCTTGAACCCAAGGTCGCTGGCTCCAGCAAGGGGTTACTCAGTCTGCTGAAGACCTACGGTCAAGGCACACATGAGAAAGCAATCAGTGAACAACTAAGGTGTTGCGATGGCAACGAGAAACTAATGATTGATGCTTCTTACTTCTTTTTGTTTCTGTCTGTCTGTCCCTATCTATTCCTCTCTCTGACTTTCTCTTTGTCCCTGTAAAAAAAAAAAGAAAGAAAGAAAGAAAGAAAGAAATCTATGAATTTGAACTCAATTGAACGTAAACAATAAGGGTGACAAAAAATGGCTTCAGGAATGACTGAGTCATTTACTCAGGGTGGGATAAGCATACACTGCAGTTTCACCTGAAGCCAGGAGGATGATCTTAACACTTGACTGCTGACCTAGTTAATTACTTCAGAATGTGGACACCTTTCTTTGTTCCTAGAGGTTATGTATGAAGAACCTTCATGTAATAACCTCCAGCCAAAATTTTTCTATAAATATACATAGGGTATCAGACTGCACCGGAAGCTCTAGAAAACTCTTCCTTGTCAATGCATACAGCAGGTGGCCAACTCTGGAGTCCAGGCTGACGCTTCCTGGTCTGGTGATGTGTTCATCAATGGTTTGGTCAAATTTGTACATACTAATATTTTTTTCCTTAGTCTATTGCTTTTAACTAGCTATTATCCTAGAAGCCAGGCTGATGTTTCTTTGTTTGGTAATGGTGTATATCTTATTGTTGGGTTAATATTTTTTATTTACTCTACTTTAGGTTACATAAGTTCAAACACCTTTTGATTTTGCCTTGATTTTTTTTTTTTACTGTTATTAATTGTATGGCTGGGTGCTAAGGCCATGCAGATTCACATTGAATTCAGGCAGACAGTAGAGAAATTGTGAAGACAGAGAAAGGAGAAGCCATTATGTTTATTAGAGTCTTGCAAAGGTAGAAGAGCAAGAAGGCAGGGAAAACTGCTTCTCTTTCTCTCACAAGAATCCCAAGCAAAAGAGGTGTGTGGGGGAGATTTTTTTCTGGCAAACAATAGCAACAAATGGACCCTCCCAATTGCAGCTGGCAATCCACAATCTACATTGTGCTGCCCTGAGGCCCTATACATACCATATACACAGGGTGCTGCTTGGTGCCCATGCACCACCAATCAGTCAAAGTGCAAGTGAACAAGCCTAACACATTTGTAACACACTTGTTTGCTCAACATTAATCATAATAAATTTCTTCATAAAATCCATCAATGAGTAACTGCAACTCTCTACTATGACTCCTGCACAGCACATCGTAACAGGTCTATCGTCAAGCTCAGTCAATGCAATGGAAAAGTATATATTTTACTTATACAAGGAAATAATAAAAGCAAGCAGTGACCAAATACATATGAACAAATAATATATCAATTATTTGACACAGTATAACTGCATAACCTTGTGTAAGGTCAGTGACCACTGCAATGGCCATGCTAGTTCAGGTTCCCATTAGATTTAAAATCTTTTTATTTATTTATTCATTTTAGAGAGGAGACACAGAGTGAGAGAGAGAGAGAGAGAGAGAGAGAGAAAGGGGGGAGGGGCTGGAAGCATCAACTCCCATATGTGCCTTGACCAGACCAGTGCAGGGTTTTGAACTGGCGATCTCAGTGTTCCCAGGTCGATGCCCCATCCACTGCGCCACCACAGGTCAGGCCCCATTGGATTTAGGGGCAGATGGTAAAGGAACTGTGGAGCCAGAAAATAGTAGGTCATTTTATTTACTAAAGTCTCGTAAGGGCAATCAAGCAAACAGGCAGGGAAACAGGGAGTGCTAGGCCACCACCAGCCTCAGCACTCCCCCACAAAACAAGCCAGGGGGACCACTGCAGCAAGAAGTCCTCAATTTGTAATCTGCCACCCTGAGGGTAAGCACCCCCAGACTTCCACAGACAGTACACACATGGCTGCCCCAATACAAGCAAGCAAACCTAAAAATATTTGTTACAAACTTATTTGCCCAACACCTTGTTATATTTGAGAGTTTTTTCCCTCAAATAGTATTCAAATGATTCCATTAAAGTAGAAATCAGATATATTACTCTTCTGCTTAAAATTTCTCAGTGGCTTCTCACTTAATTACTGAAGTAAAATACAACAAAGTCATTAATATGTCCTGTCTTATCTCCATTTTTTTTTTTATCATTGCATTCTTTGCAAAAACGACCTGCTTATCAGTTTTGGAACACAGCAAGCCCATTCTATCTCAGCTCCATTGCAATCTCCCATATGGTCTCCTGACTCTTTCCCTTACCTCCTTCAGGTCTCTTGAGTAAACAAGTTTTTGCTCGCTTGTATTGGAGTAGTGCCATGTCTGTGTAGTCTATGGAAGGCTGTGGGTGCTTGTCCTCAAGGAGGTAGATTGCAAAATTACAGACTGCCTGCCTTCACGGGGAGAGGCCATTGTTTGCTATTGATTCCTGGAGAAGAGGTTTCTTTCCCTAGCCTATATTGCTAGAGAGTCCAGAGAGAGAAAGAGCTGCGGAGCTTGGGAGCCCTGGGATTTCAGCCCAGCCAGTTTGGCTGGGTACTAATGAGGCTGGTGGGGGTCTATGAGTCCAGTGAGTCTAAAAAGAGAAGTGGTCCTTCCAGCCTGTTTGCTTGTCTGCCCTTACAAGACTTTAATAAATGGAATGCCCCACCATTTGCTGGATCCACAGTTACTTTATGGTCTGTCCGCCTGAATCCAATGGGAACCTGCACCTATATGGCTACGATGGCCACTATAGCAGCCACTGGCCTTACAAGGTCTTTCTTTAAATATCTGGGTGGCTCAAATACGTTTGCAAATATGATATATGTATATGTTTGCTCACTTATAGTTTGCATTGGGTGTGAGAGACAGGCTGTAATAGCTGAGCAAAAGTTTTCATCCTTGCCCTTGGTGCCCAGGCTTGTGGCCTGAGTATGGTGCACAATTCCACCCGTGGGAGAGGGGCAAAGGTCGAGACTAGCTGAGGCTTATAGAGACAGGCACAAGAACACAGCCCCTCCCACAAAGGTGAGGCAGAAACTGCAGCAACATCCGCAGCGGCTGGTACCAGCAATACCCATACCCAACAGCTCTAGGAAGCGGCAGAGGGGATGGTGATCTGGCACACAGACCACATCTAGGGAACACAGAGGCAATACACATTAGACTCCAGTAGCCAAACGCTTCTTACACACAGACAAAATGGGCAGGCAAAGAAATGCAAACCAAATGAATCTAGAGAAATCCCCAGAGATGGACCTGAATGAAACAGATATAACCAAACTACCAGATGCAGAGTTGAAAATAACAATAGTTAGGATGTTCAAAGAGCTTAGAGCATCAATGGATAGTCATTACGAACTCGTAAATAAAGAGATAGCAAGTATAAAAAAGGAAATTGAAATAATAAAAAAGAATTAAACAGAAATGACAAATACAGTATCAGAACTAAAGACCACGGTGGAAGGAATTAAAAGCAGGATGGATAAAGCTAAGGATCAAATTAGTGATTTAGAGGACAAAATAAATAAAGGCACAGAGGCAGAGCAGAAAAAGAAGAGAGACTCAAAAAATGTGAGGAAACTCTAAGGGAGATCTATGACAACATGAAGAGAAATAATATCCACATCATGGGGATTCCCGAAGAAGAAGAAAAAGAACCAGGGATAGAAACTTTGTTCAATAAAATTATAGTTGAAAACTTCCCTAAATTAAGACTGGAAAACATTTCACACATTCAAAAAGCACAGAAAATTCCATTAAAGAGAAACCCAAAGAAATCTACACCAAGACAGATCATAGTTAAAATACCAAAGTCAAGTGATAAAAAGAAACTTTTTAAAGCTACTAGAGAAAAAAAGGTTATCACCTACAAAGGAGCCCCCATAAGGATGACATTCGACTTCTCAACAGAAACACTTGAGGCCAGAAGGGAATGGCAAGATATATTCAAAGTAATGCAGAACAAGATTCTACAACAAAGACTACTTAATCCAGCAAGGCTAACATTTAAAATAAAAGAAAAAATAAAGAGCTTCTCAGACAAAAAAAATTCAAGGAATTCATTAAAACCAAACCAATTCTGCAAGAGATGCTAAGGGGCCTGTTGTGAACAATTCAAATGGGGGAAAAGAATATAGCAAAAGAAGAATACAGCTCTAAAGAATAAAATGACAATAAACAACTACATATCAATAGTAACCTTAAATGTAAATAGATTAAATGATCCAATGAAAAGACATAGGATAGCTTCGTGGATAAAGAAACATAACCCATACATATGCTGTCTACAAGGGACACACCTTAGAAGAAAAGATGCACATAGACTGAAGGTAAAATGATGGAAACAATATTTCATGCAAATAAAAATGAAAAAGAAAGCCGGGGTGGCAATACTTATATCTAACAAAATGAACTTTAAAACAAAGACTATAGTAAGAGATAAAGAAGGACACTACCTAGTGATAAAGGGAACAATTCAACAGGAAGATATAACTATTATAAATATCTACGCAACAAACATAGGAGCCCTGACATACATAATGCAGACTTTGATGGATATAAAGGGCGAGATTAATGGCAATACTATAATAGTAGGGAATTTAAATACCCCACTCACATCACTGGATAGATTCTCAAGAAAGAAAATTAACAAAGAAACAGCAGACTTAAAGGATACACTAGATCAACTCGATTTAATAGGTATCATCAGAAGTTTTCACCCTAAAGCAGTAGAATATACATTTTTTTCAAGCGCTCATGGTACATTCTCTAGGATAGACCACATGTTAGGACACAAAAGTGGTCTCAACAAATTTACGAAGATTGAAATCATATCAAGCATTTTCTCTGATCACAATGGCATGAAACTAGAAATTAACCACAAAAGAAAAACTGAAAAATACTCAAACACTTGGAAACTAAATAGCATGTTATTAAATAAGAAATGGATTAAGAATGAGATCAAAGAAGGAATAAAAAAGTTTCTAGAAATGAATGATAATGAGCATACATCAACTTAAAATATATGGGACACAGCAAAAGCAGTACTGAGAGGGAAGTTCATAGCACTACAGGCATATCATTAGAAGCTAGAAAAAGCTCAAATATGCAACTTGACCCTGCATCTAAAAGAACTAAAAAAATAACAGCAAATAAAGCCTAGGACTAATAGAAGGAAGGAAATAATAAAGATCAGAGCAGAAATAAATGACAAAGAGGCTAAAGAAACAATACAGATGATCAATGAAACCAAGAGCTGGTTCTTTGAAAAGGTAAACAAGATGAATGAATCTTTAACTAGACTCACCAAGGAAAAAACAGAGAGGACTCAAATAAAATTAGAAAGGAGAGGGGAGAAATAACAACTGACAGAACAGAAATACAAAGTATTGTAAGAAAGTACTAAGAAGAACTCTATGCAAAAAAATTAAACAGCCTAGATGAAATGGACAAATTTGTTGAAATATACAATCTTCCAAAAATCAATCTGGAAGAATCAGAACACCTAGACAGACCAATTACAACAAATGAGATCGAAACAGTTATCAAAAAACTCCCAACAAAGGAAAATGTTGGGCCTGATGGCTTCAAAAGAGAATTCTACCAAAAATTCAAAGAAAAACTAATGCCTATCTTTCTCAAGCTATTTAAAAAAATTCAAAAGGAAGGAAGACTTCCAAACTTCTTTTATGAGGTGAGCATAATTTTGATCCTGAGACCAGGCAAAAACAACACAAAGAAAAAATAATTATAGGCCAATATCTCTGGTGAATTTAGATGCTAAAATCCTCAACAAAATATTAGCGAACCGGATCCAGCAATATATGAAAAAAAATCATGATCAAGTGGGATTTATTCTGGAGAGGCAAGGCTGGTTCAATATTTGCACATCAATCAATGTGATTCATCACATAAACAAAAGGAAGGGCAAAAATCCCATGATAATTGCAGTAGATGCAGAAAAAGCATTTGATAAAATCCAGCACCCATTCATGATTAAAACTTTCAGTAAAGTGGAGATACAGGGAACATACCTTAACATGATAAAGGCCATCTATGACAAACCCACATCCAACATCATACTAAATGGGCAAAAATTTAAAGCAATCTCTTTAAAATCAGGAACCAGGCAGCGGTGCCCCCTTTCACCATTCTTATTCAATATAGTTCTAGAAGTCTTAGCCACAGCAATCAGACAATAAGAAGAAATAAAAGGCATTAAAATTGAAAAAGAAGTAAAACTTTCATTATTTGCAGATGATGTGATATTGTATTTAGTAAATGCCAAAGTCTCAGTCAAGAAACTATTGGACCTGATAAATGAATTCAGCAAGGTAGCAGGATATAAAATTAATACTCAGAAATCAGAAGCATTTTTATATACCAACAATGAACTGTCAGCAAAAGAAATTAAGGAAACAATCCCCTTCACTATTGCAACCAAAACAATAAAGTACCTAGGAGTAAAACTAACCAAAGAGTTTAAAGACTTGTACTCAGAACATTATAAAATATTGATAAAAGAAATCAAGGAAGGTACAAACAAGTGGAAGCATATACAGTGTTCATGGTTAGGAAGAATAAACATCATTAAAATGTCTATATTACCGAAAGCAATTTATAAATTCAATGCAATATTAATTAAAATAGCAATGACATACTTCAAAGATATAGAACACATATTTCAAAAATTTATATGGAACCAAGAAAGAACACAAATTGCCTCAGCAATCTTAAAAAGAAAAAAATATGGCAGGAATTATCACTCTTTCGGATATCAAGGTATACTACAAGGCCCTTGTTCTCAAGACAGCCTGGTACTGACATAAGAACAGGCACATAGATCAATGGAACAGAACAGAGAACCCAGAAATAAGCCCACACCTTTATGGACAACTGATATTTGATAAAGGGGAAAGAGCATACAATGGAATGAAGACAGCCTCTTTAACAAATGGTGTTGGGAAAATTGGACATCTACCTGCAAAAAAATGAAACTAGACCATCAACTTACACCATTCACAAAAACAATCTCAAAATGGATAAAAGATTTAAATGTAATCCGTGAAACCATAAGCATCTTAGAAGAAAACATAGGCAGTAAGCTCTCCAACATCTGTTGCAGCAATATATTTGCCGATTTATCTCCTCGGGCAAATGAAATAAAAGGCAAGATAAATAAATGGGACTATATCAAACTAAAAAGTGTTTGCACAGATAAAGACAATAAGAACAGAATTAAAAGAAAAACCACACAATGGGAGAACATATTCAACAACACGTCTGATAAGGGATTAATAACAAAATTTATAAAGAATTTAAAAAACTCAACATCAGGAAGACAAACAATCCAATTCAAAAATGGGCAAAAGAAAGGAATAGAAATTTCTACAAAGAGGACATACAGATGGCCAACAGGCATATGAAAAAGTGCTCAACATCACTAATCATTAGAGAAATGCAAATTAAAACCACAATGAGATATCACCTCACACCAGTCAGAATGGCGCTCATAAGCAAAACAACACAGAATAAGTGCTGGCGAGGATGTGGAGAAAAGGGAACCCTCCTGCACTGCTGGTGGGAATGCAGACTGGTGCAGCCACTGTGGAAAACAGTATGGAGATTCCTCAAAAAATTAAAAATCGAACTACCTTTTGACCCAGCTATCTTACTTTTAGGAATATACCCTAAGAACACCATAGCACTGTTCGAAAAGAAGAAATGCACAACCTTGTTCATAGCAGCATTATTCACAGTAGCAAAGATCTGGAAACAGCCCAAGTGTCTGTCAGTTGACGAGTGGACTAAAAAGCTATGGTACATATATACTATGCAATACTACTCAGCCATAAGAAATGATGACATTGGATCATTTGTAACAACATGGATGGACCTTGATAACATTATACTGAATGAAGTATGTAAATCAGGAAAAACTAAGGACTATATGAGTTCATACATAGATGGGGCATAATAATGAGACTCAGAGACATGGACAAGAGTGTACTGGCTAACCTGGGGGAGAGGGAGGTGAGGGAATGAAAGGGGGAGGGGAGGGGCACATTTAAAACCAGATAGAAGGTGACGGAGGACAATGTGACTTTGAGTGGTGTGTAGGCAATATAATCAAATGTGAAAATAACATGCAAATATTTCCTTTAAACATATGTGCCTTGATTTATCAATGTCACCCCATTAAAATGAATTAAAAAAGAAAATAAAAACCAACGAACAAAAAGAAACAAAGTCATTTATTTGAGGCAAAATGGGATTCCTCATGAGAGTGCACCACCCCACATTATCCAATCAGTTAAGAGTGTGGGGAAAAGCTTACTCTTAAAATTTGCAAGTGGGCAGTGCCATCTTTAACAAAATGAGGATAATATATTTTATCTGCCCAACAATCCACCCCTATCCTCACTTTACTACCCACTATTTACACCACCGGCATTCCTGTAAACGGAAATTAGGTACATTACACAAATTACAACAACATGACAAATCATACAATTTCAACAATTACAAAGATAATCTTCACCAGTCTCTGAGCACTTTCCCAAAAGTTTAAAATGTTCTCGGCCTTCTCTCTTGCCATTTGAAAGGCTTCCTGGGGCAGGAGGAGGGCCTCCATCAAAGCCATCCCCCTCCCCATCAGGGTATTTCACATTGTCCAAAATCTTTAAGTCTATTCAACAAAGAAGCCAGTGCTCACTCCCGTTGTAGTCCAGGAAATCAGTCCACGCACATGGGATGTTATAGTCACCCCATATTCCTGCCGTCATGGCAGGTCTCACACTGTCCTAAAGAGAAGCATGTGGCAATGGCAGTCAGCATTTCCATCTCTGCTCTGGGGAGCATGATGGCATCCACCCCTGTGTCCTCAAATTGCAGACCTACCAGCATCTTAGCAGGCACTCTCTGCCATCCCAGTGGCCACTCAGCAATGCATGTCTGGCTCCCAAAATGTCCATTCATTCTCCCCTCGCAGCTGCCACTGTTTACGGTCTAGAGTCTGCGAATCACAACTCCAGCGCAATTCTCCTCATCTTCTGGATAAAAAATGGAAATGCCAGCTCTGGCTGTGGGGCTTGAGGCCCAGGCCACTGCTGCCCCAGGCCTTGACGCTCCAGCTCCAGCCTCAGCCCCAGCCTCCTGCTCTGCTGCCTCTCCACATCATCCAGGGCAATCTGCAAGTCAGGAACCTGTGATTCCTTCTCCAGTAGCTGCTCCATTTCCAGGTGAATCTTAGAACCTGGTTGGCCTCCTCCTCCTCCACTGCTTCCTCCAGCTCTATGGTCGGCATATATTTCTCCCACGTTTCCTCCAGTTCCTTCTGCTGCTTGGTTTGTAGGTCCAGGAAAGCCTCCTCTACAGAGCTCTTGGTTGTCTCACACATGGCTGTAAAAGACAGCCAGCCTGTGGCCACCAAAAGGACTGCTATGGGGAACCAAAACAGCAGTCATTCCTCTACTCCACCTCTCAAAGGTGGTGGTGGCTCCATACCAGACTGTATTGAATCCTGCCACAGACTAAGCCAAATGGAAAGACAGTAGTCAGACCATTATCACAGCCACCTGGCCCATGCAGGTTCGCATTAGATTCAGACAGTCGGTAATGAAAAAACGAGCCAAGCACTGGTGAGCCATCAGCTTTAATTCTAGCTTGTACCTGGTGGGAAAGTAAAAACACATACTGGGCTCCAAAACCCACTTATTCAGTGTTCACAAAGCTACTGACTTATCTGAGTTTCCTAGGATCAAAGGTTTCTAGCTCACCAGATTTATTCACCTCTGTTTCCCATCTCATCCTCTCTACACAAACTCTGCTCAAACTGGCTTCTCTCTCAGCACTCTGCCATCTTGGCTGCTTCTCCTCTCCTCCACGTGGCCTTAATCAGCTATCCTCTCTAATGTTAACCTCAGGAACCAAGAGAGAGCAAGCTCCTAGTCTGTTTCACTTTATAGTGTAGAAATCCAAACCTTTAATTTGATTTACAAACAAGAAAGTCTCTCATACAAAGTCACTTATCTAAGGCATAATGGGAGGATTCCTCATGAGAGTGCACCAGCCCACATCATCCAATCAGTCAAGGGTGTGGGGAAAAGCTTACTCTTAATACTTGCACGTGAGCAGCGCAATCTTTAACAAAGTGAGCATAATATATTTTATCTGCCAACACTCCTTCCTTTGGGCTTGTTAATTAGCAAAATAAAATATAGCCGTTTCAATATAGCTGTTTATTTATGTCGGCAAAAGGGCCATTAATCATTCTTTCCGTATCACCTGATCTCCCTTTCTTGTAATTCTATTACCTCTGGCTTTTGATAATAAAAGCTAGGAGAGAAGGAGATTTAGGAAGTCTCTTTGCCTCCCTTGGCAGCCCTGCCATCTCTCTTCCTTTTGACATAATATTGTGTCTTGGGTAGGTTTTTTCCATGAGACACCAGTAGTTCCCAGCAGGCTGGAGTACTACATACAATGGCACAGAGTCAGCAGAACACAATGTCAATGCAGCTCTATGCCAGCCAAAGATTCTGCTCTTCTAGTGTATATGCACACAAAGCCTATAGTGCCACAGTCCCAGTGAAAGCACTTGAGTTTGGCCTTATACCCCAGAGGGCTGTCAAGTGGGAGGGAGGAGTCCAGCCAGCTAGGCTAGAGTTACAATGAGAAAGATATAAGGAAGATAACAGTGAAAGCACTTTTATCTCAGATGCAAAGGCCACAAGTAAAGTGAGCACTCCAAGTCAGATACAAGCAGTTTGCTGTAAAAAGGAATGTGTTTTGATGCTTATGAGTCTCTTTTAAATAGCTTTTGTTTGTGTAATCCAACCAAACACAATTTTTTGTTTTAGGTATCAACAATTCACAAATGTAGAGCATCTAAGATGACTAACCACTTGCTGAGTGGTATTCTAAAACTCAGCCATTCATGTGGATGACTTTATATATCCCAACCTTTGTTCTTATTTCCATCTCCCTTGTACTTTAAGAGCACCTGTCTTTTACTGATATTCATACCTTGTTTTACATATTGTATCTCTTAAAACATTTTAGAGTCTGTCTGATTAGGCAGTGGCACTGTGGATAAAGCATCAGACTGGGACATGAAAGACCCAGGTACAAAATCCTGAGGCCACCGTCTTGAGCTCAGACTCCTCTGGCTTGAGTGCAGGCTTACCAGCTTGAGCACAGGGTCACTGGCTTGAGTGTGGGCTCATTGAAGCCCACAGTCACTGGCTTGAGCCCAAGGTTGCTGGCTTGAGCAAGGGGTCACTTGCTCTGCTATATCCCCCCACATCAAGGTACAAACAAGAATGCAATAAATGAACAACTAAGGTGCTGCAACAAATTGATGCTTCTCATCTCTCTACCTTCCTGTCTCTGTCCCTAACTGTCCCTCATTCTGACTCTCTATCAGTCAAAAAAAAAAAAATTCAAAGTCAAGTGTTGTATGGCCAGGAGCTGCAATCATGGTCATTTACATGCAGGTTCCCATTGGATTTGAACAAATAGTAATGAAACAGTGAAGCCAAGAACTGGTGGGCCATTAGCTTTAATCCTAGCTTGTACCCAGTGGGCAAGAAAAAACACATACTGGGCTCCAAAACCCTATCATTCAGTGCTCATAAAGCTACTGACTTATCTGCGTTTCCTAGAATATAAGGTTTTTAGCTCACCAGCCTTATTTACCTCTTTTCCCCATCTCGTTCTCTCTGCACAAAGTGGCTTCTCCCTCAGCACTCCACCATCTTGGCTGCTTCTCCTCTTCTCCACGTGGCCTTAATCTGCCCTCCTCTCTAATGCTAATCTCAGGAACTGAGAGAGAGCAAGCTCCCGGTCTGCCCCATTTTATATTGTAGAAATCAAAACCTTTCATCCAATATACAAACAAGAAAATCTCTGAAACAAAGTCACTTATCTGAGGCATAATGGGATTCTTCATGAGAGTGCACTACCCCACATCAAAAAGGGTGGGAAAGGCTTAGTCCTAAAACCAAACCACAGGCTACAAGGATCCTGCCTGCCCACAGCCTGCCCCCAACACACATTAATATATTATAACCTAAGCAACGAGCTTCCATGTGGGCAGCACCATCTTTAACAAAATGAGCATAATATATTTTGTATGCCCAACAATCCACCCCTATGCTCACTTTACTACCCACAATCTACAACAGCGGCCTCCTTGTGCAAGAAAGTTAGGCACATTACACAAATTACAACAACATGAAAAATCATACAATTTCAACAATTACAAAGGCACATTTTACCAGTCTCTGAGCACTTTGCCAAAAGTGCAAAATGTCCTTGGCCTTCTTTCTAGCCATGGGAAAAGCTGCCTGTGGCAGGGGAAGGGTTTCTAGCAAAGCCACTCCCCACCCCCATCGGGTATTTTGCATTGTCCAAAATCTATACATCCAGCCTGCCGGGTGGTGGCACAGTAGATAGAGCGACGAACTGGAATGCAGAGGACCCAGTTCCGAAACCCCAAGGTCTCCAGCTTGAGCACGGGCTCATCTGGTTTGAGCAAAAGCTAACCAGTTTGGACCCAAGGTCTCTGGCTCGAGCAAGGGGTTACTCAGTCTGCTTAAGGCCTGTGATCAAAGCACATATGAGTAAGCAATCAGTGAACAGCTAAGGTGTTGCAATAGCAACAAAATATTGATGATTGATGCTTCTCATCTCACTCCATTCCTGTCTGTCTGTTCCTATCTGTCCCTCTCTCTGACTCTCTCTCTGTCCCTGTAAAAAGAAAAATTTTTTTTTCAAAATCCATAAGTCCATCTAACAAAGGAGCCAGTGCCCACTCCGGTTGTAGTTCAGGAAATCAATCCACGCACATGGGGCCTCAGCCACTCCCCTCATTCCTGCCATCCTAGGAGGTATTAGAGTTACACTGTCCCAAAGAGGAGCACATGGCAATGGCAGTCAGCATGTCCATCTCTGCTCCAGAAAGCATTACGACATCCACCCCTATGTCCCACAATCGCAAATCTACCAGGGAGGTAGTAGATACTCCTTGCTGCTGGGCTCTCATCTTCTGGAAACTGTGGATTTCAACTCCAGCTCAATTCTCCTCATCCTCCAAAGAGGAACTGAAAACACCAGCCTCCGCTGTTGGGCTCAACCCCCAAGGTGCCACTGCCTTTTGCTTTGTGGGCTTTGCAGTCCCTGTCCCGGTCTCAGCCCCAGCCTCCTGCGCTGCTCGCTCTCCACAACATCCAGGGCAAGCTGCAACTCATGAACCTGTGATTCCTTCTCCAGCGTCTCCTACATTTCTAGGTGAATCTCACAAACCTGGTCGACCTCCCATCCAGCACTTCCTCCAGCTCCAGGGTCAGCATCTGTTTCTCCCACGTTTCCAACAGCTCCTTCCACTGCTCAGTTTGCAGGTCCTGGGAAGCCTTTTCTATAGAGCTCTTGGTTTCCTCACACATGGCTGTAAAAACCAGCCTACAGTCCCAAAAGGACAGACATGGGGAAACGTAAAAGCAGCCAGTCCTCTACTCCACCACTCAAAGGTGGTGGTGGCTCCATACTCATCGATATCAAATTCTGCCACAAACTATGCCAAATGTCAAGCCAGTAGCCGTGGCCACCATCACAGTTGCCCTGCCTGTGCAGGTTTGCATTGAATTCAAAGAGATGGTAATAAAACAACTGAGACAAGAACTGGTGAGCCATCAGTTTTAATCCTAGCTTACACCCAGCAAGCAAGTAAAAACACACACTGGGCTCCAAAACCCTCTCATTTAGTGCTAACAATGCTCATGACTTATCTGAGTTATCTGAGGCATAATGGGATTCCTCATGAGAGTGTACCACCCCATATCAAAAAGGGTGGGAAAAGCTTAGTCCTAAAACCAAGCCCCAGGCTACAAGGATCCTGCCTGCCCACAGCCTGTCCCCAAAACACATTAATATATTATCACCTGGGCGACTGACTTCCACGTGGGCAGCGCCATCTTTAACAAAGTGAGCATAATATATTTTATCTGCCCAACAAGTGGTTTTTGCATTCTAAATTAAAGTTCAGTCTTTATGAACACAAGGGTGAAGTCTCCATTTGTTCACTATTATATTCCCAGCATGTAGCAGAATATAATAAATATAAAATCATTATAAAATTTTAAAAAGAAAACACAAATAACCATAAAATGCATATAGTAACAACCAGTACAAAAGCTAACCACAGTAGCAAAAGAACAGTTTTGCCAGAAATCTAATGACTTTAGTTCAGAGATCACCCATCAAAATATACTGTTAGTCAAATAAGTTTGTAAATATGACATATATGTTTGCTCACTTATAGTTTGCATTGAGTTTGGAAGACAGGCTATAAGCTGGCAAGGTCCTTATAGCCTAAGACTTAGTTTTAATATGAAGATCTTTTCAACATCATTCTAATATTAAGATCTTCTCAAAACTAAGGTGTTCCCCACACCTTTGATGTGGGGTGGTGCACTCTTAGGAGGAATCCCATTTATGCCTCAGATAAGTGGCTTTATATCAGAGACTTTCTTATTTGTATATCAGTTTAGAGGCTTTAATTTTCCACACTATAAAATGAAGCAGACCCAGGTCTCTCATTCTCTCTCAGATTTTGCCATCAGCATTGCAAAGAGAGGCAGCTAAGATGACAGAGTGCTAAAGGAGAAGCTAGTTTGTGCAGAGAGAAGGAGATGAAGAACAAAGGTGAATAAGGCTGGTGGGGCCTTTGATTCTAGAAATACTCTGATGAGTCAGTGGCTTTGGGAGAAAATAGAAAAGGAATTGTTTTCCTTCTGTGTGTATTTTCTTGCCCGCTGCGTGCGAGCTAGGATTAAAGGTAATGGCCCACCAGTTCTTGGCTCCATTGTTTTATTACCGTTTGTCCAAATCTAATGTGAACCTGCATGGGCCAGGTGGCTGTGATGGTGGCTGTGGCTACTGGTTTTACATATACACTATAGTAACATTATTAGTTCAAAGTGTGAACTAAAAAAAAAAAAAAAACAAAAACAAACAAAAAACACCAAAAAGAACAGTAGCTTTTTAAAATAGTGATAGGTATAACAAAATAGTGTTTCATGGTTAAAATTTTTAGGAAATGCTAAATAAAATTCAATAAAATAGGTGACAAGGAAAAACAGAATGAATGAAAGATGAAAAGCTAAGTGAACTTGCCGTGTTTTATTCCTAGAAACCTGCTAACTAAAATAATTCTGGATGAATTGTTGTTACCTGATACATTTTTGTGTGTTATCTACTGCCCAGGTAGATTATATACCTTCCACATGTCCCCTTTATTGTATTTAACCAAAAGAATGTGAAAAGTTGGAATCACATTCATTATGACAAGTTTGGAGAGGATCACATTTCAATTTTAAGTATTGTGTATAATACACCATGTTCACTGGTGGTTGTCAAATGTTTATGTCTACAGGAAACTTAAAATAAAAAACCTCAAACACTAACAAATGATATATAAAGCATGAGTTACTGTACTAATAATTGTTCATGGGTCTTACTAGCGAAACTAAAAAGAAAAAGAAATGGAAAACTTTACATATTACCTCAAAGTGAATCTTTAGGGAAAACTTTACTGATAATTGGAAAGAGGACCAGTGAAGAGCTGGCAGTGACTGTGTGTCTGTGTGTTTAAGGGAATATTTTGCTTGTCTGCCCAACCAATACACAGTATCCTGTTCCTTTTCAAGTTTAAAATTAAAATCATTTATTATGAAAGCAAAATTTTATAATTACAATAAAAATAAAACCTTTTTTTATATTCTGGCCAAGCTCTCAAATAGAAGGCCGACATTCTAAGGAGAATAGATATAGAAAGGAATAGAATACTAAAGGAGTATCTCAAAATCATTGACTTGAAATTTCTGTGTATTCTCTGGCCTTGCTCAATAACTGTGTTTTGTTAACACGTCTGCTGAGCCCAAATGACCCTCGGTAACTGAAATGTGTTGTTAACTGAACTGTTGGAAGGACTAGTGCTTGCAGCTAATGCATTCTCAGAGCTACACAGTATGAACACAGCAGGTGTAAAGTAAAAGCAATAATAAAAAATTGAACACACTTTAAGTGCTATGATTATAACTGTGGACCAGTTTTTATCATCCCTTTTGAGAGTCTAGCTCTTAAATTTCCTGCCTCTAATAATTCTGATAGCAATATTAGCCTCATATTTTCTTTCTTAGTGATAGAAACCACATACCATGTTTTATAAAAAGCAAGTAATATTTAAAAGGACATCCCAATAGATGTTGGACTATTAAAGTTATGATTGTCACTAATATGAGAGAATTTCAAGGATGTATATATCTGCAATCCAAATGCCATTTTCCTAACAAGTTCTACAAATAGCTATCTAACCATTTTTAAAGTTAAGATATTTTTGAAAGCCTGCTTTGGAAAAAAAAAAAAAAGGAAATTATTTTCTCTGTTATTTCTTTTTCCACTCTTTTCTTTCTTTCTCTTCATGTTAACATGTTATAACAGAATAAAAGCATGTTTATCACCTATTATATTCATTGAAAATACTTTTCTTTCTTAGGTTTCATTTAGAAACATTAAATATCCTTATTTATCAAAAAACCATCTGTGAATGAAATTATCTGAAGATACTGAGAAGATTTTCTCAAATAACCTAATAACCGGCTAGCAAAATTCAATATAGTAATAGCTAAGATTTTTAACAACTTTTCTCAGGGAATTTATACTCATTGGACACTTTTGCATCCTAATCAGTGAAAGGAGGAAAAGAGCTTGTTACAGGGGTAGGAACTGATTGGCAGAAGGTTTTACAGTGATGATTGAGGAGTAGAATGCTGATAATCAAATTCTAATTTTATTATTAATGCAAGAGTGTTTTGAGATTAGAATAAATTTATCTGTAGCTCTACTTGGATAGATAGAAATATTCATTTAGATGTAGAGACATAGGCAGAGACACACAGAGATATACCACCTGGAAACAGGGTATAAAGGAGGGTTTTGAATAATTCGAATCAAATTTTTCTAAGTAATGTATTTTAATTAATTACAGAGAAAATGTTGTTCTCACATATTAATGTCAACATTTTTGTCTTCATTAGTAATGCACAAGAGATGAAAGCTATAAAAGTTAATGCAAGTCACATATGTATATATGTGAGGTAATTTACAAAAGCATGTTCTCCCAGATACACATTCACATCACTGTGTTTTTCTTGTTTCTTTTTTGGAGGGGTTTGTTTGTTTGTTTGTTTATTTTACAGGGAGAGAGAAAGAGTCAGAGAGAGGATAGGTAGGGACAGACAGACAGAAACTGAGAGAGGTGAGAAGCATCAATCATTAGTTTTTCGTTGCCATTGCGACACCTTAGTTGTTCATTGATTGCTTTCTCACATGTACCTTGACCGCGGGCCTTCAGCAGACTGAGCAACCCCTTGCTGGAGCCAGCGACCTTGGGTCCAAGCTGACGAGCTTTTGCTCAAGCCAGATGGGCCTGTTCTCAAGCTGGCGAGTTTGGGGTCTTGAACCTGGGTCTTCCACATCCCAGTCCAATGCTCAATCCACTGCACCACCGCCTGGTCAGGCCACATCACTGTATATGTAATCATTGTGCACACTTGTCTTTTTCCTATACCCTGCATTTGACCCATCAGGACATTTGCCTACTGTAACTTGAAAATATATCCAGAAGTAAATGACTTTTCACCCCTGTAATATTATTATTCTGGTCCAAATTACTATGAAACAGCTTCTTGCCATGATCTTTTACTTGAACTGCAGTGTGTCCGTAAAGTCATGGTGCACTTTTGACTGGTCACAGGTCAAAAGTGCACCATGACTTTACGGACACACTGTACTATCACAGCCTCCTACCTGATCACTGCTTTTGAACCACATGGTTTAATAGAATATCCGCAGTAATACCATTAGATTTTGTCCGTTTTAACCTCAAAACATTCCATCGGTTCCTATCTGACTCAAAGTGAAGGCTAGGTCTTTACAATGCACTATAGGACAGTATCCTGATCTCATTTCTAAATATCCTTTCTTTCAATTTCTGTGTTCTGGACACACCCACCTCTTTGCTTCTCTTCATATATGCCAGTTCCTTATCTACCTCAAGGCTCTCATAACTGCGATTCATTCTGCCTGGAGTGCTCTTCCCTTAATAATGATTTTGTTGGCTTTCTTTAGGTTGTCTCTCCCATATTATTGTCTCAGTGTAACTTCCCTTGCCAACTGTGTTTAAAAATCTACCCCTTCACTATTTCCTAATTCTCTTCTTTACTTCTTAGCACTAATAAGTGCTATTATATTATCACTTACATCCCCATATAGTATATAAACAATGTATTTTTTGTTCCTTGCTTTAATCCAGGGTCTAATATAGTGTGTGACACATAGGAAGCAGATACTCTATAAATATTTACTTTATATTTATCCTAGATATGGAAAGTAATATTTTTTTCTAAAGTCATAGAATTTTAGAGGATTGTTTGATGTGCCTTCTTCCAACATTCTTATATTATGGAGAGAATACTGATAAAATAATGTTAAATGGTCTTTTCTAAAATCCATGCTTAATTAAGTGGCATTTGTTATTCTTCAATTTATTATATTTCTTATGTATTACAAATACCAAGGTATAAATTATAGAAGTAAAATATGTATTATTAATTTTAAATAACCAAATTAGTCCAACAAAAACAAAAATATAGCTCCAAAGATGTTTTGAAATCTGTTATTGAAACTTCAAAGTTATCTATAATTATTAAAATAGAAAGTGATCTAGAGATCACAGAATATCACAAGTCAACTATGAATTAAAAGAACTAAAATGTGAATAAAAAAATGTACAGTAAAAGGACTTGTGTACTAGGAAATACTATAATTAAAAGAATCACCATCTCATTATATTCAACACTGATCAAACCCTTTAGGATAATATCTTCAATCTGAGTTTAGGAGCAAAATGGAGACAAGTCCAATTGAAGCATGCTCAGTTCAGAGCCACAAACATAACTAACTGTTAAGACAATTTGGCCTCTAAGGATAAATTAGAGTAACTTGAATTACTGAGACTGAATCAAGGGTGGCTGAGAGAATATTGGATAATAGTTACCAAATATGAAAATAGTTACATTTTAAAGAAAGGGAGCCGTCTGTGAATTTCTCCCTTGGGGATTAAGAAAGGGGTCAATGATATTTCTCTGCAGCACACTGATATTAGGTTAACTGTAATGAAACTTCTCTTTGTATGGGAGAATTATTAAATGGCAGGATGTTACTGAGAAAAGGATTCTCATCTGGCAGCTGAAAATTGCCTATGGCTTTTCAGTGTCCAAGATTAAATCTGCTTTTTGATGTGGATATGAATAAAGAAACAAAGCAAAGTCTTTCCTGGTATTTCACATCTGATTCTGATTCTCATTAATTGTTCCAATTCTTCTTGAAATATCATTTGATTATAATTTAATTGTAATTTCATTTTGCACAGATATTTTGGTCACTTTTGCAGTATTCAAATTTAGTATGATTGAATAATGTTTGGGATTATATGAGATTCTCATAATCATTAATACATAAGAGCCATTTATTAATAGCTAGACTTTTGCAATATCTTTTTAAATTTTTTTACTTCCCTCTCCAACAGAAGTTCTTTCTATTAAATTGCATCCTATATTCTTGAAGATGAACTAATTATTTCTCCATGAACAGCAGAGCTCTGTTCATGACAATGATGTGTGTGTGTGTGTGTATGTGTATATATATATTTAATATAGTAAACATCTTTCCATATATATATATATATTAAAAAATCATCATGTGCACATTAAATATTTGTGCACTTTGTGGTTAGAAGTAAAAAGATTCCACTTATCTCCTGCACTATAATCTTGACATAATACATTATTTTATGTTGGACACTATTATCTTTGAATAACTGTTGTTTAAGTTATATGAATCTGCTTCTTTTTATGAAATTCTAGCTCTGGCCTGTTGGTTTAGTGGTAGAACATTGACCCAGCGTGTGGACATCCTGGGTTTGATTCCCGGCACACAGGAGGAGCTCCCATCTGCTTCTTCACCCTTTTCCTTCTCACTTCTATCTCTTTCTCTCTCTCTCTCTCTCTCTCTCTCTCTCTCTCTCTCTCTCTCTCTTTCTCTTTCTCTCCTGCAGCCATGGCTTGATAGAAGTGAGTTGACCCCAGGCACTAAGAATGGCTTTACAGCCTTCACTTCAAGTGCTAAGAAGATCTTAGTTGTTGAGCAATGGAGCAAAGCCCCAGATTGGCAGAGCATTACCCCCTAGTGAGCTGGCCAGGTGGATCCTGGTAGGGGCACATGTGGGAGTCTGTGTCTGCCTCCCCTCCTCTCACTGAATAAAAAAAAAAAAAATTATAGGCTGCATTATAAAAGGGCAGAAGTCAGTCAAATTCATCAATGATCATTCCCATTTCTTGTGTTCTTAGCCACCTGATCTACACTTTAAAATGTCATAAACAGGGACAACTCTGGTTCTGATCTGAATGATACCAGTCTCCAGGAATGAGTATGATTGACAGTATCCTCTTACTCTTTGCTATCTGTATTGCCCTAAATGTAGTGATTTCCTAGGCCTCCTGTCATCTGAATTTGGAAATAAATAGCTGATCAATAACCTTTATGAATAATATCTTCCAGCAACAACAGTTTGTTTTTCTTTGAAGACCTCTCCAATTTACCCTTTTGAAACTATATATATTACATTTTGTTTCATGGCTTCTTAACAAAGGACAATACTTAAGAAAATTTTATTTTTCGTATTAAGGTATTTTAATTTATTTTATTATTTAAGTTAGACATCACTAGCAAAATATACAAATAATGTATTTTTATTACACAAAATAAAATAAAGTGGTTTAAAAATCATTCACAATTTTATCGGAGATAACTAAAAATGTGAGATTTTTTAAGAGAGAATAATTATAAAATATTAATTCAATTTAAAATGAATAATTATTAAAAGTTTATTTTTACTATAATTAAATTATTCAAATAATATTTTATAATCTAATATTTTCTTTATTTAATATAGTAAACTTCTTTTCACATCATTAAGTACCAATTTAGTCTGTTTTCTTTAAATTGAACTAATTGAGGAGACATTGGTTAATTATACAGATTGAAGATGCCCAATTCTGTAACACATCTCTGTACAACATACTGTGTGCTCATCCCCAAGTTGAGAATTCATCCATCACTACAGCTAGTGCTCAACTTACGACCACGATTGATTCAGACAGACTGGTCGTAACACGATTTGTTCGTAAGTTGAGTAGGCTATATGTATAGTACTGTGAAATGATGTTATAAAAATCTTTAAGTCATATTTTATCATAATTTTCTTTCATTATTGTTATATATCATAGTTTTCTTTGTTCATTTTATGCCATTTGTATCATCTCTACACCATCTTGTTTCTTATTTTTACATTTATCAGGTTTAAGTAAAACACTGCATTAGCAGTACGATTGGTTTAATATTTGCAATGAGTTTCCTCTTTTTTTTTCTTTCTTTTGTGCTCAAACATTCCACCCCTCCTTACCCAGTCCCACCCCGACATCTGTCAACCCAGTCTCTTTGTATGAGGCTATCTTTATTTTGCTTGTTAGTTCATTTTGTTCATTAGATTCCATGAGTGAGTAAAATCACATGGTACTTGTCTTTCTCTGAATATTTGTGCACTTTGTGGTTAGAAGTAAAAAGATTCCACTTATCTCCTGCACTATTTCACTCTCAAAAATACTCCTCAGGTCCATCCATATTGTCACAAAAGGTAACATTTCCTTCTTGTTTATGGCCATGTAATATTTCACTGTGTAAATGTACCACTGCTTTTTTATTCACTTACCTACAAATGGTACTTGGGCTGCTCCCAAATATTATTTATGGTAGAGAATGCTACAATGAACATAGAAGTACATATGTCCTTTGTAATAATTGTTTTAGGATTCTTAGGCTATATTCCCAGAGTGGAATCACTGGGTAAAAAGGCATTTCCATTTTTAATTTTTTGAGGTAACTCCACATTGCTTTCCACAGTGGCTGTACCAATCTGCATTGCTACCAACAGTGCAGGAGGGTTCCCTTTTCTTCATACCTTCACAAACACGTTATTTACTGATTTATTGATGATAGCCAATCTGACAAGTATGAGGTGATATGTGGTTTTAATATGCATTCTTCTAATGATTAGTGACATTGAGCATCTTTTCATATATCTATTGGGCATCTGTATGCTCTCTTTGGAGAAGTGTCTATTTAGGTCCTTTGCCCATTTTTTAATTGGGTTGTTTGTTTTTTGGTGTTGAGTTTTATAAGTTTTTATATATTTTAGATATTAATTTTTTATCAGATGTATCATTGTTGAATATATTCTCCCATGCAGTGGGCTGTCTCTTCATTTTGTTGATGGTTTCCTTGTGCAACAACTTTTTAGTTTGATACACTCTCATTTGTATATCTTTTCTCTTATTTTCCTTGCCTGAGGCAATATATTTGAAAAAATGTTGCTACAAGAAATGTCCAAGATATTACTGCTTATGTTTCCTTCTAGAATTTTTATAAGTTTGAGTCTAGTAATCTTGTGTATGGAATAAGAGGGTGGTCTAGTTTTATTTTATTTATTTTATTTTTGTATTTATCTGTCTAATTTTCCCAAGACCATTTATTAACTAGACTGTCTTTACACTATTATATGTTCTTGTTTCCTTTGTCAAATATTAAATAACCATATAGTTGTAGTTTGATTTCTGGGCTTGTTATTCTGTTCCATTGATCTATGGGTCTGGTTTTTTTTGCCAGTTTTATGCTGTTTTGATTACTATGACCTTGTAGTATAGTTTGATATCAGGTTGCATAATTACTCCAATTATTTTTTTAAGTGAGAGGAGGGGAGATAGAGAGACAAACTACCAAAAGCACCCTGAGTTGGATACACCAAGCAACCTCCATCTGGGGATGATGCTCAAATCAATTAAGGTATCCTCACTGCCTGAGACCAATGCTCAAACCAGTCAAGCCACCGGCAGCAAGAGAGA
Source organism: Rhynchonycteris naso (assembly GCA_037038555.1). Classification (NCBI taxonomy): domain Eukaryota; kingdom Metazoa; phylum Chordata; class Mammalia; order Chiroptera; family Emballonuridae; genus Rhynchonycteris; species Rhynchonycteris naso. The sequence continues at coordinate 67,832,796 of CM072996.1, forward strand.
AAGAGAGAGAGCAGAGGGAAGGAAAGAAAAGCTGATGGCAGATTCTCATGTGTGCCCTGGCCGGGATTGAACACAAGATATCTACTTGCCAGGCTGATGCTCCATCCATTGAGTCATCCGGTCAGTGATGCTTTTTATTTTTGTTTTTCTTTTTCAAGATTGCTGTGGCTATTTTGGGTCTTTTGTCATTCCATATAAATTTTTGAAATATTTGTCTTAGTTTTTGGAAATTCATCATTAGTATCTTGATAGGAATTGCATTGACTCTATAGATTGTTTTGGATAATGAAAAAAATGCTATTATTTTTTTCTGGCCATAAAGACAGTATAAATTCCACCTAATTGTATGTCCTTGAATTTCTTTCCTCAATGTATTACAGTTTTCCTCGGTATTCTATTATTTTTGAAGCAATCTTACATGAATATATATATATATATATATATATATATATATATATATATATATATATACCCTTTCTGCTAGATCATTACTTGCATAGAAACGCAACTAATTTTTAGATATTGATTTTGTATTCTGCTACTTTACTAAATTTATTTATCAGTTCTAGATGTTTTTAAAGAAATCTTTAGGGTTCTCTAATATACAGTATCATGTCATCTGTCATAATGACAGTTTTACTTCTTTCTTTCCAATTTGAATGCCTTTCAGTTCTTCTTGTTTGACTGCTGTGGCTAGAAATTTCAGTGGTGATAGAAATCATCTATGCCTTGTTCCTGTTTTTAAAGAAAATGTTTGTGGTTTTTGCTTGATCAATATGCTGTTGGCTGTGGGTTCTTCATATATGGCCTTCAATATATTGAGGTACGTTCCCTATAATCCCACTGTGCTGAGAGTCTTTAACCTAAATAGGTGCTAGATTAAATCAAATGCTTTTTCTGGATCTGTAAGTATTATCATGTGATTTTTATTTTGTTTATGTGGTGTATCACATTTATTGATTTGTGCATATTGTACAAACATGCATCCCTGGAAAAAATTTTACTTGATCAACAGTTCATAGTATTCAGCAGTTTTGGTGTATGGCAGTGAAAGTTTTCCATGGATAAAGGATCTTAGATTGAGTATATATACAGTGTGTCCATAAAGACATGCTGCACTTTTGATATTTGACTGGTCAAAAGTGCACCATGATTTTACGGACACACTGTATAAGGATGACATCTGGCCCACAGTTCATTCACCCATATATGTAAACACTTGAGCTTGCCCAGAAGAAATTTATGCTCAATTTCTAATTAACACAAATTATCTGTGGGTAAAAAGGGTTATATTTTTCTATATAAAAAGTTTTACTGTTGCGTAGTTTAAAATAGCAAATAATTCAACAAAGCTTATAACCAAATGTAGCAGTACAGGTATTGATCGACTGACAACCTATGCAACTTACAAACATTCGACTTTACAACCACAATTGCTAGCCATGACTGCTCCATGTCTGGCAGCAGAAGCGTTGCCCAGCTGGGCTTACGACAGTACAGACCAGCTTCTGCCAGCACTAACATCTCCATGTGCACCATTTCAACTGTGCATCAATTTGTGTTTTGTGTCTTGGATATTTTTCATCAAACACCTCCCAAAATGTCTACCAAGAGGAAATTGTCTTTGTCTATAGCCTACTCAACTTACGACCAAATCGTATTATGACTATGACGAGTCTTTTGGAACCAATTGTGGTCGTAAGTCGAGCACCAGCTGTATCCTTGCCTCAAACCATCCTACCTTGATTTCTGATATCAAGTATCCACATCTTCAATTTCTTTAGTTATTTTTTCTGAAATTTTTATCCACATTTATTAAAATAATATTTATTTTTCTTATATTACTATTTCAGTCTTGTGTTATCCACTAAATTTTAACCATGAAGAATACAAATTTTCTTTTCCAACTGCCCACCACACACCACTTACATCATGCCAAATAAATAAGTACACACAGTGATCCTAATAAAATTACTCAAATATTTTTACTAAACCAATATTTAATGTCCCAATATTATGATTACATAGATTGTATTTATTATTAAAGTGATATTTTACACTTCTAATGTATTTTATTTTTATATCACTCTTTGTTTTAACAGCATTTAATAATTATTGTATTTATCTATTTCTCTTTGTGTTTCTTGTTATTTATTCAACCCACAACTCTGCTCCAGAAGAATAACTTTAATTTCATTATGTTCATAAGTCACATATTTTATTGGTTTGAATTTTTTTCTTATATAAATACTTCTTGAAGCTCTTTTTTTAAATTCCCTACTTAAAGTCTGTTCTTTTGATTTTTCAAGATAACTGTTCTTTTGTACCCTTGGGATCTACATTCAGCCTCATCATATCGGTTTCCATCAACTCCTTCCTGAATTGGATCTGTGTCTTGATCTTTATTTTCTCCTCATTGTTGGTTTATGACTTTAATAATAGATTGTATATTATAGTAGGTCACTAATTATAAATTCAAAAAACCTTTTTGAGAACTTGGATGCTTATAAATAAAACAACTCAGCCTTGGCCAGTTGGCTCAGTGGTAGAATGTCAACCAGCATATGGATGTCCTGAGTTCAATTCCCGGTCAGGGCACACAGGAGAAGTGATCATCTACTTCACTACCCCTCCCTTTCCACCTCTCCCTCCTGTCTCTCTCTTTCTCTTTTTCCCTCTCTCTTTCTTCTCCTCCCACAGTCATGCCTAGATTGGTTGAAGCATATTGTTGCCAGCACTGAGGATGGCTCCCTGGAGCCTCATCTAATGCACTAAAAATAGCTCAGTTACCAAGTAACTGAGCAACTGACCCCAGATGGATAGAGTATTCTCATAGGGGGTTTGCTGGGTGATTCCCAGTAGGGTCGCATGTGGGAGTTTGTCTTCCCTCTGCTCACTTCGTCAACAAATAAACAAATAAATAAAATAAAATAATGGTAGTTAACACTTACTTAAACTTCCTAGATGCCAGTGACTCTTCTTTGCATTTTATACTTATTTACTTTAGTTCTCAAAACAAGCCTGTAAGATATTTGATCCATATTTCCTAAGACAAAGGTAACTGTAAGAAATTTAAATTTATATGCTTAATTATGAAGATGGTGCTATATCAGCATAAAAAATGCCCCAAATTAGGTTTTAGAGTCCATGTCTTAAACCCTGCACTATATAACTACTCAGAAATACTATTAATACTATTCTATCCCCACATGGGATGAATAATTAGACTTAATACAGAATTCTAGCTTCTACTGATACTGATATATTTATTTTCTTTTTTTTTTTCACTATTATCCCTTTATATTTTTCACTGTTATCCATTTCCATTGTTTCAATGTTGGCTATCTTATGTGAATTATCCAATGGTATTTTCCATTTCTGTTCTGGGAGGTTTTGCTAACTTTATTTTCTAACAGTTTGATTGTTATTTTAGTTTTTTGAACATATCTTAATTTTCAAAATAATTTCCTTATTGTTTTTAGGCTTGGTTTGTAAATATACAACTTTTTCTCATTTTTATGTATATTGATTTCCAGGCTTCTTTGTATGGTGCTCAGGTTGAAATGTTTCTTAGGGGAACTACAACTGTGGCAGTCTCTTTACCTCTCAGTTTCCCTGGAGAAAAATTATTTAATATCCTGCCTGTAGGCTATAAGCCCAGCCACCAGTGTTCTCAGAGATGAGAAGTAGTGTTACTAATTTCTACATGTGCTTTCCTGGTAGTACCTCCATCCTCATTGATGCCTGGAGCTCAAATGCCTGGAGGCATGCCTCAAAGATGGCTCCACCTCTTCAGACAATTAGCCTTCAGTTAAATACAGGCAATTGTTCCTTATACAGAGTTCCAAACAATTCTTTTCATCATCCTGACAAGCACCCTACACCCAGGAGAGGGGCCAAGTTTTGTGGTTCTTTGAGTCAAATATGGTTTTTCTGAGCTCTCCACCTGCTACATTAGCATGCCCTTTGTTTTGATGCTAATTAGTTATATGTTCATCTGTTTTCCATTTTTTCACAATTTATTACTCTTTGTCTTTTTTCCATGTTTTGAGCTTATGCATGTACATATAAACTTTTATAATTTTTCTGACACGTTAGTGTCATTTTGGGAGCAAGAAGAAGTAATATATATTTGATCCACCAAGATTACCAGAAATTGGTCTTCATTCATAAAACAAAACCCAAGATTTCTAAGTTACCACTGAAGAGAGAATTTCTTCATGAAGAGAGGCACAGGGACCATGTGCGCCAAATAGTCTTCCCATGAAATTTATGTTTCTTCTGTCTTGCCAGCATCATTCTGATCCATTCCACCCAATCAACTGTCTTATTAATATTAACCAGAATTGACAGAACACATTCCATAGATATTTTGATTAGGTTTAAGAAAAAAAAAAAACATAATCTAAAAACTGAAAGTAATATGTTGTTGGGCAAACAAGTTTGTAACAAGTGTTATTTTGGTTTGCTTGCTTGTATTGGGGCAGCGCCACGTGTGTATAGTCTAAGAAAGGCTGCAGGTGTTTGCCCTCAGGGTGGCAGATTGCAAATTGTGGATTGCCTTTCTGCTTGGGAGGCATCATTGTTTGTTATTATTTGCTGGAGAAGGGATTCCCCCCTACCCTAGCCTGTTTTGCTGTTGAATCCAGAGATAGAGAGGGAGTGCTGAGGAACTTAGGAGTCCTGAGATATTGGCCTGGCCTGCTCAGCTGGGGAGTGCTCAGGTTGGTGAGGGCCTATGAGTCTCGTGAGTCTGTAAAGAAAAGAAGTCTTTCCTGTCTGTTTGCTCATACCCATTTAAAAGATTTTAATAAACAGAATGGTCAATCATTCTCTGGCTCTACAGTTTTTTACTGTCTGCCCAAATCCAATGAGAACCTGTATGACCATTGTTGGGCAGATAAAATATATTATGCTCACTTCGTTAAAGATGGCGCTGCCCACGTGGAAGTCCATTGCCCAGGTGATTGCTTACAATGGGCATGATTATTTTAATATGTGTTGGGGGAGGGATTTTGAGCCAAAAGATTTTAAAAGAAAGAGAGATCACGTTGTTCCGGGAGGAGAGTGATTACATTCTAGGAGTAGCCCATGCTGTAGGAGAGCAGAGAAAGGCCATGTGGAGGAGGCTAGAAGAAGCAGCTAAGATGGAGGAGTGCTGAGGGAGAAGAAAGTTTGTGCAGAGTTTGTGCAGAGAGAACGAGATGGGGAATAGAGGTGAATAAGATTTGTGAAGTAGAAACCTAGGAAAACTCGGATAAGTCAGTAGCTTTGTGAGCACTGAATGAGAGGGTTTTGGAGCCCAGTGTGTGTTTTTACTTGCCCGCCGGTTGCAAGCTAGGATTAAAGCTGATGGCCCACCAGTTCTTGGCTCCATTATTTCATTACCATCCGTCCGAATCTAATGTGAACCTACATGGGCAAGGTGGCTGTGATGGTGGTCATGGCTACTGGCTTTACAGCCATGGTGATGGCCACTGGCATTATATAAGTATAAAAGATTTTTGCTAGCCTTCTCTCAACTACATGGATACAAGATAAAAGAAGAAAAAGACATGAAGAAATTGCAGACCTTTTATTTTTTGTCCTTTTACCAGTCAACAGATGTACTTTAGTTTTGAGAACACTGTTACCCACAGAGGTCACCTTTAAACTATATATCTGTATATTCATGTATTATTTGTTTATATGGGAGAGTTTATTTTAAATATTTTTAAATACCTTTGTGTCCCTCCTTGCCCTTACAACATTTATTTTTTCTTTCTGCATATAATTGCAGTAAGTGTCTTTTTCAGTTATCATAATGTAAAATTCCTTCTTTCAGAATTTACCTATGAGTTTCTGCTATCTCTTAACTCTAACCTTCATAAAATCCTAAAGGTACAAACAATTTCTTCTACCTTCAATAGCAGATTTTTTATAGCATGTATATTGTACTTTGCATGCCACAGAGGTACAGAATAAACTTAATCAATAAAGTTATTTCCAACATTTTGTCTACAATATTGTGAGATAAAAATCTAGTGATGCAGAAAATGTTAAGAATGTCAACATTTTTCCTCATTTTCAACTTCAATGGCAAATGTTTTGTTTTATGTATTTTTGTTGTTTTTTTTCTGACATTGTTTTTTCTTGATAACCAGTGGAATATACAAACATTTTTAATATTGATAAATGTTGCTTATATAAAATGATCATAAGACAGAAAACAATTTTGAAGACATGTATATTAATTTCAGAAAAAGGGCAGTATAAATCAGGGGTAGCAGAAAAAAAAAAGAAAATGTGACAGCATCATAGAAAAAAAATCATCAAAGTGGCAGAAGGAAGTTTTCGAACACCAAAATACAGTCAAAATATAATGGGTTAGATAGGTCTGGGAAGATGACTTGTGATAGCAAAACTTACATGAGCACATGATTTAGAAGAGAAAAATATTAAAGTTATTCAGGAAGAAATGATCATAAAAGTATTTCTTTTTTAAGTCAAATAATCATTTTTATTACATACATATTTTATTATTATTTAGCACTGTTTTATTAAACTAGTCAGTGGAGACTGGAAAGACTGGACAATTAAGGCTTGTGAAGATATGTAAGAATTTTCTCTTATAAAATAGGTTATCACATTTACTAATGGTTTTCATGTGAATTTTTTGTTGGAACATTACTTTGATAGTACTGAACTATTTTTATTTATCTAATTACTGTTAAATTTATTGGGGTGACAGAGGAGTAGATAAAAATGTGGGGGTACATTTACACAATGGAATGCCACGCAAATAAAAAAAAGAAGAAAATCTTACCTTTTGCGAGTTCATACATAGACCTGGAGAGTATTACACTAAGCAATATAAGTCAGTCTTAGAAATAAACGTGCCATGTGATTTTACGTGCATGTGGAACCTAATAAATAAAATAAACTGACAAATAAAATAGAAACTGACTCCTAGATAGAGAATAAATTGACAGCTGTCAAAGAGAAAGGGTATTGGGAAGTTGGGTAAAAAAGTTAAGGGATTAAGAAAATAGGTATTGACATAGAATGCAGTATCGTGTTCACAGAGGGAGAAGGAGCGGCAGGTAGGAGAGGGTAGAGGAGGGATAAACAGTGATGAAAGGACACTAGACTTGAGGTGGTGAATGCACAATACAATATACAGATTATGACAGTATTTCAAATGAGTATTAGAGCCTATTAAAATGGGTTATTAAATGTATTGCCATATTGTACAAAACATTGTTATGTTTGTTTTGTTACAGGCAATGCTATTAAATACTAACACATTTCTGAAAAATTTCCAGAACTAAAATTTCTAAATTTCAATAATATGAGATATTAAGTGCAATAGTAGCTTTACCGCAAAGTCTAAGCGTAGATTGCAAATGTGGTTTCTTTATTTTGACAGACTATTCATCTTACATATATCTAGGCCTGACCTCTTGAAAAGTTGGACAAAGATGAGGATCTGCTTGCCTAAAAAATAAATAAGCTTTCTAATCTTATTGATTAGAAGTATGTATCTTGAAATCACTAGAAGCAATAGCATTTACCGAATTCTCTGTGCTATGAGTAAGATAAAAATTATTGTAACAATATAAATTTCTACTTGGAGAATTATGTAGGTACATATAAAGTGGAAAAATTCTCATCTTCCTACACACCATGCCATTTCTTCTTAACAAGAAGTAAATATCTCTCTCTCACTAACTACAGATCCTGGGAAATGACAGAAGTGTAGAGAATATTGTGAGTGCTTTTTTTTAGACTAGAAAACCATAAATATTAATCACTAATAATAACTTTTCTTCATGTGATTTGTATGGTGAATACTTATCTTTTAAATTTCTTTCAAGTGTATATTTTACTATGAATGTCCTAAATTGCATAGAAATATTCTGTTTAATCGTAGAAGCCATGTCTTGTTTTTCCATTTCTGTATCTTTATATTTTAATTTAGTGCCTGATTGTGTTACTAAGTACACATTTTTTTAAATGTTAAAGAGTGAAAAAACATCCATAAATGCTAAAAATACTCTCAGTCAAAACACAAAATATTCTTATCAAAGCACAAATATGACAATAGTATTCATTTTGTATGTCTGTAATCTTAGTATATGCAAATATTGCCTAAACCTTCCTTCTAGTTTGATAATCCAAAGAATTTTAAATTCAAAAATACCTATAATTTTTAAATGCATTCTGATGTTTTAAATACAATAAAAGTAAATATTTTTCTTAAAATTTTTATTTCAATTGAATCTATTTTAATTTCTTAAATAATAACTATTTTATAAATAAATCTATAAAATCATTTTAACTCAATATTTTTTTCAAGTTAAGGTCTAAACACTTGTAAACACAGAGGCCAACAGTTTTCAAAGTGGATGGACCATAGAAATCAACGGGTTAAAAATCCAAATTACTAAGCTCCTCTTATAGAGAATTTGGTTTAGTATGTTTTCCCAAACATACAAATCACTTTGCCATGCTGGTAGTATCTAATCTTATTTTGACATACACTGTAATAAATTATAAATTACACAATAGCAGATGGTTTGTCATAATTTGGTCTTCCCAAGAGTGCGATTCAAATAATATAAATTTATTTGGGAAGTTTAGATGATACCAATAAAGAAGAATATAGTCAATGCAATATGGGGAAAGGATAAGAGTTTATAAAGTGTGTACTATTAGACAGTGGCCAGGTGAAAGGAATGGAAACAAGAAAAGGGAATGAGGGTATTTATATACTAAATCCAGAGATTCATTAGTAAAGACTGCTTCCAAGGGCTATTGGTCTCTCACCAAATCCAGCCTGTTTCACGAAAGTTAGCTGGGCTCTTTGCAGTTCTGGCTCAAGTGCTCTATAGCCAAATGCAAATAGCAGTGAAATCTCTCATAGCTTTAGGAATATGCTGTGAAGACTTGCAGAGTTAAGGTAAACACTCAGAGACAGCGAGGCACTCTAGGGCAAAAGCTCTGAGTGGATTAGAGTCCAGGGGCCTCTTTGACCCATACTGGGAACAGCAACACAACAGGATAAGATTCAGCAACACAGAAATGTTGAGACTCTCAAACAGAGATTAGGAGTCAGCATGTTCCTTGACTTTTACTTTAGCCCTGAAAACTTCTTTTCATTCATTCTGGAAGGCTGCCAAGGACAAATAAAGAGTCTTGGCTTCTCTGTAATTATTAGTAATAGTGTAAAATATAAAGTTATGTCGATTTTTTTAAACAGGTGGTTTAGAAAAGCATTTGATATTACTACTAGTCTAAATTTAATTTCTTTTAAAGTTAACAAAATATATGTATTTTTCTCCTAGGTTTACAAAAGGTTCCTATTATATCTGCTATGTCTTCTACAATATGTTTGTTTGCCAATGAAAGAACCTGTTTCTAAAGGTCATAAAATATGTTCATAAAAGTATTGATATAAAATTGCTTATTACTCACTTAGATGTCACTGAAAGTTAAAGCTTTTAGAAGTAGAGGATTCTGATTAATTAGAAAGAAACTATTGTTTTAATAATAAAAGGTATAAGGTATGGAGATACTTTTGAAAGAAAAAGGAAGAAAGTGAATAAGTTCTGAGAGCTAGTTATTTCTGAATAGATAAGAAAGTTTATAAAAATTGCAGAAGGTTTGTGCTAGTTGCAGAAGGTTTGTGCAGGTTGTATAAGGTTTATGCACAGGGAAGAAACAAAAAGAGAAAGAACTGATAAAATGAATATAAGTAAGAAAAAAAGATTAAGTAAAGACTTTAGAAATAGAATTGTTCTGAAAGGAAAATAAAAAGAAATATTCTTAATGGCCTCAGGAGCTTGAGAAATTCACCCAAACTAACAGGTATTACAGAAAGAGCCAATAACCTTCCTAAGCCCCAACTGCACAAACAAAAAAGGGGGAATCAGGAGGAAAGACTCATCCCACAAGAAAAATTGTATAAGGCTCTTTGTACTTTATTTTTTTAAACATTGCCTCATCTGGATTTATTGCAGCCAAGAGGCATTTTATGCAACCTGAGCAATGGCCTAAGGCTTTCATGTTGTACCGGATATTTTAGCTGGCCCTGAGTGGCAGAATACAGTCAAATTACTAACCTGGGGGTGAGGGTATGTTGCAATTTTGTTTCCAAAAGGACTTCTTTGAATACCAGCAAGAAACATGAAGCCTTATCATGAGTTGTTATCAGCCCCTAAAAAGCATCCATCCTGGTTCTAAAGGTTCAGAACCTGAAAGTGAAACCACCTCCAGAAATGAACTCAAAAAAGAGGACACCTAATTTGTTCCCAAGCACTCAGGGAGCAACAACATCACATGGGACACCTTAAAACATGTAACCAGGCATGCTGAAGAAGTTTTGCAAAATACAAGCATACCTATAACTCCTGAAAAACCTCATTTTTCCTATGCTTCCATTCACCTTCCACCACTACCACTTAACCATCTTGCTCCACTAATCTTTACTAGAACAAAAAAAAGGAAATATGTAGGAATATGCTGTGAAGACTTGCAGAGTTAGGGTAAACAATCAGAGACAGCGGACATCCTAGGGCAAAGGCCCTGAGAATACGAAAGTCCAGGGGTCTCTCTAACCCATACAGGAACCAACAAAACATCAGAGTAAGATTCAGCAACACAAAAATGTTTAGGCTCTCAGAATACAGATTAGGAGTCAGCATATTTCTTGTCATTTACTTCACCCACTAAAAACTTCTTCTGTCTGTTTCCTTGAGTTATTTGTACTGGCTAATAAATAGCTGAGTAAGGCTGGAGATGGCCTCAATCCTTTGGTCTGCTGACTGCAGCTGTTGTGTCTCCTCGGCCCCTAAGAGCACTCCATTTGGTCTCTGAGTACATAGTTCATTGTTGCTGTGATGCAGAGAACCTAGTAATGGCTGATCTCCATGGACCAGTCACTAATAGTGTCTACCACAGATTGGATTTGTACATTTTATACCTCTCTCCTTAGTGTCTGGAATATATTAGGCAATAAATAACTGTTTTCAAACAATTAACCAATAAATGAATGAAAGATGAAAGATGAAAGACACAGCTATTAAATAAATGATTTACATTAAAATAAAGTGGGGCGAGTAATTAAGGCAAAATGCTAAATTCTGGTAGCCATGGAACTCAGGGTAGTGAAATTTAAAGAATTTTCCTCTTATGTGATTTTTCTCTTATGCTATTTGTCATCATTTTAGTGGGCACCATAGAATTTTCTGTTCTGTACCAGCACATCTTCCTACCATCCATTTCCTTTAGAACATCCTTAAGGTATATTTTTCTCTTGAATTACTCTTAAAAGGAAGATGCAATAGGATTTAATGGAAAGCTTCAAGTTACAACACAAATGATGACTCCTCTTGAATACTCCTCTGTTTAAATATTGATCCATTGTATCTGTTTTTTATTTCTGATCTTGATTTTCAGCATCTTCATATCCACAATTTTGTGGGTGTGTGTGTGTGTGTGACAAAGTCAGAAAGACAGAGAAGGACAAATAGGGACAGAGACACAGGAAAAGAGAAATTAGAAGCATCAATTCTTCATTGCGACACCTTAGTTGTTCATTGATTGCTTTTTTATATGTGCACTGACCAGGGGACTACAGTATAGCAAGTGACCCCTTGCTCAAGCCAGCGAACTTTGGGCTCAAGCCAGAGACCAAAGGGTCACATCTATGATCCCACACTCAAGACAGCAACCGTGCCCTCAAGCTGGTAAGCCCATACTCAAACTGGTGCCCTCGGGGTTTGGAACCTGGGTCCTCTGCATCACAGTCCAGCAACAGGTCAAACTTCATATCCACAGTTTTTTTTTTCTTTTACAGAGAGAGAGAGAGAGATAGGGGCAGACAGACAGGAATGGAGAGAGATGAGAAGCATCAATCATTAGTTTTTCATTTCCATTGTGACACCATAGTTGTTCATTGATTGCTTTCTCACATGTGCCTTGATCGCGGGCCTTCAGCAAACCGAGCAAACCCCTTCCTGTAGCCAGAGAACTTGGGTCCAAGCTGACAAGCTTTTGCTCAAGCCAGATGGGCCCACACTAAAGCTGGCAACCTCGGGGTCCCGAACCTGGGTCCTCGGCATCCCAGTTCGACCCTCTATCCACTGCGCCACCGCCTGGTCAGGCATATCCACAGTTTTTAATTCATCACAGAAACAAATAGGAATGTAGATCTGAATATTTAAATCTCAGAAACAACTCAAATCTATTCCTATTTGGCAGATGTTGTTTCAAAAACATCTCATCAACGCTCATGTGCTCACACTATATTACACACACACACACACACACACACACACACACACACACACACACACACACTTATATCCAATGGTGGGATTCAGCTGGTTTTGCACTGGTTTGGCAGAACCGATACCTAATATTTTGTTGAATTCAGCAAACTGGTTGTTAAGACGACATTTGTAATCAGGGTTCTAAGATGGGCACCTGGGTAGCTGCCCAATATTGAATCACAAGTATGCATTCCTTACTCTTTTATAACGTTTATCTGCACAACAGCATAGTCTAAGCGACTGTAGTAATGTTCACTCAATCCATAGGTGAAAAAATTGCACGTAAGGATGCCAATCAAGAAGCAATATGGAAATATCTTAAATAACAGTTTTATTGTATTTTGTCAGGTATTATTAAATACTTTTTATTAATATTTTAAAACTCTTTTTTATAACATAATCTAGTATAGTGTGCCTCTTTTATTGTTCTTTTAAGTTTTAATGCATGAAATAATAAACTACCTTTTGTTATATATTTTTTATACTTAAAATTGTCATTAGGGCAGATAACTGGTTTCTAAATTACTTGAATCCTATCACTGTTTATAAGACTAAGAGCATGCCATCAGCTTTTGTCCCCTTACTAATTTTAGAGAAAAAGCCTTTTAAAACATGATGGACCTTGAGAACATTATATTGAGTGAAATAAGTAAGTCAGAAAAAGCTAACAACTGTATGATTTCACACATAGGTGGAATATAAAACTGAGACTCATAGACATAGATAAAAGTGATGTGGTCACCAGAGGGAGAGGGATGTGGGGGAGGGAATGGCAGAAGGGTGTAAAGAGGGACAAATATAAGGTGAGAGAAAATAATTTGACTTTGGATGATGTGTATACAACATAATCAACAGTTCAAGTGCTATAGAGATGTACACCTGAAACCTATATACTCTTATTGATCAACATCACCCTGTTAAATTTAATTTTATTAATAAAATTAAAAAAAAGATACATGCCATCAAATTCTTTAAAGTGTTGATCAGATAGAAAATGGATGGATCTTGATAACATTATACGGAGTGAAATAAGTAAATCAGAAATAACTAAGAACTGCATGATTCCATACATAGGTGGGACATAAAAAAGAGACTAAGAGACATAAACATGAGTGTGGTGGTTACGGGGGGGGTGATGTGGGGGGAGAGGAGAGGGGAAAAGGGGGGAGGGGAGGGGTGCAAAGAAAACCAGATAGAAGGTGACAGAGGACAATCTGACTTTGGGTGATGGGTATGCAACATAATTGAATGACAAGATAACCTGGAGATGTTTTCTTTGAACATATGTACCCTGATTTATTAATGTCACCCCATTAAAATTAATTTTAAAACATGGGATGGCTTTTCAGATTCTCTGTCTTATTTGTCTCAGATATCCCTTTAATATCTAATTGAATCAAGTCCAGAAAAGTTAAAGGCTGAATAAAATTAAATATCCCAAATAGCTGTGTCAGATTTTACTTAGAATTAGATGGGGAAGAGGGATGTATAAGCAAGAAATTAAGTAGTCCTAAATTAAAAATATCCCACAACAATACAGAAAATTTCCAGTTCCATATACATACTAATTTTTTTCTTGAACTGCAGGGTTTAAAACTCAAAGGCTTAAAAATGTCACCAAGTAATATAGAGGTATCAATCAGTCTAGTTGCGTATTGGTTCATGTTAAATAGAGAAGAAAGAAATAAACTCTATGAACTGACAGTGCATGTCTTGCCTGATGTCATTCAAATAAAATAAAATGTTCGTGCATGTACAAGTGCATACACAAAATACATACACACACCACCATATACACATTGTATGAAGGCTAAATAACACTTTGCTATAACCAGGTCTCAACCTTAACTCTTGTAAAGTGTTCTCTCCCTTAATTAAACTCACATAGTTTTAATTTGATATTATGCCCTTACATTGTAGTAATTTGGTCATTTAAAATTTTATGTTAATTTTTTATTCTATAATACAGTTAAAAATGTTCTCCTTGTCACATTTCAGAAAGTTTCAAGGAGTGTTTGTGCATTTGAACAAAATCTGGAGCTGTAAACTTGCTTACATAATTTACTAAATACTGCTAGGTGAAATAGAAAGGGAATCATAGAACCTTTCGGTTCCGACGCAGGATAAGGCAAGATATCAGTGGATTCTCCAGAGTGTGGTCAGGTTTATTTAGAATGTAGCATAAATAAGAGTGGGCATCCAAAAACATTACATAGATGTCTGTTGGAATAAGTATTATACATGAATCTAGTCAAATTTTAGCACCTGCTTTTTTAGCAATATGATTTTTATAAGTTTCTTAATCTGCTTTTCAGCTATTATAAGCATCAGCAGACATTTTATTTAAGGCTTTAGTATAATGCATGACATATCATAAGTTCTCAATAAACTTTGCTTTCTGTTATTTCATTATTAACATTATTATTATGCCTGTCCCAAATCAGTAGAACCAAACATAAGGATAACATTCAGAGATCACTTACCAAGAGATAAAAACAATTAATAATAATAGTTGACATCTACTCAAGGGATAAAATGTTCCAAAAATTGTATAAAGTGAATGAACTCATTTAATCCTCTCATCAATCCCGTTCCATTTCTAACTATGCAGATGAAGAATCTGACCCTCTGATAGATGAAGCACATAGGGAGAAACGGCAGGGCTGGCATTTAAACCCAAGGAGTCTAGTGTTAGAGACAGGCCCTTAACCAATACCATATGCTATCTTTTATAACAAAGTTAACCATCCAAATAGAACCAAGTCAATTAAAATGTCATGTATAGCAGAAAAGAAAAGAATGTAAAAATATGAATGAAAATTAAAAAAAAGCAGTTATATTTCCCTTAGTAACATTTGGCTCATGGCTTTTACCAATAGAAAAAACAGAGAAATAAAAAATTAAACACTGTGATAATGCTAGATCAGGGTACAAGTGCTACATTAATAATGGCATGACTAATTTATAACTAAATAATTTGTATAGTTAGCTGTATAGAATTTTCATATTATTGGGTGTGTCCTATCAGTATAATTAAATTTTTCATGTTTCATTTTGCTTTACTATAAAAATAAAGCAAATACTGTATATATAGAAATATATATAACATACCATTTGTGTGTAATATGAAATATAATAAATATAATGCTAAAATTTTCTTTTCTTATATTAATTTTATAATCTAATGCATTGTACAACACCTGATAATCACAATCATTCTGATAGGCGACTATAGGAATAATGTATCTATCCTTTATTTATAAAATTTCACATTATTTCCTCCTCTGTAGGCTGTATTTATTTTTTGCATATGTATTTTTCAATGGCTATTCTTCTCTTCTTTGTCTTAGATACCCTCTTCTAAGTACTCACACAAAATGAACATGCACATACATACCAACAACAAGAAAAATGTATGTAGGGAACATTTTTGGTGCCCTTATTTATAGTATTCAATTGCACTTTGGACCCACATAGTTAAATAAGCTGCCTAATGTGAGTCTTTATTATAAAACCACAGAAAAACATATACATAAATAATATTTAATCAATTTTATTATATTACTAAGAAACACAATAAATAAGTTGTTAGGCAATATATTTTCCTCAGAAATGGATATTTGGTCACACATGTTAATGACCTGACTAAAGGTACTAAGCAAAAAGTGCTGAAACAGGATGCAGCCCAAGTTATCAGATGCCTGGCCTATTTCTCAGGGCAACAGGTTGAGAGCAGTAATGATATGCATTACCGGGTTCAATCATGAATGCTTAAAATAAAGTGTGCTCTTCTGGGGACTCAGCCCTTTAAAATAGATTCATCCATACTAAAATGAACAACAAAGGGAACATGAGTTCTAGTCCTATAGGAGCCATGTTTTCTAATGTTTCCATTAGAAATAAACTCTGCATTCAACTCCCCATAGTAACATTATTATGAACAAAATTTTATGTGAAAAAATTACTACTATATTTCAGCTACACTGTGGGTTAAATAGGCTATTGTGAGCTGCACTGCGATATTATCACCACATATACTGTTGCTATTATAGAAAAATAAAATCTGAGTTTAAGCTAAAAATTGAAAAAAGACATTTGTTCATATATTCTAGTAAAGTGCTTTCTAATTATTTAAATGTTAAAATTTTAAATTTGGGATCAGAAATAAATATTTATCCATGAGTGTTTCATATGGATATATTAAAATATCTTCTCAATATATTATACTAAAATAAAAAAATTGCTAATATTTGAATATTTTGTACCTACAAATTGGACAATTTTTCAGTGTGATTTAATACACAAATATGAAGCAATCTAACTCCTTATTCATCCTTATAAGCCTTTTTCTCTATTTCCCATTATACACTAGAAACACCTAAGCAATATCCAGTCATATTACACTATTGTGAACATTTAGTTTAATTTTATTTTCATTCAACCACTGTTTAATTAGCATCTGTTATGTTCCAGAAACATACTTTTTTTTAAGATTTTATTTATTGATTTTAGAGAAAGGAAAGAGAGGGAGAGAGAGAGAGAGAGAGAGAGAGAGAGAGAGAGAGAGAGAGAAGCAGGCATGGAGGAGGAATGAGAAGCAACTCATAGTTGCTTCTTGTATGTACCTTGACCAGGCGAGCCTGGGATTTCAGACTGGGGACTTCAGCGTTCCAAGTTGGCATTTTATCCACTGCATCACCACAAGTCAGCCGAGGCATGTATTTTTTGTTTTGTTGCATAAAAATAATACACATTTATATTACATGTGTAAAATACCAAGACACAAATAATTATTGTTTTAATAATTGCAGAAATACTACTGCCAATTTTGTAATTTATTCAGGTTTAGAAACATGTTTAAAAATAATATATTGCTAAAGAAGAAATTATTTTTATTTATATTGCATATTTCCTGTGTCATGAATTACCATTAGCATACAAACATTTCAATAACTGATAGCAACCCATGGTTATATCCAAACAATCTAATTTTACTCCTGCTTTTGGATAGTTGGCTGTTTCTATACATCATAAAATGATATTTTTCACATATAAATGTGGCATGCATCTCTAATTTCAACCATAAAAAAATGTTTTCTTAGAAATATACTTTCTGGATTAAAGAGTAAATCCATTTTATTTTTATATTAGAAATATTCATTGCAAAACTCCCAACACAGAAGTGTATGACTATGGAAGAATAGTCACAGAGATGCAGCTTTGAAACAGTGTTGGTTTTGAAAACAGAAGGTGGGCTTTTTGTCTCTCTGGACTTTTCAAGATTCTGCTAAGCTCAGTTTTAAGCATCTTGTATATGAAAGTGCTGTAGTTACACTTGAGAGAGGCAGTTTTACACCAAGTGCCATACAGATCATCTAACTTGCTGAAAGCACTTTCAGTACAAATGCAGAAATGTCTCTCATGCCCACAGAAGCAAGTTGTAAAATGTTCTGTTTGCTTACATTAAGCAGAATAAATCCAGGAGTGTTTCTGAAATATTCCCTGATAATGCTGTCCTCATTATAGAAAATGCGAAGTCCCCTGAGCTTGATGCAAAGACTGTTTTCATTTTGCCCTCACCAACTCTCATTTGCTGAGCAACATAGACTTTCTGATATCATTGCAGGTTTAAGTTTCTTAAGAAACTAAACAGCCTTCTTGGTCTTCTTCAGGCCTTCACTTAATCTTTAGGATACAGTTCAGGAACTTCCTTAGTACTATGACCTTCAGACATGACCAGCGCTGGTAATGTTGAGGCAGCTAGCACAGAGCAGATGGCATATCACTTCTGTGCTGTGTTCACTCTATGGTGTCATCAGCACCAGATTTTAGTTTGTATAAACATGTGTCCTCCACAACACATTTCCAAAAGTACTCTAAATTTGTGGCATTTTGTTATAGCACAATAATTTGGTGTGGTAATTTGTAAATACTATACTAGCTTACATATTGACTTTTTAAATAGACATTTGTGTGTCTTCTAAATCTGTGAACAATAAATAATTTTTTTATAAACATGTGTATAGCACTTTTATATGAATATATTATTTTTACTTCTCTTGGTTATATTTATAGGAACTTCCATTTCTATGGCAATTGAGTGTGTAACTCTATATAAAACTGCCAAAGAAGCAAAAAGTTGCAGTAGCATTTTACAGTTGCAACAAAATATGAAAGCACCAATTGCTTTACTTCCTAACACTCAGTCTTTGTCAGACTTTTAAAATTTTAATCATTTTAATGAGAGTAAAGTGTCATCTAAGTTCTTAAATAGTGATATGAGATATAATTCATATAACATAAAGCTCATTCATTTTAAACGTACAATTATATTTTCCAGTATAGTCACAAAGATGCACAAACATCACTACTATCAGTCAGAATAGTTGCATTACTTCAACCAGAAACTCTGAACCTATCAGCAGTCTCTGCCAACTAGGTCCCAAATCTTTCCCTTCCATCATCCAACCACAATTACTGTCTCTATAGATCTGTTTATTCTGGACGTTTCATATAAAAGGAATCATCCAATATGTAACTCTTTGTGATGGGCTTCTCTCATTTCAAGTAATATTTTTAATTTTTATCCATATTGTAGCATATGTCACTATTTTATTTCCTTTTATTGCTGAGTAACACTCAATTGTAATGGAAATACCTTATTTTATTTATGCATTTACAAGTTGATGAACTTTCAGGTTGTTTCAAATTTTTGACCATTATGAATAATGCTGTCATGAATATTTATAAATTTTTTACATAAATGTATGTTTTTATTGATCTTGGACCCAGAAAAGAATAAAAAGTCTAGGTCATCGAATAACTCCAAATCAACTCAAAAGTGACTGCACCAGTTCACATTTTCACCAACAATGGATGAAGTTCTAATTTATTCATATACCTGTTGATATTTATTGCTGGGTATATTTTTCATGACAGCCATCCTTATTGAGTGTGAAGAACTATCTAATTGTGGTGTTGGTTTACATTTCACGATTCAGTAATGATGGTGAATTATGTTTATATATATTTATTTACCATTTGTTTATTTTCTTTGGGGAAATGTTTCTCTGCCCATTTTTCAGTTGGGTTATTTGTATTGAAATATTGTTGAGTTATAAAAATTATTTATTTTGACATGTTTTTTGCCATATATATAATTTGCAAATATTTTCTACCATTAAATAGGCTGTGTTTTCAATTTCTTCATTGTGTAATTTGAAGCAATATGTCTTTAATTATGATGAAGTCAAATTTATCTTTATTTTCATTACTTGTTCTTTTTACTTTTATAGTAAGTCTTAAAATCAGGGCCTGACCAGGTAATGGTGCAGTGCATAGCATGTCAGCCTGGAATACTGCAGATCCAGGTTTAAAACCCTGAGGTCCCCAGCTTGATCATGGGCTTACCAACTTGAGAGCAGGGTTGCTGACTTAGCATGGGATCAAAGACATGACCCCAGGGTCGCTGGCGTGAAGCCCAAGGTCTCTTGGCTTGAGCAAGGGGTTACTGGCTCATCTGGAGCCCCCTGGTCAAGGTACATATGAAAAAGCAATCAATCAACAACTAAGGTGCCTAAACTATGAGTTGATGCTTCTCATTTCTCTTCCTTCTTGTCTGTCCGTCTGTCTCTCTCTCTCTCTCTCGCTCTCTCACTATAAAAAAATAAAATTAAATTCAGGAAACCTGAGTTCTCCAAAATTTTTCTGTTTTCAAGATCGCTTCACTATTCTTTGTCCTTTGAAAAAGGATCATATTGTCAATCCTGACAAAATAAGGCACATGAAATTTGATAGGCATTGTCTCGAATCTGTAGTTGAATTTCAGGAGTAAAGCCATCTCAACTATATTGTCTTCTGAACCATGAAGATATATCTTCAGGTCTTCTTTAATATCTTCAGTAGTGTTTCGGTGTTTTCAGCATACAATTCTTTTTCTGCTTGGCTTAATTTACTTGTAAATATTTTATTTTTTGCACTATTATAAAAAGAATTGACTTGCAATTTTTTGATTATTTATTGGTAGTGTAAAGAAATACAAAAAATTTTTGTATACTCATATGCTAAAAGCTTTCTGAACATGCTTATTATTTCTAATAGTTATTATTGGATTCCCTTGGGTATTCTATGTACAAGATCATCTCATTCTCAAATACTGATGCCTTTATTTTGGTTTTGTTTATTTATTCAATTATTCTTCTAATCTCTATTTAATTTTATTCTGTCTTATTTATAAAAATTATTTTTTTCTTTCTCCTTTCTTTGATTTTAGTTTCATTTTCTCTCTTAAGTTTTTAAGATAAAAGATATAAGGTTATTAACTTAAAATTGTTCTTTCAAAAATAGATGTGCAATGATATCGTTTTTTTTCTAATTACTTTTGTATCTCAAAGTTTTTTTGTTTTGTTTTGTTTTGTTTTGTTTTTTTACAGGGACAGAGAGAGAGGGATAGATAGGGACAGATAGACAGGAATGGAGAGAGGTGAGACGCATCAATCATTAGTTTTTCATTGCCGTTGCAACACCTTAGTTGTTCATTGATTGCTTTCTCACATGTGCCTTGACCGCGGGCCTTCAGCAGACCGAGCCACCGCTTGCTGGAGCCAGCGACCTTGGGTCCAAGCTGATGAGCTTTTGTTCAAGCCATATGGGCCCGCGCTCAAGCTGGCGAGCTTGGGGTCTCGAACCTGGGTCTTCCACATCCCAGTCCGATGTTCTATCCACTGCATCACTGCCTGGTCAGACAAAGTTTGTTTTATTACATTTGTTTTCAATCACCTCAGAATGTTTTATAAATTCTTTTTTTTTTTTTTTTTACTCATTCATTGTTGAATTTCAATCCTTCTATAAATTTCAGTTTCTTCTGTTTTTGGTTCATAAATATTTCCACTGTGTATGTAGTATATACTTTTCTGATTTTAATCATTTTAAATATATCATGTCTTGTTTTGTTACTTTGAATATGATCTCTCTTGGAAAATGTTCCAAATGGTCTCACTTTTGAGAACAGTTTGTCTTGTCTTGCCTTTGGATGAAGTCTTCTATGTATGTCTCTTAATGTTGCCAATTTTTCTATAACTTGCACATCTTCTGTCTAGTTGTTATATGCATTATTGAAAGTGAATTATTAAAAGATTTTATTGTTGCAGTCTGTATTTCTTTATTCTGTCAGTTTAGCTTCCTGTATTTTGGAGGCCTCTGTGTTTAGTTGTATGTATGTTTCTTACTATGATACATATGTAGTGGATTGATCATTACACCATTATAAAATATCACTCTTTAGTTCTAGTAACACTTTTTTTTTTGTTTAATGTATATTTATGGTGAAATTAGTATAGCTCAGTGGTTCTTAACCTTTTTTGAGGTACCAAACCCACCAGTTTCATATGCGCATTCACTGAACCCTTCTTTAGTGATAAATAAAATATGATTTTTTTTCCCAAATTTAGTTTTGCCAGTGCGAGACTAGAGTTGCTCAACTTGGCATTGCATATCATGCAGATAGGACGCTGGCTCCCATCCTGTTCTATGATACATGTGAATCCATGTTGTACATATTTGTCTGACCACTTTCTTTTTTTTGCTTGACATATTTAGTATGGATTTAAATATTAAGAAAGAAACCACACGACGTACAACTATGACAGCCGTTGACAACTGCCCGCACTAAATTCCCCCCCAGCACTGGTTGGCCAAGCAATGTAACGTGATCTTTTGCAGAAAGTGATGGCCAAGCGGGGCATGTCATCACAACTTTCCACAAGTGTGTCTTTACCTCCATGGCAGAGGTTTCTCCAAACTCCTGAGACCAACTCATAGAACCCCTAGGGTTCGATAGAACCCAGGTTAAGAACTACTGGTATAGCTGTTCCAACATTAATATGGTTGCTTTTTGCATAAATTTTTTTCCCAATTTTTTTGCTCTCAACATCTTTCTGTCTTTGAATTTAAGTATGTTCTAGCAGTCAAAATATAGTTGAATCTTGTTTTTCTATCACGTCTTTCAATCTCTACCTTTGATTACATTGTTAAATCCATTCACATTTCATATTATTATTAAAATTAGTAGCTTACCTCTGGTATTTTTTGTTTTCTTTATGTCTCATATCTTTTTGGTGCCTCAGTTTCTCATTTATTCCTTTAGTTTTTGGTATTCAGACAGTATTTCCTAGTGTAACATTTTAAATCATTTCATGATTTCTCCCAATATTGTTGTTAATTTCTTAGTGATTGCTCTAGAGCATACAATATTTATCTTAACTTGTCAAATTTATACTCACTTAATTCCAGTGGGTATATATATGTTACTTCTTTGTAGATTTATTTTCCCTTCCCTTTTTGTGCTAATTTTATTACACACATTATATCTATATGTTACAAACCAAACAATATACTGCTATACTAACTGCCTTGTATAATGGTCTATCATTTAGAGAAGCTGAGAGAAAAAAATTAGAAAATAAATATTTGCAGATTTTGATTATGCTAATACTTTCTTATTTAACATTTCAAATTTTCCTTATGCATTCTTATGGATTTAAGTTAATTATCTGGTGTCATTTCTTCACTGTAATAGAGCTTTGTTCCCACCTACCTCCTCTGTACTGTTATGTAATTATATATACATTGTTTTATACAATTGCTTTTTAATTAATTGAGAAAAAGAGAAGAGAAATATGCAGTTATAATGTTTTTTAAAATCATCTTCTAATTGCCTTCAACAGTGCTTTTACTTTTTCATGTGGGTTTAAATTAATTTCTGGTGTCACTATTTTCAGTCTAAAGATGTTTCTTTAATGTATTTTGTAAAGCAGTTCTGCTAGAAACAATCTCTCTATCATTCTCTTTCAAAATCATGGGATATCTGTATTTTGCCTTAATTTATTTGAATTTAATACTTTATTTTAAGAGAGCTTCAAATTTATATACTGTTTTAAGAAATTACACAGAACGTTTTTGTGTTCCCTTTATCAAGTTACTTTTCATGGATACATCTTGCAAAACTATAGTACAATATCAAAATTAGATGCTTTAGATGCCGACATTGATACAGTTAAGATATAGAACAATTTTTTCAGCATAAAGTTCCCACTTTTATACTTACTCACTCTTACCATTCCTAATCCCTTACAAAAACTAATCTGTTATCTGGTTCTATAATTTTGTCATTTTAAGCATAAATGAAATCTCTCAGTATGCAATCTTTAAAAAACTTTTTTGAGATCGACATTTTTTCTTTACCAAAATGTTCTGGAGTTTATTCCAGGTTGTTGTCTTTATTAATAGTCATTTCTTTTACTTTTTACTCTGAATAGTATTTCATAATATAAATGTACTACAGTTTGTTTATTTATAGTTGAAAAACATCTGAGTTGTTTTCATATTCACTGGCTATTATGAATAATGTTGCTATAAATACCAGCACACAGGTTTTGTTAGGAAGATTTCTACATCCTTTGGGATAAATGCTCAGGAGTCCTCTTGTTAGGTTGTATGATAGTTTTATAATACTTTATTAAGACATTCCCAGGGTGGTGATACCATTTTAAATGCCCATAAGAAAAGTATGAGTAATATAATTTCTCCTTATTTTTATCAGTATTTGGTGTTGTTATTTCATCTACTCGAAATTTAAATCTCTTCAATATTCTGCAATATAAAACGGCTATTGACCAACTGCACTGTAATTTTAAAATTAGCTTTTATGTTTTCATCTTTTTTATATTCTACCATCTCATCTATGACCTATTTGTAAATAAAGTTTTATTGGAACATAACCATATACATTTGATTACATATTCTTTAGTTTTTCTGTGTCACAAAGGCAGAGTTGAGCAATTACAACAGAAACCTCTAACAAAGTAAATCATGTACAGAAAAAATACACCAACTCTGGTTTCAGATTTTATTTTTCTTTGAAATGGTAATATTTCTTTGTAAATCATTGTTAGAGAGAGGTTAGTTCTAATATAGAAAATTAAGGTGGCTTCTTCCAGATATTATAAAATTCCTTTCTAACTGTGAAACTAAGTGTTAAAGAATTATTTAGATTTATTTTGTTATTTTTAATATAAGATACCAATTAATGGGTGAAATGTGGAAATAAGTATGGAATCAAAGTTAGAAACAATCATGTCAATCATCTTTAAATTTTCAGCAACAGACTATTTTTGTCATTTAATTTAACCCAGGACTTATGTAAGACAGTACGTATCCAAGTCTTTCTAAGCAATGATTAGGAGCCACAGAGTAACCCTGTTCTGCCCTAACATGACCAAATCCAAGCTGGGAGTAAAGTATTAATTCATATGATAAATGTAGAAATTGACATAATTCTGTTTGTCTAGGGTCCAAAATCTGTCCTTCCGCTGACATAGGCAAATTAAGATTCTTCTTCAACCTCTTTTCCCACTCACGCTCCCTTCAGATTCAGATGTTAAGGAAACAAATTGGTTATGGATGCTACCATTTTCTAGTTTCTAATGGTGTATTTTTTGCCCTGGAGTGCTGGATCAGTGGTAGAACGTTAGCCCAGCATGTGAAAGTCCTGGGTTGGATTCCCAGCCAGTGCACACAGGAAAAGCACCCATTTGCTTATCCACCCTTCCCCCACTCCTTCCTTTCCATTTCTCTCTTCCCCTCCTGAAGCCAAGAAACTATTGGAACAAAGTTGGACCAATCAATGAGTATGGTTTCATGCTCTCCACCTCAGGGGTTAGAATGGCTCCAGTTACAATGGAGCAATGTCCCAGAGGGTCAGAGCAGAGCATTGCCCCCTAGTGGACATGCTGGATGGATCCCAGTTGGAGGCATGTGGGTGGGAGTCTGTCTCTATGCCTCTCTGCTTTATATATATATATATATATATTAATGAGAATCTGGAGCAAGCAGGAAAAGAGTGCATCCTTAGGTTATCATCTTCCCAGATGTCAGAAGAACATTTCTTAAAATCATAATTTATTTTATTTTAATTACATTTATTGGGAGGCATTGGTTAATAAAATTATGTTTGAAGTGTACAATTATATGATACATCATCTGTATATTGAATTTTGAAGTTGTTTCATTTTTCAACTGCAGTTGACATTTAATATTATTATTAGGTATACAGCATAGTGGTCAGATAATTATATAATGGAGTAATCCCCTGATAACTCAGGTACCCACCTGGCCCCATACATAGTTATTATAATATAATTGACTATATTTCCTATGCTGTACTTTACATACCTGTGACAATTTTGTAATTATTAATTTGTAATACTTAAACCCTTCACCTTTTTCACCCAGTTCTTCTCCCTATCCCATTCAGAATATATTTTAGAGAGAAAAGAGAGTGAGAAGAAACTACCACTTTTATAAAACATAAAATATAATAAAAATAAAAAGGCAGTAATAACAAAGAATCAACCCTAAAAGTAAAAGTGATATTCATGACCTCTGACATCATCAAAGCCATATTACAGGCATAGCCAGGGAGGGATTTAGCTTGGTCATGTATTGTAAAAATTGAACAGTTAAGAAGTGGCATCCTATCTTAGCTGGTATCTCAGTTGCTTAGAGTGTTGAATCAATATGCCAAGGTTGTGGTTTTGATCCCTGGTCAGGTCACATTCTCTCTTCCTTTCACTCTCTAAAATCAATAAATTGGAAAAAATGAAGTGGCATCTTTCAGTGTTCTTTTTTTGTATTCTTGTGCTTCATGTCAAAACTCATTTGACCTCAAAAAATAAATAAAGAAAAACACAAGGATAAATGTTTATTCCACAAGGAACGTCTAGTAAAATGCAGCTTAACAAGAAAGAGGTAAATCTCTTTGTCCTCTAAAGAGTATCTTCAACAATAAATAAAGAAAACAATCAAAGCCAAGCTTGACCTACTCTATATAGTCTACCTTGGGAGCTGTTTTGATTCACATATTTCAACCAAAATCACATTATCCCAAGGCACATAACAGATTTGGTTATAATCATAAAACATTTACACTTGAAAAATAATTTCTATAGAACTTCTTAGTAATTTTTTGGTCATGGACTCCTTTGAGAATCTATGAAAGCTATGAAGCTTTATCTCAGAAAACAAAATTGCTTACAAATTAAGGGATTTTAAATATCTTGTAGCCCCAATCTCAGAAAACATTTTAGCCCAATACTTGTTCTAAAGATATTTTGTAAAAGAGTAAAAAGTAAGGAAATTAGGTGCTGTCCATATTCTCATTATAATGTTTTCTTTTCTTTTTAAAACATGTGGCATTATTGTACAACAAACTGCAGAGATGTTTCCACTTATTCAGAACGAACTTAACAATGGTGCCCTAAATTCTATTTGTTGTTGTTATTGTTCGTCTTAATGCCACACCATTTTATATTTCATCTCATAGATGTTTTAGGAAATTATACTATTCATTTGACCCATATTTGCTGTACTTAAATTCTTACCACAGAGAAAAATAGAAAATAGATGATTAAAGATATCTAATCCCCCACATTCCAGTTCAGAATTTCATACTCTGATAACTTAAGATGCTTTAAATACTTCAAACAGAGCAGTTTATAGCTTTTGTGTGATTCATGTAGAATTGAGCTTCTGTTATTAGTTTGAGTAAAACTGCTTTAGACTTCTTTTTCTCAAAGACCATGATAGTAAATTTCAGGGCCTCCAGTTTTATTTCCTGATCAAATGGATCTTACTTAATTCACAGTCCTAAATCAATGATATTTCATTTAAGGTGTTTTTCACTTCCACCAGTTGCTTATCTTGACTGTTATTGTATTAACATATCATAGTCTATGAATATCTCACAACTGTATTCAGATTAAGTTCCAAAAACCTCAACATGCTCATTAAAACCTTTCAATACTTTTCTTCTTTTTATTGAATTTATTGGGGTGACATTGATTAACAAAATTATAGAGGCTTTAGGTGCATAATTACACAATACATAAATTGTACGCTATACTGTGTGTTCACCACCCCAAGTCAAATCTCCATCCATCACCATTTATCTTCTATATATTCTACTTCCAGCAATTAACACACTGTTTTCCATGTCCATGAGTTTGTTTATTCATTTTTTTCTTTGTCTTTTTTTTCTCAATCCCACCACCTCCTTTACTCGGCTCCCCACTACCTGACAGCTGTAAGTTTGCTTTTTATTTATGACTCATAAATACTTTCTTAATTTTCAGGTTTATACAGTTTCTCTTCAAAAGCACAAGTAAGGGGAGATAATTATAAAAACGACAATGATGTTAATTGTAATTATTGTACCTGTCAACTCCTATTTCAACACAAGATTTTTTATTAGCCCCAGCCTCACACATTTATATATCACCCTTATATAGAATAAAGGTAGAGAGTGGGGAAAAATTGCTTCACTGTATATTTATGTCTTTTTACCATTTATGTTTAATACTCTGAGAGTAGACTAAGAACTCTAGAAGTGAACAACAGTAAATATTTAGTTACCATTTCTTATATTAGTGATCTGGCTCCCAAAATCTCACCTAATTTTTCTTCTTACTTCGAATAAAAAGAAAGCAATATATAACATTTATGTATACAAATCCCACATCTATATTCCTGTAAAATCAAAATTTACAAAATTGTATAAGTGATATTGGTTTAAATGTTTATTAGGACTCTCGGATGAAAATTATAACAGATTCAAAACGGCTGAATTCGAAAACATAAATAAACATATAAATAAAGTGAACCATAGCAGTTTTGGCTCAAAAAAAGTTTAATTAAAGTATAATTTTTGACATGACTAAATGTATCAAACAGTGTCATCATGACAGTGTCATCACTCAGCCTTTGTCCTACCATCTTTGGACCATGTATTTATGTTTAGCTTAATTTCAGGTGAGTTTTCCTTTCCAGGAAAAATATTTACCCTAGTAATCAAAGGCTACATTCAATTGTTCTAGAAATACTCAGCACATATAATCTCTAACAATTCAAACACACACAAAAAAAACATACATAACAAATGAAAAATCTAGAACTAAGTTTCATTTGCCTGATTGAGGTCACATGCTCACTTTTGGAGTACTGGTGACAGAACACTGTCCAACAGAAATGTATGAATTGAGATTTCTGAAGAGTCAATTACTCAAAGAAAATTAAGATTATGTTAATAAAGGAAGAATGAATGCATGTAGGCAGAAAAAACAATAAATACCCATAATATTTTCTCTTTTTAAAAAATATTTTATTATCCTTTCATTATTCACTTTAAACCAGAAGCTTAGACATAATAAATCATCCTACGTATCTTAAATGTGATATGTGCTTTCATATCTGGACTATTGAACGATTTCTTTTCTTCACCTGGAATACATTCTCTACTTATTTTTCTTTACCTGGCTAAATTTTTTTTCTCTTTTTTGTATTATTAAGACATAATTTTCTTGACTCTGCTTATATTAAGTACCTAACCTCATTTTATATGTCCTACAGTACACTCTAGCATTAAAAAGGCAAAAGTTAAAGCAAAGCATCAGTAAAAATGAAAATTGAGCACTTATCACAGTGCCTGGCAATAGTATATGCTTAATAAATATTTTTTGAATGATGGATAAACTTATATCTATATGAAATAAAGGCAAATATTTTCAAGTGCAGACGTAAAGGTGAAAAATTAAATAAGATACAAACTGTAAGGCCAATAGCCAAGGCCACCATCACAGCCGCCTGGCCCATGCAGGTTTACATTAGATTCGGACAGTTGGTAATGAAACAACAAAGCCAAGAACTGGTGGGCCATTAACTTTAGTCCTAGCTTGCACCTGGCAGCCAAAAAATACACACAGTGGGAAAACATTTTTCTTTACATTCAGGGCTCCCAAAGCCACTGACATATCTGAGTTTTTCTAGGATTTGTACCACACTAGCCTTATTCAACTCTGTTCCCCATCTTCTTCTTTCTGCACAAACTGAATTCTCCTTCAACACTCTGCCATCTTGGCTGCTTCTCCTCTCCTCCATGTGGCTTTTCTCTGCTCTCCTCCAGCATGGGCTCCTCCTAGAACTTAATCACTCTTCTCCAGAACAACGTTATCTCTCTTCCTTTTAAAATCTTTTGGCATGAAAGCCCTCCCCCAACAAACATTAATATAATCACACCCATTTCAAGCAAGAAGGGCAACTAATATTATCACCTGGGCAACAGGTGGGCAGCGCCATCTTTAACAAAGTGAGCATAATATATTTCATCTGCCCAACATGGACCTAAGAAATAAAATGAAGTACTATTTCTGGGTTCCTTATCTTGATAATAAAAGATTTGTAATTCTCATACACAAATTATCTTTAATGTGTTTTAACATCCTAAATTGCCTACTATTATGAGTGTCTAATAATTTTTTCAATTAACTTGTAATTCTCTTACTATCTCTTCTATTGCTTAACTATAGACTTTTTATTTTAATTTTATTTTATTCATTTTAGAGAGGAGACACAGAGTGAGAGAGAGAGAGAGAGAGAGAGAGAGAGAGAAAGGGGGGAGGAGCTGGAAGCATCAACTCCCATATGTGCCTTGACCAGACCAGTGCAGGGTTTTGAACTGGTGACCTCAGTGTTCCCAGGTCGACACTTTATCCACTGCGCCACCACAGGTCAGGCACTATAGACTTTATAAGTGCAGGAATGTCATCTTCCTTAACTATGGCTACATCCAACACTCAGCTGAATACTCAGCCCAAAAGTAGATAGTAAATAAACATTTTTAATCAACTAATGCATGAATCATCCATATGACTGTTAAGTCACTATAAAAATGGTCTTCCACCTTATGACGCTTACAAATAAGACTGTGTCTTAGGTAACTGGCCCAATTTATGCACTTGAAATCACTCTGATCTCCATGAGATGACAATTTTCTGAGCAACAGAGTCGCATGAAAAACAAAATATCAGCTGTTCAATACATTGTCAATAAATATTTATGCATAAAATACCTTGCAGATAATTAAGATATCTGTGATATATTTTATTGTGGAAATAAATGGTGCTCTTGTTAGTCACAAGAAAACAGTCAAAACCACTATAAACACAGTACACACCTACACAAATTTTATTCTTGATAAATATCCCTAAGAAGATTAGTAATATATGTGTTTATTTCTGGACTCTTTAATCTGTTCCATTGGTCCATGTGTTATTTTTATATTGGTGCCATACTGTTTTGATTATGTAGCTTTGCAATATAATGTGAAATAAAAAAATGTGATACCTCCAGTTTTGTTCTTAATGCTAATGATTGCCTTGGCTATTTAGTACCTCTTGTGGTTTTATAGTATTGTGGTATTTGTTTCTATTTCTGAGAAAAATGCCATTAGAATTTTGATAGGCATTGACTCTTTAGATAGCTTTCTGCATAAATACTCAAAATATATAAGGAACACATACAACTCTATAACAACAACAACAACTAAATGCACCAAAACACAATTAAAAGCAACAAAAAATTCTATTAAAAATGGGCAAAGGATCTAAAAAGACATTTCTCTATAAAAATCCTACACATGCCCAACAAATATATGAAAAAGTGCTCAATGCTACTAATCATCAGGTAAAGGAATATTAAAATCACAATAAAATATCACATCACACCAGTTAGGATAGCTATGATATTACAAGTCCTAATGAGAATATAAAGGAAAGATAAAGTTTTTACACCCTTGTTGGGAATGTAAATTTGCACACCCACTATGAAAAACTGTATGGAAGTTCCTCAAAATATTAAAAATAAAACTACCATATAGCCCAACAATTTCCCTTTTAGCTATTATTCTAAAAAAATTTTAAGACACTTCGTGTTCTGTACTCTTTATGCATCTTGCAGCAATATTTACAATAGCCAAGATATAGAAACAATCTAAATGTTCATCAGTGGTTAAATCAATAAATAATATGTGATATATACATACAACTGAATGCTAGTCAATTTCAAGAAGAAGGAAATTCTGTCATTTGATATACAGATGAACCTGGAGGACCTTATGATTAGTAAAATAAACCCAACAGATGGATTAGTGCTGTATGTTACCACTCATATGTGGAATGTAATATAGTCAAAATTATAGAAGCAGGAAGTACAATGGTGATTGCCCACTTACTGCTATTGCCCAAGGGCTAGGGGAAAAGGAGATAGGAAAGGGATGGTCAAAGGGAATATATAGTTTCAGTTATTCAAGAAAATTACATTTTAAAGATAGGCTATACTGCATAGTGCTTATAGTTAACATTATTATAATATATACTTTAAATTAGCTAACATGGTAGCTCTTATATTAAGTGTTATTAACACACATGCACAAATAATAAAAGAGGTGTGAGAAAATATAGATAGGTTATATTTATATTTATGTCCTTGATAGTGGTGATGGTTTTACAAGTGTGTGTTCATTAAGTCATATATATTAAATATATAGTTTTTTTTACATAACAATCATACCTGAATAAAGTAGATTAATAATTCTACACTGAAAGTCATAATAATGAAATTCATTTATCTTGATAAAAAATATGGACTAAACTTAGAAATCCACTTCATTCCATTTATCCCATAAAGAAGAGTTAAGAACCAATAAAAATACAAATCAATCTCCCACAAAAACATTAAAAAAAACAAGCAGCCAAACAATGTTTTGCTATATTTTTTTGTTGGCTTTGTTTTTTTCCCAGTACTCACTCTCTTACTTGCCTCTCTTGCAATTTTCTAAATTAACTGTGTCTATACCATTCATTACATTTTAGACATAATTGTCTCTTGCCTTAATAAGGAATACAGTTACATGATCACAATAAAAATAAGCTATGTTGATTTTTATTAACTACTAATATTAAATAAATACATAAATAAAATTCCTAAATCTCATTTTTATTTTTTAAAATTATTATTATTTTCAATGAGAGAGTAAAAGAGACAGTGGCAGAGAGAGGAACAGACAAGGACAGACAGGGAACTGAGAGAGATGAGAACCATCAATTCTTTGTTGTGGCATCTTAGTTATTCATTGCTTGCTTTCTCACATATGCCAAGAACTGGGGCCTCCAGCTGAGCCAGTCACGCCTTGCTCTAGCCAATGACCTTGGGGTCGTGTCTATGGTCCTGCACTCAAGCTGGTGAGCCTGCGCTTAAGCTAGATGAGTCTGTGCTCAAGCCGGTGACCTTGGGGTTTTGAACTTGGGTCCTCTGCATCCTAGGCCCATGCTCTACCCACTGCGCCACCTGCTGGTCAGTCTTATTTTAATTGTTTTTATTATTCTCCACTTGTTATAAATTCTTGAACACTATCTGGTATTATATCATCGAATAGAGAGGAATATTTTAGTTATCATTGTCAATATTTTAGCCTGCCTAAGCCCCATTACCAATTTGTCAATTACTTGAAAGCCCAAAAATTTAATGAAGATTTCAGTTTGTGTTTTCTCAGTAGCTTGCTCTTTATAAATTGTAATCAATACACAGTAGATGCACAAGATACTTCCATGATTAGGTGCCCTTAGTGAGGATACTCTTAGTGGGTAAGGACCGTTCCTTTTGTGTAACTCTACTAAACAGCATCATAGGACAAACCTAGAACCATTAAACTTAGCACTCCCTCACTACATAAATGTACAGGTGCTATAGCTCTACTCTACCTTCTACTGAGCTTTTTAAATATCATGGTGACATTTTTTTCCACAAAAGAAGAAGTTAAAACTACAAGTGGTGAAACAAACATCACAATTTCTGTGTATGTTGGGCATAAGAGATTCAATACCTGTGGATGATTATTTATCTCATGTACAGCCATGCTTAAAACACTTTCAGATCTTCCTTATATTGACATCATTCAACTTCTGTCCGTTTTACAGTTTTATTTGGCACCAATAACTTCCATAGTGTCTACTTTGGAAGAATCAGACTGGTGATTAAATAAT
This sequence comes from Rhynchonycteris naso, assembly GCA_037038555.1. Taxonomy (NCBI): domain Eukaryota; kingdom Metazoa; phylum Chordata; class Mammalia; order Chiroptera; family Emballonuridae; genus Rhynchonycteris; species Rhynchonycteris naso. The sequence continues at coordinate 67,866,040 of CM072996.1, forward strand.
GGGCTTAAAGTAAGTTTAAAGGTATTTAAATGCTATATCTTTTCCTACCAGCAATCTGAACTTGGTCATATTTTTTAACTTGATAAGCCTATATTATTTTCTTTCTTTTTTTTAACCATTCATTCATTATAGAAATACCCATATCATATGCTAATATCTACTCCACAAATATTAGCTTCCTTCCTTTAATCATAATGCATTTTTCTCTCAGAATAAAATCTTAATGAAAACAATGTAAAGTCTGTGTAGGTTAGCAAAGTGTAGTATATTATAACTAACATTGTTTTAAAACATAAAATGAAGTCTACCACTTGAAACGGCATGGATGGAAGTAGAAGAAATTAGGCTAAGTAAATTAAGTCAGTCAAAGAAAGACAAATGCCATGTGATTTCACATACATGTGGAATCTAAAGAATAAAATAAACAAACAACAAAACAAATTGAAACAGACTCATAGACACAGAAAAGACTGATAGCTGCCAGAGTAGTGCGGGGTTAGGAAACTGGGTGAAAAGATGAAAAGGTGAAATGATTAGGAAGTACAAATGGGTAGTTACAAAATAGTCAGGAGGATGTGAAGTACATCATAGAGAATATAGTCACTCACATTCTCATAACTATATATGGCACCAGGTGGGTACTAGCAATATTGGGGTAACACTATGCAGTATATGACTATCTAACCATTATGCTGTATACCTGAAACTAATACAAAATAATATTGAATGTAAACTGCAATTAAAAAATAAAATTTAGAAAATACACATAAAAAGAAACATAATTAGTAATAATGTATTTCTATTTAAAAATTTTGGTAGTCTCTTGGAGCTTATTCTGGAAGTCTTTAATTGCACATTAAAATAACCTTTTAACAAATTTTACTTTTAAGAATTATTTACTAATTTTATTCTTGTGATTTCAATTCTACTATATTTCTGTAACTAAATAAGTAGAATTGCTGTTGAATAGTTACAATAAGACCATATTTTGTAGTCATATAAGTAAACATTTACTAAAATCCATATTTTATTTTTAATTTCCTATTTTGTAATTTGTACTTATAAAAAATTTTTACAGTTGACATACATCTTCTTAGGTTATAGGAATCCCATAGGCCTTGATAAGTGAGCATAAATTCTCAAGGATACAATAGCCCTGATATTTAAGATAAATTTTGTGTACCATCATTAGAGTAGAATGTTTCAGTAAATAATATTGCATTAAATTTTTGATATTTTGAAAGTAATTAAAAGCATTAATTTTCTAAAGGTATAAAATAAAAGGGGCAGAACATTTACCACATTTTGGGTGTTCAACATATATTTGGTAAAAAATGGAATAGATTATCTTATTTGCAGGGAAAACTAAATTTTTCCTACTCCTAAAACTCCATGTTTACTTACTATCCTTTGCCAGAGCTGTCCTTTTTTTCCCCCCTTAATTTGTTTCTACAATACTTTTAAGTGGAGTATTGTAGAAACCCTTACTTCAGGGGTCTCTTGGTCAGAAATTCAATATGGGGAATGTGGTTCCTACTCCATAGCCTAATCCCTTAGCCACTGCTGGGTACTCAAATTTTATTTCTCCCCAATAAGGTGAGCAGCAGGTTCAGACTGAGTGTGGCTGACAGTCCCCTCTGAAGAAGTTCTTTCAGCTTATGAGACCCTGGTCTCAGGGAGAAAGACTGAAAGAGTCCTCTCCTGGGGCTGATTGTAACACTCCCCAGAAAGTAGCTAAGCCCCTCAGCCAGACCCAAGAGTAGGTTCACAGGAACCCATACTTTAAATGTCCATGCTCCAAGTCTCTCTCCTTTACCCCTATGGAATCTAGCCTGGTGGGGTAGGTGATCCAGCACTCAGGCTGGTTGACTGTAAAGCTCCAACCTATCCAGTGCATATGAGCCGCTGTGCAGGTGCTGATTACAGAGAACAGAACTTGCCTCAGCTGGGACAGGTGTGAGGGCCCTCCCTTAGGATACCACTCTAGCAAGGGTTGCTAGGTCCTAAAACAATGTTCTCAGAACTTGGCTACTGAATGTGCCAGCGCTGGGCCTCCCTGGCAAGAACCCAGTTTAGACCAGTGGGAGACACTACTTATGACTTGCCCTCAGCAACCTTCTTGGAGCTACAAGCAATCGGGATTTGTGGCTGAGTCTACTGGGCCCAAGTGCACATGGAAATACCAAGCCACATACCTAGGCTGACTTTTACCCACACTGGGCCTGGGGAAAAGTCCGCTTAAAAGGCCAAGGTTCCCTGAGTCCCACTGCCTGCAGCATCTGTCTGTAGGCTGCTTGTTGGCCTCAGCCACTGAAAAAACCTCTAATAGAGTCTGGATCCTGGGTCAATTCAGGGATTAGAATGGGTGGTGGTTATAGATTGGCCCTGGGCCCCAGGTGCCAGTGCATACAGACTTTTTTCACAGACCTCAGTAGGGTGTGGCCTGCCCACATTCCAACAATTTCTAGTGAGTTTCCCGTGAGGCTGAATAACCAGTCTTAGACTTGGGAGCATGTAGTGAAAATTTCCGGCCTCAATATTAGGAAACTGAGTCACTGACATGCCCCCTGCTTCCTGGCTACTCAGAAAGGCCAGTCTCCATGATAGTAGCAGGAGGGATTCCCGAGGGCAGAGCAGTTGCTTCTTCCCAAGCATTGTTTACTGATCAGAGGGGTTAGCTCTATCCAAGAATGATGGTGACTGCGGTCTTGGAGAATTACCCAAAATAGGGGGTTCAGGTGGCTGTCTTTCACAGGGTCTCTCCTTGGGCCTCCAACTTTACATTCTCCTTGTGCAACTCTAGGTCTCTCAGCTCTCCCTCCACTGAAACCCTGGGTAAATGGCTGTGATTAAGATTTTCTATGGCCTTTAAGACGGGGCCTTTAAGACAGAACCTGTCTTCTGGAGCTCCATCTCTTTCTCATAGACAGAAATCCCAGCTCTTTTCATCACCAAATATTATGTGGGCACCTTTTCTAGGCTCTGGGGCTCTAGGCTGGGGCACCCAACCTGGGGCTGAGGAGTCACACCTCTCAGCATGATCCTCCTTGCAGTGAGTGTCCCCCTGAACCTTCAGTTTTCCCTCACTCTTGGGAGCTAGACAACCCTTTCTATGTCTCTGCCCTTTCTATCAGTCTCATTATGGCTTCTTCTGTGATCCCTGGTTATAGACTCCTCTTTGTTTAGTCCAAAGATGACTGTTTTTATTTCTTTTATTAATTTTAATGGGATGACATTAATAAATCAGGGTACATATGTTCAAAGAAAACATCTCCAGGTTATCTTATCATTCAATTATGTTGCATACCCATCATCCAAAGTCAAATTGTCCTCTCTCACCTTCTATCTGGTTTTCTTTGTGCCCCTCCCCTCCCCCCTCTCCCACCCTCTCTTCTCTCCCTCCACCCCGTAACCCCCACACTCTTGTCTATGTCTCATAGTCTCACTTTTATGTCCCACCTATGTATAAAATCATGCTGTTCTCAGTTGTTTTTTTCTGTTTTACTTATTTCACTTTGTATAGTGTTATCAAGGTCCATCCATTTTTTTGTAAATGATCCGATGTCATCATTTCTTATGGCTGAGTTTTATTCCATAGTATATATGTACCAAAGGTTTTTAATCCACTCGTCCTCTGATGGACACTTGGGCTGTTTCCAGATCTTCACTTAATTTAAGAACAGTGATCTGGAAGATGACTGTTCTTAAATTAAGTTGTAATCCAATTTGGACCTGGGAGGTGGCAGTTGGAACATCTGTCTACTTCATCGCCATCTTGGAATCTTCCTTCATGGTCTTTTTAAATGTATAGTTAATATTGAAACAACAAACAGGACTAGTCTAACTATTGATAAACTATCTTTTCAGTGATATAAAAGATGTTTTTTCCTGAATAATTTGTTTTTCAAAACTTGACATGTAAACATCTGACTTCTTATAACATTTTTGACCTATTAAGAAATGTGTCAAAGAGGGTCATTCATTTGTGACACCTCTAAATTGTAACTTAAAATTTTGTAATATGTGTTCTTCTTATGTGTTTATTCTTTCATTATCACCTTCATCTGATTTGGTAAACAATTTTTAAAATTTTAATTCATTATATATATATATATATATATATATATATATATAGAGAGAGAGAGAGAGAGAGAGAGAGAGAGAAGCTACAACACATTGTTTCAATTGGTTGTTCAATCTAGTTGTGCACTCATTGATTGCATCTAGAATGTGTCCTGATGGACACATTTTAGACGACTAAGGTCCTCTGGGATGATGCTTTCTATATAAAACCACCTGGCCAGGGCTTTAGTAAGCAGATTTGATTGTTCAGTTGTGACTCAGTTTTACATAGGTGGCTTGCTACATTGCATAAAACAATATCCTTTGGGTAGAAGAGCTAAGACATTTGTATTTAGGTACTAATTTGAGAGAACAAGCAGCAAACTACACTTTTTATCTTTTAAATAATTTGTTTTCAGAATCATTTTTAAAAGCAAGCTAAGCTCACAGACTAAAATGCCCACATCTAAATCTACTCAGCTATTTTTTTATTAAATTTTAAAGCACATAATTTAGAAGCACATTTTCATGTCTTCAAAACACCAAATATCAATAAAATAAAGAAGGACCAAGCCAGTCCATTGGGAACTTGTCTTATGGAGTAGATCAATGAGGATTCCTGCTAAGCATCTAAGAAAAGAAAAATTGTCCACCTGCTAGGGGATCTGCATTTCAACAGGCTGTTTATATATTTACTCATGTTGAAAAGAAGCCAAATGCTGTGGTTTTACCTTTCAGCTTTTCTAAACAGGATGTTTTTTTTTTCTTCATAAAAATGTACTTAACAGTAAGTTAAGTGTTGGGCATTATTTTGCCTCTTCAAATTTAAGAAAAAATATATTTGGTGCATATAATATAGGGAGCAAATACAAAACCCAAAGAGTACATTAAATTGGAGTAAATAATGTATTCTTTTTGACATTTTATTTTCATAGTTGTGTAAAAATAAAATATAACTTAAAAAATCAGAAACTAGGTCAGTTGAGGTTTTGTGTAAGCGCAGTTTCCCAATGCATATGTGATTAACAGAAAGACATCAAAATATATTCACTGAAATTCTTCCCTCAACTGCTATCTTCCAGAGCATCAAAAAAATAAAACCAGTGTTGGACCAATGGTAGGAAAATACATTACTGGGATGCTCACTGATGCAGTGACATGAAGGGAATCAACAACTTAGAAAGATGAGACAGTCAAATATATCCTAGCGTTGTGGTCTTCCTTAAAACTCCCTTGTGGTCACCTACTAGAACAGCAAAACCTGGATGCCTTCTCTAGGCTACCACAGCAGACAGTTTCATGACTGTGCAAGCTAATACTGATATGATCCTCTTAACTAGAATCACTGTATGGTAGAAGCACTGTATGGTTTAAAGAGAGATTATTACAGTAGCTGGATAACTTCATTTGCTTAGAGCATCATCCTGATATGCGAAGTTTGGCAGTCTGGTCTCTGATCAGGCCACATACAGAAACAGAATGATATTTCTCTCTCTCCTTTCACTTTGCTCTATCGCTCTCTAAAAATCAATAACTAAAAAAATAGAATAAAACAGAAAAAATTAATCTTGTAGAAATAACAGTTGAAATCCTACCTTTCTTAATAATTATTTGTGTGGTTTTTGGCAACTTATCTGTTTTGAGACAATTTGTTCATCAATGAATTAGAGATTGTAATGTATACATCATAAGACTCTTTTGAGAAACACATAGGACAACATGTATTTTCTATAATATAATTCAATGGGTGGTAGAGACTTCTAACATATTTAAAATAATCTCCAATGGATATTAATTTTAATGGGTTTTGATTAATGATTTTATAAATAGACTTGGCAAGAAGTTCTTATATTAACACTATATACAAATGAGATAAATTATCTAGCCTTGAACTGTACAAAATTCTTTACAACTTTAGAATAAAAAACTATATCAAAATGTTTTTAAGGAAGCAAAGATAGGGTAACTTTACCACTTAAGTTGAATCAATCCATTCCTTACATATTATATAGCAAAGAAACTAAAAAGATATAATGAAAATTTTTGAAAATCTGGTCACATCACAAGTACTTGGCTGGCAGTGTGTGGACTCATAATGGTAAACTTACTTCTAGATTTTTATATGAGAGCACTGAAATCACTGAACTATTTCACTATACTTTTCCATATGTTTTTGTATTTTTTTCCCTTTTCTACATGTATTATATTTCTTATTAATATATCCAGATGATATAAAAGGAGAATGTCTTCCCCTGGCAATTACAAAACACATATGCTTCTGGTTAAAATATTTTTTCTTATAAATACCAAAAAAATGTGCATTATGCAACAAAAATACATTAAAATGCCTATTGGCCAGTCTTGATATTTTAATTCTGTAATTGAAATTTAGAAGAAAAATGTCATGACTAGCTATTTTCATCTAGTCTCACCTATCCAAATTTTAACATCTTGTGTTTGTATACTCTTCTTCCACCTGTATTTTTAAGATTAAACCATCTATGTTCATAGCTAAAGACACCTTCCACTTGCGCAATAGATCTGAGCTCTATCTCCTACTTAGGACTATTTCTTCACAACTTCCCCTCATACCCTCTTCTGAATCATTTGCTTCCCTGTGTCTCTACTGGACTATCCTTATCAACTTATAAACATTCTCTTATTTCTCCCGTAAAAGAAAATAAATTTTGACACCAAATCACTATTTCACTGCTACTATTCCAGTTCTCTGCTCCTTTCTGACATCACACCTGGAAAATATTGTGAATTTGAAATATGCATTTATTTTGCACATGTTTTTTTTTATCTCAGTCCAATAAGAATTTGCTCCTAACTATATTTCCATATCTTTCTTAACCAGGTCAAGTAAACCTACACAAAGGAAAATATAATGGTCAATTTTCAGCCACTACCACATTTCACCCCTCACCAGGAGGTTACACAGCCAATTATTTCCTCCTTCTGGAGGCATTTGCTACATTTGGCATTAAAGACATTTTCTTCTCTAATATCCCTGGCCACATTCAATTTTAATCTTTCTTCATGGCTCCTTCTCATCTTCACTTTCTTTACTCACTTTCCAGATAATCTCATCAAGTGGCTTTATGCACAATTATGCTGTTGATTCCCAACTATGTGTTCCTATCCTGGAAATCTGAATTTCTGACACATAAACCAAATTTTCTATACAGCATTGTCACCTGAAGGATAAGTGACATCTTAATATGTTCTTTGGCCTGACCTGTGGTGGCGCAGTGGATAAAGCATTGACCTGGGAACATTGAGGTCGCCGGTTCAAAACCCTGCACTGGTCTGGTCAAGGCACATATGGGAGTTGATGCTTCCAGCTTCTCCCCCCTTTCTCTCTTTCTCTCTCTCTCCCTCTCTCTCTCTTACACACACTCTGTGTCTCCTCTCTAAAATGAATAAAATAAAAAGAAATTAAAATATTAAAAAAAGAATAAGCTTTAGTATGTCCTTTATGCAGCTCCCCAGCTAGTAAATGATAATCACATTTACATTCCTCTGGTAGAAAAAAAAAATATTGATGTATCAGCATTTCATTCTTTAATTCTCCACTTCCTGTATATCAGCAAATTCTGTACCTCTACTTTCAAAATTTAACCAGGATCTAATCAATTTTACCATGTCCAAAGGCATCACTCTGATCTAGTAACTAAAACGTCTTGCCTGGTATTCAGTATCCTAATTATTCTTCAGTCTTATAACATATGCCTTCAGTCTTCTTCTATGCATTGTCAAAACAGCAGTGACAGTAAGAATATCTGTTTCAAAACCTGTGTCACATTGTATGTAGCACTATTTCCTCAAACACTACAGTATCTTCTCATTTTATATATGATCACAGAAAATTTAGTTGCAATTATTTAGAAAATAATATGCAATTATTACATAATTATATTGGGGATAATTACGGTAAGTGGGAAATAAAAATTGTAAGTCTAAAATACTATAAAAAGTGAAATTCAGCAGTGAGAGTATAACTAAAACATAGTTAAAGAGAAAGATATATTAAATAAATGCTTTTTTATGAAAGTACTTATAGAGGTGAGGTTGTGTAGTACATTATAAAGCTATTTAGTTCCAACTGGATAAAACATATTCTATATTAAGTTTTATAATTAATATATATTTAAACACTAATTAAATTACAATCAATAATACTAATTGTTACATGTAGTTGACTATTTATAAATTATATTTGATTTTATTTAATTTATATTTATTTATATAATTTTTATTTTAAAATATCAATAGTTACAATCCTCAAGAAATTGCAACCTTTCAATTATATGGGAATTTGAAAGGAACATATTACATTGCAACTAAATATATGTAAAGGAGAAATTTCTAGAAATTCATTTAGGGTTTGTATAAGCAAAACTGTTTGAAGATCATTGCTGCATAGCACCTTCTAGCTGTTAGGATCGGATGAAAAGCTTGGGGATACAAAACTCATTTTGATAACTACTTCTCAACTTATGGAATTATAACAAATTGATACATTGAATACATGCTTGTTGTCTCTTTTAACAAACCTGACCAGGTGGTGGCTCAGTGGACAGAGCATCAGACTGGGATGCAGAGGAACCAGGTTTGAAACCCTGAGATCGCCAGCTTGAGCGCGGGTTCATCCGGTTTGAGCAAGGCTCACCAGCTTGAGTCTAAGGCCATTAGCTTGAGCAAGGGATCACTTGGTGTGCTGTAGCCCCCAAGTCAAGGCACATATGAGAAAGCAATTAATGAACAATAAAGGTGCTACAACGAAGGACTGTTGCTACTCATCTCTCTTCCTTCCTGTCTGTCTGTCTCTATCTGTCCTTCTCTCTGTCTCTGTCAAACACACACACACACACACACACACACACACACACACATGCACGCACAACCTTAGAATTCTCAATATTTTAAAAAAAGATAAGTGTTTAAGTGTTGGCAAGGATGTGAAGAAAAAGAGACACTTGTACAATATTGATAGGGATATAAAAACTGGTGCATATAGAAAATAGAACTGCCATACATCTGAAAAGTAGAACCTTCATATGATTCAGCAATCTCACATCTGGGGTCATAGCAAAAGGAACTAAAAGCAAGATTTCTATAACATATCTGTACTTCAATGTTCATTATCAGGTTATTCACAATAGCCAAATCATGTAAGTAATCTATATATCCATAAATAATGGGTGAGAAAAGAAAACGTGGGACATATATAAAGTGGAATGTTATTAAACCTTAAAAAAGAAGGAAATGCTAGCATATAAGACAACTTGTATGAACCTAAAGATCATTTGCTAAGTGAAATAAGACAGACACAAAACAAATGCTACATGATACCAGTTATATAAGTTATCTAAAATAGTCAAACTCATAGAAGCAGGAAATAGAATAATGATTGCCAGGGACTGGAGAAGTGTGAAATGGAGAGGTATTAGTAAGGGGCAAAATTTTCAGTTATAAAAGATAAATGGGTCCTAGAGATCTACTGTACCAGCATAGTGCCCATATGTGATAAAATTATATTATATTCTTAAAATTTTGTTAAAAGAATAGATCTTATGTTAGGTGTTTTAATCAATAAAAAATAAAATAAAGAGGGTAGGAAGATAATTTTGAAGATGACAAATATGTTTATGACAAATTTTGGTGATGGTTTCACAGGTATATACTTATCTCCAACTTTATCAGGTTGTATACTTTAAATAGGCATAGCTTTTAAATGCCAATCCTACCTCAATAAATTGGTTAAAAAAAGAAAACCTATCACTTCCGTGAGATTATTGTAAAAAAATGCATAAACTCAATATAATTATTACAAATATCGCCTGACCAGGCAGTGGCACAGTCGATAGAGCATTGGACTGGGATGCAGAGGACCCAGGTTTGAGACCTCGAGCTCGCCAGCTTGAGTGTGGGCCCATCTGGCTTGAGCAAAAGCTCGTCAGCTTGGACCCAAGGTCGCTGGCTCCAGCAAGAGGTTGCTCAGTCTGCTGAAGGCCCGCAGTCAAGGCAAATGTGAGAAAGCAATCAATGAACAACTATGGTGTCGCAACAGCAATAAAAAACTAATGATTGATGCTAACCTCTCTCCATTCCTGTCTGTCTGTCCCTATCTATCCCTCTCTCCAACTCTCTCTCTGTCTCTGTAAAAAGAAAAAAAAAAGAAATATTAGACAGAATCAAACTAATGGAAATTCTACTAAATAACTAAAAATTATGACTTTGAATATAATAACAAGATCATAGACAATAAAGACAAACAGAGGAATTGTCACACATAAGAGCAAACTAATAAGACATGACAACTAAATGCATGTGAGATATTCAGTTGTATTCTTAAATGGAAAATCACATTAGTTGGAAAAAGTAATAAAATTTAAATAGTTTATAATTTGTAATAGTACTGATCACTATTAATTTATTAAGTATGACAATTAAATTATGGTTATGTAATATCTTAAAGTTATAAGAAGCCAGGTGGGTGACCTGTATATGAGAACTCTATACAACATTTTCAACTTTTCTGTGTGTCTAAAATTATTATATCAACATCTATAAATCTATATGTCAAAATAAAAAAGGGGCTCAAAAATTTAACAGAAAACTATGTATTTTTTCAAATTCATCAAAAAATACATTCTAAACAAGTCAAATATAGGTCAGGTATTGGGCTAGGTTCTATAAACAGAGTACAACTTTGGAGCCTGGCTGCCTATACTACAGTTTCAAGGATACAGGTTTCTCAACCCCACAACTTTATAACTTATATCTAAGTTATCCTTTGTCTATCCCCTTGTTAATAATTTAACCAATTGATGTGTTCAATACTGACTCAATGAATTATAATTTTTGGCATAGATGCATATAGGAAGTGTATTCCTATCATGTAAGACAGTGTATCTCCAAATACAGTGCTTTTGAAGAGAAATTCCCTATTAAAAACTTAAATTCTATTGCTTCACTCTAAAAGTCATGGAAGATTGCTACTGAGAAAAGAAGCTCCTCAGCTAACTGTGATAAAGATTTATATTTGAGGACTGTAATGTAAAGATTATACAGACTCATAAAGTGTAAAACATTGCTGTATTATAACATTTATATATTGAAGTGTACTAAGTTTTCTTTTTTCTTTTCTTTCTTTTTCAGGGACAGAGAGAGGGTCAGAGAGAGGGATAGAGGAATAAACATACAGGAATGGAGAGAGGTGAGAAGCATCAATCATTAGTTTTTCGTTGTCATTGCGACACCATAGTTGTTCATTGATTGCTCTCTCACATGTGCCTTGACCGCGGGCCTTCAGCAGACCGAGCTACCCCTTGCTGGAGCCAGCGACCTTGGGTCCAAGCTGATGAGCTTTTGCTCAAGCCAGATGGGTTCGCGCTCAAGCTGGCGAGCTCGGGGTCTTGAACCTGGGTCTTCCGCATCCCAGTCCGATGCTCTATCCACTGCACCACCGCCTGGTCAGGCTTTATGTTGTACTAAGTTTTCTGAGTAACAAGTTAAATATCTTCCAAAAAGAGGAGATATCAAAGGAGTTTTGAATAATTATTTTAAATTTATTAGTTACATCTGATAATTAAAAGATCCCTTGAAAGAGTACATAGTACTCTATGAAATGATGCTCTACAGAAGAGAGAAAAAAAAGAAAACATAGCTCATCCTTCAATAACCTGTTTAGAGGCCCGATAAAAACTTTTTTTTGTGACTTTTAATGAGATTAAAGAGCCACCAAATAAATGATTGCTAAATGATTTTTCCCATCAAAGAAATTAAAAAAAAAATGTCTCCAAGAGATATGAAGATGAACAAAATAAGTAAGAACTAGGTGCATTTTATTTTAAAAAATAACTTTTTTGTAGTGATATTAGACTTAAGGTTGAAAAAAAAATTTATTTCACTCTTCCTCCATATTTCTTTATTACCTAACCATAAATTTGTCAAGTATTTGGTGCTTTTTAATATATGTTATTGAATTTGATTTGCTGACATTTTATTAAGGGGTTGCATTTATATTCATGAGAATTAGTGGACTCTGATCATCTGTCTTTGTCATGTCTATTCTGATTTTGGAATCAGGGTAACAGTAAACTTCTAAAATTATTTGGGAGTAATTCTTTTGTTTTTCTGGAAGAGTTTATGTGAGTTGATATTATTTCTTGCTGAAGTATTTGAAGAAATGTAACAGTGAAGTCATCTGATTCTGTAATTTTTATTGTGAGGAAGTTTTACATATGAAGTCAATTGCCTTGCTAGATATAAGGCTATTCTGAGACAGAATAGGAGACCAGGGAGACGATGTTGACCACCTTGTCAATCAGAATGGAGCATTGTTCTGATGAAGGAGTACAGATGAATAATATTCTGCTCATAAAACACAGGGCCAAGAAGAATATGAAAATAATAAACTACATCTTATTCACAGAATGAGGTCAAGAGAGGAAAATGTAATACCTCAGGCATTCTGGTTTTAACTACCCAATGAAGAAAGAAAAATAGACCAAGCTACTTTCTGAGCAGGAAAATAACTGAAATCAACCTCAGATATATCACTAGGTATCAAAGACAAACAAACAAACAAACAAAAACAAAAAAAAAAAAACAAAACCAAAAAAAACCTGTGTTCTTAAACCCTATTGGTTAAAAGAAATTCAAAATCTAGCAGAATTTCAACAACCCTATAAGACTCCATTCCTCTTTACCTTGGCACCACACCCTGATTTTGATATCAGAGTTTCTGCACCCTGTAGAGCTGAAATAAATTTTAGTTTCATTATTGGCATCCCTAGAATAAATTCTTTTATTTCAGGAAATAAGAACCCAAGCAGTTCCAGTCCAGTTTGGTATCAATTCTAGTTATCTATTTGTTCTTGAGTGTAATTTGGTACTTTGTGTCTTACAAAGACTCTGCTTATTTTATCAAAACTGGCATATTTATTGGTAAGTAGGTGCCCATAATATTTTCTTATTATCTTTTATATATCTGTAATATCTGTAGTAATGCTTCCTTTTTCATTTCTGATATTGGATTGAGCTCTCTCTCTCTCTCTCTCTCTCTCTCTCTCTCTGTTTTGGTTGTTGTTGTTCAATTTGAATGGAATTTATCAATTTTGTTTTAAAATTTCTTACAGCTTGTTTTTGATTTCACTGATGTTATGTATTTTTGTCTTTGGTTTATTTGTCTCCATTCTTATTTTTATTACTTCCTTCTGCTCATTTTGGGTTAAATTTGCCTTCATTGTTCTACTTCCTTATGATGGAAGTTTGAAATCATTGATTTGAGCCTGAAGCAGGTAGTGGCACAGTGGATGGATTATTGACCTGGGAGGCTTAGGTCCTAGGTTCAAAACCCCAAGGTTGCTGGTTTGAGTGTGCACTCATCAGGCTTAAACAAGGGCTCATCAGCTTGAGAACAAGATTGCTGGCTTGAGTGTGGGATCATAGACATTACCCCATTGTCACTGGCTTGAGCACTATGATTACTGTTTTGAAGCCCAAATTCACTGGCTAGAGCAAAAGGTCACTGGTTCAGCTGGAAAATGCTGATCAAGGCAATTAATGAACAACTAAAATGCCTCAACTAAGAGTTGATGCTTCTTAACTTTTTCCTTTCCTGTCTATTTGTATGTCCCTCTGTCTCAAAAACATCACTCATAAAACAAAATAAAATCATTGATTTGAGGGTTTTTTCTAACATAGAAATTCAATGTTATAACTTTTTATGTAAAGCATTTAGCTTTATTCTATAATATTTTACTTTCATTTTCATTCAGTTCATATTTTCTGGGTTTTTTTTTTCTTTTTTGTGGGGATTTCTTATAATATCATGTTTGATTCAAGAATTATTTAGAAATGTGTGTTTAGTTTTATGTTTTGGTTTATTTTTTTATTCTGGCACCTCTTTTTCTAGAGAGAAAATTTTCTGATTAGTCTAAGCATCATTGTGTTGATGGTTGTATATATGTGGTAGCTTTTGAAAATATACAGACTCTTATATACAGAGAGAGGACTGGTGGTTCCCAGATGAATGGGAAGTTGGGACACTGGGTAAAAAAGATAAAGGGACTAATAAGCAGAAATTCGCAGTTACAGTATAGTCTTGAGTAAATAAGTACAGCATAGAAAATATAGTAATAACTATGTGTGGGGTCTGGTGGGGTTCTGGAACTATTGAGGGGGACCACTGTGTGAAGCATCTGATTGTCTAACCACTAAGCTGTACACCCTAAACCAATACATAATAAAAGTTAAAAAAAATAAATAATATAGTATACTGTTAAAAAATACTACAGTTCCATTATATTACATCTATAGGCTTATTCTTATTTACATTTCTTTGTTTTCCTAAATTTTTTTTATCTGTAAGAGAATGACTTCTTCCAGTGATCTAATGTTCTTAAGTCTTCAAAGATTACTTTCCAATATACTTTATTCTATTCTGTGATACCTATTACATGTCAATTGAATTAATATAATCTCTTTAACCTATGCAGTAACTGTTTATAAAGAAAATAATATATGCTTTTTATTTGTATATCAGTGTTGGATTTTGAGTAAATTCTTCTGTGATATTTTCTAAATCACTACTTTTGGTTTTGACACTTTTGACAAGATAGAGATAGAACTATCATCTCTATTCTATATATTTTTCAATGATATTTTAATTCAAAATTTTATTATTTTTTTCTATATTCAGCATTTCTCATCTCACTTCTGCCTGTTTTTCCTTATTTGATTTTATGAAAAACAGTTTCTTAAAAATTGTTCATAGTAAATGTAATCAAATTCTTTTCGGATAGTTCTACTGTTCCAAGTTTTCATTTTCATTGTTATCTCTCTTAGCAGTAGAGTTTTTTTTATGTGTTTGCAAGTTTCTATTTGCTGGGTCATTATTAGGACTTTTAAAAAATACTATAAACTCTTTCTTATTTTTTCTTTTAACCCTCATTCTTTCTTATTTATATTTTTCTGGAATATATTACTAAGGGTTTCCAATTTACAAAACTTTTTGTAATGCTGTTTTACTTTCGGTCTTCTTTTAATATTAGATCTATTAATCTATTTAATAGACTACTTGGTTTATATCCTTAAGGCAAGTCTGTTTCTGTATGCTCCTACTTCTTCAAACATAGAACTGTCTTTAAACAATAAACAAAGCCCATGATTTTGCTGAACATTTTATTCTACATCCACTCATAAGCAGGGGAATGGGGAGAGGTGGGGAGTTGTTGGCTGGAAAAGAAAACCCCACCCTAAATTCAGATTTAAAGCACTGAGCTTAAATTTGCTCTCATCTGTGGAGTACCTTTAGTTCCTTAAATCTTTGTAAAATCAATATCCTGGCCAACAATGTCTATTCCTCACAGGAAACCCAGCATACCTATGAATTTACCTCTGGTTTACTTATCTATTTGTTTTTAGTTTATTTAGTGTTGACACTGGGAACTCAACTATCTCTTTTTGGTTTTCAGTATTTTTAAATCTATCTGTTATTGGTATATATATATATATATATATATATATATATATATATATATATATATATACAGAACATGTATACCAGAACATGAACTCTTTTTTTTTTTTTTTTTTTTTTTTTTTATTTACAAGAACAGAGAGAGAGTCAAAGAGAAGAAAAGACAGACAGGAACGGAGAGAGGTGAGAAGTATCAATCATTAGTTTCTCGTTGCCATTGCAACACCATAGTTGTTCACTGATTGCTTCCTCACATGTGCCTTGACCGCAGACCTTCAGCAGACCGAGCAACCCCTTGCTGGATCCAATGACCATGGGTCCAAGCTGGTGAGGTTTTGCTCAAGTCAGCTGGTCCCATGCTCAAGCTGGCGACCTCCGGGGTCTCGAACCTGGGTCTTCCGCATTTCAGTCCGACCCTCTATCCACTGTGCCACTGCCTGGTCAGGCCCAGAACATGAACTTCTTAAACTGTGTTCTAAGTTCCATTACATAAAATTTTTTAATTTCTATATTAGATAATTATAGATTGCCATCCCTTGTCCTATAACACAGAATTTCTGATTTAGGTAAAACCAGCCAAATTTAAACTAATATTGCTACTTACATCTTATGCTTCTTTGAAACCTAGGCTATAGGAACTTTTATTATTCTTTTTAAAATCATAAGAATTGAACTTCAGATTTACTTTGAAGTTTTGGGGTTTTTTTATTTTTATTTTTTTATTTTTTAACAATTATATAGTTCTTATTTCACAGAAGAATGAAGGGAATTCTGAGTTTTTCTAGGTGAGTTTATATACTATCAAATCAACCTATATCCACTGACCTAAACAAGTGGTTCTTAACTTTTTTTGAGTTACCGAAACCACCAGTTTCATATGCTCATTCACCAAACCCTTCTTTAGTGATAAATAAAATATGATTTCTTTTTCCAAATTCAAGACATAGGTATATGTTTTTTTACTGGTGCACAAAATGAGCCATGCATGAACATCACCTTGCTCAAAGAAAAAAACCAACGAAGTGCATGAACTCACAACAAATTACGGTATTACTTTATTCTGGCCTCCGTGGCAGAGGCTTCTCCATACCCCCGAGACCAACTCATCAAACCCCTAGGGTTCGATAGAACCCAGGTTAAGAAACACTGTTCTAGACAGAATTTTAAGGTCCTAGATGGGGAGCTCAGCTGGTTAGAGCATCATCCTAATAAGCCAAGATTGAAGGTTTGATACCTGGTTTTAGGGCACATATAAGAATCAATCAATGAATGCATAAATAAATAGAAAAACAAATTGATGTTTTTATCTCTTTCTTTCTCTCTATTTCTAAAACTAATAAATTTTAAAAAATTAGAAAAAAAACCCCAGAATTGAACCTGTTGTAGGATTAAAGAAAATAATATTTGAAATTAATGTATTCATACTTCCTGAGGAAAGGGAAATGAGATCCTTTTTTGGCTAAAGAAACCTCTGTTATGAGGCAGATAATATATATTGACTCTTACAAAGCTACTTAAATCCTAGAATTTTTATAAACAGATAATAAATAAAATTTATGTTTGAAATGAGAAAAATATTCCAGAAAACAGTTATTTGGTTTAAAAACTACATAGAGCAGTTCAATGAATGCTTATTTTTGCATAGCTCAAACTAACATTTTTTTTTTGTCTTAGTAAAGTTGCATTTGGTACTTTAAATCTATCTGAATTCACTTTCTTGTTTCATATCTGAAAAGGAGCCTTCTTTGTAGTATCCTTGTATTGTAATACTTCTGTGGAAATTCTACAATTCTAAATGTAAAGAAGTAAATGTATTTTGATAGAACATACAAATTCAGAAGTAGGTACTAAATGAAAATAATTGTCTCTAATATTGACTTCCAGATTCTCTATGCAGCAGTTTAGTACAATTATTTGGGCTTTTTTTTTCACAAAAAAAGATGGCTCTTGCATTGCAAATGAAATAAATAAATAACCCCAAATAACCTAGTCTACATAATGCACAGAGACTGACAATCACTGCTGAAATTTGAGTGGTATGTACAGGCAATCTAGAATATTGTAGCCTAGATTGATTTTTTCTTAATATTCTCTCATTTATTTGGTTAAAAATGGAAACAGGAAGGCAGAGCTAGGTGATGGCTGGTGATAATTAGAATTTGGGCAGTTTTATTTAAATGTTTGTAGTACTAATCAGTGTATTCTTGGACAATTGGAAACACAGAGAATTCCTATTTTTTTTTTTTTTTTTACTACTGATGTTCTTCATCATTCTAAAAAATTTTATTAGAAAAATAAAATATTTTATTTCTATGGAAATTTAGAAAACATTAATAGATTGACAATGCTTTATATGTGTTTTCTATTCCCCGAAGGGCAGAACACTGTCCTAAACACTGAGTGGGTATTTACCAGACATGATTAATTGGATAATTAGATAATGAGTATCTATATTGTTACTTTCCTCCTTTCCTTAAAATTCTTTTCCATTCTAGTCAGCTTAGAAAATGTCTAATTAATTTTTTATTGATTGATTTTAGAGAGACAGAGAGAGGAAGGGGAGGAGAAAAAGAAAGAGAAAGAGAGAGAGGGAGGGGGAGTGAGAGAGAGAGAGAGAGAGAGAAAAAGCATTCATTTGTTCTTTCACTTAGTTGCAAATTCATTGGTCACATCCTATGTGTGCCCTGACTGTGAAATCAAATCCACAGCCTAGGTGATTCTTGATGATGTTCTAACCATGATGCTTAGCAGAGTGATCTAACCAATGAGGGCCCTAATTAACTTTTGAGACTCAGATAGTTTAATTAATCTCTACCTCAGGCCAAACTGTTCAGTCCTTCATTTTTCTCAGTTAACCATAAATATCTCTACTAGAGACATTTGAAGAAAAGACAATTTCCTTCAATATTTTATCCATGGCATGATGATGGCACAATAAATTGTTTCTAATCGATAGTTAAGTCATAAAACATATCCTTTCTTTTTGACTTTATCTTTATGGCCAATAGGCAGAGACACTGGGTGAGGATTAGTATATATTCAGTTAACAAAATGGTGATTTAAAAATAATCTGTTGCTGGTTAAAATCAAATTAAATGTTGATTTTGACTAACTTGGCACTAAAAGAACATATGCACATAATCATAATTTAGGATGGGATTAAACGCAAGATAAGTTAAATTCTCATACAGAAAAAAATGGCTTAAAAGTAATGAAGTAAACATTATACTCAATCCCTGACCAGCTGGCTCAGTTGTAGAGCGTCAGTCCAGTGTGTAGAAGTCCCGGGTTTGATTCCGGATCAGGGCACACAGAAGAAGCGCCCATCTGCTTCTCCACCCTTCCCCCTCACCTTTCTCTCTCTTTCTCTCCATTGGAGCAATGTTGGCCCGGGCGCTGAGGATGGCTCCATGGCCTCCATCTCAGGCACTAGAATAGCTCCAGTTGCAATGGAGCAATGCCCCAGATGGGCAGAGAATCGCCCCTTAGTGGGTATGCCAGGTGGATTCCAGTTGAGCGTATGCAAGAGTCTGTCTCTCTGTCTCCCTGCTTCTCATTTTAGAAAAATTAAAAAAAATATTATACTGAAATAGAATTTGCAAGGTAAAAATACATTTCAATATATATAAATGTTAAAAGAAATTTTAGTTTAAAAAGTACATATTTACTTCCTAATTACTTATAATTACTTTATACATATAATTTTAGGTGGAAAGTTATTTTTAAATTGAGCTAAAATGATATACGAACATATATAACATACAAAAATTGGTAAAAGAAAATACATATAATCATGTAAATACAGAATATTTTTCTCTTGAAAATTAAAAGATCCATATTTTATAACATTATATCAGAAGGCTCAACTAGGTCTTAACTATTTAGTAATTATACATTATTGGAAAAGTCATAGAAACCTCTGAGTTTCTCTTACTAATCCTATCAATTTAATGGTTAGTTAGTTTTACTATTGAATTTATATAAACACCATTTTAATTTTTATAACATGTATTTTAATTATTTTATTTTTATATCATTATGAATGAGCAATTTATATCAAATAGCTCAGCATGTATTTGTTGCTATTTATTAAGATGACAGGTTGGGTTTTTTTTGGGGGGGGAGAATGCCTCTAAATTCTGCATTTCAGTCAACTTATATTTCTAATATTATAATAATTGATATCATAATATTTCTCCAATTTATTCTATAGGAATGATCTAACTAGAAAACTTAAATATTTGAAAGGAGAAATGAAAATCAAAAAGTAACTTTATATTCTGTGTAATTTCAAGAGAAACTTGCAGATTCTTTTGTGTTGTTATATTTAATTTTGAGCTTTTTATCTTATTAAAATGTTAAAATTAGTTTGCCAGTAGTTACCATTTGCATACACAGATGATTATCATTTGATTATAATATCAATTGAGGGTTAAAAAAAGGGGGGCTTTTAACACACTCATTAGACAGATAGGTTTAGAATCTACTTTGTAGTGTATTTGTGACAAGGACTTACATTTCGAGATTCTCTCTTTGTATAACATCTAACAGCATTATTTTCCAAAGAAAAGAAGATAATACCATTTGGAATGGAGCATCTATTAAAATTGTTGAATACTGTTACCAATGTTTCATTTTACTTTTAGACTATTTCATATTTTAGTTGGACCGGTGTTATTTCTTTTTTGACAGAGACAGAGATCGAGTCAGAGAGAGAAAGACAGAGAAGGACAGACAGGAAGGGAGAGAGATGAGAAGCATCAATTCTTCGTTGCAGCACCTTAGTTGTTCATTGATTGCCTTCTCATATATGTCTTGACCGAGGAGGTACAGCAGAGCAAGTGACCCCTGCTTAAGCCAGTGACCTTGGGCTCTAGCCAGCGACCTTGGGCTTCAAGTCAGTGACCTTTGGGCTCAAGCCAGCGATCATGGGGTCATGTTTATGATCTCACACTCAAACCAGTGACCCTGCATTCAAGCTGGTGAGCCCACACTCATACCAGATAAACCCATGCTCAAGTCAGTGACCTCAGTGTTTTGAACCTGGGACCTACTCATCTGAGTCTGATGCCCTATACACTGCCAGGCCAGTGTTATTTCAATATCACAGTAGTATCTTATATTGTTTATACATATTTATCTACTACATTTTTATAGCATTGACTACTTAAACTGTCAATAGTAACAGAAAGCTCAAAATGAATTAAGAACAATGAACTTCATTAGCTTACACAATTAGAATTCTCATGTATTGCAAGCTGTCTTTGAATTTAATCCTGCCAGTGTATACCTATATCTCTGTAATTTTCTGAACATCTCCATTCTCTGGCACTGCTCTTAATCATTTTGACAGTAAAAAATGCTCTAATTTTTTTAAAACATTTCATTTATATAAGGCAACATTTAGCAAATTAGACCAATTTCTTCCTCCTGACTTTTTTTTTAAATGAGAATCCTTATTCATAAATCTCTAGTATACTTCCCCTTACATTTTATTGACTTCAGTTATACCATATACCTATTTATGAACTCATCCAGTAAGTTTAAGTCTGAGTTTCTGCCAGATCATCAGCAAAGGAGAGATGACTGACCATGGTTGTCTTAGTCTAATCACAACTCACTTCTTGAGTTTTGACTACGGTAATTCCCCAAAGCACAAAACAGTACATGAGGAAGACATAGAAAATAATAGTACACTGTTTACAGAATACTTTCATATATATTATCTCACACTAGATGACTGCTGCTACTTTTGACCCACTTGCAGTTGCCTTGAGAAACCATGTGTCAACTCTTTAACACTATAATTGTTATGAGAGTTATAATCTATATAATAGTCTCTTAAATATATTTTAGGTTTCAAGTAGTAATAATATATTTTAACAAATGCCAGGAAGCAATATATAATTTATTTCTCTTTTTACTGAAAAGTAGCCAAAAAAGAAAAATTAATTTCTCTGACGTTTTCAATGTTTAAGTTCATAGAAAATACTACAATCCATATAATCATATTTAATTTTATTTTTTAAAAAACTACTGTTTCTATATTGTAAGTTTAAAACTCTATATGCTAAATGACCAGACTGAAGTAAATCTTACTTAGTCACTAAGCCAGTTAAAAAATTTGGCCTGATTTCTACATCAATTATCTAGTTGCTAAATGTGTATAAAATATCAAAATAGACCAAATGGCTAGATAACCTATTTAGCTTTCCATATTTGTAGATGTAGATTTATATGCTTTCTAAGGAATATCGCTTATTTGTTGTTTAGCCATTTGGAGGCATACTTTTTATTTAGTAATTTTATATTCAAAGTATATATTTTTAATTACTTAAAAAAATCTTCATTATGTTATAGTTTTTGCTTGTTTTCTTTGTTTTCTTAAAACAGTACATTTTATTTAAGATGCAAACTCTATTTTAAAATCTGGTACAAAACTTGTCCACTTTTGGGTTTAGGAAAACTTTATAATTTTATGCACTGATGCCTCATGATTAATAAATAACCAACAAAAACAAAAATCAATGGCCAATCATTTAGCAGCTATTATCTTTTTGTATATGTTTAAAATGGCTTAATTCCTTATCTGACATTAAAGTCACATCATAATCAAGCAAAAAATTTACATTATTTATATTTATAAAAGAGAAAACCAAGGAATGGAAAAAGGTTATAATAACTCAGTAAGGATTATTACTTTTTAAAGAATGGGCATAACAGCCTTCTTTTGTTGCTCTCATAAAGAACAATACACAATTGCTCAATCAAGCCTAAAATGTATAGATTAAAAGAATGCAAAATTAAACAGTAATTCAATGGCACCAGCATTCTTATTTTTACAGTTATCCTCATATGGCTAGGTCACAGTGTGTTACAAAGCATCTAACAACATATGGTTTGATGAGCAGTGTTACATCTGTTACATTTAAAAACCAGTCATAACATTCTTTCTACTCTTAATTGCATTGAGGCATATATTGGACATGAAAGTTAGTAGTATGTGAGCTGATCAGTACCTTACTGTTCCTATCTCTTGAAGGGAAGGCCTGGAGCTTCAGGTTAGACTAATTCCTTCTGTTTTTCTCAGACTATACTAGAAAATAGTTGTAATTGTGAGTAACTTGAAAAGGTGGCTGACTCTACCTGTTCATTCTGGCATTTAAAATATTTTATAGTGGTGGTTGTTTCTGTTAGAGGCCTATCTTGTAGCCTTGTTCTGTCAGCTCTCATGGAAAATAAATAGCTTGTTTCTACACAATGTGTGACTGTCATCACCCTGCTCAGATATTTTTGTTGTAACCTATATTGTTCACAGCTGAATTCTATTTTTTTTTGTTTTGTTTTGTGCGTTTTTAGTTTTTCATTTGAGTTTTTTTGTTTCTTGTTTTTCTTTAGTTTAGGAGATATGAGTGTTTCCATGCCAGTGATTTCTAGTTCCAGTTCCAGTATTTCCCATTTCACTAGCAATGGTCATTTTTAGTGTTTTCAAGCATTTTGTCTATAGATGGATCACCTATGAATAAAATAACATGAAGTTATAAGAAGACAACTATAGAATTTCAAAGAAAAATCCAAGAATTATTATTTTGTAAACATGTTAATGAAAATCCACACCATAGCTTACAATAGAAAAATATACACATCTATAGTCAAATTTATATTTTCAAGAAGTTTACAGACATATTTTGCCCTTTTCCCCTAGTCTTTGGGTTTAAATGATGAAGCTATCTCTTCTAATACCAATTCACTTTAATCTTTTCTGTAAATAAGAAGGGTTTTGTTTTGTTTGTATTTCTTAGTATTTCTATTTATTATTCCTCCTGGTTCTTAGAAACATATTTTTACTTCCCATATATCAATAAACTCATAGTTCTCCATTACCAGTATGTTTAAGATTCAATTGGATTAATCATTGATTAAACTTTCTGTGTCTTTTTTTTTAAAAAAGTACAATTTTGATTTTTCATATTGTTTCCTGTTTTATTCAATGATTATTGTTGTTATCTATAACTTTATTCAGTATAAAAAGTTTAAAAGTTAACTGACATCGAAAATCTGAAATCCTTAATAAATGCCTGGGCTTGTGAACTTGGTGTGCCAGGCCTCTGTGCTCAGACTTGCTTTGCCTCACAAGGACCTGTACCCAACAGGTGTTAGGCATCTGTACCTTTATTGACAGGTGCTACTGAATATGACTTTGACATTCAGTAAGTAAACTGCTACTAAATTATGGAATGATAAGGAGATAGTGGGATTTAAAATTCTTGTCATTAATTTTATAGTTTCACTAGAGAGAGCACCAAAAACTTGATAAATAGTATATCCCACTTAATTAAGATGAGCTAATGAGCATGACATGTTTTAAATTTAGTATAAATACACTTTGGGGGGGACTCAGAATCTAGTTAAGCCAATTAATATTTAGGATAGACTGTAATTTTGGAATAAGGAGTAATTATTATTTTTCTAATATCTAACTTTAAGAGAAAAATGAACTTTATCTAACAAAATGATGAATAGATGATGAGATTTTTGAATCAATAAATAAGCTAAATGGTTAAAAAGAAAATTGTGTTTTAGATTCATTATATAGTAATTAGATCTAATGCATTTTAGAACACAGAAATAATTTCTAGGACTGATTACATTGATTGATTGACCCAGGTATGTAAAATAAATTGAAATCACAAGAAGAGATGACATTAACCCTCATGTTATGTAGTAAATTGAAGTGCAGATCCTGGTTAGTAGGTCAAAATGCCTTGAGTAAGGGTGCTGATTGTTTACTTTACAATAATTCGTTTTTTGGTTGTTTTGTGTGTGAAAGAGACAGAGGGACAGACAGACAGAAAGGGAGAGAGATTAGAAGTTTCAGTTCTTTGTTGCAGCACCTTAATTATTCATTGACTGCTTTCTCATATGTGCCTTGACCAGGGGGCTAAAGCAGACTAGTGACCCTTTGCTCAAGCCAGCAACCATGGGCTCAAGATGGTGATCCTTACTCAAACCAGATAAACCCACGTCAAGATAGCGACCTGGGGGATTCAAACCTGGTTCCTCCCCATCCCAGTTCAATGCTCTATTTACTGCACCACCACCTGGTCAGGCACAGGAATTAATTTTTGATAGTATCTTCAGGTGATGTATTAATTCTGAGTAGGCTGATTTCATTTGACCCAATAAAATCTGATGAGTTTTGCTGCCTTTATTTTTAAGTTATATCAGTCAAGGAAGTAAACATGGTAAGAGGTGTGATGATTTCTGCTTGTATTGCAGAGAATGGCTTCCTCAGAAGAAAAAAGAGACCATCAACTTTATTATTAAACAATAATCATTATCTTGGTTACTTGGTCATTAAAAAGGACCAATTCAATATATACAGCCATCCTCCACCACACACACACATACACAAAGTAAGAAAGAGAGATATAAACATACAAATATCCTAAATGTTCATTCCAATTAATGTTTTTTTTGTTGTTTTTTTTTTTTTTTAGTGAGAAGAGGGGAAGCAGAGACAGACTCCCACATGCACTTGGCAGGGTACACCGCGCAAGCCCACTAGGGGGCAATGCTCTGCTCATCTTGGACATTGTTCTGTTGCTCCCTTGCAACAGAGCCATTTTTTAGCATCTGAGGTGAGGCCATGGAGCCATCCTCAGAGCCTGGGGCAACTCGCTCTAATCAAACCAGGGCAGATGGCACTTCTCCTGTGTGCCCTGATGAGGAACTGAATCTGGGACATCCACAAGGCAGTCAACACTCTACCACTGAGCCAACCCATCAGGGCTTTGGTTAACTTCAATAAATTATAAATTATATCCAGCCCTCGCAAGTCTTCAGTCTTAGAAGGGTAATTCTTTTATTTGCTTTTCAGAGGCTTTTAAAATCTTTGTATTTAGTTACTTAATTTTATTCTTAGTTTGATTTAGTACTCTTTCACCTATACATTGTACTGTAGTAAGGCCAAATTTCTAATAGTAGAACAAGCATAGTCTTCTACACTTTTTCTTTTGTTATTTTAATTGTTGTAAAATTATGAAATTTCTTCCAAAATCCAAATGACCTATCCAGGCCATGCATATTATCTGAAGACCTGGTTTATAACTTACTTTTTGATGGATTTCTCTTTTACTCAGGGCATTTTCTGACCATCATATATCTCAGATTATTCCTTCAACTCCTTTACTAATTTCAATTTCTTTACTAATTGCTTTTTTAATGCACAACCTCATTATTTGTTATATAATTTCCAAGTATATATTAAGATTTTAGGAAAATAGGATATGTCACATACGTCTTTTCTGTCTTTTCATAAAATTAAGAAAATCCTTGAATAATTTACCAGTTGTCTGATAAATATCTATGTACATATATGTTGGGCAGATAAAATACAATATGCTCACTTTGTTAAAGATGGCGCTGCCCACATGGAAGCCCGTCACCCAGGTGATATTATTTGCCCTTATGCTTGGGATGGGTGTTGGGGAAAGGCTGTAATGTAGGCAGGCCAGGTAGTTATAGCCTAAGGCTTAGTTTTAAGAGTAAGCTTTTTCCACACCCTTGACTGATTGGATGATGTGGGGTGGTGCACTCTCATGAGGAATCCCATTATGCCTCAGATGGGTGACTTTGTATCAGAAACTTTCTTGTTTGTAGATTGGGTTAAGGGTTTGGATTACTACATTATAAAGTGGGGTAGGCCAGGAGGTTGCTCTCTGGGTTCCTGAGATTAGTATCAGAGAAGAGAGCAGAGTAAAGTCACATGGAGGCCAGGAGAAGCAGCCAAGATGGTGGAGCACTGAGGAAGAAGCCAGTTTGTGCAGAGTTTTTGTAGAGAGAAGAAGATGGGAAACAGAGGTGAATAAGTCTGGTGAGCTAGAAAGCTTTGATGCTAGAAAACTAGGATAAGTCAGTAGCTTTGTGAGCACTGAATGAGTGGGTTTTGGAGCCCAGTGTGTGTTTTTGCTTGCCCGCCGGGTGCAAGCTAGAATTAAAGCTGATGGCTCACCAGTTCTTGGCTCCGTTGTTTCATTACCGACTGTCTGAATCCAATGCAAACCTGCATGGGCCAGGTGGCTGTGATGGTACCCTTGGCCATTGGCTTTACAATATAAAACTTCATATTTCAACCAATTGTGCTACTAGTATGCTAATAACTTGTATTTGGTCCTCAAATCTTAAGGAATTTCACATCCAATCACAAAGTTCAAATAAAAAAATCCACTGGAAAAATTGTAAATATCTATGTTGTTATCAGATAAAAAACCTTAATATATGGTGGCTAAATTTTCATTATTAAACTTAATGACAATGAGCTTTTCCACCTGCGAGAGAAAGATTTGTAAAAGGAAAAGGCACTTTCTTCTCCTACTTTCTATGGTACCTGATACATATTTGTCTAGAAAATAAAAATAAGAAAGTTTGCACCTCTAATTTTATAGTTAGTGTTAGGTTAAAATTTCTGAATGATAAACTCCACGAATAACACCAAAGTTCCAAATAAAAACTTTTGGCTCAATTTTTGCACACTAAACCCTCTTTATTCACCTGACCAGGCGGTGGTGCAGTGGATAGAGCGTCGGACTGGGAAGCGGAAGACCCAGGTTCGAGACCCTGAGCTCGCCAGCTTGAGCATGGGCCCATCTGGCTTGAGCAAGAGCTTGTCAGCTTGCATCCAAGGTCACTGGCTCCAGCAAGGGCTTGCTAGGTCTGCTGAAGGCCCGTGGTCAAGGCACATGTGAGAAAGCAATCAATGAACAACTAAGGTGTTGCGACGGCAATGAAAAACTAATGATTGATGCTTCTCACCTCTCTCCATTCCTGTCTGTCTATCCCTCGTTCTGACTCTCTCTCTCTGTCCCTGTAAAAACAAAACAAAACGAAACAAAACCCTCTTCCTTCATTACTGCTCATAATTTCTTATCACCCATCTGAACATGCTGCTTCTCTCAAAATTGTTATAAATAAGTTCTGTGAAAATATGGCAAACCTTTTACTCAGCTATTCCTTCTTGTGCTTTCAAAATCTTCAACAATTTTTTCTCTTTTTATCTCTTTCTTTCTCTTCTGTTTCTCATCATATATATATATATATGATGGTCACTCACCTTTCTCTCACCTTCATTATTTTCTTTTCTTTTACCACTATATACTCAAAAACTATTTAGTGCAAATACTGCTGTTAAACATTCAGATGTTCCAATGTCAATTTATATGAATCCTTCCCTTGAGGTATTTACTGTCTGGTAAGACAGATGGCATACACATAAATTAAATATAATATACATTATGAGTGATAAATGACATGAGAAAATTATGGATAAAGAATTTCTTGCATAAAATCACCTTCTTTCAACCTTATAAATAATAAATTTTAAACCCCTGTTTACTAAACTATTTGATTTATTAAAGTTTTATGTATTTGTACAAAGAATTTCATTAGTGCTAATTTAAAATTTCTCAACATCTACTAGAGCATGTAGCGCTATAAGAGTTTTGAGAGTAAGGACTTGAAATACATACATTTGACCCATGTGAGATAATGCTGGCATCTGTATTAAGGAAATTTTAATCAGAAGGTGGAATTTCAGTTAACAGGTTATTGCAATAGTGTAGGAGAACAAAACAAGTAAATGAGTAAAACATATAGCAGAAAAAGAATTGGGGTTAATTTAAAATTTTAAACCTATGTATTGATTTGAAAGAGAGAGAGGAAATGATAAAAAACACATCAATTTGTTATTCCACTTATTTATACATTCACTGGTTGATTCTTGCATGTGCCCTAACTGGGGATCAAACCCACAACCCTGGCATATAGAGACAATGCTCTAACCAACTGAGCTGCTTGGCCAAGGTTGAGAATTGGAGTTGATTTAAATAATGTATGTGTGGTAAAGTTATTATGCTCCTTGTTATTTAAACAGGCATTCTCACACAATGTAAAAACTCCTTAGGAGGAATAAGAGTAGCTGTGTCATGATCGAGTTATTCATGAGCAAAAATCTTAGAGACTGAAAGGCATAGTTCTGATCAGCAGAGTAGTGGGAGCATATGAGAATGTCTATCTAGCAACCTTCCTTCAAGAATAACCCCTGTGTCACTTGAGTCACATGAACATTATGAAGATACCATCTCTAAGTAATAAGATCTTATCCATATGATCACTTAGGATATGTTCAAAGATAGGAAGTTCAAACAAGTGTTGTTAAGAAATCCCTGATGATTATAATGTAGATATAGAGGTATTTTCCCCCTTTGAGTTTTTTTTTCTTTTTTCTTCTTTTAAGTGAGAGGAGGGAAGGCAAAAAGATGGACACCTGCATGCACCCTGACCAAGATCCACCTTGCAACCCCAACACCCATCTGGGGTCAATGCTCTGCCTCCCAGGGGTCCATGCTTTCAACCAAGCTAAGTTTAGCACCTGAGATGGAGGCTCTACAGAGCCATCCTCAGCACCTGAGCCAACATGCTCGAATCAATCAAACTATGGCTGTGGAAGGAGAAGAGTAAGAGAAGAGAGGAGGAAGGGAGGAGAAGCAGATGGTCGCTTTTCCTGTGTGCCCTGACCAGGAATGGAACTGGGATTTTCACATGCTAGGTTGATGCTCTACCACTAGGCCAACCCACCAAGGCCAGGATTTCTATACTATAAGATGGCAGCTGTTTTTGACTACATACCTATTTAAATGAAGAAGATGTATTCACAAAAAAAGCAAACACATTATGGCTGATGATAAGGACCCATGTCATTTCACACAGGTGTGACAGAGGGAGAGAAGTCATAGCAGGCAAAGACAGCAGATGTGATTTGGGTGGCACAGATAGCTCAGAATAGGTGGCACCACAAGAATTTATATATATAAATAAATATTTATTTATATAAACTTATTTATATATTAATTATATAAATAAATATATATATATATATATATACACACACACATATATACAAATCCTCATATTGTAGCTTATTCATAATGCATCTATATATTTATAATAAGTTCTCCTTAATTTCTTAAGCAAAATAAAGTTGCATTTCTCCTAGTTATCAATAATGGGAGTAAAACTTCCACAATGAAAAAGGAAGATTGAATATAAATTTTTCAGGCAGAATAATGACTTCTTTCAATGTCTCTCCTAATAAAGAAAATAATGTGGTCCCTTATGTTAATTTGTTTCTTAATTATATACCTATTCCATACCATCTGTAATATTATTTTGAATGGGAATAGTGCACACTGAACATACCTGATTACACTGAAGAGATAGTCCTGTTAAATAAATTCATTTAAAATAATACCTATGTGGATAACATATAAAAATAAAACACAACAGTCATATGCAAAAACTATGAATAGAAAGTAAGTTTAATATAAATTGAAGGTTGTTGGGAAATTAGCACTAGCATGATGAACTTAAAAAGTTTATGCAAAGTATGAAATAAGTTGTCCATTTTTCTGAGTTATAATAATGCCTAATCAAAATAAAGTTAAGTAGCTCTGTCAATAAAGTTACATATAAGATAAATTTAAGTGAATTGATATGAAGGTTTGGTTATGAAAGGAATTCCACTGTTTTCCTGAGTCAGTACCTATTTTATATCCTCATATATATTTAATGCCCTTTAAGGGTTTAAATTCTAAACAATGTGTCTGTAATATTATAAAATCCTTAAAGCCCCAAAATTATTTACACTATGTTCACTAGGAAATGTTTGCCAAAACCACTTGTCAAACTGTAATATAAGAAATAATATAGTCTCCTTTGGAGGGCTTTTTATTATACAGCAATCATGTTTATCATCATTCAAAATATTTATATATTTGCTTTTTGTTTAATAAGAAATGTGTTACTAGCAATCTTCACTCATTCAGATAGATATTTTTTAGGTCTTATTTATATAGCAAAATATATATAAATGTGTTTAATTATTTCTATAAAATATTAAACATTAACCATAGCTTTCCAGGATTTGCTTTTTACTCAAAGGAGTTGGGTGCATAAAATTTGAGGAACATATGAGAAGTAGGAGCAAAATTTTTCTAAACCCTTTCAAGAAAAGTTACAGATTTTGAAACAAAATGTAAAATTGGAGACAAGGTGAGAAGGACGTTGTTGTTAAACACACATTAGTTTTCTAAGTGATCTGTAGTTATTATTCACAGATTCTCAACTCCTTGTGTGTTGCATCAATTACCACTATGTAGGTCCTGCACAAGACCTCAGTTAGAATCTGCAAACGATTCAGCTGTGACTTGAGTGGACTATATAATTTGTACGTCAAAGAAACATTAGTGTTCTGTCTAGGTGGCGTCATGAGAACCTCTTTGGATAAGAGCCTAAAGTCACATGTTATTTATTGGGTAGTTAGAATTATGATTGTTTGTAGCCTTAGATTTAACCATCTCTGTAGTAGGCTGAACAACACTACCAAAAATATGTTCACAAACTAATCCCTTGATCTTCTGTGACTTTATTTGAGAAACAGGCATTTGCCAATTTAACTATGTAATGGATCTTTAGATAATATCCGGATGATCCTATGGGCTCTAAATGCTTACAATTACATTCATAAGAGAAAGGCAGAGGGAGATTAGATAAATACACAGAGGAGAAGGCAATGCAATGACAGAGGCAGAAACTGGAGTGATGTGGCCACAAGCCCAAGAATGTAGTGCCAACAAGATGGAAAAAAAGAAATGAATTTACTTGTAGAGCTTTAAAAGGAATGTCATCCTACTGATATCTTGACTTGGACTTCTGGCCTCCCTAAATGTGAGATAGTATATTTTTGTTGTTTTAAGCCACTGAGTTTGAAGTAAATCAATACAGTAGCTACAGGAAAATAATACAATCCCCCGTACTCTAATTTGGGTTCATAAATATTTTTTTTCAATATCCTGAGATAAATGGAACCATGGAATTCAGTGGAGTGGTTGTATAAGAAAGAAATTGCTAAATATTTGAATATGAGTGTGAAAAATTAAACAAAAAGTCACGATCTTTCTTTTTATGGCTATAGACAGTTATAGAAAAGAAGGGGCATGAACACAGGACAAGAGAAAATATAAAGGAAAGTAGCAAAATTTTTATTTTTCATTTCCACATTAAAGCAGAGTCAAAAATGCCACCTTCTCAAAAGACTTGAAACTGTGAGATGTCAAGCAGGTGCTGGGGAGAAAATAGTAAAGATTAAAAAAATATTTTCTAAAAATTAAAAATCGAACAGCCTTATGACCCTGCTATCCCACTTTTAAGAATATACCCTAAGAACACCATAGCACTGTTCGAAAAGAAGAAATGCGCCTCCATGTTCGTGGCAGCATTGTTCACAATAGCGAATGTCTGGAAACAGCCCAAGTGTTCGTCAGAGGGCAAGTGGATTAAAAAGCTTTGGTACATATATACTATGGAATACTACTCAGCCATAAGAAATGATGACATTGGATCATTTACAACAAAATGGATGGACCTTGATAACATTATACGGAGTGAAATAAGTAAATCAGAAAAAAAAACCTGAGAACAGCATGATTTTATACATAGCTGGGACATAAAAGTGAGACTATGAGACATGGACAAGAGAGTGGTGGTTACGGGGTGGGGGGAGGGAGTAGAAGGTGGGATAGGGAGGATGGGAGAGGCACAGGAAAAACCAGACAGAAGGTGACAGAGGACAATTTGACTTTGGGTGACGGGTATGCAACATAATTGAATGATAAGATAACCTGGAGATGTTTTCGTTGTACATAAGCACCCTGATTTATTGGTGTCACCCCATTAAAATTAATTAAAAAATTCATTCAATGGAAAAAAAATAAACAATTATTTTCAAGTTTTTCACATCGTGTCTACATATCTTAACAACCATACAATCTAGTAGAGTTACATTTTTGAGACGTTGACTGAGGAGACAACGGAATTGTAACATACAGTCATACTGTTAAAGGGGTGTTGCTCTTACAGTCACTGTGTGTTTAGTTAGAAGTAAAGAGAACCTCTCAAGGAAGCTCTAACTCAAATGAGGTTTGCCTTTTAGGAAGAATACTGCATGTATGGTTAGCAGATAAAATGCAAGATTCCTGATGGTTTTGAATTTCAAATAAATGACAAGGAATTTTATGGTATAACCATGTTCCAAATATCAAAAAATTATGCTGTCTTTTACTAAAAAAATATTTGTTGATTTGTGGTTTATGTGAAGTTCATATGCCACTAGGTGTCCTGTATTATTATTTAGTAAATAAGTCAGCCCTAGCAACTTGCTTTAGATATTAAAGATATCAGGAGAGACTAGGAAGAGATTTGGAAATTCTAGAACAGTGGTTCTTAACCTTTTTTGAGGTACCGAACCCACCAGTTTCATATGCGCATTCACCAAACCCTTCTTTAGTGATAAATTAAATATGATTTATTTTTCCAAATTCAAGACATAGGTATGTTTTTTTACTGGTGCACAAAATGAGCCGTGCATGAACATCACCTTGCTCAAAGAACAAAACCAACAAAGTGCATGAACTCACAACAAATTACGGTTTTACTTTATTCTGGCCTCCGCGGCAGAGGCTTCTCCGAACCTCGAACCCCTGAGACCGACTCATCAAACCCCTAGGGTTCAATAGAACCCAGATTAAAAACCACTGTTCTATCAGAAGCAATGCAGTTTCTTCCTGTCCCACTCAGCTCTCTTTTTTTATTTAATTGTGTTTACATAGATTTTAGGATAGCCCCAAATGCATCCCCCCTCTTACTCCCCTCAACATCTCCCTTGTCCCTCTCCCTACAGTGCTCTCCCGTCCTCCCTTCAGGTTTATCGCATCCTATCATCCCCTTTCCCTCTGTCCTCTTTCCCTCTGGTCCCTTTGATCCCTCCTCTGTCTCAGTTCCATTCCTCAGTTCTCATGTTCCTTGGGTTCCACAAATAAGTGAGGTCATATGATATTTTTCTTTCTCTACCTGGCTTATTTCACTTAACATAATAGTTTCCAGGTCCATTCATGTTGTTGCAAAAGGTAATATTTTCTTCTTTTTTGTGGCCCCAGAGTATTCCATTGTATATATGTACCATGGCTTTTTAATCCACTCGTCCACTGATGGACATTTGGGTTGTTTCCAGATCTTCGCTATTGTGAACAATGCTGCCATAAACATGGGGGTGCATTTCTTTTTCTCAGTCGGTGATATGGTGTTCTTGGGATATATTCCTATAAGTGGGATAGCTGGGACAAAGGGCAGTTCCATTTTTAGTTTTTGAGGAATCTCCATACTGTTTTCAACAGTGGCTGCACCAGTCTGCATTCCCACCAGCAGTGCAGGAGGGTTACCTTTTCTCCACATCCTCGCCAGCACCAATCATGTGTTGTTTTGTTAATGAGTGCCATTTTGATTGGTGTGAGGTGGTGTGTCATTATGGTTTTAATTTGCATTTCTCTAATGATTAGTGATGTTGAACATCATTTAATCTGTTTATTGGCCACATGTATGTCCTCTTTGGAGAAGCATCTATTCATTTCTTTTGCCCATTTTTTGGTTGGATTATTTGTGTTCCTGGAATTGATTTTACAAGTTCTTTATAAATTTTGGTCATTAACCCCTTATCAGACATATTGTCAAATATGTTCTCACATTGTGTGGTTTTACTTTTTATTCTGTTTATGTTGTCTTTAGCTGTACAAAAGCTTTTTAGTTTGAGAGAGTCACATTTATTTATCCTGTCTTTTATTTCACTTGCCCGTGGAGATGAATTAGCAAATATATTGCTGCGAGAGATGTCGGTGAACTTACTGCCTATGTTTTCTTCTAAGATGCTTATGGTTTCATGACTTACATTTAAGTCTTTTATCCATTTTGAGTATATTTTTGTGAATGGTGTAAGTTGGTGGTCTAGTTTCATTTTCTTGCAGGTAGCTGTCCAATTTTCCCAACACCATTTGTTAAAGAGACTGTCTTTACTCTATTGCATGCTCTTACCTCCTCTGTCAAATATCAATTGTCCATAAAGGTGTGGGTTTATTTCTGGGTTCTCTGTTATGTTCCATTGATCTATATGCTTGTTCTTATGCCAGTACCAAGCTGTTTTGAATACAATGGTTTTGTAGTATAACTTGATATCAGGAAGTGTGATACCTCCCACTTTATTCTTCTTATTCAAGATTGCTGAGGCTATTCATGTTCTTTTTTGGTTCCATATAAAATTTGGAATACGTGTTCTCTATCTTTGAAGTATGTCATTGGTATTTTAGTTGGTATTGCATTGAATTTATAGATTGCTTTGGGTAATATAGACATTTTAATGATGCTTATTCTTCCTAACTATGAGCACGGTACATGCTTCCACTAGTTTGCATCTTCCTTGATTTCTTTTTTTAATGTTTTATAATTTTCCAGGTATAAGTCTTTAATCTCCTTGGTTAAATTTACTCCTAGGTACTTTAATTTTTTTGTTGTTGTTGCAATAGTGAGGGGACTGTTTCCTTAATTTCTCTTTCTGACAGTTTACTATTGGTGTACAAAAATGTCTCTGATTTCTGTGTATTAATTTTATACCCTGCAACTTTGCTGAATTCATTCATCAGGCTGAGTAGTTTTTAGACAGAGGTGTTAGAGTTTTCTATATACAGATTTATATCATCTGCAAATAATGATAGTTTTACTTCTTCTTTTCCAATTTGGATGCCTTTTATTTCTTCTTCTAGTCTGATTGCTATAGCTAGAACATCCAGCACTATGTTGAATAAGAGTGGTGAAAGGGGGCACCCCTGCCTTGTGCCTGATCTAAAAGTGGATTGCTTTTAAATTTTGACCATTGATAATGTTGGCAGTGAGTTTGTCATAGATGGCCTTTTATCATGTTGAGGTATGTTCTCTGTATTCCCACTTTGCTGAGAGTTTTGATTATAAATGGGTGCTAGATTTAATCAAATGCTTTTTCTGCATTTATTGAAATTGTCATGTGATTTTTCTCCTTTTTGTTTATGTGATGAATCACATTGATTGATTTATAAATATTGTACCATCCTTGCCTCCCCAGAATGAATCCCACTTGATCATGATTTTTTTCATGTATTGCTGGATCCAGTTTGCTAATATTTTGTTGAAGATTTTAGCATTTAAGTTCATCAGGGATATTGCCTATAAATTTCTTTTTTTCTGTTGTCTTTGCCTTGGTTTAGAATCAGAATTATGTTTCCCTCATAGAAGGAGCTTGGAAGTCTTCCTTCCTCTTGAATTTTTTGAAATAACTTGAGAAGGATAGGAGTTAGTTCTTCTGTGAATAATTGGTAGAATTTTCCATCTGGCCTTGAGTTTTTATTTGTTGGGAGTTTTTGATAACTGTTTCAATCTCATTCGTTGTAATCATTCTGTATAGGTATTCTGATTCTTCCAAATTTATTTTTGAAAGATTATATGTTTCAAGAAATTTTTCCATTTTACCTAGGTTGTCTAATTTTTTCGCATACAGTTCTTCATATTATTTTCTTACAATATTTTGTATATCTGTTGTATCAGTTGTAATTTCTCCACTCTCATTTCTAATTTTATTTATTTAGGTCTCTTTTTTTCTTGGTGATTCTGTTTAAGGTTTCATCAATCTTGTTTACCCTTTTAAAGAACCAGCTCTTGGTTTCATTGATCCTCTGTATTGTTTCTTTAGCCTCTTTGTCATTTATTTCCTCTCAGATCTTTATTATTTTCTTCTTTCTACTACCTCTGGGCTTTACTTCTTTTTCTAGTTCTTTTAGATGCAGGGTTAAGTTGGTTATTTGAGAATTTTCTTGCTTCTTAAAGTATGCTTGTAGTGCTATGAACTTCCCTCTCAGTACTGCTTTTGCTCTGTCCCATAAATTTTGAGTTGATGTATGCTCATTATCGTTTGTTTCTAGAAATTTTTTATTTATTCTTTGATCTCATTTTTAATCCATTTGTTATTTAATACCATGCTATTTAGTTTCCATGTGTTTAAAAAATTTTTCAGTTTTTCTGTTGTGGTTGATTTCTAGTTTCATGCCATTGTGATCAGAGAAAGTGCTTGATATGATTTCAATCTTCTTAAATTTGTTGAGACTGCTTTTGTGCCCTAACATGTGGTCTATCCTAGTGAATGTACCATGAGCACTTGAAAGAATGTATATTTTGCTGCATTAGGATGAAAAACTCTGAAGATATCTTTTAAATAGAGTTGATCTAATGTGTCCTTTAAGTCTGCTGTTTCTTTGTTAATTTTCTTTCTTGAGGATCTATCCAGTGATGTTAGTGGGGTATTGAAATTTCCTACTATTTTAGTATTACTGTTGTTGATCTCACCCTTTATATCCATCAAAGTCTGCTCTATATATTTAGGGGCTCCTATGTTAGGTGTGTATATATTGTGTCTGTAAAGTCATGGTGCACTTTTGACTTTTGACCGGTCAAAAGTGCACCATGACTTTACGGACACACTGTATTTATATTTTAACTTCATTCTCCATATTCTTTCTGTCTTTTCTTCACACCTCAATAGTTTTTTTTCTTTAATTCTCACTTTCTGTAAATATAAAGTCATTTTATCTACCTTTTTGCCAGTAGTCAATAAAAAAACTGTTTGGTCCCACTACAGTCATGATCTAGCTCTAGTCAAATCAATACTCACCGGGTTTTAAAATCCAGTGTCTCTCAATAGATGCTGAAGAAACAGACTCAGAGAAGACATGTAAATCAAGTAGAGAAATGAATAATATGTCTATATAAGCCACAGTGATAGACTGTCTCTCTAAAATAATATTAGCTTACAAACCACAAATTTATAACATTGAAAATATAAGTACAGAAAATCATTTGCATTATAAAACTCTAATTTTGCTCTACATACACACATGCACATATGTAGAACTAAGTATGAGCAAACAAAAAAGCAAAAATACATATACTGAAAAATGTTCTCAATGATGTTTGTTGCTATGATAAAAATTAATTTTATCTCGCTCATATATCTTTCTACTTGTCAGATTTTCTGCATAGAGACCATTATTTACAGGAGCAAAGACCAGCCTGAGACCACCCATCTGTGGGCTGTTGTCGGGGAAGACGTGCTATCACAGGTCCTGGGCTGCATCTTCTCTAGAAGTCTCTGGCTGTTTCTTTCTTTTGGAGTCACATGGAAAGGCAAGCAGGAGGGTGACATTTTCTCCTCTCCCGACTCTAACACCAGCCCAGGAGGCATACTCAGCTCCTGGTCCAACAGCTTTTCTAGATGGTGAGGATGGCAGACGCAGAGGCATCTGAGGAGGTGGTCACTTCAGAACCGGAAGGTGCCCCCTCTAGTGGCCAAGACAGTTCTAGCAACCCTGCAAGCTGAAGCCATAGGGCTGAGACAGGCCTCTGTGGAATCTCGTGATGTAACCAATGTCCCAACATACCATCCCAAAGAACCCTCCCCAGAACCTTGGTTCCATTCAGAGAGGAAAAGCTGACCCTGAATAATGCCTCAAGGCTCATTTTAGAATCACTTGTTGAAAACACATTTCTTCTGCTACCAGATTTGTGTTATCTCCCTCTCTTTTGCCTTGTCTTCTACTGTCTTTAATAGTTACATGTGCCTTTTCTCATGGACATAATTTATTTTAAGTTATAAATAAATGTTATTGTTTCTATTTTAAGGTACACCATTCCTGAGCATGAATTACATTCACAATGCTGTGCAAGCATCACCACTGTCTAGTAGCAGAATGTCCCGTCATCTCAAAAGGAGAACCTGAACCTAACGTACTCACTCCCCACTCCTGCCCTCGATCTGTTTTCTGTCTTTGCTTATTTAGCTATTCTGGTGTTTCCTATAAAGGGAGTCTTAAAATAAGTTCTTTTTTGTGTGTCTGCTCACATAGCTTTTATCTGAAATAGTATTTTGTCTCTGAAGTTTATTATATAAGGCCAGCATTATCCTTTTTCCAAATATAAAGACACCAGAATGAAAGAAAATTATAGGCTAATATCTCTGCTGAACATAGAATTTAAAATCCTCAACAAATATTAACAAAACTAATCTTGAAATACATTAAAAATCATAAACCCTGACCAAATGGGATTTATTCTAGGGATTCAAGGTTGGTACAATAATCTGCAAATCAATAAACATGATACCTTACACAAACAAAATAAGGAGAAATGTCATATGATCATATCAATTGACATAGAAAGAACATTTGATAAAACCCAGTACTGATTTAGGTTTAAAACTCCCAGTAAAGTGGGAATAGAGGAAAAGTGCCCCAATATTATAAAGACCATATATGACAAACTCATCATGTTCCATGGGGAAAAACTAAGTGTTTCTTTTAATATCAAGAACAAGATAAAGTTGTCCATTATCACCACTATTAGCCAACAAAGTACTGGAAGATTTAGCCACATCATTTAGTCAAGAAGAAGAAATAAAGTGCACCCCAATTTGAAAAAAATAAATAAAACTGTCATTTATAGATGACATGATTACTAGAACTGATAGATGAATTCAGTAAAATAGATAATACAAAACATATATTTATAAATCAGATGCATTTTTATATAGCAATAAAGAACTACCAGAAATGGAATCAAACAAACAAACAAAATTCCTGTAATAAATTTAATCAAGGATAAGCACTGAAGAAAGAAATTGAAGAAGACACAAATAAGGGGAAGCATATACTGTGTGTTCATGGAGAGAAAAAATTAACACCATTAAAATGTCCAATGTAAATATTCTGAGAAACTATTTCATTGTTTGTTAAGAATTTATTTTTGGGGTTGGCTGGTTTGCTTAGTAGTGTTGGCCAGGTGTGTGGACATCCTGGTTTCAATCAACAATCAGGGCACACACAAAAAATCAACCATGTCCTCTTTCCCTCTCTCTCCTCCTTCCCTCTCTCTCTCTCATCCTCTCACAACCAGTGAGTGACTCAATGGTTTATCAGCCCCAGATGCTGAGGATAGCTCATTGATTCAAGCATTGGCCCCAGACCAGGGTTGTTGAGTAGATACCAGTTTGGGTGTATGCCCAAGTTTGTCTCACTATCATCTCTCCTCTCACGTTAAGAAAAAATATATATTTTTTATTATGAGAGTTAATCTGCAACTTCCAATGATTGATTCTGTTTGTCTTTTTATGTAGCTATGAACCTGTGTGATTTCTCTTTTACATAGAAATCCGTCTTATATTTGAATAAATATTCTTCTTCCCATTTGTCTGATCCTCAGAAAAAATCTTCTATTCTTTGAGCTTAGCTATCCTGTCCATACATTTTTTTAAGACCTCCCAACTTCTGTCAAAATGACAATTTGTCTAGGAATTTAAACTAAATCTTGTAATTCCAGGTGAATAAATCACTAAATTCTGTCAATTCTTTTAAATATAGCTAGAATTCCTGTGTGATCTCAACTTCAGTTTTTACTACTTAGGTCACTGTTTTATGCTTTGATTATTGAATTATTGGATAAGTAGTTTCTCTGATTTTTGGCCTTCTTTTCATTTGTGAAATTTCCTGAAAAACTATGAACTGATAAATCTGAAACGTTGTTTCATATATAAGCAGCTATACCCCGAATTGTCTATGTTAAATATACTCTCCTATAGTTAATATTTAGTACTTTATAACAAAAATAGAAATTACTAAAAGTGGGGTAGCCAGGTCAAAAGGCAGTTCGATTTTTAATATTTTGAGGAATCTCCAAACTGTTTTCCACAGTGGCTGCACCAGACTGCATTCCCACCAGCAGTGCAAGAGGGTTCCCGTTTCTCCACATCCTCGCCAGCACTTATTCTGTGTTGTTTTGCTGATGAGTGCCATTCTGACTGGTGTGAGGTGATACCTCATTGTGGTTTTAATTTGCATTTCTCTAATAATTAGTAATGTTGAGCATTTTTTCATATGTCTTTTGGCCATCTGTATGTCTTCTTTGGAGAAATTTTTATTCCTTTCTTTTGCCCATTTTTTGATTGGATTGTTTGTCTTCCTGGTGTTGAGTTTTATAAGTTCTTTATAAATTTTGGTTATTAACCCCTTATCTGACGTGCTGTCGAATATGTTCTCCCATTGTGTGGTTTGTCTTTTTATTCTGTTCTTATTGTCTTTAGATGTGCAAAAACTTTTTTAGTTTGATATAGTCCCATTTGTTTATCTTGCCTTTTATTTCATTTGCCGATGGAGATAATTCAGCAAATATATTGCTGCTACAGATGTCGGAAAGCTTGCTGCCTAAGTTTTCTTCTAAGATGCTTATAGTTTCACGGCTTATGTTTAAATCTTTTATCCATTTTGAATTTGTTTTTGTGAATTGTGTAAGTTGATGGTCTAGTTTCATTTTTTTGCAGGTAGATGTCCAATTTTCCCAACACCATTTGTTAAAGAGGCTGTCTTTACTCCATTGTATGTTCTTTCCTCCTTTGTCAAATATCAGTTGTCCATAAAGCTGTGTGTTTATTTCTGGGTTCTCTGTTCTGTTCCATTGATCATTGTGTCTGTTCTTATGCCAGTACCAAGCTGTCTTGAGTATAATGGCCTTGTAGTAGACCTTGATATCCGGAAGAGTGATACCTCCTGCTTTATTTTTTCTTTTTAGGATTGCTGAGGCTATTCGTGTTCTTTTTTGGTTCCATATAAATTTTTGGAATATGTTTTCTATATCTTTGAAGTATGTCATTGGTATTTTAATTGGTATTGCACTGTGTGAAAAGAAGAAATGCGCCCCCATGTTTTTGGCAGCATTGTTCACAATAGCGAAGATCTGGAAACAGCCCAAGTGTCCGTCAGAAGACAAGTGGATTAAAAAGCTTTGGTACATATATACTATGGAATACTACTCGGCCATAAGAAATGATGACATCGGACCATTTACAACAAAATGGTGGTACCTTGATAACATTATACGAAGTGAAATAAGTAAATCAGAAAAAAAAAAACAACTAAGAACAGCATGAATTCATACATAGGTGGGACATAAAAGTGAGACTAGGAGACATGGACAAGAGAGTGGTGGTTATGGGGTGCGGGGAGGGAAGGGAGGGTGGAATAGGGAGGAGGGGAGGGGCACAAGAAAAACCAGATAGAAGGTGACAGAGGACAATTTGACTTTGGGTGATGGGTATGCAACACAATTGAATGATAAGATAATCTGGAGATGTTTTCATTGTACATATATACCCTGATTTATTGGTGTCACCACATTAAAGTTAATAATAAAAAAAAAATAGAAATTACAAGCTATGTTCTAAAACCCAAGATGTTATTTATTAACACATATTCTATTTCAAATACTTAATTTAATCCTTATTTCTTAAAGTCTGTCTTTCCTTCAAGCTCAGTGCTATGACTGGGTCTTGCATAACACCTCTCCTTAAGACCTAAATCATAATTGTTGCATCATCATCCATGATATAAGTACACTAATTTTTATAATGGGGTTCTAAGCCCTTTATTCAATATAATGTGCAAATTTTAATCAAAATTATTGAGAATCCAATGTAAAAAAGAAAATATATTTTAATTTTCTTTATAGTTTATAATCTAATGCTAACCATCGTTCAGGATTTAGCTAGCCACTTTTTTTTTTTTTTTTTTTTTTTTTTTGTGTGTGTGTGTGTGTATGTGTGACAAAGATAGAGACAGAGAGAGGGACAGATAGGGACAGACAGGAAAGGAGAGAGATGAGAAACATCCATTCCTCATTGCAGCACTTTAGTTGTTCATTAATTGCTACCTCATATCTACCTTGACCAGGGGGCTACAGCAGACCGAGTGACCCCTTGCTCAAACCAGTGACCTTGGGCTCAAGCTGGTGAGCCATGCGCAAACCATATGAGCCCACACTTAAACCGGCTACCTCGGGGTTTTGAACCTGGGTCTTCCAGGTCCCAGTCAGATGCTCTATCCACTGTGCCACCACCTGATTAGGCAAGCTATCCACTTTATGTCTAAGAGCAGATAAAATCAGTGTCTTAATATAAATAGTGCTTTAAGTTTCCTACTAAAACTCAGTTTTAGCTTCTATATTTTGTTTCTAAAGCAATGTGAAAAATGTTTCTAAACTTCATAAAATCCTAGAAAATATATTTAAAAATCACCATCCTCTTAAACACAAATTAAGATATTTTTTAAGAAATAAAAACAGGTGTAATATATAAGTCTATGTAAATCATGATTAACTACAGCTGTTGTCAAGCATTGTAAATCTTATCCACACAAAAGAAATAATAGTTAATTCCTTGGAGTTACCTGTGAGTCATTAAATGACAAAAAGGACTTTAAAAATGTGAAGCATGTAAAAGTTTATTTAAATTACAAAATTACATTTTTCCTTTAAAAGTTCCCCCCCCTAATTTGAAATATACTTTGTTTTTAAATATTTTGTATTTAGATATAAATACAGTTTATAATGACTGGGAATTTTTTTTTTCACTCATGTAGTCAGGGCTGCTGATATACTTTGTTTTTAAATATTTTGTATTTAGATATAAATACAGTTTATAATGACTGCGAATTTTTTTTTTTCACTCATGTAGTCAGGGCTGCTGATATCACCTAGGGATTAATTATTAGCAGCAACATACTAAACAGATATTTTATTTTATTTTACATTTAATTTTAATTTATTTATGTTATTTATGAGAGACACACAGACAAACAGAAAGGGAGAGAGATGAGAAGCAACAACTTTAGTTGAGGCACTTTAGTTATTGATTGCTTCTCATACATTCCTTGACCAGTGGGCTCCAGCAGAGCCAGTGACCCTTTGCTCAAGCCAGTCACTTTGGGCTCAAGTCAACGACCTTGCACTTCAAGCCAGAAACCTTTGCTCAAGCCAGCGACCATGGAATTATGTCAGTGATCCCACACTCACACCGGTGATCCTGTTCTCAAGACAGAAAAATTGGTGAGCCTGTACTCAAGACAGAAAAGCCTGTGCTCAAGCCAGTGAACTTGGGGTTTCAAGCCTGGGACCTCAGCTTCCTGGTTGATGTTCTTTCCACTGAGTACAGCACTGGTCAAGCTAAACAGCTATTATATGAGAATTCCCTATCAGATACTTTCAAACATTCTGGGATAAAAAATAATAAAATTCTTAGAATTTTAATTTCAAAGATTAAAATTTATAAAATTAAGAATACACCAAATTTCTTTTCAAGAATGCCTATAGAAACCATGTTTATTGAAAAAGTAATTACAATGCTATAAAGGAAATTTAATTATTAGTAGTTAGTTTTGAAAGATGATTTTTATGTTTATATTATGCATCCTTGATTTTTTAAGGAATTTAAATTTATACGCTGTCAATTTTCAGATAGATACCTCTACCTAAAATGAAAACAGAGCAGCTGGTCATATTCACTCTCTTGTTAGCTAAGGAAATTATTCTTCCACTCTAATTCTACGTGGTCTAACCCAGATTTAAGCTATGAGAGGTGCTAACATTATGCATTTTAGATCACATCTTCACACAGTGTAGTTCAGCTGTGCTTTGTGTTTATGGATGGACAGATATTTCTCCTACAGCTGCAGAAATAAGTAACAAATGAAGGGAGATAATGGCTGAATATAGAAAAGAAAATGGAGACTATTCCTTGAAGAAATATGAATGTCAGGCTAAGAAGCTAGAACTTTACTCTGTGATTCAAGGTTTTTGAGCAGTATGATATGATCTAGCATTGCTCTCCTGTGACAGTGCTGCTCTAATGTCTACTCACTTAGGGATTTTAAGGTAATTCTTACACCCAGAGAGCTTTTCTTTTCTTTTTAATAAGCATCACTGGCCTGCTGAGCCTTCATTCTTTGTCATTTTCATAAGAAACACTGTCAAACTTTCAAGAGTAAAGGAGCTGTCACATTCAACTATGTCATTCTATAAATATCCGCTTTTGACAGAAAGGTATATAGGTAAAGAAAAGCACTGCTATTATATTGAGCTTTACAAGTACACTAAAATACTATAATATTTCAATTGACAGTATAAAATAAAAGTGAAGTTTTAATTTAACATGAGTGAGAAAAATACTGCATACAAAAAAAAAAAAGAGGATAGCTTAGTGTCTGGATATGTGTTTTATAGAATCCTCCTGTGTTCAAAGAATAGAAGAAAATGAATGATCAGCCAACAATTCATCAGGGATTTACTCAGTTGAAAGGTGCTGTTGGTGTGTTGTTTTTTTTCTTTTTCTCCCTTCCTAGACACATTTAGCTACTTACTCAATTTGTTTTGCACCGTTACAAAAGAGTAAATTTATAGTGAAAATAAACAATATTCAAATAAGTCTAGTCATTCTATTTGTATCCTATTTTGACTAAAGTATCATGGGAGAAAGTTAAGA
The DNA here is from genome assembly GCA_037038555.1 of Rhynchonycteris naso. NCBI lineage: Eukaryota > Metazoa > Chordata > Mammalia > Chiroptera > Emballonuridae > Rhynchonycteris > Rhynchonycteris naso. The sequence goes on from CM072996.1 coordinate 67,910,919, forward strand.
GCCAATTAAAATTGGAGATTTGGGGCTCTTTGTTCCATACTTTCACCATCATCTGTAATCCTTAAGAAAGTGGGCATTGGCTTCATTGATTTCTAGAAATCAAGTATTTTCAAACAAAAAACAAAACTAGCTGTGTATTTGAAGCACTGGAAGCATGTAAATACTAGGAAACATTTCATTATAACAAACAAAAAAAAATGCAGAAAATCTGCAGAGTATCTATAATGGCCCCCCAAAATAATTCTCTTATTTCAAAATAATCATGCAGGAAATATATGAAAAAAAGTATATGTTGAACTTGAAATTCTTGCATCAATTCTCAGAATCAAATGTTAACTATTTAATCATGTGTTATTGTTATGACTACTCAATATAAAATTAAGAAGGAAGATCAACAATTACTAATTTCCTTTATAACTAAAAAAACCCATAAAACTAAGTGAAATTCATCTCTTTTACCCACAGTCTCACTAAGATGAAAAACAAGAGTCAATGAACAAACTACAACAAATAGGTAGTGACATTACACCCATATGTGTAGTAAAATGTACACACTGGTTAGTGAATTGTAAAGCTTAATTGACACTAACAATAATGTTATCATTAAAAATGTATGAGATTGAAATTCTGAATAGTTTGGTTTATTTGTTGCTTATAAATTACATAATCTTGAATAAATTATTTAGTCTCTGACTTATTAGTTCCTCTTCAATGGGGATAATAAATTGTAAGTTTTTGAGCTCTCGTGCCATAGTATAGATAAATAACATTATAGTACATATAATGTCATTTTATGAATATATTTTGTAGGGTATAAATTTATGTCCTACTTTCAAAAAATACTCTTAATGAGACGTTATCATATTTGTATTTTTGCTCCTTTTGTACACTCAGAATATTGTGTTTTAACATATAAGAGGCCACTGACATCCATTCACAGTGACCTTCTTTTTTTAGTTTTTCTGTGACAGAGACAGAGAGAGGGACAGATAGGAACAGACAGACAGGAAGGGAGAGAGATGAGAAACAGCAATTCCTCACTGCGGCACCTTAGTTGTTTGTTGATTGCTTTCTCATATGTACCTTGACCAGAGGGTTACAGCAGACCCAGTGATGCCTTCCTGAAGTCAGCAACCCTGGGCTCAAGCTGGTGAGCCTTGCTCAAACCAGATGAACTCACACTCAAGCCGGTGACCTCAGGGTTTCAAACATGGATCCTCCACGTCCCAGTCTGACACTCTATCCACTGCACCACCACCTGGTATTTCTAGAGTACACACCCATGGGTAAAGCATTATCCCTAGGTGGCTATCCATTTATGTTCAGAAGCAGTATCTTATTTCTCACTGGAATAAGCACCAAGTAAAAGATGAAATACACATTGTTCAAGATGAGCTACCTAAAGATGTCATGCCATGAACAGTACTCATTTTTTTAAAAGTAGGAGGATGGGAGATGGTGAGACAAACTCCCACATGTGCCCAACCAGGATCTACCTGGCAACCTCCATCTGAGGGTCTAGAGCCAATGCTTGAATCAACTAAGCTATCCTCAGTTCCTGGAGCTGACACTCAAACCAATTGAGCCACTGTCTGCAGTAGAGGAAAAGGGAGAGAAGGGAGAAAGCAGATGGGCACTTCTATTATGTGCCCTGACCAGGAATCACACCTATGGCATTTATACACTGGGCTAATGCTCTATTCACTGAGCCAACCAGACAGGACCTCATTTTTTTCTTTATATCAATGTCTTACCAGTGTTAGGATTAGCCTTTGAACTTGAGATTTGGTTGTGTTTAGAAAAAAGGTTAAATGTCTTTTTGTTATATCTATTTGTAATAATATTTGCTAACCAATATAGCAAGCAACCACAAATTTTAATGGCTCAACATTTTTTTTCTTTATAGTATTTTATTTTCTATTTTGACATCACATTGTCTGTCTGGAAGCTTTCTTACAATTGCAGATTCAGGGATCTAGGCTACTTCCATATTATAGTGTTTTCATCTTTATCATGTAGCATTCAAGATCTATATGAATGACATAATAAAATATCAAGTATCAAGCAAGGTTTTCATTGAATGGGCTTGGATGTGATATACATTATTTTGATTAGTATAACTTTGCCCACAAATTCATCACATGATGCTAATACAGCTACAAGGGAGCTGATAAATGGTTTTCTTGTATGTCAGGAGGATAACCATGGTGAAACCACAGCATCATCTCCGCTACTACAAGTTAGTGTGTGTGATCAATTAAGTTTGAAAATATATATATTTTGATGATCACTGCATTAGCAGTGTCAGATGCAATATTTTAAATGAGTAAATGCAAGCTAAAAGTAAAACAAAATACACAGATAATCATAGAACAATTATGAAGAACACATATTTCTGTGCCCCAACATACAATTATTTAAACACTGGATTGAACAAAATGTTATCCAAAAACAGTATTAATATAATATTGTCATAAAAAAATGTTGAATGACAACCTTAAGATACTATAATTAAGAGGAAGTGTTTAAAAATCTTAAATGCTATTATTGAAATATATTAATTTTTAATGTAAATAAATATAGTTAAGTAGGGTTTAATATAATGTAAATAAATATTTTTATTATTTATTTAATTTATTCATTTATTTTTAATTTTAACTTATTGTGTTGACATGATTTCAAGTATTCAACTCAATAAAACAGCTATAACCCCCTTCCACATCATGTCCTCCATGCCCATGCAAAGTCGCATTCCCATTTCACATCCTTTACCCCCACTCTCCTTACTTCCATACCCTCTTTTGTCTCTGAAACTTGCTGCACTGTCATTTGTATCTATTTGCTATGTATATATAATTTAGCTAATCCCTTCACCTCCTTTGATATAATCCCTCATCCCCCTTTTCTCCAAAAGCTGTCCATCTGTTCCTTCTGACCTTGCCTGTTTCTATTTTTTTTCTCATTTTATTGTGTTCAACACATTCCACATATAAGTGAAGTCCTATGATACTGTCTTTCTCTACCAGGTTTATTTCACTTAGCATAATAATATTCAGGTCAATACATGCCTTTGCAAAAGGTAAGATTTCCTACGGCCATGTAGTATTCCATTGTGTAAATGTACCATAGCTTTTCTGTCCACTCGTCCACTAATGGACACCGGGGCTGTTTCCAAATATTTGCTATTGTAAACAATGCAATAAACATGGGGGTGCATATCTTTTTTTGAATTAGTGTTTTGAGATTCTTAGGATACATTGCTAAAATTGGAGTAGCTGGGTCATAAAACAATTTATTTTCAATTTTTTGAGGAAACACCATACTGTGTTTTCCACAGTGACTGCATGAGCCTGCATTCCCACCAGCAGTACAAAAGAGTTTTCTTTTTTGTTTTTCTCACTCTTGCCAGCTCTTGTTTGTAGATTTGTTAATGTAAGCCATTCTAGTAGATGTGAGGTGACATCTTCTTGTGGTTTTAATTTGCATTTCTCTGATGATTACTGATGTTGAGCAGTTTCTCATATGTCTACTGGCCATCTGTATGTCCTCTTGGGTGAAGAGTCTATTCAGGTCCTTTGCCTGTTTTTTAAGTGGATTATTTATCTTTCTGATATTGAGTTTTAGAAGTTTTTTACAAATTTTGAGTTATTAAACCCTTATCAGACATATCAGCAAATATATTCTTCCATTGAGTGGATTGTTGCTTTATTTTTTTAGAAGTGTCTTTTGCTTTGTAGTTTGATATTGTCCCACTTGTTTATTTTATGGTTTATTTCACTAGCCCACAGAGATATATAAGCAAAAATATTGCCATGAGAGATATCAGAGAATCTACTGTTTATATTTTCTTCCAAAATTATTATGGTTTTGTGTCTTACATTTAAGTTTTTTATCCATTTTGAGATTTATTTATTTATTATTTATTTATTTATTTTTGTGAGTGGTGTAAGTTGGTAGTTTAGCTTCATTTATTTTTGCATGTACCTGTCCAATTTTTCCAACATTATTAACTAAAGAGACTCTTTTTATTCCACTGTATGCTCACCTGTTTTGTCAAATATTAATTGACTGTAAAGGCATAGGTGTTTTCTGGGTTCTCTGTTCTGTTCCATTGATTTGTATGCCTGTCTTTATGCCAGTACCAAGCTGTTTTGATTACAATTAACTTGCAGTATAACTTGACATCAGAAAATGTAATACTTCCCAGTTTATTCTTCATTTTCAAGATTGCTGAGGCTATTTGGATTTTTTATTTTGATTCTGTATAAATATTTGGAATGCTTGTTCCAGATCTGAGAAATATGCCATCAGTATTTTAATAAAAATTACATTGAAGATATAGATCGCTTTGGGTAGCATGGATATTTTAATGATGTTAACTCTTCCAATCCATGAACATGGTATATGTTTCAACTTATTTGTATCTTCCTTGATTTCTTTTATCAATGTCTTATAATTTTCTGAATGCAAGTCTTTTACCTCCTGGGTTAAATATATTCTTAAGTACTTTATTTATTTTTTGTTGCAATAGTGAGATTGTGTTTGAAGTTTCTCTTTCTGGAAATTTATTGTTTATATAAAAAATGCCACCAATTCTAAATATTAATTTCATATCTTGTGACTTTGCCAAATTTATATATCAAGCCTAGTAGTTTTTTCTGGCTGTGACTTTAGGGTTTTCTATGTACAATATCATGTCATCAGCAAATAATGACAGTTTTACATATCTTTTTCTAATTTGGATGCCTTTTATTTCTTCTTGTTTGATTGCTGTGGCTAGGACTTCCAGAATAAGATGTTGAATAAGAGCATTCCTGTTTTGTGCCTGATCTTAAGAGAATTGCTTTTAATTTTTGCCCATTGATGTTGGCTATGTGTTTGTCATATATGGCCTTTATTATGTTGAGGTATGTTTCCTGTATTTGTTCAGCGTTTTGAACAAAAATGAGTGTGGAATTTTATCAAATCATTTTTCTGCATCTATTGATATGATCATGTGATTTTATCCTTCATTTTGTTTATGTGATGAATAACATTACAAATAACTTTACAAATATTATACCATCCTTGCCACCCCAGAAAAAAAAATCCACTTGATCATGATGTATGATCCTTTTAATACATCATGATTTAAACAGCATACTGTATTGTTGATTCTGGTTTGCTAATATTTGTTGAGGATTTTAGCATCTTTGTTCATCAGGAATATTTTTCTATAGTTTTCATTCTTTGTAGTGTACTTATCTGGTTTTGAAATTAGGCTACTGCTTATCTCATAGAATGAGATTGGAAGCCTTCCCTTCTTTTTAATTTTTGAATAGTTTGAGAAGGATAAGCGTTAGATCATCTTTGAATGTTTGGGAAAATTCACCTGTAAAGACATCTATCTGGTCCAGACTTTTGGTTGCTGGGAGTTTTTTGGTAACTGTTTCAATTTCATTTGTTATAATCAGTCTGCTTAGGTTTTCTGATTCTTCCAGATTTGGTTTTGGAAGATTGTAGGTTTCTACAAATTTATTCATTTCACCAAGGTTGTGCAATTTTTTGGCATATAGATCTTCAGAGTATTTATTTTTACAAGTCTTTGTATTTCAATGATGTCCGTTTACATCTCTCCTTTTATTTCTAATTTTATTTGGATCCTCTTTCTTTCTTGATGAGTCTGATTAAAGGTTTGTCAATTTTGTTTATCTTTTTAAAGAACTAGTTCTTGGTTTTATTAATCTTTGTATTGTTTTTTCCACCTCTATGTCATTTATTTTTGCTCTGTTCTTAATTATATCCTTCCTCATACTTTTCCTGGGTTATCTTTGTTGTTCTTTTTCAAGTTTTTTTTGTTTTGTTTTGTTTTGTTTTTTACAGGGACAGAAAGAGAGTCAGACAGAGGGATAAATAGGGACAGACAGCCAGGAACAGAGAGAGGTGAGAAGCATCAATCATTAGTTTTCTGTTGCCGTAGCAACACCTTAGTTGTTCATTGATTGCTTTCTCACGTGTGTCTTGACTACGGTCCCTCAGCAGACCGAGCAACCTCTTGCTGGAGCCAGCCACCTTGGGTCCAAGCTGGCGAGCTCTTTGCTCAAGCCAGATGGGCTTGTGCTCAAGCTGGCGAGCTCGGGGTCTTGAACCAGGATCTTCCGCATCCCAATCTGATGCTCTATCTACTGCACCACTGCCTGGTCAGGCTCTAGTTCTCTTTTTTGTGTGTGTGCATGGCTTGATTGTTTATTTGAGCTTTTTCTTGCCTCTTCAGGTATGCCTGTAATGCTATAAACTTTCTTCTTACAACTGCTTTCACTGTCCCATAAATTTTGGGTTCCTGTATGTTCATTTTTATTTGTTTCAAGACAATTTTTTATTCTTTCCTTATTTGATTGATAACCCATTTGTTATTTAATAACATACTATTTAGCCTCTAAGTGTTTGAATGTTTTTCAGTTTTTCTTTTGTGGTTGATTTCTAGCTGCATGAAATTGTGATTAGAAAAGGTGCTTGATATATCAATCTTCTTAAATTTATTGAGACTTGTTTTATGTCCTAACATGTGGTCTATCCTGGAATATGTATCATGAGCCCTTGAAAAGAATGTATATTCTGCTGCTTAGGGATGAAATGTTATAAATATATCAATTAAATTCAGTTGATTTAGTATCATTTATAGTTAATTAAGGCCACTGTATCTTTGTTAATTTTCTGTCTGGAGGATCTATCCATTAATATTAGTGGGATATTAAAATAACCTACTTTTATAATATTGCTGTTGATCTTGACTTTTATGTCCATCAAAGTCTGCTTTATATATTTAGGTGCTCCTATATTAATTCATAAATACATATTTACATTGGTTATGTGGTGCTATTAGATTACTCCCTTTATTATTATGTAATGACCATCTTTATCCCTTACTATTGCTTTCGTTTTAAAGTGTATTTTGTCATATATAAGTACTTTTACCCCAGCTTTTTCTTTCATTTCCATTTGCATGAAATACTTTTTTTCATCCCTTCATTTTCAGTCTATGTGTATCTTTTGTTCTAAGGTGGGTCTCTTGTAGACAGCTTATGTACAGATCATATTTTCTTATACATGCAGTAACTCTCATTTAATTGAAGCTTTCATCCATTTACATTTAAGATTATTATTGATAGGTACTTAATTATTTTAAATAAATATTTTTATGTAGGGTTTGATTTTTTTCCCCAAAATCCAGTGGAGTTATAACCTTTGACTATGGCTCTGTGAGAGGTAAATAAAGAAAAGCACTGCGGAGCAAGAGGTGGTGCAGTGGATAGAGCATCAGACTGGAATATGGAGGAGCCAGGTTCAAGACCCTGAGGTCACCAGCTTGAGTGTGGGCTCATCTGGTTTGAACAAGTCTTACCAGCTTGAGCCCAAGGTTGCTGGCTTGAGCAAGGCGTCACTCAGTCTGCTGTAGCCCCCCAGTCAAGGCACATATGAGAAATAAATCAAAGAACAACAACTAAAGAGCTGCAACGAAGAATTGATGTTTCTTGTTGTCTCCCTTCCTGTCTGTCTGTCCCTATCTGTTCCTCTCTCTGTCTCTGCCACAAAAAAAAAAAAAATGCTTGTAGGTATAAATGAAATATACTATTACCTGAGTAGCAGTTGGCAGATCTTTTGAAGAGTAGAGCTTTTCTTAAATGTTGTGACTCCAAGGATTAGTGGAAATAGACATTTTAGTTGTTAAAAGCAAACAAATGAAACCTGTGAAGTATATGGAAAAGATGCATAAAAAAAATCAGAAAACAAAGCAAATATTTCATAGAGCTGGAAAAAAAATGATGCTGTGAAGACCCCCCCCCAAAAAAAAATTCTCTTTGGTTAAATGTTTAAAAAATCAACACTAGGACCACATTAGAGATAAATTAAATTGTTAGAAGTTATGTTAACTTTCATTAATCTATTTATTAGTAATTTTTTAAACATGAATTATTTGAAAAAGTGTGTGGCGATTCCCTTGATGAGTATATTCATGAGTCAATTAATACAAGAGAATTCACTGAGCTTAAATAGGATCATCTTAGTGAAGAAAGTTAGGCTAACTCTGAATAAAGTGTCTATGTAAAAGTGTTATAAAATTAATGCCACTATATAACCATTCCAAATAAAATTCAGAGGTGAGGCATTGTGCAGAAAAAGGCCTTCCTGATCAAAAATTACATAAAATTTCTCAAAGTATTTGCTAAAACAGAATAAATAAATAAATAAATCACTACCTGAATATTTACTTTGAAATAAGGAGACTCAACTAGATGATAGCTGAAATAATCTTTTCATATGAATTTTACTAGGGTGAGTTTCATGAAGGTTACTATGAATTTATAGAATATATTGTATAAGATTTCTAAACTACTTCGCATGGTTAAAATTAGCTGAACATTTTCATTACTGGCTTATTATTGTTGGATTTTATTCTAAAATAAACCTTCAATCTACATTAATTCTTTTTATGCCTCTGAGCAAAAAAAAAACAACAACATTTTGGATACTTATAAAATCTAAACTCAGGTTTTCATTGGAGGAAATAAAACAAAGCTGGATTGCTTTAACTTCAGTGTATTTATATCGACTATACATACACACACACAAAAACAAATATGAGTTTAGACAGAGGCACAACTATACATGTATACACATACACTACACACATACATATACATCAATGTAAAAGCCATATTTAAAAACATATTGAACCCTGGTTGATTAGCTCAGTTGGTTAAAAGCATTGCCCAGAAACAACAAGAAAGTGGGTTCCATCCCTGGTCAGCACACATAAGGGAAGCAAAACAACCAAAAAATGAACAAATGAGTAGAACAACAAATGCTTTCCTTCCCACCCACCCTTATTCTCTCTGTGTTTTTAAATATCAATAAAAACTTAAGCCCTGGCTGCATAGCTTGTTGGTTGGAGCATTGTCCTAGAGCATGAAGGTTGCCAGGTTCAATTTCCCAACCAGGGCACATACAAGAACAACTTGATGTTCCTATCTCTCTCTCTTTCTGCCTTTCTCAAAATAAATGGATAAATAAAAATTAAATTAAAAGAATATAGAGTTAGAATTGATTTCTGTGGATTTTTAGACCCAATATTTTCAATATGCAGATTCATTCATGAAAAAAATATATAGCCTATCCCTATTTTCTTATTTTTTTTATTTTTTGGCTATAAACTTTACAAATGCTTAATTCACCATTACCAGTTAAACCTAGATGACTGTTTGGATTAAAAACAAAAAGAAAGAAGTAATATTTGGTCTCTGCAGGATTGAATAGTGAAAGTAAAAGGTACATTTTAAAAGATAGATAGATAGGGCTCTGGCTAGTTGGCTCAGCAGTAAAGCATTGGCCCAGTATATGGACCTTCTAGTTCAATTCCCCATCAGGGTGCACAGAGAAGTGCTCATCTGCTTCTTCACCGCCCCTCTTACTTTTCTCTCTTTTTCTTGCTCCCCTTCCTGAATCCATGGCTAAACTGGAGCAAGTTGGCCCTAGGCACTGAGGTTGGCTCCATGGCCTCAACAGAACAATGCTCCAGATGGACAGAGCATTACCCCTTAGTGGACTGACCAGGTAGATCCTGGTTATAGTACATTTGAGAGTCTGTCATTATTCCTCCCCTACTCTCATTAAATAAATAATAATAACAACACATAGATAGAATGAAAGAAAAGATAGAGGCTTGGTTAATGAAGAAATAAGCTTTCAAAATAGTTTTCAATGGACTGTAAACTAAAAAGAAATGAAGGGATGTCAAAAAGTGCTACAAATGCCAAGACTGTAGTGAGTAGTCACATAGTATTATAGAAAGTATTCCCCAACCAGGTCTTAAACCAAGCTTACTAGATGCTTTGTGTGATTGAGTATAAGTCACGTACAAAATCAAATGTTATATACCTATTAGTCAATATTTTAAAGAACTCAGACCAAATATATATATATAATTTTAATTGGTTGTTTAAGAGTAGTGAGGCCCCACAGCCTGACATGTTGAATTAGGAAGAAAATGCAGCTGGTATTTCTCTTGCAGACAAACAGCAGTAGATCTGATGGTGATTTGTAAAGCACAGCTCATTTAATCATGCCATCTTTTACACTCAGAATATACTAGTCTTACAAAAAAAACAAGTTTTAACAAATTTAAGTGGGTCAAAATCCTATCAAGCATAATTTCTGACCACAGTAGTATGAAACTAGAAATCAGTGTCAAGAGAAAAAATGAAAAATTAAGACACATTAACATTAAACACACCCCTGAACAACCAATAGGGCAAATGAGAAATTAAAGGGGGAAAAAATTTAATGTTTTGAAACAAAAGGAAATGGAATTACAACATATCAAAAATTATGGAACACTGCAAAAGCAGTTTAACAGGAAGTTTATAGCAATAAACTTAACCTTACATCTCAGGGAATTAGAAAAATTACACCAATCTAAGCTCAAAGTTAGTAAAAATAAAAAGGATTAGAGAGGAAATTCTATCAATAGAAATATCAATAAATATAAGGGCTGTTATTTTTTAAAGATAAACAATATAGACAAAACTTCAACTAAACTAATATTTAAAGATAGAAAATTCAAAGCAAGAAAATAAAAAAGAGGAGATATTATAACTGATAACACAGGAATACTAAAAATCATAAGAAACTGTTAAGAACACTAGTTTTTGTATTTGACTACCACATTTTCTGCTAATAATAGATTTTTAGTGGCTATGCTTATGGGATAGATTAAAATTACCATGATCAGAAGAGGGAGAATTAATCTGTATCCTTTCCCTATATAAAATGATTAAGCAGAAAAAACAAACAAACAAAACAACCCACCAGTAAATTGGGTAACCTAGAAACACTGGATTCATTTCTAGAAACATACAATTTACCTGACTGAATCATGAAGAAATATAAAATCTGAACAAACTAATTTGAGTTAAGCAATTGAATCAGTAATCAAAAACCTCTCAAAAAAAATCTAGTACCAGATGTTCTTACTGGTATATTTCATCAAACATTTAAAAAGAATTAATGTCAATTCTATTTAGATTTCTTCAAAAATGTAAAGAGAAAGAAATATTTTCAAATTTACTTTGCTGGGCCAGAATTACCCTGATTTCAAAGCTACACAAAGACACCACATGAAAAATAAAATTACAGACCAATAACCTTGATGAACCTAACTGCAAAAATTCTCTACAAAGTATTAGCAAACCAAATTCAACTTCACGTTAAAAGGATTATACACCATGGTCAAGTGAGATTCATCCCTGTGATGCAAGGATTGTTCAAAACATGCAAATCAAAATCACAATGATAATTACCTCATACCTCTTAGAATGGCTGTTATAAAAAAAAAAAAAAGTGTTGGCAAAAAGGTGTAAAAAAGGCAACTCTTGTGCACTGTTGGTGGAAATGTAAAGAAACTGGTATTGCCACTATGGAAAACAGCAGGGAGGTCCCTCAGGGAATTAAAAATAGAACTACCATATGATCCTGCAATTCTACTTCTGAGTAAATATCCTAAGGAAATAAAATCCCTATCTCAAAGAGACATCAGTCCTCTTATGTAGTTTGAAGCATTATTCATAACAGACAAAATATAAAACAACCTAAGTGTCTGTTGCAGAAGAATAGGTAAAGATATTGTGATATACAATGAAATATTATTTAGCCTTAATATAATTTAGCCATTTTGATAACATGGATGAACCTAGTAGATATTACACAGAAGACAAATTCTATATAATATCAGTTATTTGTGGAATCTAATATATATATATATTAGATTGTAATATATAGTCAAACATACAGAAACAGAGTAAAATGGTAGTTGTCATGGAGTGGGGAGAAATGGGAAAAGTTTAATAAAAGTGTACAAACTTTCATTTCTAAGATGAACACTGTAAATTCTGAAAATCTAATATATAGCATAATAACTATAGTTGATACTACTACTTTTTTTATACATGAAATTTGTTAAGCAAGTTGATCTTAAGCATTTTCACCAAAAAAAAAAAAAAAGCCATATGAGAGGTAAGCATAAAATGTGATGGATGTTAACTAACTTAATTGTGTGAATCCTTTCACAATGTATACATATATCAAATAGTCACATTGTACACTTTAAATGTGTTAACATTTTATTTGTCAATTCCTCATAAAAGCTATAAAAAGTACTTGGTAATTCCTGCTGATTTTACCAAGTTCTATTCTCAAAATGAGAAATATAGAACTCTAAAAACGGCTCTATATTGCCTTTTCTATCAGTATTCACAGCTACTTCAGAGGCTCTTCTCTCTACTTAGATAACCTCCATTCTTCCCCCCCACCCTTTACAAGGACAGAGAGAGAGTCAGAGAGAGGGATAGATAGGGACAGACAGACAGGAACGGAGATATGTGAGAAGCATCAATCATTAGTTTTTTGTTGCCGTTGCGACACCCTAGTTGTTCATTGATTGCTTTCTCACATGTGCCTTGACCCCGGGCCTTTAGCAGAGGGAGCAACCCCTTGCTGGAGCCAGCGACCTTGGGTCCAAGTTGGCAAGCTTTCGCTGAAGCTAGATGGGCTCGCGCTCAAGCTGGTGAGCTCGGGGTCTTGAACCTGGGTCTTCTGTATCCCAGTCCGATGCTCTATACACTGTGTCACCACCTTGTCAGGCGATAGATAACCTCCATTCTGTATCTAACTAATGAATATCTATTTACCCTTAATGACTTAGCTCAACTTCAGCCCCATCTGGAAGCCTTCCTTGCCAAGTCTCTTTTACTCTACGCAAATATAGAAACAAGTTATTTTTGGTATTCATAATATATTGTATATAACAGTATATATTATTAAATAATGTATATGTATATGCATTTGGGCTACATCACACTGTATTGTCATCATTTCTTTTGTTTCTGTCTTTTCTGGTAGATTGTATACTCAGCATAAATTCGTATTCAGCACTTAACACAGTCTATGAACATAGTAGTCTCAAAATGAATGCTTATAGAATATTTTAATGATTGAATGCTTTCTTGACTCCTTTATAAATTGGTTTCATCAATTCTCATTGCTTTCTCTTTACATTTCAGTTTCCTTTGGCTGTAGATTCCTTCTTTTCTTTAAAATAAGTCAAAACAAAACATGCTTTTATTATCTTAATTTTACTATCTTGGTAATTATTGATTTTCTTTACCTCTCACTCACTCATTAGTCCTTAAAATACATTTTTAACTTATTGTTTTGCTTGAATCACTTCTCTAAAAGTTAGTAGTGATTTTCCAATTGCCAAATATCTTTTGATTTCAGATCTTGCTAAAATTTAATGAGATATTTGATACTTTTTAGACATTCTCTCTTCTTTGAATTTTTCTTCAGTCTTTGAAAAATTATGCTATCTTTGTTTTTTATTTCTCTAACTTCTGAGCCCCTCTTTCCCTCTCTATCACCAATAGGATATTTTTAGTTTACAAAATCTTCTTTATGTTTTCTCAGCATTCACAACAGTGATCTCAATTAATTTTCCAATATCCTGGAAAGTGTAAAATCTATGTTTTATTTCATACTCGTTGCTCATTTCTTTTCGGATTTCCTGGTAGTGTTTAATGTTCAACATTTCTGAATTAAAACATGTTATTTTCTCCTCTATCATACATATCACCTTCCTTTCATATTTCATTAATGATGCATTATGATCTTCACTGCAACATGGACATAGTTGAAACACAGACAGGCATGTGTTTACATTTATATGTGCTTTGTAATTTATATTATCTCCTAATTTAACATCAACAACTTTTTGCTTGTTTGAAATGTACATAATATAGTACTACTCTATAAATAAACTTACAAAGTTTTACAACTCTTTATATTTGTCCATTACTAATGGATTTGAAATGCTCTTCTCTCATTTTTTACCTTTAATTTTTTTTAACTAAAGGCCTAGTTCAAAGTCCATTGTTTCTGATTCCTCCAGTTACAATAGCTCCCTTTTAACTTAAACTCTTCCATCACTTGATTTCTTTTCCACAAAACCACTCATGTGCTTTTTCCCTTTACAATGTCACTGATATTTGAGACCTGTCTAGGTTATCCTTTTCCTTTCATAGATCTAATCATACTTTTATGGCTTACTAAAATTATAAACTGTGTTTATATTTCACCTCTTCTTAGTCGACACAAAATAAATATTTACTAAAGTATTTATTGAATGAGTGAATTTGTCATAAATGCTAGATAATAGCTCAGAACTTTGTACATAGGATTCGTGTAAGTCAGTTTTAAATATAAAGCAAAACATAATATAATACCAACCCAAAAGTTTGTATATATTTGTGTGAAAAAATAGCATGACAGGGACTATAATGATTTTAGATTTTTTAGTAAATTTTGAGATTTTGAAATAACTATGATCCAATCATCATTATTGTGAATATTAATATAAATTGCTACAAGGAGTGGTTGCTTACTAGATGTAAGGTACAATGTTACACATGAAACACACATATTCTCACTTCATTTTCACAGGAACTACAGCATATTTCTAGATGCAAGATTTTGTTCACATTTTTGAGAAAAATTTCAAAATTTTATTAGAGAAACTCTGTTTTTAGATTGTTCAGAGAAAGAGATCATTCGAGTGTACAAAAAATAATTTAATTATATTTATCGAGGTGACATTGGTTAATAAAATTATATAGGTTTCAAGTACCATACTATGATACATCAAGTTTTACAGATGAAATATCTACAGTCACACAATTAATAAATGATGTAGTAGAGGTTCAATCATTTCTGTTTCAAAACTGTAGGCTCTCAACCAGTGCATGCTATTGTCTCCATTTTGCATGTTACACTGCAAAGGTGTTTTTATTTTTCCTGACACAAAATCAATTGAAATGTTATTGGTGAGTCATTCATTCAAGTACTATCACTTGCCCTTTTCCTGATAATATCATGACTCAGAACTTTTAATAGTGAATATAATTAAGCAATGATATCATTGTCCTGCTGTTTATGAGATAATAATCCAATTCCTAAGTGGCTAACCTAGACAGCCAAAGGCAGAGCAGTTTATCACAGTTAGAGAATCTGATTACTGCTGAGCAAATCAGAGAGCCTTGATATTATTACTATATAATGCATGTTTGAGGGTTAATAACCCTCTGTACAACATTTTTGAATGTTATATTGGTAAGATTAAAAACAAGGGAAGGATGTTTTTCTGTTTGTTTTATTTCTATTGGATATGTCTGCTAAAGGCTTTCTGAATGAGGAAGAATGCTAATTTTCTCTAATAGAGCTATTGACATTGAGTCACAATAACTCAAACCTTTCTTATCTAATATGTTTCTTAAATCATTTAGCATCATTGAAATTTATTTTCTATGTTTTAAAGCAGGGGTCCCGCCTGACCTGTGGTGGCGCAGTGGATAAAGCGTCGACCTGGGAACACTGAGGTCGCCAGTTAAAAACCCTGCACTGGTCTGGTCAAGGCACATATGGGAGTTGATGCTTCCAGCTCCTCCCCCCTTTCTCTCTTTCTCTCTCTCTCTCACTCTGTGTCTCCTCTCTAAAATGAATAAAATAAAAAAAATAAAATAAAATAAAAAGACATTTGTAAAGCAGGGGTCCCCAAACTACGGCCCGCGGGCCGCATGTGGCCCCCTGAGGCCATTTATCTGGCCCCTGCCGCTCTTCTTGTAGGGACTTCTCTTTCATTGGTGGTCAGTGTGAGGAGCCCAGGATGCATCCGCACCCTTAGTTCCCATTGCAATACTGGTCAGTTTGTTGATTTAAATTTACTTGTTCTTTATTTTAAATATTGTATTTGTTCCCGTTTTGTTTTTTTTTACTTTAAAATAAGATATGTACAGTGTGCATAGGGATTTTTTCATAGTTTATTTATAGTCCGGCCCTCCAACGGTCTGAGGGACAGTAAACTGGCCCCCTGTGTATAAAGTTTGGGGACCCCTGTTTTAAAGTAACAGACTCCTTGCTCTAATAGCCAATGATTGAATATGCTAGAGAAAATTTTTTGAAATCAAATGTACTAAGTGAAAGAAAATATATATGTTCATTAATCAGCCTCAGCTTTTCTATATATGTATGTGCATGTGATTGTATATATGAACAAGTAACATACTGTACTATATTTGTATATAGTATTCATCAGAAGCAATTGATTTTCATTATCTTCTCATAAAAAGTACAAAATGCCTCCTACTTTCTGACTTCCTATACAGTCAATTTAAGAAACACTTCCTAAATTAAAAAGGTCTGTAAGACAGGTGCTATTTGGCATGGCATAGCTTCAAAATTATCAGAGTAAAGCCATTCACATGTATTTTAATCAGGGGTTTACAGATTCATATTAAAACCAACTTCTCTTCCAAAAATTTAAAAAAAACCTTTCAGTACTGTACATATTTTATACATCATTAGCAAAAATGTCTACATTAAATATAAATATCTAAAATGTGTTCTTAAACTAGAGTCCAATTTCAGATATGTATACCCCTAATTATTAAGTAAACATTTTTTTAACAGGTACAGAGAGAGAGTCAGAGAGAGGGATAGATAGAGACAGACAAACAGAAACAGAGAGAGGTGAGAAGCATCAATCATCAGTTTTTTGTTGTGACACTTTAGTTGTTCATTGATTGCTTTCTCATAAGTGCTTTGACCGTGGACCTTCAGCAGACCGAGTAACCCCTTGCTGGAGCCAGCGACTTTGGGTTCAAGCTGGTGAGCTTTTTGCTCAAGCCAGATGAGTCCACGCTCAAGCTGGCGACCTCGAGGTCTCGAACCTGGTTCCTCCACAACCCAGTCCGACGCTCTATCCACTGCACCCCTCCCCTGCTTGGTCAGGCAGTAAACAATTTTTAAAAACATATTTTAAGGTATTATTTGCCTGGCTATAACTAATGCATAATTTTGAAGGAAAGAAAAATAATACAATAAATTTTTATCAGTAAGTGACTATTTTGCAACTGTAGAAAGATACATAGATGATAGGTAATAGATGATGATAAATAGATAGATATAGATAGATAGATAGATAGATAGATAGATAGATGATAAATAAAGATTGATCCTTTACAAAGTATAATGTTTGTCACTTATATGTGTAAAAATATTTATTCACTTGTTAACATTAAAGCAGAATTTTTCAGATTAAGGAGCAATGAGGTTTTGCTAATGGGAAAGAAATTGTGCTCAACTCCAAATACAACAAACAAAAGTGGGAATTTAGACCCAAATAACAGATGGCGGGGTCAGTGATTAAAAATTTACCAAGAGGAAACATTGGATAAACAGGAATTCTAGGCTAACCTGACTTAACCTGATGCTTCCTGAAAGTAGGCCTAGGGAATTAGATATCACTTGAGGAGATGGTAAAACATGAGGAACCTGATTAGACTGAGAGGGCTAATTTTGGAAAATAATTTAGGACAAAAATTACAACAATAGCTCTGGCTCTTAGGCAAACATCCTGGGTTTTATTCCAGATCTGGGCACACATATGAAGCAACCTTCTCTGGGTCCTCTAATTGTCTAATTTTAAAAATTGACACATGGTGCTCAATAATAATCATATTATTAGAAAGTCTTTAATGAATCTCTGACTCATTTTCAAAAGTAAATAACATGTATTTAGTAAAAACAAAAAAACAAACCAACTTAAAAATAAAAGAAAACCATTAGAGTTTATGTGTAACCAAATAGAATTCAAGGAGAATATAACATTGTTAAAAAGTAGTTTGGTAATTCTTATTTTGTTTTCTTCCTTTGTACTGATGTTTGAACCATAAATAAGAAGATATTGAACAAAGTTAATAACATTACATAAGAGCTATGTAATGTTTGGAAAACTCTGCCCTTATGAGACTAATCAAAAAAGTATTATTAGGAAAAACAGAACAGTGAGGGTAATTAGGTAAGGATTAAAATGGTAAGGATTACTTTTAATAGGTATTAATTTGATTTAGATTTGTTAAGTGTCGGTAATTGGGTGTGTGCTATGGACTATAATACAAACATGGATAAGTTGGATGTAAACAAAATATTTATTTTAATGAAGAAGAGACTGGATTTTAATGAAAAATTAAAAAGTAGCTAATTTGGTAGAAATCTGAAGTAATATTTTACTACAACATAGCGTTATATTTGTAAAGCTCATAAACACATGTAGAAGGTTTTAGTTAACTTGATTATAGTACCAGAGTTCCATATATAACACTTTTGTTGTGTTTATGCGGAAATAAATTTATTCTTGAGGTACCAAATCAAGCACTTGTTTTATAATTATTTTAGACTTTATTTCAAGCTATGATGTATAATAAATATAATGATCTTACCTAAAAATATTTGTTAATTTTAAATAATTAAGAGTAGCCTTCTTTTTATAATCATATAGGAGAATATCATCACTAGTTATCTAAATTTGAGATCACAGAATGGGACAAAATTTTTTTTCTTATTAAGCGAGAGAGGTAGGGAGGAAGGGAGACAGGGGTACAGACTCCCTCATGCATCCCAATTGGGATCTACCCAACAAACCATCTGAAGGTTGATACTCTTTCCATTTGAGGCAGCCACTCCACTGCTTATAACTGAGACATTTTAGCACCTGAGGTGAGGCCATGAAGCTTGAACCTTTTGAGCCATGGCTGGAGGAGGAAAAAAGAGAGAGAGAGAGAGAGAGAGAAAGAGAGAGAGAGAGAGAGAGAAGGGGGTAGGCATGGAAAAACAGACCTGTGTCCTGACTGAAATCAAACCAGGACTTCCACATGTCAGGCCGATGCTCTAGCAATGACCAACAGATGTTAATTTGAGATGAAAATACTAAATTTAGTGGATAAAGCGTCGACCTGGGAACACTGAGACCGCCAGTTCAAAACCCTGCACTGGTCTGGTCAAGGCACATATGGGAGTTGAGCTTCCAGCTCCTCCCCCCTTTCTCTCTCTATTTCTCTCTCTCTCTCTCTCTCTCTCTCTCTCTCTCTCTCACTCTGTGTCTCCTCTCTAAAAAAAAATTAAAAATAAATAAATAAATAAATAAATAAATAAATAAATAAATAAAAGATCTTTAAAAAAAAAAGAAAATACTAAATTTAGAATTGGATTTTTAGAAAGTTTATCAACAAATACTCTTTTAATAAAAATGACATTTAAAAATTTTGAAGACAAATACAGAAAATTATGTAACTTCAAAACCCCCTACCTCTTTTAATGTTGAGAAAACAAGGTTTGTTTAAATAATCAAAAAACTGAAAACATAGGCACAGTAAATTATTTCAGTGAGAAAACAAAAATATTTGTTTTCTAAGCCAACTACTTAAAAGGTAAAGAAACAAATGTTTATAATTTCTTAGTAAGGATAGACCAATAAGGTAATAAAACTTTGTCCTCTTAGCAAAGAGAAGATAAATTCAAATTTTGCACTAGTATACTTTTAATATTAAAACTCATTTTTTAACTTAAATAATTTTATTCCAATTTTATCCTGATTGACCAGACATATTCTTTCCTAAGATGCTTTTACTTAGAATCTTCTTTAAGTTTTTATATTTCTATAGATTTTGTTAGTTTTTTTCTTTTTTCTTATTCTGAATCAGTTGCTTTACTTAAGGGTAAAATCACTTTTTTTCTCATTAACAAAAAGTCATCACTGTACTCATAGCTTTTCTTACCAAAAGCAGATCCTACTTCTCTTGCATAACTATGTTTTTCTTATTATTTCTAATAATTTTAATTACATATATTAATTAGAATTCTTGACCCTCAAAATTGTTAATTCTTACTGAAAACTAAGAAATGAGAAATTTGTTCACTGGTTGTTTCACTAGCATTCCATGGATTAGCAAATTTATAGACACATGTCATAATTTCTAGAAGTATATTTTTCTTCACAGCATATTTTTCAATGTAGCCCATAAAATATTTGCTAATAGACCAAAATGTTTTACTTCATATGTTAAAGGAAGCCCAAAGTGGATAAAACCATGTCCTGTAATTAATGTTTCAGTATTTTATCTTACTTGGAAATGATATAGATATTCAAGGAATATTCATCATTTAACTATTCTTAGTATAAAATAAGGTTTCAAGTTACCAGAAAAAAAATTGGGAAACTATTTTTATAGACATAGCATAAAGCATAGCTATTGTTGAAAAATTCATTAATAAACATCTACTTTACTTGCTTTTAACAACTATGTTTAGATTAGTCATGAAAATTTCATGAGACAATAGGTAATCATCATTTTAAATCATCATCTTGTTGACAAATTCTATAATAGAAATAACATGAGTTTATTTGACATTTGACTTTCAGTAACCCTAAGCAGAACAAGAGTTATAAATCTGCATTATATTTAATAGTGATAACTCAACACACATGCCTGTTTTAATTCAACCAAAAAAATTAAACTAGCTTTTATTTACTGAATACTATTCTAGATCAAGTAAATTTGAAAAACATTTTGTGTTAGTTTGTTATATTTCTGCAAATATATTTAATTTATATAAACACAATTTTCTTTAAGCTAATTTTTTAGAGCTATTTACAAATTACTTTTGACTATACCTTCTGAACATAAAAAAATCATACATGTATACATACATACACAGACATACATAAAATGTAGAAAGAAACAAACAGAGATATTTATTATTTTTTAATTTAATTTCTTGAAATGACATTGGTTTACAAAACCATACAGGCTTCAAGTGTATGACTCAATAAAACACCATCTGCACACTGCATCATGTGCCCTTCACCTCAAGCAAACCATTTTTCTCTCCACATTTCCAACACTCTGCCTGTCTCCACCTAGGAGATCTTTCCCTACGGCTATCACAGACACTATTGTCTGTGTCTATGTGTCATGTATATATGCTTTTGGCTAATCCCCTCACATTCTTTCATCCAGTTCTTCTAACATTCTCCCTTTTGACAGATGTCAGTCTGTTCCATGTGTTAATACTTCTGTTTCTATATTGTTCATCAGTTTCTTTTGTTCGATACATTTCACATGTAAGAGGAATCATACTGTATTTGTCTTTCTCTGACTGGCTTATTTCACTTAGTATAATAATCTAGGTCCAATCAGGTAGTCCCAAAAGGTAAGATTTTCCTTCTTTTTCTATGTCCATGTCATATTCCATTGTGTAAATGCACCACAGTACTTATATCCACTCATCTACTAATGAGCACTTGGGCTATTTACAGATCTTGACTATAGTAAATAATGCTAAAGTGAACATAGGAATGCATCTATTTGCAAATTAGTGTTTTGGGATTTTTAGGATATATTCCCAGAAGTGGGATCACTGGGTCAAAAGACAATTGACTTTTAATTTTTTGAGGGAACTCCATACTGTTTCCCATGATGGCTGCACCAATCTGTATTTCCACCAACAGTACTCAATGTTTCCCTTTTCTCCACATCCTCACCAACTTGTTTGTTGATTTATTGATAATAGCCATTCTGGCAGGTGTGAAGTATTATCTCATTTTTGTTTAATTTGCATCTCTCTGATGATTAGTGACATAGAGCATCTTTCATATGTCTAATGGTCATCTGTATGACCTTTTGAAGATACATCTATTCAGATTCTTTGCCCATTTTTAAAATGAATAGTTTGTCTTTCTGATGTTGAGTTTTATAAGTTCTTTATAAATTTTGAATATTAACCTCTTATCAGAAGTATCATCAAATGTATTCTCACATTCAGCAGGTTTACATCTCATTTTGTTAATGGTTTCTTTTGCTGAGCAAGCACCTTATAGTATTATGTAGTCCAATTTGTTTAATTTTCCTTTTGTTTCCATTTCCCTTGCCCATGGAGATCTATTGGCAAAAATTTTGCTACGAGAGATGTCTGTGATTTTATTGCTGACACTTTCTTCTAGGCTATTTATGATATTGAGATTTACATTTAAGTATTTCATACATTTTGAGTTTATTCATATGTATGGTATAAGTTAGTGGTCTAGTTTTTTTTTCTGCATGTACCTTTTCAATTTTTTCAACATCATGTATTAAAGAAACTGTCTTTATTTCACTGTATGCTCTTGCTCCCTTTGTCAAATATCAATTGACCATAAAGGCATTAGTTTATACCAGGTTCTCTGTTCTATTCCACTGATCTATATATCTGTACTTCTGCCAGTACCAGACTGTTTTGATTATAATAACCTTGTAGCATACCACCAGCTTTGTTCATCTTTCTCAATATTGCTGAGTCTATTCAGTGTTTGATTGTTTCTTTTTATTTATTTATTTTTTTTCAGTGTTTGATTGTATCTGTATAAATATTTTGAATATATACCCAAGCTCATTTTTTAAAATTTATTTTTAATTTATTGTGTTGATATGGTTTCAAGTGCCCTACTCAATATAACACCATCTACACTCCGCATTGTGTCCCCCATGCCCCATACAAAGTCCTTTTCAATCTCCATTCACCTGTTTTGCCCCATCCCCATATATCCAACCCCTTTCTATTTAATCATTTTTATAAGGCAAGCATTATCCTGATTCTAAAACCTGATAAAGCCACTACAAAAAAAGTATTGGCCAATATTTCTTATAAATATACATTATTAAATATTCAACATAATATTAGAAAACCAGATCCAGCAATACATGAAAAAGATCACACACCATGCATGATCAAGTGTGTCTTATTCTGAGAATGCAAGGATGATAAAATATTCACAAATTAATGAATATAATACATTACATAAACAAATGCAGAATAAAAACCACATGATTATATCTATAAATGTACAAAAAGTATTTGATAAAATCCAGCACCAATTTATGATAAAAACTCTTAGCATAGTGGGAATAGAGGGACTATAACTTAATATAATAAAAGCCATATATGACAAAACTATAGCCAACATAATACTCAATGGACAAAAATTAAAAGCATTTTAATTAAGATCAGGAATAAAACAGGTATGTTTGCTTTCACCACTCTTATTCAACATACTACTGAAAGTTCTAGCCACAGCAATCAGACTAGAAAAAGAAATAAATCACATCCAAATTGAAAAGGAGAAAATAAACTGTCATTAGTCACAGATGACATGATATTATACATAAAAGCCTCCATCAAAACACTATTAGATCTAATAAATGAATTCAACAAAGTAGTAGGATACAAAATTAATATTCAGCAATCAGTTACATTATTATAAACCTATAATGAACTATCAGAAAGAAAAATTAAGGATACAATCTCATTTACTATTGTAACAACAAGGACAACAAAAAGAAGGTACCTAGAAATAAACAACCTAGAAGGTAAAAGACTTGTGCTCAGAAAATTAAAGGACATTGAAGAAAGAAATTGAAGAAGATACAAATAAGTGGAAGCTTTTATCTTGTTTATGGGCACAATAATATCATTAAAATGGCCATACTACTCAAAGCAATCTACAGATTCAAAACAATTCCTTTAAAAATATCAATGGCAAGCAGATCTTAGAGTTTTCATTTAATATTTTAACCATGAAATAGGCTTGATAATTCAAACTCCCTAGTAGTTATAAGAACAGTTGAATCATAACTGTTTCTGATACATGAAATAAGTCAAGGTTACATGCTCAGATGGCTTAAACTAATATTTGTTGAGAAGTCTTGCAAGATTTTTTTACTCCTTCTAGTTTACAAATAAACTTACCTCCATATTTTTCCTTTTGATAAGAACCAACACCCTGAAGTTTGCATTTCAAAGACAAGGCCATCAGTTCACAGAAAAGATAGAATATTTAACTCTCAAAGGTGTACAGAGAGAATGCAAGAAATACTGTTGTTTTTTAAGGTCAGAATTATTACCATAACTACCAGTCTCTTGAGATCACTATGGAAGGTTCTGGGTTTGGTAAAACATAAGTAGGCATTTTCTGTTCTTGAAAAGACTTAGTTTGTAACACAAGTTGTACAAGTTGGTTTCAATCTATAAGACAGTTGTTTTTAATTCCTCAAAGAATTGGTTTGTAACCTGAATTATATGAAAGCACTGACTCACCAATCCAATCACAATATTTTCAATATGCTTTGTTATATCAGGGAGAAAATCTTTTCAGTAGAAATTAAAAGATTCCTATGTTCTGGAGGTAGAGCCTTTGTCTAATTAATTTTTCCAATTTCCACAAAGTGTGGACTTACCCGTGAGGCTTTGCAAATCCTCTAACAACTGCCATCCATTGCAGACTCCCAATATAATTAAACCCTGAACCTTTTCAGGATCCCAGAATCTTTCTGAGAACTTTAGTGAATTTCAGAAACTTTCCAAGGTCCAGAACATTTTCTGTCATTTTAATAAGCTCTGTAATCTTTTCAGAACACTAGAACCCTTATGTATAAGACACACCTTAATTTTGAGCCCTGAAATTTGAAATAAAAAAGTTATTACATAAAGCTATCGAACTTAAGTTTTTTCATCATAAAATTATACAACTCCTCATCACTGTCAAAACTTCTATCTATTAGCTTGTCGTCATCTGTGTCTGAAGATGAATTACTGTCTTCAACAATGAGCACAAAAACAAGTGCGAAAAAGTGGGAAATGCAAATAAAAATATCTACAACCACTGTATAAGACGCGTTTTTAGACCCCAAATTTTTTGATAAAGGGTGCATCTTATACATGGGGAAATATGGTGCACATACACACACACACACATATCAGAGAGCTGCACACAGCAAAGTGGAGCTCAAATCTCAGAGTGACTTACCCTTGGTCCTTGGTGATGACAAGAGGAACAGTAACCTCAAAGGGTTCTTTGTCAGCATCTCACCTGCTACATCTGGTCCTACAGGAAGGACATTAGCAGTCAGCTTCATCAACAAAACCTGTATTAAAATGATTTAAAAAGACAATTTAGGTAATGCAAACAAACTTGAAGACTTCATGAAGTGGATAATCTCCTTTTGGAGAACTTCAAAATGGGATGGGAGGCCAAACTTTTATAGGATAGAGAATAAAGAACAAGGTAAAGACAAATATAAACTATTTTATAGTTTGGGGTCATAATTAACCTTGTTTAGGATGAGAAGGCCCATAGTTATCTTGATGTTTGGGGATTAGTTGACTGAGAATACTGCATTTCTGATGTTGCATCTCAGGCAGGAGCAGGCCCATCTTAGACCTAGAAAGTTATTTCAACACCAGGCATCCATATGGCAAAAGGAACTTGGAAGAGTCATTAATATGGAAACTGATAAAGCAGCAATTCAAACCAAGTCTACCTATAATCGTTTCAGACATTTTGCAGTTTCATAAGGTCAATCTTGGGAGATTTGCTGTTTTTAAGATGCTCTGAATTGTGAACAATATTTATATGAACAAATGAGTACTTTTATATATATATGAGACATTTGACTTTAAAAGTGGTAATTATGACACTCAGATGCAAAGAAATTTGCAATTGTATCAATAACATATTATATCAATGTCATTGCTCTAGTCAGGTCAAGTGGAGATACAAAAAATAGACATTGTTATTTGTTGGAGAAATTTACAGAGAATTACCCAGAGAATCCACACTGCAGTAATTGCTGTTAAAAAGGAGAGCACATGCTATCATATTCTGATGTGGCATTTACTGGCATCATTTTTACAGAATTAATCGCCAGTATTCTATTCTAAACCAGCTAAAGGCAAAATCTATTTCTTTAATAATGCCATATGGACTACTTCTTAAATTAACATTTTCTTTATGCATTCATCCAAAGTAAAAAAAAATATTTATCTT
The DNA here is from genome assembly GCA_037038555.1 of Rhynchonycteris naso. Taxonomy (NCBI): domain Eukaryota; kingdom Metazoa; phylum Chordata; class Mammalia; order Chiroptera; family Emballonuridae; genus Rhynchonycteris; species Rhynchonycteris naso. Next base: position 67,936,699 of record CM072996.1, read on the forward strand.
TGCTTTTATCCTGAGTTTATATGTTCATATTCTGCAGTAGGTAGTCTATTGGACACAAGTTTGAATTGAAAAATGATGTTCCCATGGAAAGGTTTTTTAAGTACAAATTGAATTATGTAACTCAGGCAGACAGAAAAGAAAGCATTTTCAAAATTATGAGCATATTATATGATTCTTATTTTTAACATACAACATCTTAATTTGCTAATTAAATTATTATTATTCAAAAGCAAAACTAATCGATTATATTAATACTGCCATTAGAGAAGAGGTTCTTTGGTCTAACTTTAGTTTTTCTTCTCCATTCTAAAGAAAAGTCTGAAGAATATTTTGGGGGATAAATCAAGGGTCAAACAATAAAATGACCTAAAGGTGATTTACAGTTTTTTAATATTCTAGAAAGAATAACAATATAAATGGCAAAATCTCCATACAGTCTTTTACAACCTATGAAATTTATGTATCTAATTTTCCTCAACATGCTATCATCACTTATTAGATTTTACAGAGTAAAATATTATTTATTTCACATTCCTTTACTGATACTATATGACAATGGTGAACTGGAGAGATTTATATCCTGAGTCATATAAAAAAGAGATTAAACTAGTCAAACTAAAATATTTTAAACATATTTTTGTGTTTAAGTCCTGAAAATTAGTAGCTCAATTATACAGCATATGGTACATTTGTAAGATTGACTTTTTTCTTTTTTAGTGAGCAAGAGAGAGAGAGAGGGAGAGAAAGAGAGAGGGACAGACAGAAAAGGAGGGATATAAGAGGCATCAATTCTTTGTTGTGCCACCTTAGTTGTTCATTAATTGTTTTCTCCTATGTGCTTTGACTGGGGGGGGGGGGTCCAGCTGAGCTAGGGACCTTGGGCTTCAAGTCAGCAGTGACCTTTTGTCTCAAGCCAGTGACCATAGGGTTTTGAGCCTGGGTCCTCAGCATTGCAAGCTGAACTCTATCCACTGTGCCACCATATGGTTAGGCTCTAAAATCAACCTTAAACATGTTCCTATTCTTCAATTAATGGTCAATGCATGCCAGGTTCCTGAATTGTCATTTCTTTTTTGAGTTTTACCTTTCCAGTCTAGTTTTCTGTATTCCTTTTTTCTAAATAGATTTAGAACTAATTATAACATGCTAAAATTATATCTCATAGTCTTTGATAAAGTAATTTTTCTATATGTGTAATATACTTGCTGATATAATAAGTTTGTGGACTAAAGCTGAAGGAGAATATTCCCAACAACGATAAATCAAACAAGTCAGTCATAAAATTGTAGTAAAATGACAAAATAAGGTAAATTAATATATACTTTTATCATCATTAAATTTAGTATTTTAAAGCATGATTTTTATTTTCATTATTATTTTTAAATACCTTGCTGACATTTAAACCTAGCTGTTTATTTCCTAAAGTTTATGTGATAACTAAACAATTTTATTTGTGAGAATGGGAAAGAAAAATTGAAAGGATTCTTAGAAATAATTAAGGATATATTTCTATACGCAATCTTTGGAAGGCTAGATTATTAAAAAATAAATGTTATTTTCTCCAACTCTTTGGTGAAATTAGAACTTGAGGTTGTAGTAACATCATTTTGAAAGTGATGTATATACACAAATTAGACATTTCATTATTCTAGTGCTCAGAAAGAAGATTTTTGTTGTTGTTGTTGACTGTACTCTTTTAATGATTATGAAAAGCACTGACAAAGTGAGAAGTTTGAGAGACTGAAGCTGCTGTCTTTCTTTAAATGAGATGTCATACTTCTTGGCAGCCTCAAGTGCTAAAATCAGTTGCTCATTTACTAATGGGTATTAGCCATGTGGATTGTTAACATCTGGGCTCTGACATTTGCTCAGGTTGAAAATTAGCTCTAAGTGTAAATTCAAGTTTTGACTTTAATCTTTGAGTAGCACAATTTTTTTAGTCTTGGCTGCATCAAATTACTTTTCTACATGTAAGCATTTTTAAGTATTTACATATAGTGCATAGAGTACAATAATTAATAGCTGAATGCCCATAGTCTTATACTAGTAGAGGATTTATGATTTTACTATACTTTTCAAAAGCAGTGGTTTTCAACTGCTTTGAAAATGTGTTTCTTTTGAGAATGTGAAAGTTATAAAATAGTACAGTCCAGTAGAAAAAGTAAGTCACAGGTGGAAGAAAGACAGCAACTGAGTAGGCGGACTTATTAACTGCCATCTCTAAGGCCCAAATTGGATTACAACTTAATTTAAGAACAATCATCTTGAAAAACCAATGTTGGACTAAACTACGAGGAATCAATAACCAAGGATACCCAAAGAAGCCACACTGAGACTGGTAGGAAGGGCAGAGACATAGAAAGGGCTGCCTTGCTCTCAGATTGAGTGGCGGCTGAGGGTCCAGAGGGAGTCTCACAGAAAGTTAGGTTGCTCTGAGAGGTGTTGATCCTCAGCCCAAGTCCGGAACCCCAGCCTAGAGCCCCAGAGCTTAGAAGAGGTGCGCAAACAGCATTTACCTGTGAAAAGAGCCAGGTTTCTGTCTGTGAGAAAGAGACACAACTCTTGGAAGCAGACTCTGTTTTAAAGAGCCTGAACAGAAAACCTCATTCACAACCACCCAGTTCACTGGGGCTTTGGTGGGGGAAAGCTGAGAGGACTGGAGTTAGTTGTGGGAAGATAGTGTAAAGTTGGAGGCCCAGGGAGAGACACTGTGGGGGACACCCACCGGAACCCCTGTGCTGAGTCATTCTTCAGTACTGTAGTCACCATCTTTCTTGGGGAAGCAATCACCTATGAGTGTCATCAGCCTTTGGGAACTTCTCCTACTCATTTATGGCAATGGGTCTTAGAAGCCAGGAAACAGGGGGCCCTGCAGTGACTTGGTTTTCCAATGTTGAGATTGGAGCTCCTCCCCACACTCTCCCAAGTCTAAGACTGGTGCTTCCACCCCACAAGAAACTCAGTTGAGCCTGACCAGGTGGTGGCACATTGGATAGAGAATCGGACTGGGATGTGGAAGAACCAGGTTTGAGACCCCGAGCTCGCCAGCTTGATATGGGCCTATCTGGCTTGAGCAAAAAAGCTTGTCAGCTTGGACCCAAGGTCACTGGCTCCAGCAAGGGGTTGCTAGGTCTGCTGAAGGCCCATGGTCAAGGCACATCTGAGAAAGCACTCAATGAACAACTAAGGTGTTGCGATGGCAACAAAAAACTAATGATTGATGCTTCTCACCTCTCTCTGTTCCTGTCTGTCTGTCCCTATCTACCCTTCTCTCTGACTCTCTCTTTATCCCTGTAAAAAAAAAAAAAATGAAGAAACTCAGTTGAAACTATGGGTGGGCAGACTACACCTCTAGGTCTCAGAGGCCACACCCACCAGATTCCTTGGGCTCACCCTACTGAAGGCTGTACAGGGGGCTGAGACACACCCACAACCCCTCCTAATCACTGAATTGCCTGCCACAGGCTCTACATAGATTCTAGCAGAGTTCTTTTCAGCAGGTGAGTCCAACAAGCAGCCAGAAGACAGGCTGCAGGAGGCAAGACTCAGTGAAACTTGGCCATTTGAGCAGACTTCCCCCGAGGACCAGAGTTTATAAAAGCCATTCTAGGTATGCAGCTGGTATTTCCATGTACACCTGGGTCCAGCAGAGGCAGCCATAAACTATGATTCGCTTGTAGCTCCAAGAATGTTGCTGAGGGACAGTCATGGGCAGAGTATCTCACTGACCTGTGGAGGGTTCCTGCTTTGAAGGGCCAGGGCTGGCATAGCCAGGGGCCAGCTTTGGACAGAATCGGTTCAGGACCAAACAACCCTTGCTAGAGTGGTATCCTAAGAAAAAGCTCTTCACACTAGGCACAGCTGAGGTGAGTTCCACTCTCTGTAATCACCACCAGCACAGTGGCTCATGTCCATTGGATACGGTGGAGCTTCATAATCAGAGGCCTGGGTACTGGATATTCTGTCAAGCTAGGCTATATTCCACAAGGAGAAGGAAGAGAGGTTTTCAGCATGGTTATTTAAAGTGAGTCCCTTTGAGACTATTGTTGAATCTGGTCAAGGGCCTTAGCCATCTTTGGGAGGGGCACAGTCAGCTTCAAGATAGGACTCTCTTAGTCTTCCTCCCTGAGACCAGGGTTTCAACAGCTGAAAGAAATTCTGCAGAGGATACTGTTGGCCACACTTGTTCTAAAACTGCTGCTCACCTTGTTGGGAAGAAATAAAATTTGAGTATCCAGCAGTGGCTGAGAGATCAAGCTCTAGAATAGAGGTCACAATCCCTGTGCTGAGTTTCTGATCAAGAGACTCCAGAAGTAGGGATTCCCCAAAATGCTTAATTCCTAATCTCCACTGCCCTAACCCACCAAGTGTGCAACCTGTAGAGGGGTTGTATGGGTGAGGCCAATCTGAGCCCACTCTACAGTCTTACTACAGAAGACTGGAAAAACCAAGCAGGTATAAATGGAGGACACAGCTTCCCGAATCACAACTTGTTTCTCGAAATTTCACTTGGATCTCGAACAAAAATATGGACTGAGTCACAGCTTGTATCTTAAAAAAATTGTTGGACTGTTCGTATCTCAAGGTACCACTGTAAAAGGCATCCAAATTGGAAAAGAAGAAGCAAAACTATCATTATTTGCTGATGACGTGATACTGTACATAGAAAACCCTAAAGTCTCCATCAAAAAACCACTAAATCTGATAAATAAATTTGGCAAGCTGGCAGGATATATAATTAGATATCATGGTATTTATATACACCAACAATAAACTTTCTGAAAAATAAATTAATGAAAAAATATCCTTCACATTGAAATAAAATACCTAGGAGTAAATTTAACCAAGGAAGTAAAGGATGTGTACTCAGAAAATCATAAAACATTGATAAAAGAAATCAAGGAAGACACAAATAAGTGGAAGCAAATACCATGTTCATGGATAGGAAGAAAATAAACATCATTGAAATGTCCATAATACCCAAAGCTGTCTATAAATTCAATGCAATTCCTATTAAAATACCAAGGGCATACTTCAAAGTTGCAGAACAAATACTATAAAAATTTATATGGAACCAAAATAGAGCACAAATAGCTTCAGCAATCTTGAAAATGATGAATAAAGTGAGAGGTATCACACTTCCTAATACCAAGTTATACTACAAGGCCATTGTACTCAAAACAGCTTGGTACTGGCATAAGAAAAGGCATATAGGTCAATGGAACAAAAAGGAGAATCCAGAAATAAAACCACGCCTTTATGTTCAATTGATATTTGACAAAGGAGGTAAAAGCATACAGTGGAGTAAAGGCAGTCTCGTTAATACATGGTGTTGAGAAAACTGACCAGGTACATGCACAAAAATGAAATTAGACCATCAGCCTGACCAGGTGGTGGTGCAGTAGATAGAGCGTTGAACTGGGATGTGGAAGACCCAGGTTCGAGACCCTGAGCTTGCCGGCTTGAGCGTGGGCCCATCTGGCTTGAGCAAAAAGCTGGCCAGCTTGGAATAAAGGTTGCTGGCTCCAGCAAGGGGTTGCTAGGTCTGCTGAAGGCCCGCAGTCAAGGCACATGTGAGAAAGCAATCAATGAACAACTAAGGTGTCGCAGTGGCAATGAAATACTAATGATTGATGCTTCTCACCTCTCTCTGTTCCTGAGTGTCCCTCTCTGTCCCTGTAAAAAAAAAAAAAAAAAAAAAAAAAAGAAACTAGACCATCAATTTACACCGCACACAGAAATAAACTCAAAATGAATAAAAGACTTAAATGTAAGCCATGAAACCATAAACATCTTGGAAGAAAACATAAGCAGTAAATTCTCAGATATCTGTAGTAGCAATATTTTTGCTGATTTATGTCCACGGACAAGTGAAATAAAGGACAGAATGAACAAATGAGACTATCAAACTGAAAAGCTTTTGCATAGCAAAGAACACCATGAACAAAATAAAAAGACAACCCCACACAATGGGAGAACATCTTGGCCAATACATCTGATATATAAACTAAAATTTATAGAAAACTTCTAAAACTCAACACCAGGAAGGGAAACAATCCAATTAAAAATTGGGCAAAAGAATTGAATAGACATTTCTTCAAAGAGGACATACAAATGGCCAACAGGCATATGAAAAAATGTTCAACATCACTAATCATTAGAGAAATGCAAATTAATACCACAATGAGATACCTCCTCACACCTGTCAGAATGGTGTTCATTAACAAAACAATACACAGTAAGTGCTGGCAAGGGTGGGGATAAAAGGGAATCCCCCTGCACTGCTGGTGGGAATGCAGACTTATGCAGCCATCAAGGAGAACTGTATGATGTTTCCTCAAAAAAAAATAAAACTGGAACTACCATATTAGTGTAGCTATCACACTTTTAGGAATATATCCTAAGAATACCAAATAACTGATTCAAAAGAAGATATGCACCCCCATGTTTATTGCAGCATTGTTTACAATAGTCAAGATGTGGAAACAGTCAGTGGATGAGTGGATTAAAAAGCAGTGGTACATATACACAATGGAATACTACACAGCTGTGAAAAAGAAAGAAATCTTGCCTTTTGTGACATCACTGATGGACCTGGAGATTATTATGCTAAGTGAAATGAGCCAAGCAAAGAAAGAAAAATATCATATGATGTCTTATATATGTGAAATATAATGAACAATATGAACTGAGGAACAGAATAGAGAGAGGCAAAGGATGGTTACAGGGACCAGAGGGACAGCATTCAGAGGAAGGGGAATAAAGAGATGGGATTAGAAAAAGTAAAGGGAGTAAGACATTATATATACATAACACAGAGATATAGCTAACAGGACATCAAATTCTAAAGGGAAGGGGGCAGGAAGTTATGGGTAGGGGGGGACAAAAGGGGTATAAAAAGGAACACAGAGGTGGGGGGTGAGGGAGTTATATTCAGTGGGACACTTGAATCCATATAAACACAATCAAATAAAATTTAAAAATAAGAAAATATGTGAGTAAAAGCTTAGTATTAAATATTCTAGCACTCACATTAGCAAAATAAAAAAATAAGTAAAATTAAGTTAAATACTATAATATACTATATATATATATATATATAAAACCTTATATTTATATAAGTGTATATAATTATAGATGTATGATATGTATAAAACTTTGGCATCTCAAAATTTAATCTATCTAGAAATAATTTGAGAAATTTTAATGTTTTTTCTTACAAAGTCTTCAAAATTAGATTTTTTTAAAGGCTTTATTTTATTTTACTTTTCCAGAGACAGAGGAAGAGTCAGAGAGAGGGATAGATAGGGACAGGGACAGACAGACAGGAACAGAAAGAGGTAAGAAGCATCAATCATTAGTTTTTCGTTGCCATTGCGACACCTTAGTTGTTCATTGATTGCTTTCTCACATGTGCCTTGACTACGGGCCTTCAGCAAACCGAGCAACCCCTTGCTGGAGCCAGTGACCTTGGGTCCAAGCTGGTGAGCTTTTGCTCAAGCCAGATGGGCCCACACTCAAGCTGGCGACCTCGGGGTTTTGAACCTGGGTCCTCTGCATCCCAGTCTGATGCTCTATCCACTGTGCCACCGCCTAGTCAGGCTTCAAAATTAGATTTTATAATTATAGCACATTTCAATTCAGACACTATATTTTCATTGAATATACTTAATCTGTATTAAGATTTCATAGAATTTACAGTTGAAAAAGTATTCTTAAATGCACAAGTTGTCCCAAACATACTTAAGTATTTTTCAGTAAGTTAATTGAACACCAAAAAATATTTTCCATCTATATTCACATCCATATTAACAAAACACATTAATATTTTTTATAAAAATTGATTTAACTTTAAAGTAAAAGCATACTACTTTTAATATTATATCTGTCAAAATTAAGTATATTCATTAACTCTTGTTTTGATTACCATTTAATTTAAAAGATCATTACATATAATGGAAAGCAATTCTAAATATATTAATATCAGCAAAATTTTTCAAATTTCTCTTATAGATTTTATAACCAATTGGTATTATACTGTCAATTATGATTAAAATTTGTGCATGCTTATTCACCTAAAAAAGTAAAATTAGTATTATTGATTGATATTACGGAAAGTTTCCATTTCAGTATAATACCTGTTTAAGTTATGAATAAACTTTTTATTTGAGATTTGTATTTATCATATTTATTTGTGGTGTGATATTAGTATAGAAACATACATTACAAACATTTATTGACTTTGACTATTGAATATTTTTTCAAGCACTTTTTTTGTTTTGAGAATATCAAGAATTGGTGTTAATACCATAGTAAATATATAAAAACATTTTCATGACTTAAAGAATGCTTAAAAGCAAAGAATCATCAAAGATAATTAAATTGTGCCTTCTATCTTTTTAACAGTTTCAAAAACTGACAGTGTTTCAGAAGATTTGCATGTGTATAATGAGTGATTAACAATAATATCCATGACAGCCTTCATAGAATATACCTCAGGAAACATGTAAAATATTTTCAAAAGTGTTTTCTATCATAAAAAAAGTAAAAAGAATTATCATTCTCTTGTTTTAAAATTTCAATATATCCAGTTCTTTCAGCTAATGAAACTGGAGCAGCATACACCATGATTGAAACTTTTTCTTTTTTAATCTTCTGGAATTCTCCAGTGACTGATAAAAACATTGAAAAAACATCTATTTCACAAATATGATGGCTTAGCTAAAAATTAACAATATTTCTTTGTAAATTTGGAAGTTTTTTAGAAAAAATAAATTTACAAAATAAGTGCTGATATCTTCAATATTGTGCTTCACACAGTTAAAAATATTATTTCCAATATTAAAAAATTTAAGCCAATTGGTCTTTGATATGGTTAAAAATGTTTGAAATACTAAGGGTATTTGCTTATAACTTAATTGAAGATTATTTACATTTTAGAAAATAATGCTTTTAGAATTTTTTCACAGATTTCTAACACAGTTCCATGACTGAAGTAATATTTTTTCAACATCTCTTCATGTAATGATAATTTTCTCATTTGTGCAAGAATTTGAGAAATTTTAGCCTCATCAGGTGGTGTGGCAGTGGATAGAGTATCGGACTGGAACAGAGAGAACCCAGGTTCAAAACCCCAAAATCGCCGGCTTGAGGGCAGCTCATCCAGCTTGAGCGTAGGGTTGCTGGCTTGCGTGTGGGGTCATAGATATGACCCCACGTATGCTGGCTTGACCCCAAAGGCCTCTGGCTTGAAGCTCAAGGTCACTGGCTTTAGCCCAAGGTTGCTAGCCTGAGCAAGGGGTTACTTGCTCTTTGTAGCCCCCTAGGCAAGGCACATATGAGAAAGCAATCAATGAACAACTATAGCTGCAACAAAAAATTGATGCTTCTCATCCCTCTTTCTTGCTGTCTGTCTGTCCCTTGCTCTCTCTCTGTCTCTGTCACACACAAAAATAAAATTTTATAACTTGCCAAATATTACCAGCACCAGCACTTTTAGAATTCATTTAATATCTGTTAGACACTGAATTCTAACTTCAGAAATTCATTGATTTCTTTTACTTGTGAGAAAAATTTATCAAACTTACTATATAATTATTGAAGATGTCTCTTACTATTCTTTATTTTATTATTATTTATTTATTGTTTACATAAAAATCAGAATAATCTTTTGTACTCCAGCAATAAATTGTATTTTTACTTATTGTAAAATGTGTGCCTTTGCTCAGTGTCTCTTTAAGCTTCTATTTATCTTACTAGTTTCTGCAACTCTACTCAATTTATAAGTAATCATGACTTTATTTTAATTCTTAATAATTTTATTCCTTTTTTAAATTACAAAATATTTTATATTATTATTATAATAATAATACATTTTTAATTTCATTGCAAATTATAACTTTCATGGGTTGCACTGCAACTCATACTGATTTTTATATTTAAATAAACATTAAAATATTGCAAAAAATTGGAAAAGATAAATTGAACTGAATTGAACTGTTAACACTAACTTAATGATGTACTGATACGTAACTTCAGAAAAAGCAAACTCATCACAAAACACAACACTAATATATGACATGCTGGATAAAGTGAAATGTAACTACTAAAACAAAGCTTTGTTTAATCAAAGAAAAATGTACACTGCTTCACTGTTTAAAGTTAAAAGAATTAATATCAAATTATATTTTTGTTCTTCTACCACATTATTCATATTTCAACTGTATTAAAGCCATAAGTGTCCATGGTGCTAATTTTACTATATATAGCTGGAGAATATTTCTGTAGAATTATGCATACATGCATAGAGACTTCAAAACAAATTTATTATTGAGTCATTTTTCTATAGGTTCTTATTTATGATTTATTTTTTTCTCAATATTGTTTCTCTCATAATTAATTAATTTACAATATAACCACAGAGCAAAAGAGGTATAAAAGAGTAGAAAATTATGTTCTCAAATTTAATTTTATATTAAAAATACTTTAAAATATTCTAAATTTCAAAGAAAAAATTCCAGTGTTTTTTTGTATTAAGGTATGCTTCTTCAATAACGAATTTGTTGAAAATACTTTTAATGAATGGACATTAAATTTTTTCAAATTCTGTATTTGTATCCTTTGAAATGATCATATTACTTTTATCCTTCATTTTATTAAGTGATATATTATTCATTAATTTGCATATGTTGAACAATCCTTGTATCCCAGGAGTAAATTTCACTTGATCATAGTGTATGACCTTTCCATTGTATTTTGAATTTTGTTCACTAGTATTTTCTTTAAAAATTTTACAGCCATATTGGTCAGTATAAATTTTTTTTGTCATGTCCTATTTAACTTTGTTATCAGGTTAATGCTGACCTTGCAAAATAAATGTGGTAATGTTCCATACTCTTTAATTTTAGAAAGATTGTAAAAAGATTGACATTAGTTCCTTAAATGGTAGAATTTACCAGAGCCAATCTGTTTCTAGGCTTTTTTCTTTTAAAAATTTTGATTACAGATTAAATCCAATTACATACTCACTATTGGTATGTTCAGTTTTTTTATTTGTCGCAAACATGCGCGACTAATATTTTCAGGTCCTAAGCTAGAATGATGTGGAATTAAGAAAAATATACTTAAGGGATTAAAGAATAAAAAAATGGGATCGGAGGGCTCTACAATTACTGCTAGCAGAAACAGATTGTGCTAGCAGAAAAAATGGCCGCGGCCCTTGCCCAAAAAACCACATCTTCCTTTATTTATGGGGCAAAGTGGGACATTAGCAAATCAATAAGTCCTTTTCTGATTAGAGTTTCCAAAGCAACCTAAGAATTCCACCAAGTGCAGAAAAGCCCCATCAATACATAAACATACATAAAGAAGCCAGTCTTTCCCAGGAACATGGGGGGTAGGATGGGCACCAGAGCTAACATAGAGGCGTGGGGAAGGGCTTAGTCTTTCAGGAAAGTGAGGTTGGGAATTCCCAGCACCTCTATTCCCCTAAAATCTAACTGCAAAATGCTGTTGATTTTTTGGTCCCCGACATTTATTCATAATTTAGTCTTGGTAGGCTATATATTTATAGAGATTAATCCATTTCTCCTTAGTTGTCCAATCTGTTGGTATAATATTGTTCATATTTATTATCTTATAATCCTTTGTATTTCTGTGCTATCAATTGTAATGTCTCTTCTTTCATTTGTAATTTTACAATATTTGAGTCCTTTCTCTTTTCCTAGTCAACATAGGACAAAGAGTCCTGGCCAGAACAATTAGACAAGAAAAATAAATAAAAAACATCTAAATAAGGATGGAAAAAAATAAGCCTAGTTAATATGTAACTAAGTTTATTATGGTGATCATTTTGTGATCTATACAAATATCAAATCCTACAATTAATAGAACATTATATATCAATTATACCTCAATGTAAAAAAGAAAAAGGAGAAATAAACTTGTCCCTGTTTGCAGATGATTATCTTATAAATTAGAAAAATAAACCCCAAAGACTTCACTAAAAATTTGTTACAACTAATGAATTATTTGTTTAGTTTCAGTAGTATATAGTACCAACATGCAAAACTCTGTTATGTTTCTATGCACTAACAAAAACCTATCTGAAAATATCATTTACAGCAGTATCAAAATCTATAAAATACTTAGGAATAAATTAACCAAACAGATAAAAGATTTGTACATTGAAACTATAATACATTAAGAAAAGAAATTAAAACACAAGAGACACAAACAAAAAGATATGCTTTTTCATGGATCAGAACAATTATATACTACCCAAAACCCTCTATTAATTCAATGAAATCTCTCACTTATATGTGAAATCTAATGAACAACATAAGCTAACAAATTAAATAGAAACAAACACACAGATTGACAGTTAACAGAGCAAATGGGGGTAGGAGGGCTGGATGAAAAAAGGTGAATAGATTAAGCAAAGAAAAAATAACTTATAAACACAGTCAACAGTCTGCAGGACAGAAAGAGGGTGAGGGAGGTGGAGGAGGGTAGCAAGAGAATAGATGGTAAAGGAGGGAGATTTGATTTGGAATGGTGAACACACAATATATAGATGGTGTATTATAGAACTGTACAGCTGAAACCTGTATATTTTTATTAACCAGTGTCACCTCGATAAATTCAATAAAAAATTTAAAAAACCCAATAGCATTTTTCACAAAAGATAAAGCATTTTTAAAATTCATATGAAACCACAATAGATACTGAATAGCCAAGTATTCTTGAACAGAAAAACAAAGCTGGAGGCATCATACTTTCTGATTTCCAGTTCTACTACCAACTTATAGTAATCAAAACACATGAGACTGGCATAAAACAAACAAAACCCACATAAACCAATGGAAAATAATTGATAGCTTAAAACTAAATCCAACCATATGTAGTTAACTAATATTTGACAAAGAATTTCATAACAAAATATTTTGTCAATATTAGTATATTTTGATATACTTAAGTATTTTAATACAACAATTATTAAAATTAAGATTTATTGAAATTAATATATCATGTATATTAAGATATATTTTCTTAAATTACAAGATGATATGTTATATTACAGTGTGTCCATAAAGTCATGGTGCACTTTTTTTTCTTTTTTTTTAAAGTTTCTTTTTATTTATTCATTTTAGAGAGAAGACACAGAGTGAGAGAGAGAGAGAGAGAGAGAAAGAGAGAGAGAGAGAAAGAGGGGAGGAGCTGGAAGCATCAACTCCCATATGTGCCTTGACCAGACCAGTGCAGGGTTTTGAACTGGCGACCTCAGTGTTCCCAGGTCGACGCTTTATCCACTGCGCCATCACAGGTCAGGCTCATGGTGCACTTTCGACTTTTGACTGGTCAAAAGTGCACCATGACCTTATGGACATGGTGTGTGTGTGTGTGTGTGTGTGTGTGTGTGTGTGTGTGTGTATAATTGTTATTTTACTTCAGGAATGGCAGTTTTATTATTATCTTTACTATTTTTAACTATTATGTTTTCTTAAATTTGCTATAATTTATATTTCTCAGTAAAATATTTAATGTATAAAGACTTTGGGCCCTGTCTTGGCCACTGTGAACAATGATGCAATGAACATGGGGCTGCATGTGTCTTTACGTACCAGTGTTTTTGAGTTTGGGGAAACAACCAAAAATCCCTTCAATAGATGACTGGATAAAGAAGATGTGGTACATATATACTATGGAATACTACTCAGCCATAAGAAATGATGACATTGAATCATTTAAACAACATGGATGGACCTTGATAACTTATACTGAGTGAAATAAGTAAATCAGAAAAAAACTAAGAACTTTATGATTCCTTGCATAGGTGGGACATAAAAATGAGACTCAGAGACACAGGCAGACAAGAGTGCGGTGGTTACTTGGTTGGGAGTGGAAGAAGAGGGAGAGGTGAGGGGAGGGGAAGGGGTAGGGCACAAAGAAAACCAGATAGAAGGTGACGGAAAACAATTTGACTTTGGGTGATGGGTATGCAACATAATCAAATGTCAAAATAACTTGGAGATGTTTTCTCTGAACATATGTACCCTGATTGATCAATGTCATCCCATTTAAATTAATAAAAAAAAAGAAAACCTTTTGGCCGTGGTCTTTTGGCTCAATGGTAGAACATCAGCCTGGTATGTAGAAATCCCAGATTCAATTCCTGGTCAGGGCACACATAAGAAGCGACCATTTGCTTCTCCACCCCTTTCCCTCTCCTCTCGCCCTTCCCACAGTAATGGCTTGAATGAGCAAGTTGACTCTGGGCACTGAGGATGACTCCATGGCCTTGCCTCAGGTGCTAAAATAGCTCAGTTGTCAGACAACAGAGCAGCAGCCCCAGATGAATAGGACATCAGCCCCTGATGGCATTCAGGTAGAACCAGGCTTGGTCTCATGTGGTAATCTGTCTCTCTACATCCCTGTTTCTCATTTGATTTAAAATAAAAAACTTTGGATGCCCAACTTCTACATATTTAGTTCATACTATATAGTATGTAGCTCCAGCTGCATAATAATGATGCATATGTTGACCCTTTATCTCTATTTGAAACATGCCTTCTGTGGTCATGTGAAAAAGCACAAGATCAGTCCAACCTGCAAAGTTTGCTAAAATCAGCATAACATGATTTGCTCAGTATTAGATGTTGACCCAGCTTTAATATGAGCCAATTTATTTTCTAAACATGATCTCATCCTTCAGAGATTTAGCAGTCTTAGAACATGATTTTAGCAATGTTAATAATAACAAACTTTGTATAGCAGAACTTATTTCTGATGTATTATTTATTACATGAAATGTCTAGGGAAGAACTTAATAAAACAATGGCTTTGGGAAAGTTTAACAGAAAAGAATTTTAGTCATTAATATTAAACAACTAAATTTAAAGGAATAAAGGCAAAATATAGGATGGGAAATATATATCACATACAAAATAATAAAAACAATGAATAATAATAATAATACTTAAACTGTGAATTTGCTAAAGTAAACTTGACATTTCCTGCATTACAATTTGCATTCCAAAAGTGTGCTTGCAAATTCAGTTATTTAGAACTAAATGGTAGTGTTTTAAAATTCATTTTAAGGTGTAATAGATATATAAGAAACTCTATATATTTAAAGCCTTTTTATAAATTTTGACATATGTATATGTTCATGAAGTCATACCACATATTGAAGGCAATAAATATATCCATCACCTCCAAAAGTTTTCTCCTCTTTCTCCCCTCCTTTTTTTAAACTGTGGTAAGAATATTTAACATGAGATCTACCCCCTAATATTTTTGTTGCTTAATATTGTTAACTATAGGCAAGGTGTTGTACAGCAGTTCTCTGGAACTTATTCGTCCTGAACAGCTGAAATTGATAACCATTGAGCAGCAATTCCCCAGTTCCTACTTCCAATCTTTAATCATGCTCTTCTTCTATGAGTTCACCTATTTTAGATACCTCACATAAGTGCAATCATGTAGTATATGTCCTTTTGTGACTGGTTTATTTCAATTAGCATAATGTCATCCAGTTCACTCATATTTTTACATTTGGTGTATTTACTTCTATCTTTCAAAGCCAAATAATATTTTATTGTATGTGTATAACACATTTTCTTAATCCACTCAGATAGTGATGGACATTCAGGTTGATTTCATACACTGGCTATTGTTAATAATGGTGCAATAAATATGTGATTGCAGATAATTTTTCAAATTTTGACTTCATAAGCTGCATCTTTAGACAATGAATTATTTTTAAAAGGCCCTTGAGAAAACAATCCCATTTACATTAGCATCAGAAAAATAAAATACTTAGGAATAAGATTAACCAAAGAGGTAAAAGGCTGTTTCTACTTCTAAGAAGGAGTTCTATCATTTAAGTCTTTAATTTATTTTGAGTTGATTTGTATGAATGGTATGAGATAAGAGTCTAATGTAAATCTTTAGCCATGCAACAACATAAATGGACCTGGAAACTATTATGTTAAGTGAAATAAGCCCGGCAGAGGAAGAAAAATATCATATGACCTCACTAATTTGAAGAAACCAATGAACAATGTGAACTGAGAAACAGAATTGAGACAGAGGAGGGATCAAAGGGACCAGAGGAAAATAGGACAGAGGGAAAAAAGATAATAGGATGGGATAAACCTGAAGGGAAGGGGAAAGGGTACTGTGGGGGGGGCAGGGGAGATATTGAGGGGAATAAGGGGGAAATTCATTTGGGGCAACCCTAGAATATATGTAAATGCAATTAATTTTTAAAAAAGTAAAGAAAAAGAAAAACAATATGCATTCTACATTATTTTTCAAACCGAACTCTATCAATATAATCACAAGTAAAAATATAATTGTTTCAGCCATAAGAAGAAAGCATAGTTGTTTTTGGTGAGTTGATTCTTCTTCAATCCATGTGCTACTTTTGAATGTAAGGACAATGTAATACTAGTGTGGCCCTAACCCTATTTCACTGTTCTTTGTAATATAAAATGAAAGCCATATAAATATATAGAATATGTGTGTCAATTCATTGTTTTGAAGTCTAAAACAATATAACTCTTAGAAAGTCAATTGTGTTGCCTGACGTTTGGTGGTGCAGTGGATCAAGCGTCAACCTGGAAATGCTGAGGTCGCCAGTTCTAAACCCTGGGCTGCCTGGTCAAGGCCCATAGGGAGTTGATGCTTCCTGCTCCTCCCCTCTTCTCTCTTTCACTCTATCTCTCTCTCCTTTCTAAAATGAATAAATTAAAAAAAGGAAAAAAGAAAAAGTCCATTGTGGTGTGTGTGTGTGTGTGTGTTGTGTGTGTGTGTGTGTGTGTGTGTGTGTGTGTGTGTGTTTAAGCTCTGAGAAATATAAGAAATATTTAGAGAAGCTAACCAAAGAATAAATTTTGTCATAAGCACTTCTGGGAAGCAATTAACATGAGCTCCTCCTCAAGTTGCCAAAAGCTGAGAGAATCTTTGTAGCTTTTTCCACAAGTTACATTTTGTTAAGGGGCTTATAGAGAAGAAGTATTTATGTTATCTGCAAAGATCTGAGTAAAATTTACTGATAGAAATGAAATTACAAAGCTGTTTTGTTAAGCAAAGATATCAAGAAACTGAGAAATAGCTGCAATTAGTATACCAACATAAAATAATATTTAGTCTGACATGGACCAGTGTGAATCAATATGGATTGTTAAAAAGACTCATTGGAGTTTTTCATTAAATAGACATTTTATAACTACCACTGTCGTCTTAATACTTTATTTAGTACTAAGAATATTGAGTCAAATAAAAGATATAGTTCCTATTCTCAAGCAGTTTGTTTTTTAAACAATGGAATGTGGTTCCAGCTTATTTCCCCCTCAGTGAGAAATGAGTATGAGCATAGCCAAATTAGTTCCAATCTAACATAATAGGTTTAGGGATAGACTATGGACTGAATTGTGTGTGTCTCTTCAAAGTGGCTATGTTGATCTCCAAACCATTAATGAAGTCTAAAACATGACTGAAGTTGGAGATAAGGCCTTTAAAGAGGTAATTAATAATAAATAAGGTCATAAATTGGGGCTCTAATCCTATAGGACTGCTGTCCTTATAAGAAAAGAAGAAATACTAGAGCATGCTCTTTCTCTACTTGTAAACAGAGAAAAGACCACAGGTGAACAAAATGAGCAGGTGGCCATTTACAGGCCAAATAAAGCGGCCTCACCTTGAAATCAACCTGAATGAACTGGGTCTGATGGTCCCTTGCTCTAGGACATCTGACCTCCAAGATTTTGAGAAAATAAATACATTTCTGTTGTTTAAGCTATCCATTCTGTGCTCTCTTGCTAAGGAAGCCCTGGGAGACTCATGTATGCTGTATGTACCACAGACTTTCAATAATTTACAATTTCCATGACTATGAACATTAAGTCATTTAAGGTTACTCATTACTAGATATATAATCAGTTACATGTACATTCAACTTCCCATATACTAGCTGAAACCTTATTCCTCTCTTTAAAACTAAAAAAAAAAAATGATCTAAAAGAAGGTAAGGGTAACATTACTGAAAATTATTCTCAATATGCTATTTTTATTATAAAATTAGCTGATAATAAAATGTATTAGTTATTTGTAACAGAAAGAAACTTACAGTAACCTCAAACATATCACATCAGCAATGTGCCTTAATAGTTGAGAATCAATAACTTGGTAGATAGAGGACCAGGCAACAAAAGTAAAAAATACTGTGAGAAATATGGTAACATATATGACAAAGCTGTTTAAAGTTTAAAAGGATTGATTACAGAAAAGAAAAACACATTTTAATTATGCCTGCATATTTTTTGTTATATAAATTTAGACAGAAGATATTTATTTTAGTTAATGATATATAGAAAGTTATATAACTGAATTTCATTTTCTCATTTAAATATTCTACTTAAGATTTTTTTAAGAATAATTAAGGAAAAAATCTGAACTTGATATTTTGAGTCAGAAAAGGTAGTTGATATTATGGTGTCAAGAAAAACTTTGGTATTATGAATAGATTGTCAAATTTTGGTAATCAGGTAAACCGTCACCAGTAAAAATTGATACTTAAAGGGTCCAAGTCTTAATTGTATGTAACCCTTCAGTTGTGTGGCCAGCCTAGATTGTGGAGCACTTTTGTTATCACTTCCCTAATCTTGGTCCCTCCATGAGAAATAAAAAGTAATGACATACTCTTTCTTAACAGGTCCTAGTACTCTACCTAAGACAACTATAATTTGAGTATTTACCTGTTTTACACTCATGTTTTCTTGGAGCTATGAATATAAACTAATAGATATTTGTATGAGTCATTTGGCAAAACTATTTGCCTGTAGAAGCCAATTATCTGTATGAAGAAAGCTCATAACATTAGGATAAGAGAAATTGCAACATTGCACACAATATTCTAATTCCATTAAAACTAAATAGTAAATTTTTAAAATTTTAACAAAATTAATAGAAGGCCTATTACATTGAATATTTACACATACAGAATTAAAACATAAACAATGATATTTAACAACATTCCATAAGAAACTTAACATGATAGAGACCTGTATAAAAAAACAATTAAAATATTTTATCATTCTTTTAATAACTGTCCTCTTTAAAATACAGGAGTTCTATTCATTATTCATGTATTCATTATCTTTTATTTCTAAAATCTTCTTAATCTCTTTACAGAAATCTTCAAAATAAGCAATACATACTAATGAAACAAGTTAAACTTAATAATTGTGATCCATCATAAGCATTCCTTTCTCTAATGTCAAGATTATTTTACAATTACAGAAGGTTGCTGTATGCCCTTTAATCTATTTAATATTTCATTTAAAAGAAACCTACACACTATGTATGAGCTTTGTAGGTACAAAATAATTAAGATGTGATGTCTTCCTTCAAAGAGCTAAGCATATAAAAAATAACTTTGTAAAATAATTATAATGACTTATACTAAGTTAATGAAATTTCTTATAAATAAAACATAATAAAAATGCTTCTTCGTCCCATCTGGGTTGCCAAAAAAAAAGAAAAAGAAAAACAGTGCTTCTCCTAACTCAGACTTCAAGTTTCCTAGGAAGGAATAATTCTTCAGTGAAGCCAAGAAAGACAATTGAGTTATATAAATAAAAAATGGTGGTAATATAAAGCCAAAGATAGCCTTAGATTCTGACATAGCTTTATAAATAAAATGTACTTTATTATTATTATTATTATTATTAGGAGTAAACTGAAAGCTAACATTTAAGATCTGACTTCAGTTGGAATTTGTAGAGTGAGGTAGCAGGAACACTCATTAAGCTATGTACTAACAATGAACATATTAATCAGAAGAGAACTAATTATTACATTTTCAGTATTATCTGTCTTTCATATCTTAGTATACTATGTTTTTGTTTTTGTTTTAAATTGTACCAACAGGAAACAGGACAATAAGAAAGTAAAAGAATAAAACAGCTGATAAAATTGCTTTTCACTTCCAAGTGGAACAAAATTCAAGTAAGCTAAGTTTCCAAAAGAATGCCTGAAGAAAGTTTTATAGACAATTCAAATATTTCAAACCTACATTCCAACTTTGCCTTTCTCAAATCAGTATGTTCTTAAATAAATAGAAACCAAGGTCAGCATTGTGAGAAAGTCCAATATCCACCTGACAACTCAGAATTATTACTGCAAAATCCTATTTTATTTCAAAATACTGGCAAATAAGACATGAATAGCAAGACAAAAGTAATTAATTTTTTCTTATTGTAAATAATAAATGAGGACCTGGCTTCTGGCAAACGAGGACCTTTCCCATGCAAATTTTTAAAATCAGTAAACTGTATTATTTGGTGCCCTGACCTATCTTTGATAACTTTTTAAATACTTTTGTTGTACTCTTCCATGATATTTTATTAAAAACATAAACTATATTTAGAGAGCCTCATACTTCCAATCTGTAAACTTACTGTAAATACTTTACAAGATTGTTGGAAAACTTCAACACCCAAAACAATTGGTGGCCTACAGTATCACTCAAAATGCTAATCTCCTTTTCTGTCCTATCACATACATTTTAGCATTTTAGGAAGCCTAGATGCCCAATATTATCTTTTTTATATCTATAATTTTTTAAACTCATTTATACTACAGTGTAAATGACTAAATTACATCTTCGGTGGTTACAAAATAGAAGGAAACTTTTATTTTAGTGACACTCTTGTCTTGCCAAGACAAATGGGAATTTTTAACCTCCGTATAATAATGGAAGAGGGTGAGGAAATCGGAAGCTGAGCAGATCCCCTGGTCTCTTTCTAACATACAGTAAGTGTGCTTTTAAAATGGAGAATTTGATTGTCCTAATCACAAATATGTCAACTTTATATTGTAATAAGAATAAAGTACTTAGGCCAGGTGGCTGGACCCTCAGAATATCTACTGCTAAATCTGATTAAATACTTTTAGTTAATGAAAGCAAAACTAAACTAGTACACGACTCTGTAAATACTAAAGGAAAATATTACAGAAGGGGCCATTTTAGCAATCATGTCTAAAATTTGGTAAACATATAGAAAAGGTTACTTTCTTAACCTTGTCATCATATTTAGATTTTTCTAAAATTGACTTTTTTTAGGGTGACATTGGTTAATAACAGTATATAGGTTTCAGGTGTATCATTCTATAGTAGATCATCTGTAGATTGTATTGTGTGTTCACCACCCCAGCCGTTTCCTCCCATCACCACTTATTTTCCATTTACACTCTTCTACCTCCTCCTCCCATTTAGATATTTTATTATAGAAAATTAGGATGCTGCTCTTAACTATGCACAGTTGCCTGTACACTGAGGTCTGGGGTTATTTTGAATTATGACCTGTGCTTCTCCTTATTCAGGCTGGTGTCAAATGGTTCATCAATGTCCCACTTTGTACTACATACCTGCCTTTCTACTGAGTTAATTTTCTCTTACACTTTTTTTTCTGGCCTCTCTGATATCTGTTTATTTCTATGCATTGAATTTATATGTAACCATTAGTAGATAATATAGAACATAACAGCACCTAGTTATTAGAGAATGACCAAGCATAACCTAGATATACACAGATTTCTTTACTCCTGTTTCCAAGTAATACACATGTATGCCTGCTGTGTGCTTGTGTGTGCATGCCTACACACACCAGAATCTTTTATCTTCAAAACTTTGCCATCTGGCTCCTATCAAATAAAATAGTTAAACGCATTATTCTATTTTATTACCCCTTATAGCAATAGTTCTAATTTATGTGTGTTTGTTTTGAGCAATTGTGGAACAAAATAACAAGTATTTTAACTGGAGGTTAAATTTAATTGTTTTCTAGCAGTTTTTTGTGTGATATAATGCTACTTAATGCTTGAGTTGTGGTGGCGCAGTGGATAAAGCATTGACCTGGAACTCTGAGGTTGCCAGTTTAAAACCCTGGGCTTGCCCAATAGAGGAATGTATGGGAGTTGCTGCTTCCTGCTCCTCCCCTATTTTCTCTCTCTCTCTTTCTCTCCCCTCCTAAAATGAATAAATAAAAAAAAATTCTTAAAGATTCTAGCCCCCCCCCCACCAAAAATTCGTAGAATTTCAAAATTATATTAATTTTTATTATACAAATAATTTTATACTAGGCAGACAATAAAGTTTAGATACAAACCAATGCTGTATTATTATATTATGGTGGTTAAAGACAGGAAGCCCTCAAAATAATTGTCTTAGCTGTGGATTTTGCTTTCAGAATGGATCTGACCTTAGGCAAAATACTGAAGTCTGTCTTCAGAGATACCCTCCGAAGTCCATGGCTTCTCTTTCTGGGATCTGTCATCTGAACCCTCAAAGCAGTCCCCTGGCAAAGACTCACAACTTGGACTGATGATCCTCAGTTCCCTACTCTTTGACATTTCCCCAACTCTTTTCCATTACATCTATCTACACCTACAATAAAAAAGTCATTGTTGACCTCAACTTTACTACATCATTCACTTCTTTAAACATATTAATTCTCAAAATAAATATGATAATAATAGACATTTGAAAAACATTTATTTATATATTTACCTATTTTTTTTATTATCCATTCATTTACCTACCCTTCATCAACCATATCACATGAGTGGTTTTCTCCTCCCCCTGAGGTATGGGTGATTATATGATCTCATTAGATACAGTGATATATGGGGATCAAACATTGCAATGAGAACGGAAAAAGTAAAGGACTTCAGATTTGGACAGGCTGGGGTAGTAATGAAACTCATGGATCTTAAAATCAGTTGGATTGGAAACTTCAAATTGGAAAAAGTATGTATAATGTTGAGAAATATTTATAATCCTTTTTTATTTCTTTTTTTGTGAGAGAAGGGGAGATAGTGAGACAGACTCGTGCATGTGCTCCAACCAGGATCCACCCAGCCGCCTCTGTCAGAAGCCGATGCTCAAACTAATCAGGACACTGGCTGCAGGATGGGAAGGGGGAAAGAGGGGAGAGTGGGAGAGGGAGAAAAGCAGATGGTCACTTTTCAAGTGTGCCCTGACTGAGAATTCAACCTGAACAACTGTATGCTGGACCAATGCTCTATCCACTGAGCCAACTAGCCAGGGCCTATCATCTTCTTAGGATTTAGAAAATAAAAGAAAAAGTATGTAATCCATTATAAGGGTGACTCTGAGGATTAAGAGAAAAAATTCATTATAAGTCCTTCAATAAAATTAACTAACAATATAATTTGTATAATTACAATAATTTTAAAGTAGGCATTTGGAGCAAAATCTGAATATATCTAGAGTATACACTATATGTCAAATATTCTATTGAGCAATTTGTAAATATAGCATTGTTACATCACAATTATTAGCCTTTTATGCATAACTGCTTTATTACTCTTATTTTTTGTATTTTTCCAAAGTGAGAAGTCGTGGGGGGTGGGGAGAGGGAGGCAGACAGACTCCCACATGTACCTGACTGGGATCCACCTGGCATGTCCACCAGGGGACAATGCTCAGCCCCTCTGGGGCATTGCTCTGCTGCAACTGGAGCCATTCTAGTGCCTTGGAGCCTTGGCTGTGGGAGGGGAAGAGAGAGATAGAGAGAAAGGAGAGAGGGAAGGGTGGAGAAGCAGATGGGTACTTTTCCTGTGTGCCCTGGCCAAGAATCGAACCCGAGACTTCCACATGCTGGGCCAGTGCTCTACCACTGAGCCAACTGGCCAGGACCTGATTTATTACTCTTAATTAAAAGTACCTCTTAGTTAAAATCACAAATAAAGACTCAAAAAATAACAATATTTGTAAGGAGAAATAATGAAATGGATTTACTTTTGGAAGCAATGTCTTAATTTATTTTTTAACTATGCTCTTGTGGGACATGGGGAAACATGAAAGGTAAATGGACCTAGAGAACATGGTAAGGAAGGAGCCGAATTTCTGAGATGGGAAGAAGAGCCACCTGTGGTGAGGTTCATGTACTATACAGAGACTCAGCACCAAATTAATTTTGAGTGTGTACCTCCTGCTGATACACCATCTGTGAATAGCACACCACTTAATTGTCCTGTACCTTTGTAAGTCCAAAAATAGAGAGTCAGATTTTACATATTTTATGTGTGAAGCAAGGCTAAAGGATAGACTTCAATTTCTTGTCATTAAATCAGGCACAAATAATCCAATAGTTGAGAAACTGATATCTTTCCATCACTCAGGTATTTATTATCTGATTTTATCTCCAGAACAATAGTGAGTAATAGCTATCATTATTAAGTTAATTTCACAAGTGAATAACTGAGGCCTGGTTTTCTCCATTTTAAGTATCTTGCTCATGTCACATACATAGTACAGGTGGAAGATAGGTGACTATACTTAATATTGCATGGTAACACTGAAATTCGCTATGAGGTTAGATTTTAAGAATTCTCACCAGAAAAAATAAGAAAGATAATGTTAACTATTTGAAGTGATGAATATGGTATTTAGCTAGACTATGCTCATCATTTTACAATGTATACATACATCAAAATACCCAGGTGCTCATGTTAAATATATACGAGTTTTATTTGTCAATTATACTTAAAAAAATCTGAAAAGTATACATTCTTTGCTCCAAACACATGGATGTGTTAATAATATTTAAGTATTTTTAAAGAGATAAAAAATAAAGCATACAAAACTGGGAGAAAAGGATACAAGGAAGAAAAACAAAAATAAAATTGAATAATTAGAAAGTGACCTGAGATTCCAAGATGGCAATGGAGTAGGCAGACGTTCCGACTTCCACCTCCCAATACCAAATTGGATTACAACATAATTTAAGAACAATCATCTTCAGAAACAAACTTTGGACTAAACAAAAAGGAATCTTCGCTCAAAGATTACAGAAGAAGCCACACCGAGACTGGTAAGAAAGGCAGAGACACAGAAAGGGCTGCCTGCTCCCAGGAGCAAGAGGCGGCTCAGGGTTTAGAGGGACTCTCACTGTGGAGAGATTTGTCCTGAGAGGTGTGAGTCTTTAGCCTCAGGCCTGGAGCCCATCTTAGAGCCCCAGAGTCAGAAGAGGCGCCCGCACAGCATTTGGAGGTGAAAAGAGCTGGGTTTCTGTCTGCAAGAATGAGATTGAGATCTTGGAGATGAAGGTTCTGTCTTAAAGTGCCAGCGCAAAAAAAAAAAAAAAAATCTATTTTATAGCCACTTACCCAAAGCTCCAGGGGAGGAAGAGCTGAGAGGACAAGAGTTACATGAGGAGACTGTAAAGCTGGTGCCCAGGAAGAGATACTTCAAGGAAAGGCCACCAGAACCCCTGTGCAGAATCATTCCCCAATACCAAAGTTGCTCTCTTTCTTGGGTAGAGCATCACTTCTGAGCAGCACCAACTTAAGGGAGAACAACTGCTCCACCTTCAGGAAGTTTCTCCTACCCCAGTTATCGTGAAGGGTTGTTCTGAGAGTCCAGGAAGCACGGGGCATGCCAGTGGCTCAGTTTTCTGGTGTTGAGGTAAAAGCTTCCCCCCACACAATCCTGACTCTATGACTGGTACTTACACCTCATAGGAGAATCAGTGGAAACTGTGTTGAATGCAGGCAGACCAAAGCTCTGTGTCTGAGAGACCACACCCACCCGACTCCTGGAGCCATATTTTACAGAGATCTGTGAAAAAAGTCTGGTTAGACTAACACTTGGGGCCAAGGGATAGAGCCCACCACCCTTTCTAATTTCTGTATGGCCATAGGCTCTAGACTCTACCAGAGGTTTTTGCAGTGACTGAGCTTAAAAAGCAGCCAGCAGACAAAGGTTATAGGAGGTAGGACTCAGGAAACTTTTGACAATTAAGTGGACCTTCTGCCAGGCCCAAAATGGGTAAACACAAGACTAGGTATGCAGCTGGTATTTCCATGTACACCTGGGCCCAGCAGAGGCAGTCACAAACAGTGAATTGCTTGTAGCTCCAAGAAGGTTGTTGAGAGTTAGTCACGGGCAGTGTCACCCATTGGCCTGTGCTGGGTTCCTGCCAGGAATGCCCAGGGCTGACACATCCAGGAGTCAGTTGAAGAAGGCATCGGTTCAGGACCTAAAAACCTTGCTAGTGGTATCCTAAGAAAGGGCTCCTCACACCTTGCCCAGCTGAAGTGAGTTCCACTCCCTGTGATCACCACTGGCACAGAAAGTAATGTGCATTTGATAGGGTGGAGCTTCACAGTCAGCCAGCCTGGGTGTTGAATATCCTGCACTGCTAGGCTTCCTTCCCACAGGGGAAAGGAAAAGAGGCTTGGAACATGGATATTTAATGTGTTGGACACTGTGAGCCTATTGTTGGATCCAGTTGTGGGGCATAGCCACCTTTGAGGCGGGAGCACAGTCAGCTCCAGAAGAGGAATCTCTCAGTCTTCTTCCTGAGGCCAGGGACTCACCAGCTATAAGAACTTCTGCAGAGTCAGCCACACTTAGTCTGAACCTGCTGCTCACCTTGTTGGGGAGAAATAAAATTTGAATATCCAGCAGTGGATTATGG
This sequence comes from Rhynchonycteris naso, assembly GCA_037038555.1. Lineage (NCBI taxonomy): Eukaryota > Metazoa > Chordata > Mammalia > Chiroptera > Emballonuridae > Rhynchonycteris > Rhynchonycteris naso. The sequence goes on from CM072996.1 coordinate 67,963,212, forward strand.
ATTAGGCTCTGGAGAAGAGGTCACATTCCCCATACTGAGCCCCTGACCAGGAGACCCCTGAAGTAGGGGGTCCCGCAAACATTGTATTCCAAACCTTAGCTGCCCTAATGCATCAAGTAAAGGGGTTGGTTGGGTGAGGCAAGTCTGAACCCTCACTACAGTCTTACTACAAAAGACTCTGTCAGAAAACCAGGAAGCTACAAGAGAAGGAGGAGCAGCTGAAATGTGGAAACAAATCTTAAAGAGCTTGGGCTTTTGCAGAGCTGTTCTCATCCCTAAGCAGAAGAAAAATAATCTTTATATAATAGTTGGCCCCTCCCACATTACCTAGACATAGGAAAGGCAGCAGCTGCAGGCAGGTATTCCGCAGTGGGTTACAAATGTCAGATGATGCCAACCAAAGAAGACCCAGAGTCAACACAACTGGTAGTGAGTGGCAGACAGCATCAACCCTAGACTCAGCTAGCTACACAAACAGCGCACCCAAAGAAAGAGTCTAGCAGGCACCAACACTGTGGAGAATAAATATGCTCAACAGGACAGGCATTTCACAATGTGCAATACACATGATCAAGGTTTACCCTTAGATCCAGCCAGTCTAAAGGGATAACAATACCCATAAAAGGACCAAGTGCATTCATACTCAGATAAAACAAGATGAAAAATAGCACCCTCAAGAAGCATTCCTAGAACAAGAAAAACAGGTGACCTGGAGGTAACTACCACCAAGCCCATCTACTTCATAAAGACACCACAAATATTTCAAAGTCAGACAGCACTACCTAAAATACAGATGAAATGGGCAGACAGAGATATATGACCCAAATGAATCAACAAGAGAAATTCCCAGGAAAAGAACTAAATGAAATGAAAGTAACCATACTATCAGATGCAGAGTTTAAAATAATAAATTTTAGGATACTCAAGGATCTTAAGAGGAACAATGAATGTACATAATGAGCACCTAAATAAAGAGATAATAGGCATCAAAAAGGACATTGAAAACATAAAAAAAACCAATCAGAAATGACAAATACAATATCAGAAATGAAGACTACACTATAAAAAATCAATTATAGGCTGGATGAAACGAAGGATTGAGTCATCAATTTAAAATACAGCAGGTAAAGACACTACAAAGAAAGAAAACTATAGAACAATATCCCTGATGAAATATATATGCTAAAATTCTCAGAAAAATATTAGCAAACTGAAACCAGCAATACATTAAGAAAGTCATACATCCCGATCAAGTGGGATTCATTCTGGGGAGGCAAGACTGGTACAATATCTGCAAATCAATCAATGTGATTCATCACATAAACAAGGGGTTGGGAATCTAAGCTCGTGAGCCAAACAAATGTGGCCTCTTTTGATGGCTGCATCTGGCTCACAGACAAATCTTTAATAAAAAAATGTTAAAAATATAAAACATTCTCATGTATTACAGTCCATTCATTCCCTGTATGTTTATGGTTGCAGATGGCTGGTGCCAATCACAGCTGTCCTCCCTGACAACACCAATTTTTTATTAGACAATGCATAATGCACACGGGTCATTGTGAGGTCAGGAAGTAAACTTCCCTCCTTTTAATCAAGTAGTCAGTTAGCTAATTGTAGAAACCCTTTTTGACAAAGAAGATGGCTGAAAAAGAAAAAGACGAGGAGTATCATACTTTTCAACAGGAATGGACGGAGGAATTTGCCTTTGTGGAGAGAGCAGGTTCTGCAGTGTGTCTAATATGCAATGATAAAATTGAATCAATGAAATGGTCAAATATAAAGCTGCACTTCGACATACACCATACTACATTTGCATCAAAATATCCAGTGAGGGCAGCAAGAAGAAAGCATGTCAAGATCTACTGTGCACAGTGCAAGGTAGTCAGCAGCAACTCTGTGTTTGGACCCAACAAGGTTACTGGAATTTGGCTAGCTTTGCTGGTGCTTTAGTAATTGTGAGAAACGGAAAGCCATTCACAGATGGGGAGTATGCCAAAACATTCATGTTTTATGTTGCCAATGAACTTTTTTCAGATAAAGACAAGATAATCATATGAATAGATGACATGCCTCTGTCGGTAGGAACTGTTCACAGTTGTACCATCACAATGGCAAATCAAATTGAGGCAACACAAGTGAAGGAAATAAATGCAGCACCATTCTTTTCTCTCGCTTTGGATAAGTCAAAAGACATAAGCCATTTATCCCAGTTCAGCGTGATTGCAAGGTATGCTGTCAGTGACACACTATGTGAGGAAAGTCTTGCTGTTTTGCCTATGAAAGAGACAACAAGAAAGGAGGATTTATTCAAGTCTTTTACCGAGTTTGCTAAAGAAAAGAAATCTACCGATGGATAAACTTACGTCAGTGTGTACTGATTGCTCTCCGTGCATGGTGGGGAAAAACAGAGGATTCATAATGCTTCTTTGTGAACATGAAAAGAGACACATTCTAAGTGTTCACCATATCCTATGTCATGAGGTTCTTTGTGCTCAGATGTGTGGTGAGCAGCTTGGTGAAGTGATGTCGTTGGTCATCTGCATGGTCAACTTTATTGTTGCCCAAGCTTTAAATGATCACCAGTTTAAAACACTGCTGGATGAAGTTGGGAATAATTATCCTGGTCTGCTTTTGCACAGCAATGTGTGCTGGTTGTCAAGAGGAAAGGTGCTCCGGTGTTTTGTTGCTTTTCTGAGCAAAATCCAAACTTTTCTTGAAATGTAAAATGTCGAGCATCCTGATTTAGCTAACACTGAGTGGCTCCTAAAGTTCTACTGTCTTGTAGACATGACTGAACATATGAACCAGCTCAATGTGAAAATGCAAAGCATTGGAAACACAGTCTTATCCCTTCAATAAGCAGTGTTCGCATTTGAAAACAAGCTGGAACTCTTCATCACCGACATTAAAACAGGTTGTTGACTACACTTTGAAAAACTGAGAGAGTTTAAAGATGCATGCACAGCAAGTGACCCTGCTCAACATCTTTATCTTCAGCAGCTAGCGGGCTTCACATCTAATCTCCTGCAGTCATTCAAAGTGGACTTTGGAGAATTTTGTGAGTGCACTCATCTTTTAAAGTCCATTACCCATCCACAGGAGTGTGCAGTGGACAGTGTTGATCATAGTAACATCCCCAGTGTCTCTGTCAGAGATTTTGAGCTACAAGCTGCTGACATGAAGGCCTCAGACATGTGAGTGAATAAGTTCAAGTCACCGAAGGAAGATTTGGAAAGACTTGCATGACAGCAAGCAGAGTTGGTGAGCAAACACAAGCGGGGAGAAATGAAAAAACTTCAACCCATGGACCAGCAGATTGTCAAAACTTGGAATACATTTCCCATCACATACCACACATTGCAGCGTGTGAGTATTGCCGTACTAACAATGTTTGGCTGTATGTATGCATGTGAGCAGTCTTTCTCACATCTAAAGAACATTAAGACCAAAGTGAACCAGTGAACCGAGGAATGGAAAAAGTTAGAGGAGGCGTCATGGGCAGCAGAGGAACAGCTGTCAGAGGGAAGGGGGAGGAGGGGATAGGATCAGAGAAGGTGAAGGAATTAGTGAAATTATATATATTATATATTATATATATATATATATTATATATATTATATATATATAACATAGATATAGATAATGACAGCAAATTCCAGAGGGGATGGGGGAGTTTGTTAGGGGGAGGGGGGCAAAGGAGGTATAATGGGGGAAACAATGATGGGGGTGATAGAGTTATATTGACACTTAAATACATGTTAACATAATAAATTAAAATTAATAAAAATTTTTAAAAAGGAGAAAAAAAGTGACTGAAAAACTGAATCTTGGTACAACTATTTGACAGCAGTAAAACATCTTATTTGCCTTGCAGAATACCCAAAGTTAGTAGTAATTGCTTACTTCTGGTATGTCCTGAGTGGTTCAGGGGTACATTATTTTAAGAAGAAATGTACTGCCTAATGATCTCTTATTCCACTTTGAAAAGACAACAGATTCTATATGTTAGTCAGTTTTGGTTACTGTGAAAACAATCTTATATAAGCAGCAGAAATTTATTTTTCACAGTTAGGAACTCTGGGAAACCAAGACAAAGGCATCAGTAGATTCGATGTCTGCTGACAACCAGCATCTTGATTCATAAATGGCTATGTTTTTGCTTTGTCCTCACATGTTGAAAGAGACATGGGAATTCTTTAGGCTAATTATTTTAGCATGATAATCCCATTCATGAAAGCTCTACCCTCATAAATTAGTCACCTACCAAAGGGACCATTTTCTAATACCATCACATTGACATTGAGGATTAGGTGTTAACATGGCTTTTGGTGGGACATAACTTTCATTTTATACCACTCTCTCTTTTTGTCCCTGATATAAGACCAGGGATCTGTGAAATAAAGACTACTTTAATTAATTAATTTATTTATTTATTTATTTATTCATTCATTCACTTTAGGGGGAAAGAAAGAGAGAGACAAAAAAAGAGTGAGAGAAGGGGTTGGAGCAGGAAACATCAACTCCCATATGTGCCTTGACCAGGCAAACCAGAGGTTTCGAACTGGCAACCTCAGTGTTCCAGGTCTATGCTTTATCCACTGCACCACCCTAGTCATGCCTATTATATTTATTAGTCTTTTCTTTTTTATTTATTTTTAGTTTGTTGAGGTGAAGTTTAATAAAATTATTTATAGTTCAAGTGTATAATTCTATAATATATCTTCTGTATATTGCATTGTGTGTTCACCAGTCCAAGTTAAGTCTCCTTCCATTACCATCTATCTCCTCTAGCCTAATCCTCTACCCCATCCCTCTCTTCCTCTTGGAAACCCCACACATTTATCTGTATTTATTACTTATTTTTTCTTCAAGAAAATAAGGTCTATTTGAAAGTGAACAATTAACTTAAAGTGTTCATATTAAAGATTTTGATGCTCAGGAATATTTTTCCCCAAATCACAAATCACTGGAATCCAAGTGGGAAGTTGAATGATTCCTCTCTGGAGAATTCAACTAAGTCAAGGGAAAAAAATATTATATACCAATATTGGAATTCCTCTAAGAAACCCAGGTTTAGCTTACTAGACTTAGCCATATGCATAACATTTCTTATGCTTTCCGGTCTCATTTTAAAATATGAACAAATAGCCAACTATCACCTGGGGAAACCTCTAATAGGAGAGATAAAACAATAGGAAGCTGTAGGGAGACACTGGTAAAAAGGTAAAGACTTCCAGATATAAATAAGTTCTGGGGATCCAGTGTACCACATGGTGACTATAGTTAACAATTCTGTATTATACTCTTGAAAATTGCTAAGAATGTAGACCTTAAATGTTTTCCTCATGAATTTAAAAAAATATAATTATATGTGGCAATATAGGTAAGTAACCTTGTAGTAATTATATCACTATATATATACATACAAACATATATACACATATATGAAATCACATTTTGCATTATATATATATATACTGTACATATATATGTGTGTGTAGATAATCACCCTGAACCTTGTATACTATAAATTTATACAATGTTATAGGACAATTATATTTCAATAAAGCAGAAGAAAAATAAAATAGGTAGCTGCCAAAAATTAAATGATAAGTTAAATTGCCAAGCCCTGCTTTTAATGTTTTCCCCTTCATGTGGTAAATGGTGATGATCAATGCCAATACAAAATCAGGCAAAGCCAGTCTTTCAAACAAGGGATTTTATTATAAATTTGTTGGAATTGAGAAAAATCATCTGTACTTTAAATCTGTACTTACTATGATAAATTTTAGACTCTAAGCAATTTTGTCTTCTGTAACTCTAAATGCCTGAAATTATTACATTAGGAATACAGTACATTCTCAATAAAGGTTTTACATGCTGTCATTGAGAAAATAAAATATTCAGAAGCAATATTAATTGAAAATGAATTCTATTTATTATAACTGAATGAGTTCCCCAGGAATTCATAATATTTCCTTTTAATTTATTTTATCTGAACCTAAAATTTACACTTAGTATATATGGCTATATATATACTATGTGGATAGAAAAACAAAATTTAAAAAAATCACCTTGGCTTGACTAACAGTAGCTTACATCAATTTTAGAAATTGTAACATCAACTTTTCTGGCAAGACTCCACGGGTGATGTTTATTTTTCATTACACTCTGATTCTTGACAGACTATCTTACCTGCAGTAAAAAAATAAATAAAATAAAATGAAACAGACAAATAAAAGAACCTTGAGCCATCCTAGACAGAATCATCCTGCCAGAAAGATTAAAAACATACTTTCTTCTTACTAGTATTGAATAGTCGCTATTAAAATAAGTCTAAATATAATACAGAAATGTGAATTTTGGTTATGGGATAAATATCATTTATTCTGAGATTACTGTCAAATCAATTTGAATTTCATGAAATTTGAACCAAGGTGATAGCAATAGTGATACAATATTTAAAGATTAAAATGAAAGAAAAAGTAACCATTAAAATAATATTCATTGGTATATGACATGAATTTGACACAGAATAAGTTGATTGTGAGCATTTTTACATCAATGGTATACATATGCTTAGTTAGATATTAATAAAAATAGATGGTGTATTGAGATAAAACTGCTTAAGTAAAATATGCAATATGGAGTGTCAGGGGTTGAAGACATTTATTTAGGCCAGATCAAGATGCTATATAATGCATACATTTACATTATCTTGTCTAAAATGAAACATATTCCCCCAATTAAGATTTGATATATTAGTTTTAATTCTGACCATGTACATTCAGGCCACATGATCTCCTACAGATTTTCTTATGTGCTTTGAAGATGAAGAAGAAAATAAATCAAGGAGGGAAAGAAGTTATGGAAAAGAAAATGAGACAAAAAAAAGAGAATGAAAGAAGATGGAAAGGAAATTTCAACTATCTTCTCCACCCCTTTTTGTTTCCTTTTAGAAGTGTGAGAACAAGATATGGAATAAAGTGTAAAAATGGTAGGAAATAAATATCTTTGATGATTTAGCTGAGTATTGAATTTTCAAGATTTTATTAGTTACATTTTGATGCTATGCTAAGAAGCATATCACTGACAGCAATTAAGAGTTTACATAGTTTTAAAATATCACTCTCCAGATATTGTTCACCTATTTCAAGAAAAAGATATGAAACAGTTTTGTGTTTGCCTAAGGTAAATAACCTAGGTGCAGTAAAACTAATGCACTCAGATAGCCCACCAATTATTTTCCATGGGATGAAGATGCCTGTATTTTACTCAGTTTAGACTCTGAAATCTGTTTGTCCTTACAGAGACTAAGAAGAAAAAAGATGACATCTTATTGGCACTGGGGACTCTTTTCTTCCATGATAGATGTGTTTCTTCTAGAAAGAGAAGGATGCTATTGGGCCTCATTTATTAAGTTGATGTAATGGTGGTGTGAACTATCATCCACACAGATTTTCAATTGAATGTTACCCCACCAATCACTTCTCACAGCCTAATGGAGTGACCCTGACATCAGAGTCTGATAAATAGTCCAGTGCCAATTTAAAAAGACACTTTCCCAGTCAGTCATTTAACTGTAGTATTCTCCTTCCCTAGATTAGTTTCCATAAAAATGACAGAAATGATGAAAGCTTATTTGTGAAATTCTTCACTTTAATTTTAGAAGCTATGTAGACTCCTGTGCTTCTACACTGGATCCAAAGTCAGGGAGGGCACTTACTGATGTCATTAGAAAACCATTCTAAGAAGATATTATTGTAACAGAAGTACTGATGGATGTTAACTTTTAGAATAAAAATAAAATAATTTTGAAGAAAAATATACTCATCCATATATCAAATGTGTATTGATAACTTTCAAACACCAAATGGTTATTCTTTCTTAAAAATTAGTAGGCAGCATAAAATCTAAAGTTGCCCTTTACCCCATACTGTCTGCCTTTCCCAACTCATCACAAATTGATGGGTTTATTAAACTACTCTGTTGCTTAAAGAAACATTTACTACCTTACAAAGAATATTTCCCTGTGAGTGTAAAGTCTATAATCATACATCTCTCTTAGTTCCTGTCTGTCTGCCCCTATCTATCCCTCTCTGACTCTCTCTCTGTCCCTGTAAATACACACACACACACACACACACACACACACACACGTGTATATATATAGTTGAGGGGCCCTGGCCAGTAGGCTCAGTGGTAGCCCGTGTTGATATCCAGGGTTTGATTCCTTGTCAGGGCACACAGTAAAAGTGTCCATCTGTTTTTCCACCCCTCTAGCTCACTTCTCTCTCTCTCTCTCTCTCTCTTCCCCTTCTGAAGCTATGGCTCCATTGGAATGAGTTGGTCCCGGGTGCTGACGATGGCTCTGTAGCCTCTGCCTTAGGTGCTAAGAAGAGTTCAGTTGCTGAACAATAGAGCAATGTCATAAACGGGCTAAGTATTGCCCCCTATTGGGATTACCAGGTGGATCCCCATTGGGGCACATGTGGGAGTCTGTCTTCGCTTCCCTTCCTCTCACTAAATTAAAAAAAAAAATTATATATATATATATATAATCCCCTTTAGGATCTTTCAGCATTTGACACAGAAGAAATAATATTTTAGTGAACTTTTAGAATGGGAATTTTTAAATGAATATATGCTGTTCTCTTGCTTGAGAAGCAGCATAACACACTGGTTAAGAGCTTTTTGTTAGTCCATTTGAGTTTGGATCTTGGCTATTCACTAGCCACATGACCTTGGGCAAGACACTTTACTCTATACTATGTGACCTAATAAGATTATAATAAAATTTAAATAGAAAAAGTGACAAGCATGCTTTCAGCACTCAATACACATTAGTCATTGTTATATATTCACCTCAAATACAAATTTAACATCTATCTTGAAACAACACTTAAAATCATTTGCTATACCAGGCCGTGGACTAGGTATTAGATATATTTGGAAGAATAAAAAAATGTGAAAGCTATCCTAGAGTTCATGGACAGCTAGAGAGATATATACATATATGCATATGAAGTAGGTTGATCACAAGAATATTAATATTTGCTAATGTTGTGGTATGAAAATTCATAATGACATTGTTTACTCTTTTAAGGCTCATTTTCTCTATCTCACTTCAAATTTTTAGATAAAATACCAGTCTCTAAAATTTATATTTTTCTGTGGATCCTGTCACTTAGGTCAATGGTATATCTTCCCCACTTCAAATTTTTAGATAAAATACCAGTCTCTAAAATTTATATTTTTCTGTGGATCCTGTCACTTAGGTCAATGGTATATCTTCCCAAGTGATTTAATTAAAGAATATACGAGGATGAACCATTCTATAACTTTTTCCAGAGGACAAGGTTCAGTCTGGAACACTGTCCATTCTTTTTCAGCTATTTAATGAGGGAACCTCATTTTAAATCCTGTTTGAGAAGCTTGTTTTTATTTTGACATTGAGAACTTTATATATTTTTTTTATTTCTCATATTACTCTTCTACAAAATTATGAAATTAGAAGTATTTCAAAAGTTGATGGAATTCTGATACCTGTCCATCATAAACAATTATCAAATTACATAAAATACAATTAAAAAAATTCTATTTTCAGACATTAGACATGACCTAACCCAAGGCAGTAATTTTTGGAAAGATGAGAAACAGATGAAAGAGGTCCATAGTTACTCTGTTAACTTTTTTTGTTTTTGTCTTAATACTTTTTTACCTTGGAGCACTCTACAGACAGATGTGATCCATGAGGCAGAGGAGTTTAAGATGACAGTTTGGGACTGCTGAGGTGGCAGCAATTTGTGTCTTAATGTAACAGAGAGGAGAGGACAGAATAAAGGGGGCACTCGAAATCTGCATAAGACTTGTCGTGTCTTTTACCACATATGTCTGCATACTTCCAGCCAGATGCCAGGAGAGCTGGAGAAGCCAGCTCATGGAAGGAGAGAGGACTCAGAGCTGACAAGAGACTCTGAGGTCATACAGTATTGGAATGGAAATTCTGACCAGGCAAAGCAGCTAAGAGTGGTAGAGCTTGGTGAATATATCAGGAGTTTAATTAAGACCTCGCCTCCCTGCTACAAAACACTATGCATTGGAAGTGGGACCACAGTAAATCTAGCATAACCAAAACTAAAAATAAGCTTTTACAGAATAAAGCTGATTTCTCAGAAAATTGAATGCCAACAGAAAAGAGAAAGAATCATTCTTTTTTTTTTTTTTTTTTTTTGTATAAATCCACTCTTTACTTTCTCACCACACATTCTCTCTCCAACCTATTCCATTCAGTATTTTGAAAACTACTCTGGGTAAGGTCACTGTTCGGCAGATAAAATATAATATGCTCACTTTGTTAAAGATGGCACTGCCCACATGGAAGTTTGTTGATATTAATGTGTGTTCTGGAACAGGCTGTAGGCAGGCCAGGTCATTATAGCCTAAGGCTTAGTTTAAAAGTAAGCTCTTCCCCACACCCTTGACTGATTGGATGATGTAGGGTGGTGCACTCTCCTGAGGAATCCCATTATGCCTCAGATGGGTGGCTTTGTATCAGAGACTTTCTTTATGTATAATTGGATTAAAAGTTTGGATTTTCTATGCTATAAACTGGGGTAGTCCGGGAGCTTGCTCTCTCTCTCTCTTTCTCTCTCTGTTCCTGGGTTCCTGAGATTAGTATCAGAGAGGAGAGCAGAGTAAGGCCACGTGGAGGAGGGGAAGAAGCTAAGATGGTGGAGTGATGAGTGAGAAGCCAGTTTGTTAAGAGTTTGTGCTGGAGGAAATGGGGAACAGAGGTGAATAAGTCTGGTGAGCTAGAAACCTTTGATTCTAGGAAACTCGGAGAAGTCAGTAGCTTTGTGAGCACTGAATGTGTGGGTTTTGGAGCCCAGTGTGTGTTTTTGCTTGCCCACCGGGTGCAAGCTAGAATTAAAGCTGATGGCTCACCAGTTTTTGGCTCCTGTGTTTCATTACCGACTGTTCAAATCTAATGCGAACCTGCGTGGGTCAGGCTGCTGTGATAGTGGCCTTGACTACTGGCTTTACAGTCACCTACAACTTCCATCTGACCAAACCCAACGTTAAATACTCCTACTCCATCTTACTACATCTTCACCTGTATGTGACACAGGTCTGCTTTCACTTGGCTTTCAGAGGATTAGCCCTCTGAATGGTTTTCCTACCTTCTTGGTGTCACTGGCTCATATCTTTTCTTCCTGACCTCTAAGCACTCTTTTTTTTTTTTTAATTTTAATGGGTGACACCAATTAATCAGGGTACATATGTTCAAAGAAAACATCTCCAGGTTATCTTATCATTCAATTATGTCTCATACCCATAACCCAAAGTCAAATTGTCCTCTGTCACCTTCTATCTGGAAGGAAAACCAGAAAGAAGAATCATTCTTAAATGGAAAAAAACCAAATCAAGATGTGAAAAAACAGCATTTGCAAGGTCCAGTATATACAAGACTAAACATGAGGATAAGCAGGAGAAGGTGACTGCTAAGCAAGATATTAAGCAGTACCAGAAACAGAGGCAGAGAGAACAGAGGCATTGGAATTAAAGAGTAAGGAATTCAGTAGCTATACAATTATATTAAAAATATGTTCACATATCCAGGAGAAAAATTAAAAGATACAATGGGTAAAAAATTGGGGTCACTGTACACAAATAAAGAGAATAAGAGCAAATTAAATAGAGATTTAAGATCTGGAATACACAAAATCTGAAATAATAAATGTAGGGATGTATATAGTAGTAATTAAACAATAATAATTTAAACATTACAAAGTAAACTATGAATGTGAAAAACAAAAGCAATAAAAGTATTCCAAACTGAGAAAAGAAAGTACTTGAAAAGTGAAAAGAATTAAGAGTGATTCAGTAACCTGTGGGATGTTATTTGGTGGTCTGACTTAACAAATGATCTTTGAATCACTATGTTCCTGTTAGTTTAATAGTAGTAGTAATATGCTTGAATAACCTCACAGTAGGTGCTATAGGTTGTCTAGTTTATTTGTTGTTTTTTTTTTTTTAAATGAGAGAAGTGGAGGCAAAGAGATAGACTCCCACATGTGCCCCGATCACGATCCATCCAGCAAGCACATTATCAGGCTATATTCTGCTCATCTGGGGCCGCTATTCTGTCGCTCTGCAACTAAGCCATTTTAGTGCTTGAGGCATGGTCATAGCCATCCTCACCAACTGGGGCCAACTTACTTGAACCATTTCAAGCTATGGCTGCAGGAGGGAAAGAGAGAATGAGAGAGAGAGAGATGCAGAGGGGGAGGAGTGGAGAAGCAGATGGTCATTTCTCCAGACTGGGAATCAAACTTAGTATTTCCACACATCAGGCCAATGCTCTATCACTGAGCCACCTGGCCAGGGCCTAGTGCCCAGTTTAAAATATGAAAATATGTATAACACAAATTTCACTTATGTTTCAAATCATAAGAAAGTGGTTTAAAGAGTTCTGCCTGACATGAAGACAGTAGAAAGAATTCACGTCAGCCACTGGGTGAAGAGTTATTTAGACATATGAATTGCACAGTTCTAGAGTTTTCAAACTCTGACTATATCATTTAATAAGAATTTATTTGAATATCTTAATGTATAAAATCCTTAATTTTGTCACACAGCAGGAGATATATCTGCCTGTATATGTGTATTGTCTACTAGATACGTGTGTTTTACTTTAAAATATCAAAAGTAAGCAGATTAAATAATTACCATTGATTTTTTAAACCTTATCAATACATGGATAACTATTGGAATTTCCCCACAATTAAGAGCCATTTTTCCTTTTTCTTTCTTTCTTTCTTTCTTTCTTTCTTTCTTTCTTTCTTTCTTTCTTTCTTTTTCTTTCTTTCTTCTTTCTTTCTTTCTTCTTTCTTTCTTTCTTCTTTCTTTCTTTCTTTTCTTTCTTTCTTTCTTTTTCTTTCTTTCTTCTTTCTTTCTTTCTTTCTTCTTTCTTTCTTTCTTCTTTCTTTCTTTCTTTTCTTTCTTTCTTTCTTCTTTCTTTCTTCTTTCTTTCTTTCTTTCTTTTCTTGGTTTCTTTCTTTTCTTGGTTTCTTTCTTTCTTCTTTCTGTTTTTCTTTCTCTCTCTTCTTTTCTTTCTTTCTTTTATTCTTTCTCTCTTTCTAGGGAAGAGGCTGGGAAACAGTAAGGCAAACTCCCACATGTGCCCAATCAGGATTCGTCTGACAACCCCATTTAAGGCCAATGCTCGAGTTCAAAGCTATTTTTAGTGCCTGAGACTGTGTGTGCCCCATGGAGCAATCCACAGTTCCTGGGCCATGCTCGGACCAACTGACTCACTGGCTATGGGAGGGGAACAGTGAGAGAAGAGGGGGAGAGAAGCAAATGGTTTCTTCTCTTATGTACCCTCGCGAGGAATCAAACCCGCGATGTCCATACACCAGGCCGATGCTCTATCCACTGAGCCACTGACTAGAGCCCATTTTTACTTTCATACATGATTAAAACATTGTTATTTAAAATAATTATCAGTTTTGTCAACTGTCTTAAATATCAGTTTTAAATTTCATAAACTTCAAAAACATTTTTCCTTTCACATTTGTTTTGCTAAGCTAAAGTACCTCAGAGAAATATTATGTTTTAATTATGTTTTATGTATAATCTTTCAAAATATATTTTCATTGTTTGATATTTGATTACTGAATTTAAAATTTTCAATTAGTATACTTCTGCAATTCTAAAAATTGTTAGAAAAGAAAGATAACTGACATTTATCATTGCCTACCTTATGTCAGACATTGTACTTGAGTACTAAACTAACTCTGGAGGGTGATGTTATTATTACCATCTTTCTAGCTAGAATGGTTGAATAGAGACAAGAAGCCAAAAAGTGACAAAATCAGAATATAAATTCTAAGGGTCATATTCTTACCTCTGGAATAGTTTTTCAGTAGGGAAATAGAAAGCCATAGGTGACTTTACCTCAACGTTTTACAATTGTTATTAAATCTTGCTATATTTGTTATATGCAGTTAAATCTTTTAATTGGGTTATTCTTGTCTGTGCTACTACTTAGGACAGTGGTTCTTAAAGTGTGTGCCAGGGCACACTGGTGCTCCCTAGAAGATTTTCAGGTGCGCCATATGGTATTCCAGAGAAATATGTGCCCGTTAGGGACAAAAAAAACCAACAGGGTTTTTGGAGTTTAGATTTTTGGAGGACAGAGGTGTGGAAAATTGGCTGTAAGCTGACAGTGTGCCCAACCCCCCACCTCACTTGCCTGATTAGGTTGCAAAAGGCTATTAAGCTGCAGTGCTGGATTGTTTACACTACCCCCATGTTCCAGGGAAAGACTGAAGGTGAGTTTCTTCTATCCTTTGTTTGGTGTCAAGTTAAGATGATATGTATGGTGGGGATTTTCTGCACTTGGTAAAATTCTTGGGTTGCCTTGGAAACATGATCAAAGATCTCATTGAGTTGCTAATGGCCCACTTTGTCTTATTAAAAAGCAATATGTGGTTTTTGGGCACACTTTGTTCTTGCCAGCAGCAATTACAAGGCCCTCCAGAATCCGTATTTTCTTAATTTTGTGTATTTTCTTAGTTCTGCACTGTTCTCACCCGGGACCTGGAATTACTAGCTCTGCTAGTTTGTGGCATGTTCCCAGATATAAAAATAAATATAGTTACTCTACTATACAATTTCATTACAGAAATACTGTTCTTTTTGTTAACACATCATTATTATATTTATTATTAACACATCATTATATTATTTTCAGATAAATACACCCAAATAAAATGGATAGATTTCTCAAAAAGAAGCATGATATTAAAGAATCCGATGCTGGAAGTGAGCAAAAGTAAAGTGTAAATAAAATAGGACTTGAAGGCTGATGGGCAGGATTTAATTATAGCATTTTCCATTACTTAACACTGAACAATATGATTGGAAGAGAAACCTATTCACGGAAGCTTCAAGTGATTTTGGTTTAACATTAACAGAAGAAGAAGAACTGGCAGCTATATCCACTGATAGTGGATTGATGATTAAACATAAGGAATTGTCTCTTGAAGCCTTTTGCATTTCTATAAAAGAAGAATATGTGGCAATATCTAAAAAAGCTTTGAACATTTTACTACAATTTTCAACATCCTAATAATGTAAATTATGATTTTCTACCCTCAGCACAATTAAAAGTAAAAAGAGAGAAATTCTTCAATGTATTGATGAGGAAATGAGAGTTTGTTTTTCAAATATATGTCCAAATATTGAAGAAATCGCTAGGACATATCAGGCTCATATTTCTCATAAATACAAGAATGAAAAAACCACATTTGTGCTGGGACCTGCCAAATTTACTAGATCTTACTAAGAATGAAATATATATATATATATATATATATATATATATATATATATATATATATACACATATACATATATATATACGTATATATGTATATATACGTATATATATAACTTTTTGTCATTACTTTATTTTTAACCCCTTTTTTATGAATTCTAAAAAGCATAACTTAAAAAATGTAACATAAAAATGTTTTTAATGTCAGAATAAATTTAATTTTGTCATATTTATTTTTTTAATTACCATAAAAGCACGCTTGGACTTTATATTATTTTCTTTAATATTTGACTTAATTATTATAACATATTTCTCAGAAATGTGTATATAGTGCACCTATAATTATTTGTAGGATTTATAACTGGGCCCCGACTTCAAAACATTTGAGAACCACTGATTTAGGGGATTATTGTGACTTTATATTTTTCTCAAACTAATTTTTTAGATAAATATATACCCTTTATTGCATTTTTTGGTATTCATTTTCTCCATGATAACTTTTAAAATCACTAAGTTCAGAGCCATACAGGGAATAAAACTTTATAGCACTAGATAGTTGAAAACTTAGATTTAGCTCAAAGTAATAAAGTCAGTGTTAATTAAAAATTAACACGTAGGTCAACATTTGTAGTTATTTTTCAAAGGCACAAAGAATGTTTTACGTAACAGCTACGAAAAAGTATTCAGAAAATTTTCTTACATATTTGTCTTTTTCTTCTATTTTTCTTATAATATTTCAGGAATCAAAAGAAATTTCTAATGGTGCATTTCTTAATAATGAACCACTAATAATGCATTTTTATTTGCTTACTCTTAGTTTATGATGTGGTAAAATATATATTGCTTCAACAACCCCCCCCCCAAAGAAAACGTGGACAAGTTCGAAGGCAAAACTAAATGAAAAGGTATTCAATCAACTACAAAATCTGAATTGGTGGGTACAAAACACTAGCAGCTACAATACCCAAGTGATACTAGCTATGGCTCAGAAAAAGTAGAGAATCAATGTGTTCACTGCCACTTAAAAAGGAAGAAGCACCTCCAGCAGTATAAAAATGGCCATGGCAGGGACCAGCTGATCTCGACCACCAGACTATTTCCACCTTTAGTCACCTCAGATAAAAGTAATAAGAATTTCAGTATTGTGGTTGTTGTCTTTATCCTCAACCATATCGACTCTCCTCGCCTGTCCAGAATGGTCATCAAGTACAGAAAAGCATAGGTGACCCTAGCTGACTTTATGTTTCAGTGGATGTATGTGTTTTCTTCTCCTTTAGCTGTCTTGTTTATAACCTCTTATTTCTAAACAGAACAGGAAATAAATATCTAACTACATCTTTCATCTTTTTTCTTTTTGCTTCAAAGAAAAAATTTGCTCTAACTCTACAGCATCCAGAAGTAAAGCCACCTTGAGCTGCTTTGAAAGGTAAACCATCTGTTTATTTCTGTATCATGACTGTGTTTTGGATTGCTAATCAGAATGAGTGACTTGAGGACTATGCTCCACAGCACAAGAGAGCTGTGGTCACCAGAAAAGGCAGGCAAGTGCCTAGACTTAGAAGAATTCAAAAAGAAAATATGGAAGGTTTGGGAGATAAAGCTCCACCCACAAAATAACACAGAATTTCTTGTTTAAAATAAATAGTCGGCTTGTTTTCTTAGTATTGAGTTCTGAAAGTTGTTAATATACCTGTATAAAAACTTAACTGTCAGAGATATAGTTGGTAAATATTTTTTTTCCAGTCAGTGGCTTGCATTTTCATTCTTCTATAGTAACACTCAAGAAGCAGAAGTTTTAAATACAGAAGAATTTCAGGTACTATATTTAATTATCATGATTTATGCGTTATGTATGTTTTAGAATGTTTATATAGAAATGGAAGTGATTTTTATATTGATTCTTATATCCTTCAGATTTGCCTATAGCATTTCCCAGCTTTTGTAGAATATTCTGTATAGATTTGTCTGCATAGATGAGCAGTTTCATTTCTTGCTTTCTAATGTGAACACTATTTTTCTCTTGCTTGATAACACTTGCTATAACCTCTTGAGGAATGTGAAAATGAAGTGATGAGAGTAGATATCCTTACATTATACACAATATTAGAAAAACTGCAGTGTTTCACCATTATGTTCAAACAGATTTTGCTTCATGTACTCAATGTTTATTTAATAAGTAAAAAATGTGCAAGATTTTTAAGTCCACTTTGTAATTATTAAATCCTTTTATCTCTCATAATGTACTCTGCTCTGAAATCTACTTGATCTGACATTAATATGGCCATTCTATCTTTATTCAGTTAGTGTTAGTATGGTATATCTTTTTGTATTCCTTACTTTAACCCATTCTTTAACAACCTCAAATTTCTGTCATCCATATGAAGTATTTTCACTTTAAATATTTAATTATTGATATTTTGGGGTTTAACCATAACAAATCATTATTTTTTAATGTTTGATGTTATCTTTATTTCTTATTCTTTTGACTACTTATAATATATATTTTATCTTTTATGTTACTTTTTAGCTATATTTTTTTTGTGTGATTACTTTCTAGTTTATAGTATATTTAAGTAATTTATTTTCATGTGATAGTATACCACTTCATGTGACTCTTAAACAACACAGTCTGAACTGCACAAATCCATTTATATACTGATATATTTAAAATAAATATACAGTTGCCCCCTCTGTATCTCTGGGCTTGGCCTCTATTGATTTTACCACCTGAGGATGGAAGACAGTGTTTGCAGTCTGTGGTTGGGAATCTGGAAAAACGGGGGGCAGACTGCATGCATTGTTTTATGCCATTTTATGTCGGGGACCTGAGTATCTGCAGATGTTAATATTTACAGTGATCCTGGAAGCAATCCTTGGCAGATACCGAGGAATGACTATAGTTAAACTTTGGGGAAGTCAAAATATATTCATGAAATTTTGACTGCATGGGAGTTTGTGACTTTAACTCCCACATTGTTCAAGGATCAAGCGTAGAGTATAATTTTATTTTCTCCTTGCATTTTTCCTATTGTTAGCTTACATTTTACTGCAAGATATGTTATAAAAATAATCTTTTATTATTTTCTACTGTAAGATCTATTAATTTTGTACAATGTATATTTATGTTCACCCACATGGTTACTATTTCCTTAGCTTTTCACATTTTTGTGCAGATTTAGATGTTTATCAGGTATGACTTTTTTACTGCCTGAAAGACTTCCTTTATCATTTCTTTGAGTGTAGTTTTGTTGCTGATGAATTTTTTTGTTTTATGTATGTGTAAAAAAGATTTTGTCTTTTCAGCTTGAAATATATTTTAAATGGTCACAATATTCTAATTTGACAGATTTTTCATGTGAAGTCTTGCATTGTCTTTGAAGAAAAGTCTGCTGATATTATTTTCTCCTAGTAAGTAATGTATCTTTTGTTTCCTGATTATTTTTAAGATTTTTCTCTTTAATTACTCATTTAGCAATTTGATAATGAAGCAACTTGATATACTTTGTGTTTATTGTATTGGGGTTTATTGACTTCCTTGGTTTTGTTATATTTAGAAAAATATTCTACTGTTATTTTTACATGTTATTTTCCCTCTCTTCCTTTCCCGTCAATTCTTCCATTGTTTTTTACTTAAATTACATATACAAAGTGGGGAAAATTAGGTTTAAAGTTGTGAGTATGCTAAACACAAAGCTCATTCTTGTATTATTAATTATTGTATTTTTTAATATGAAATATTATAACCTTTCTTTTGCCCCACCATGTATATTACAGATCACTGATGGTTCTTTCATTTACTTAAATTTGTTTTCCTTTTTATTCTGTGTCTCATTTGGATATTTCTTTTGTTTAGTCTTCAAGTTCACTAATCTTATGTAGGGTTTTTAATATTCTATTAATTTTTCAATGCAATCATTGTTTTTTTCATCTTTAGAAGTTTAATTAACGTTTCTCAAAATTATTCTTTTCTCTATTTAGCATACCTAGTCTTCCCTATACTTTCTGAACATACAGAGATGTAAAGATTTATAAATGTTTAATATCTTTGTCTACTAGTTCTATTATGTGTGTCATTTTCAGTATGATTCAATGGATGTAATTTTATCTTTATTATAGGTCAATTTTTTTATTTATTTGCATGACTGGTAATTTGTGTGTGTGTGCACACGCACACACGTGTGTGTGTGTGCACACGTGTGTGTGTGTGTGACAGAGAGTGAGACAGAGAGAGGGACAGTTAGGGACAGAGAGACAGGAAGGGAGAGAGATGAGAAGCATCAACTCCTCATTGTGGCAACTTAGTTGTTCATTGATTGCTTTCTCATATGTATCTTGACTGGAGGGCTACAGCAGACCAAATGACCCTTTGCTCAAGCCAGTGACCTTGGGTTCAAGCTGATGTGCTACGCTCAAACCAGATGAGCCTACACTCAAGCTGGCGACCTCAGATTTTTGAACCTGAGTCCTCTGCATTCCAGCCCAATACTCTATCTACTGTGCCATCCCCTGGTCAGGCATGACTGGTAATATTTTATTGCATACTAGACATTGTATATTTTACCTGTTTGTTTGAATATTTTAAAATACATTATTTATTATTATCCCCATTTGTATACTTGAGACATTCTGGTACACATTTAGGTTATTAGGCAACAGTCTCTTACTCTTGAGTGTAGACTTTAAGCCTTTTTGAAGGGACTCAGAGCTACTAGCAGTCTGTGGCAAATTTTGTCCCACCAAATAAAGTATACTCTTGTAATTATCACCCAATGTTATGTGTACTATATGAACTTTTTACTATGGATGTTGGGGACACTAGTTACTAGCCCTGTGTAGGTTCTAGGAAGCTCTCCCTATACAAATTTTTGTATATTTATTTACTGCCTCCATTTCCTCATATACATGTACTCATTTAAATATCAAGGGGAACCTTCCACAGAACTCTGAGATCCTTTTACTACATTTTTTGTACAATATTTTGCCCTAAGAACACTTGCCATATTGTTCTTTCTGGGACCCAAATTTGTTCTCTGCAACTTAGAGAAACTTTAATGTTTTGCTTCACTCTTTCTTTCTATGATGCATCCTGGATACTTTCTTAAGGAAGAGAGCTGAACCAATTCTTGGGCTCACATTTTTTCCTTCTAAAGGGGTCAATGTCCTACAGTGTCTATAGTTTAAATTTTGAAAAAAGATAGTTCTATTATACTTTGTCCAGTTTTCTCACTTTTCAGAGGGGAGGGATTCCAATGCCTATTAATTTGTCTTGGCTGAAAATGGAAATTCTTTGTTCTCTACAGTTACTCTGTGTATCTTGATGGGAGAAAATGGAGACATACAAAAAGTATGTGTCAAA
Source organism: Rhynchonycteris naso (assembly GCA_037038555.1). Classification (NCBI taxonomy): domain Eukaryota; kingdom Metazoa; phylum Chordata; class Mammalia; order Chiroptera; family Emballonuridae; genus Rhynchonycteris; species Rhynchonycteris naso. The sequence goes on from CM072996.1 coordinate 67,983,917, forward strand.
AACCCTTCCTCCCAGAATTTATTTTTCCATTCCCCTTCAAGATGATTAGCTTTTGTGGACCTGTCTAATCGGTATACTACTTTTTTCATACTTTGTACACTATAATCAATTACAAAGTTCAAAGTTTGACTTATTTTATTTTTTCCACAGTCAGTAATAGAATGCATTAATATTTACACATCCTCATAAGAACCATCTAGACTTTATTGTTACTTTCCTGCTCTGTCTAGTTTATGAGGTTATTCTGGCCAGAAGAGTATTTGCAATTTTAAAATATGTGCATCAGCAAAATGTAGTTTGTTTAGAAATTACCCACATCTTGGTATTGCTTTCTATATTTTCCATATTGAAACATATACTTTATTAATTTCTTCTTCATTTTATGGTGTTATTATTGGCTTGATAACCATTAAATAATGTTTTATGTAATAGCAAACAGGACTTTATGGTCTTTCTCTTTTATCTTTGATTTTAATTAAGAATGCTACATAAATTTGTAATTATAAAAAGTAGAATTATTTTCTTTTTCTACTTTAGTGGAGGACAGAGTTTCTTCAGAGCAACATCATTTTTTGATATATAAGAGAAAATAATAATGGCTATGACCAGTGTTAATTGCTATAGAACAGTTCACTTTTTCTAGTACACAGTTAATTTCACAGCCATCTCAATTTAGAAATTTACAAGTAGAGTTTCTAAATTATATTAGCAAAGTTTAGTCACAATTCAAATTGCTAATGCTAAACAAGGAAAATATTTCAGTAGTGTCTTGTTTATTCTGTTAGCTTCACTTCATAAAATAACATTGTAAAGATCACTAAATTCAACAATGTGTGTTAGAGCATTTAGATAGCTAAAATAAACTAAAAATAGAAACTATATTATAGTCTTTCCATTATATAAGATTACCTTCTTATTTAAACAAACTTGCAACATAATAATCTTCACAAGCAGGTATGCACATTGAAAAGATTTTAATGATGTGGTCAATTAACACTACAAAGCTGATTATATTTTGTATAAATGCTCCATTTTCTAGTTTTTCAAGGAACATAGTTTAATCCTTCTATTTTAGTAAATAAGCATAATTTATTTAAACAAATGAATATACAATGTAAATATCATAATGAAAAAACTAATTAAGAACAAGTGCTCCTAGCTTAAATTAATTTTATACATAAAGTTTTTTGTTAAATCTGAAAATGTTTTTAAATTGCGTTAGTCCTTATATGCACACACACACACACACACACACACACACACACACACATCTTCAATAGAAGGTGAAAGCTAAGTTTAAATGGTTAGAAAGGAATATTTAAATAGGATATTGATGATCTTCAATAATTATAGAAAATGGACCACTAAAAACTACGTAAAGGGCCATAACTGCATTAAATCACAGCCTTAGAGAATATTAACCAGTTTAGAACTTACTCAATTACTTAACTCTAATGTGTATAGTAATTTAACTTTCCTTGATTTATATAATCATCTAAAATAGAAAAAAATACAAAAGGAAACAAATACTAAATAATATATTCACAAGAAAGAGACAAAGGATCTATATCCATTCTTCATGCTGTACTTAGGCAAATACATGTAATATTTATTCTTTTGTTCATTCAATTTATGCTACACATACCCCAAACACTTGGAATATTCCAATTGCTAAAGAAATAATTTCTGCTTTCCCGAATCATTCAGTTTAATGAAGGAGACAGTAAATATATGAAGTAAATTAAACTGATATGCTCAGAGATAGATAATAAATGGTAAAATTAGATAACAAGCAATGTATAACTCCAAACTTAAATTATTTACTGAATATGTTATGAAAAAAAAAAATATATATATATATATATATATATATATATATATATATATGCTTATTCTTCAGTGGTACGCTAATTTAGCATTTTTTGACAAATTTTTGTTAATTCAAGAAATTTTGCTATATGCTATCAAAATACATTAAATTAAATTTTCATTAAATTAAATTTAAAATATATATATATATATATATATCTTTTTTCTCACAGTATAATTTACTATAAAAGGAAAGCAAACTGTCAAAATAGTTTCATATTTTTCATCAAATTATTTTTCTAAAGATTCAGAAAGAATTGTTGGCTAAAATGCATTATTTTTCATTGATGAGGGCCTCCTTGTGGATTTACATGTGAATCTTGCAAATATTAGTATTGCTACAAAGTTTATGTGGAAGTCACTAAATCAATTCTTTTGTATTCATTATGTAGGTAAACCATAAGCTCTCCATTTAGTAAAATAATCCACATATTTGGTCATAGAGTCAGAAATAGGGACTGGGTTTATTAATCATTTGTGTGAAGACCCCTTTTCTTCAATCTATGTTCTGAATTACTACATTTGAAACATTTAATTTACCTGTTTAGAATGTATGATTAATAAGGTAAAGTCACAGGTTCAATATTGATATATTCAGTTAGGCTTACTTGAGAGAGAGAGAGTGAGAGAGCACCTGGCCATGGATTTTATCATATCCAGAGAATGTTCTAAGCATTCAGGTATTGACTAACATCAAGGGAGAAATGCATAAAGCAAATTGTCTATAACACTGGACAGATTCCAAGCAGAGTAATCCTTCTGCTGTGGGTACAGTATCAATTTTCTACACAAGTGATAATATATTTCCCAGAGTTTTGTAAAGAATATCTTCAATTCTTCCATTGCAGGAAAAACAGGTTTTCTCTGACTCATCATTTATGAAACACTTTTTTTTTTTTTTTTAAGAGGAGACACAGAGTGAGAGAGAGAGAGAGAGAGAGAGAGAGAGAGAGAGAGAGAGAAACGGGGGGAGGAGCTGGAAGCATCAACTCCCATATGTGCCTTGACCAGACCAGTGCAGGGTTTTGAACTGGCGACCTCAGTGTTCTGACTCATCATTTAAAAGCTGATATTATCCTTAAAAATTCGCCTTTCCCTTTAGATCAGGGGTTCCCAAACTTTTTACACAGGGGGCCAGTTCACTGTCCCTCAGACCGTTGGAGGGCCAGACTATAAAAAAAACTATGAACAAATCCCTATGCACACTGCACATATCTTATTTTAAAGTAAAAAAACAAAACGGGAACAAATACAATATTTAAAATAAAGAACAAGTAAATTTAAATCAACAAACTGACCAGTATTTCAATGGGAACTATGGGTGCGGTTGCATCCTGTGCTCCTCTCACTGACTACCAATGAAAGAGGTGCCCCTTCCGGAAGTGCGGCAGGGGCCAGATAAATGGCCTCAGGGTGCCACATGCGACCCATAGGCCGTAGTTTGGGGACCCCTGCTTTAGATAGACATATTTTTGCTAACCCATCTAGAAAATAGTGACACAGGCCATTTTCTCATAAGGTCAGCAACAAACACTTAATATCCCGAACTCAGAAAAATGTCAATATCCCTTTTGGCTACTAAAATATAATTTTAATATTTACTACTTCAATTTTTAGCATTTTTTTATCCTTATGCATCATGTAAATAGGCTTATAAATATACATAAATTTATAGATTTTTGTTATATACATATTTGTTTTTTTATCTGCATTACAGGGTACCCTTTATATTTTTTACATATTAATATAATTTGTATTTTTTTCTTACTTCTTTAAAGGGCTTATAAGTAGTCAAATTAATTTACAGATATCTGCTTATATTATTTTCTCAGAAGACTACAGATTATCTTTAAATTAAAAAGCAGATTATTTTTATTTTTTAATTACACTTGCCATTTGATATTATTTTCCATAAATATTTATGCATACAGCACAGTGGTTAAAATTTTTATATGTAATATACAAAGTGATTCTCCCAATAATTCAAGTACCCACAGGGGACAATACATAGTTATTACAATACTATTGACTATATTTCCTATGCTGAACTTGACCTTCCCATGATTATTTTGTAACTGCCAGTTTGTACATTTCAATCCCTTCAAGCAGAGCCATTCTAGCACCTGAGCAGGAGGCCATGGAGCCATCCTCAGCACCTGGGCCAACTTTGCTCCAGTGGAGCCTTGGCTGTGAGAGGGAAAGAGAGAGATAGAGAGAATGGAGAGAGGAAAGGGTGGAGGAGACAGGAGCTTCTCCTATGTGTCCTGGCTGGGTATTGAACCCAGGACTTCCACACACCAGGCTGACGCTCTATCACTAAGCCAATTGGCCAGAGCAGGGGTGCATAAACTTTTTGAAATTGGTGTTTTAAATTTTTTTGAATATGTATCCAGAAGGTGAATCTCTGGGCAATAAGATAGTGCTATTTTAAATTTTTGAGGACCTTCATAATGTTTTTCATAGTGGCTGCGCCAATCAACATTCCCAAAAGTGCACAAGGGTTTTCTTTTCTTCATATCTTTGCCAGCACTTGTTTGTTGATTTATTGATGATAGCCATCCTGACAGATGTGATATCTCCTTGTGATTTTTAAAATAATTTTTTTATTTTTTAATTATAGTTAACATATGGTATATTAGCTTCAGAAGTACTCCCCAGTGATTAGACATTATACAACTTACTAAGTGATTATCCCAATAAATCTCATATTCATCTGATACCTACATATTATGGTATTATTATTAGAATATTATTGGCTCTATACCCTATGTTGTACTTTACATCACCATGACTAATCTATAACAAACAATCTGTACTTGTTAACTGGTTTACCTTTATCACCTATTCTCTCAATCTTCCCAACTGGAAACTGTCAAAATGTTCTCTATATCTATGGGTCTCTTCTGTTCTGCTCATTTGTTTGTTTTCTTTAGATTCAATAGTTGATAGATATGTATTTATTGCCATATTATTGTTCATATTTTTAATCATTTTTCTTTCTTAAAGAAGACCATTTAATATTTTATGTAATACCAGTTTGGTGGTAATGGACTCCTTTACCTTTTTCTCATCTGGGAAGCAGTTTATATGCCCTTCAATTCTAAATGATAGCTCTGCCGGGTGAATTAATCTTGGTTGTAGGTCCTTGCTTTTTATCATTTCGAATAGTTTTTCCCACTCCCTTGTGGCCTGCAATGTTTCTGTTGAGAAATCAGCAGTTTTATGGCAGCTTCCTTATAGATAACTGCTCTTTTCTTGCTGCTTTTAAGATTCTACCTTGATCTTTGATCCTTGGCATTTTAATTATGATACGTCTTTGTGCCTTTGTGTTGTGGGCCTCTGTGGGTTTATCTTGTTTGTGACTGTTTGTGCTTCCTAGACTCGTATATCTATTTCCTTGAAAATTTTTCTTTTTTTTTTTTTTTTTACAGGGACAAAGAGAGAGTCAGAGAGAAGGATAGATAGAGACAGACAGACAGACAGGAACGCAGAGAGATGAGAAGCATCAATCATCAGTTTTTTGTTGTGACACCTTAGTTGTTCATTGATTGCTTTCTCACATATGCCTTGACTGTGGGCCTTCAGCAGACTGAGTAACCCCTTGCTGGAGCCAGCAACCTTGGATCCAAGCTGGTGAGCCTATATATATATAATCTTTTCAGTTTCTTGCTCTCTCTCCTTACAGCACATGATAATGTGAATGTTGCTACACTTGAAGTTGTTTCAGAGTCTCCTTACACTATATTATTTGCTTGTTTCTGTTTTCTGTGTTCTGATTGGGTGTTTTTTGCATTTTTATATTTCAAGTTGCTGATTTGATTCTTGGATTTATCTTTAAAAAGCTAAATCAAGGTAAAGACCTTGATTCCCTATAAACTACTCTTTATTTCTGTTAGAGCATCCTTTGTTTCTGACTGGTCCTTTTTTTATGGTTTCTGTGTTTTTTATTTTTATATTTTCATGATGTTGAGATTCTCAGTAGTTCCTTGAGCATACTTTTAAACATTTTTTAAAAACTCTGTCTCTAGTAGTTTGCTTGCTTCTATTTTATTTAGTTCTTTTTCTGGAGATATCTTCTGTTCCTTTATTTGAGATCTGTTTGTTTTGTTTTGTTTTTTGTCTCCACAATTTGCCTGCTTACCTTTGTTTGTTTCTATGTATTAGATAGAACTTCTAGGTCTCTAAGACTTGGTTACATGGCCTTATATAGCTGGCAGATGTCCTGTAGCGCCCAATGGTGCAGCATCCTCAGTCACCCAAGCTGGGCACTCCAGGTGCACCCCTGTGTGGGCTGTGTGCACTGTCGCGTTGTAGTTGAGACTTGACTACTCTTAGCATCACTGGGAGAGATTCACCACCAGGCCAATTAAGTGACAGTGTGGACTGGCTTTAACTACAGCAGAGGAGGTGCTGTGTAGTTCATTCATAGGAAACCCTATGAAGAAGGAACTGCTTCAGTGGGGTTTTGGTCTTCTCCAAGTATGCCCCTTGAGTGTGTTGCTTGTGGAGGTGATAGGGTTGTATCCTGGCATGGTCTAAAGCGGTTCATTGGTTGCAATGGTTGCAATGGCTCTGGGGCCTCCTAGGAGATGAAAGGTCAGTCACTATGTCTGCCATGCCTGGGGCTACCTGTAAGGAGTTCTGTGGATGGCTGTGAATTGTGCTAAACTTGGAAGTGCCTATGAAAGGCCAATCTGTGAATCAAGGTGAGCTGCTGCTAGTTCTGGGCCTGGGCTTCTTAGAGAGAGGTAACGGGTATGCAAAGGCAATATGTTGCTTGTTTAGATGAAGAGATTTTAGGAAAGTTTAAAGCATGAGGTAAGAGAGGACATTTGTATGGAAAACCCACTGGAAGCAACTTGGGTGTGCCTGGAAGTTAGGTGGGACAGGGTCTTAGGGAATCACCAGGTCTGGTTGAACATTATGAGCCAGACTGATGGAGAGTTAGATATGGTACTGTTTGTCAGCAGTGTGAGCAGGGTTGTGGTGTGGGTTACCTCAAAAAAAGAAAGGAACAATAGCCTCAGCCAGTCCTTTTGTCTGGCTGAAAACTGCCCACGCAGTTCCTGTACTGATGCCAGATAATTCAGTTACTCCCCATACATCCTTGGTTCTTTTCAAACTGCTGCCACAGCACTGGTGATCAGAGGGAGTAAGTATCATATGTCCATGTGCCGACACTTTAAGAAGTGTGTGGGACTCAGGCAGCCTTACCTCTGACTTAACCAGAATTCCCACTGGATTTTACAGCCAGAAATTATGTGGACTTCTTTTCCTGGCCCTGGAACAATGGGTTGAGAAGCTTAGCATGAGGCTTGGATACCTTGCTGCTTAGGGGAGATCTTTTCAGTTAAGATACTCCTCCTGACCTTAAACCACTACACATGGGTGTGAGACCTGGCAACCACTTTAAACTGTCTCCATAGTTTTTATTTTTATTTTTTGCCGCTTTAAGAATGTCATATTAATTTTGTAGAAATCACTAAACTATTCTTCACAGTGAATATATTGTTATTTTCATTCCCACCAGTAATAAACGAGAGTTCCTTTTTTCCACATCCTTGCAAACATTTGGTGTTGTCCTTGTTCTGGATTTTGGCCATTCTACTAGGTGTGGTATAGTATTTCATTGTTGTTTAATTTGCATTTCCCTGATGACATGATGTAGAACATCTTTTCATATGGTTGTTTTCCATTTGTACATCTTCTTTGGTGATATCTTCAGTCCACATTTTAATCTGTTTTTTTTTTTCATCTTCTTATTGCTGAGTTTTTAAAACTATTTTGCATCTTTTGAACATTTTACCTTTTCTAAAACAAAATTGATTAAATAATACAATGTAGATGTAAGGTGTTTACAATTTATAAAACATTATATGAAGTCAAGAAATTGCATAGGAATATAGAATAACAAAAGATTATTCAGAGGTGATTATGTTCTTTAAAAAATATTAGTATTATAAAGCATGATTTATTATAGGGTTCCAGTAAATGGTGATCACCTAGAATGTTTTTGAAAATCTGTATTATTTCCAAAATCTAATATTCCTTTTTAACACAAACTTTCATTATATAAACTGATGCAGAAACTCTTTTATAAAATGATATAAAGTCTTATTTTTATTCTCATATATATATTTTATTTATTTTTATTTTTATTTTATTCATTTTTTAGAGAGGAGACACAGAGTGAGAAAGAGAAAGAGAGAAAGGGGGGAGGAGCTCGAAGCATCAACTCCCATATGTGCCTTGACCGGACCAGTGCAGGGTTTTGAACTGGTGACCTCAGTGTTCCCAGGTCAACACTATATCCACTGCGCCACCACAGGTCAGGCTCTCATATATTTTAAATCATACCATCTAGATAGTTACCTTGAGTTTTCCTTTTTGCTATTTATTCTAAAGCTTTGTATAGTAAAAACCCTTTTATAATCTACTAAATTAAATTTTCTGAGTAACCAAGCCAATTGATTAGTTCTAAAGATGCTAATACATATATTATAAATGTTGGCTTTGTCTTTACTGAGCTATTTAATTAAGTCACAATCTAAGTGTTAAGAAGTTTGGTCATTTTTTTTACCCTGGTATTTTAATGATCCATCCTTACCTAATGTGCCAGACTGAATTTTCAGTTGATCTAGTTCTGTCATTAACTTTGCCAAAATCACTGACTCAGCCATTTTCATTTCAGTGTTTGTGATCACGTATTCAAGTTTAGAGTGCTTAAACTTTCCCAACTCTTAGGTTGTGGGGAAGGACTATTACTGTCTCTAGTCATAACCTAATTCCTCCTGTTCATGACAGGGTCTGTTGCCTGTTTTAGACCTTCTCTTTTCATCTAGGCCTGTAGGTGTTTCTTATTTGGGTGCCATTTCTGACACTTCTTTTCCCTTCAGGGTATGATTTTAAATGGAAGTGATGATTTTTCAAACTTTTCTGCTAAGTGGTGCCTGTCATGTACATGCCTAATACCATCCATTTTGTGGCTTATGACATTTTTGGGAAAAATAAAAATTACAATTTGTACAGAAATTAATTCAGACCTTTGTCAGTGATTTTTTTTTTTTTTTTTTTTTTTTACTTAGGGTACAATAGGACCATTAGAGAGGGCAAATACTAAGGAGAAGGCAATTAATATTTATTGAGAATCTAATATGTGCAAGGTGTCATATAAAGCATTTATATACATTAATACATTTAAACCCTAAGCTAGACCATTTAGGTAAGTATTTTCCCCCCATTTTATAGGCTAGAAAAGAAAAGCTCTTAACTTTCTCATAGCAATGTTGTTAATAAATGTTGGAGCTTGTATTAATCCCAGGTTTATCTGATTCCCTTATAATAAGTTCTGTTGCCTATCTTCATCCATAGATAATCTAGATTTTTCTAGTGGCTTTAATTATATGTCAAGCAATAAATTGGATATATTTTAAAGTATATCAAGTGATAACTTTGTAACATGAATAGGCCTTTGAAATTACCACTATATCAAAAAACCAAAAAAAAAAAGAACAAGTTTATCTCGCTTTCCAAAGTCCAATAAGCCTGTAGTGGTAACTTATTGTGGTGTTAAATTTGCATTTCCATGATGATTAATGACATTAAAATTTTTTTCATGTGCTTATTTCCATTTATCTCTGCATCTTCTTTGGTAAAGTGTCTGTTTTAATATTTTGGTCAGTTATTTATTAAGATAGGTGTTTTCTTATTATTGAATTTGAAGATTGTTCATACATTCAGGCTACCTAACCTTTTAAAGATATGTAAATTGCACATATTTTCTCCTAATCTATAGCTTGATTTTTTTATTTATCTCACCAGTGTCTTTTAAATAGTAGAAGTTGTTAATTTGGATAAAGTACAGTTTATTGTCATCTATTCGTCTCTCTCCACACTAATAACTAATTGTCTGGATTACTATTGCTTTCTAATGTCTTAAAACAAAGTAATAATTGACTTTCAACTTTGTTCTTTTTAAAATTTGTTTTAAAATATGAGTGATGGTCACAAGGAACCAGAAAAGCTACCACAGGAAGTGAGGCGCATTGAGGCACTGTGAGCAATTAGAGTTTTTGTTTGTTTCAATTTTGTAAATTGTTTAAAAGTTTAAATCTAACTAAATTATCCTGTAGTTTCAAGTTTTGGAGAGGTAAAATTTTATAAAATTTATTTATTTAAAAGAAAACATCCCATTCTAAAATCTCCCTTAGTTTTACCTAAATTCTCAGTCAGTTCAAGAAAACCAAATGATTCATGGTTTATATTTTGGTTAAATGATCTCACAGCCATACTAGCCCTGCCACCCATGCAAGGTTGACATTTTAAACAAATAAACAGAAGTGTTATAAACTGAAGCATTCAAAGGCAGGCAAATTACCTTTAAGCTAAGAAATTTTTATGAAGTTTACACTGACTCATTCTGGTTTCCAGGCTCCTAAAACAGTTTGTTCAAAGGTCTACCACATAAATTAAACAAATCCTGGTGAAGTGTTGAACTAATGAAAATTTCAAAATGGTCCCATATGAAGCACAGGAGAATTTAATTCTTAGGTATTATGAAAAAATGTCAAATGCATGATTATTATTAAATAGTCATACTATCAACTCCAAATAAGAGGGGGAAAACACAATAAAATAATGACCTGGCTCATATTACTTTAGTTTTTAGAATATAGTTAAACCCATAGGTGCACAATCTCTTTATGGTTCATGAAACTAGATTCATGTGATTAAAATTAAAATAAATCATACCTTCGAAGGTTTTCATTTCACATTGAAAATAGCCTCCTTAGTATTACTTTCATAAAAATAATATGAGTAAGTTATTACAGTGAAACTGAGTAGCTATAATCATTCCCTGTGTTTAGTAATTAGCCATAGGATACTATTTCTCTAACAGAATATGCCAGGTATGAACATCTTTGCTATACATTTTGGATACATAGAAATATAAAATAATTTTTGATGAGAAGCAGAATTCCAAAGAAAACAACTGGACTAAAATTTTAATCTTTTAGTGCCCTCATTGTTCATTAATTTAGAATTTTTCTTCAAAAACATTATAAAGACTGTGAACTATTTTTTAAAATACTTGTTCAACATTTTATTTAGAAATGTAGATTAAGAGCCTGAATGTCTATGTTTCATTTATTGCATATAACCCACATATTATTTATTCTGTTATACTTTTAACATTGAAAAATCAGTCTTGATTTCATCTCAAATGCCCAGATCAGCTACTTTAGATGAATTTAAACTTTGCTAAGATGCCTGGAAACATGCAGGCCAAGTTGTGGGCATTACCTCTGACCTCTTTCTCCTCTTTTCATTAAAAAAGAATTGATTTGTTAGTAAAATAGACTTTTCAGATGACACTGTTGCTTGTCTAAATATTTTTAATAAGCTTTATGTGAGGACTCTAATAACATTGAAATAAAACCTGCTAACACAGAAACTGCAATGGTTGCCAACATTTGATATTGTTTATAATTTTGTGCAAATCTGGTGACTGTACCATAGATATGGCAGCATCCCTATCACTATTAAATATCATTCTCTGCTCATTTCAGTTGAAAAGACTGGTGACTTCAGGTCACATTTAAGAAAAAAGAATCCTAGGAGAAAGTTTATACCCATTTGATCTGAGCAACAGGATAATCACAACCATAAGCTTATTTATTCTAATTCACTTTATTATTTACACCCCTAAATACATAATAGTTATTCTTAGATGTGAAGTGGTATATATAATATGCATTTCAATAAATGTGTTTTTTAAATGTATGGCCATTAAAGTAATGGGTATTTTCCCAGACATATTGCACACATTATTTTTGTATAAATCCAAGCATTCATATCTAAGACCATCTGGATTTTGCAATTGGTGAAAAATATGCCTTGAGCAAATTATAGACTTCTCAATTTGCTGCAATGTAAGCATGTTTTCAGAGAACATGCCCCAAGGCATCAAGGATTTGGCATATATATTTGAGAGAACTGATATGTTCTTATCAACCCTGAGTGGTATGACAAGCTCAAGTCTCAACTTTCTCTAATAAAACATTTTGTTGATTTGTTATACTTGGTGACACTAGTTATAAAATAATAACAGTAGTAATAAATGAGAATTAAGTTGAATTTGAATTAGTCTAAGAGAAACCAATATTTTAAAAGATAATTATTTAGATGTTTAAATGTATATTCAATTAAATTCCATGTTGCTATATTATAGAAGAAAATGACCATTTGAAGTAATCTGCTAAATTTATTTTACCTTGAATTAACAAATCAGGAATATAGTGCAACATAATACTAGAACTAATAGAGCCAACATTTTACTTTTTGTGTCCCTCCTATACATTAAGTTGCTTTTTCAAGACATTCTGATTATAAAATCCATGTTTCATTTATTTGAGTCAACGGGGAATAAATGGACTACGTGTCTCCTTTCTTTGGTTTCCTCTATTGGTTCAGGAAAAAGAGAATGGTATTTGATTAGAATGAAAGTGTATACTCCAGCCAATTTTGATATTTCATTTGCAAGTGACTTCATGTACTGTCCTTCATCTTTAAGCTAATAGTGAAAATGTGTCAGTATTTTTTATTACAGCAGCAAGGTAAAATGGCCCAGCCCTCCAGAGCCAAAAGAACTATATTTTGTGAATTTAAAATGGAAAATCTATAGTCCCAGTGTTCAGCAAGAGGTGTACTGCAGACCTATTTTCTCCCTTCATCAATTAAACCAACCGAGAATATAAAATTCAATGCCACGCAGGACTTCTAACATTGAGAGAGAGAGAGAGAGAGAGAGAATGAGAATATAAGTACGTATTATTAGCTGCCTTGAAATTTACTGCTCATTGTAGAACTATTTTAACTAAAATAATTAAAAATAAAAAGCCAAAAATTTTTGCTCTATAGTCAATGCCATCATAAAATTTGGACTAGGATAATATTCTTTCTCTCTCTCTCTTTTTTTTCTTTTTGGTGGTAAGTATATTTTGAATAGCAAAGACTGACATACATTTGAACAAACATTAGATATATTGCTCAAAAAATTTCCCTCTAAGTTTACATAAAAATAAATTTGAAAAATATTCACTTCTAAAGAGCCGACAAGACATGAATATATTTAAACAGCACCAAAATTTAGTATAGTGGGTGACCGAGTTTGATAATTTCATGAATCTAAAAGGAAATGCACATGTTAAATTTATTTCAGTTCTAAAATTTCAGCTTAATTTGTAATTCATGTATATATAGTTAGTCTTTAAAGTCAAAAGAACATTTAAACTCTTCTCCCCAAAATAGGCATACTATTTTATTTTAGCTTTGCCTTACAAGAAAGACTTGAAAAACATGTGTAAGATAATTAACATAGTTATTGATACATGTCTATGGTAAATAATGTATACATGTCATTTCTTAGATATACATCTTTAGAATATATAAATTTTAGGGTATAAAGAGAAGTGTTCTTTAAAAGATAAATCCAAATTCTAACCCCAGATATCTGTGAATATGAACTTATTAAATATTATAATAAGGTAATCCTGAATTTAGAGTGGGATTAAATCTAATGATAAATGTCCTTAAAAAAGGAAAGAGAGCCTTACCAGATCGTGGTACAGTGGCTAAGGTGTTTACCTGGGACACTGAGGATCTAGGTTCAAAACGTCAAGGTGGCCAGCTTGAGCATGGGGTCACTGGCTTGAGCAGGGATCATAGACATGAATTCATGGTTGCCGACTTGAGCCCAAAGGTCACTGGCTTGAAGTGCAAGATCGTTGGATTGAGCAATCAGTCACTGGCTTGGCTGGAGGCCCCTCGTCAAGGCACATATGAGAAAGCAATCAATAAACAACTAAAGCGCCACAACTGTGAGTTGATGCTTCTCATTTCTCTCTTCATGTCTATGTGTTCCTCTCTCTCCCTCTAAAAGATTGGAGACAGAGAGGCAGGAGGAGAAAGCCATGTGAAGACAAAGGCAGAGATTAGGATATACCTCTGCAAGACAAGGAACATCCAAATGTGCCAGTGCCCCAGAAGCCAAGAATGAGACATTGAACAGATTCTCTCTCAAATTCTTCAGAAGGAAGCAAACCTATTGACAACTTGATTTAGATTTCTGGCCTACAGACTGTGAGAGAATAAATTTATGTTGTTTAAGCCACCACATTTATGGTAACTTGCAACTGCAGCAGTGGTGAGCTATTACAGTGATCTAGCACTAAATTAAAGACACCTGATTACACTTTTAATTAGCAATATTTAATAATTGTATATTACAATCCAAATAATTCAACAAGAGCCATCTCCTGAAGTCTGTATACACTGAATGCAGAGGTGATTACAGAGAATGTTTCCTTAGAGTTTTTAAAGCTGCATTATAGTATTTCAGAAACACACACACACACACACACACACACACACACAAACAACAGACAGACAGACATCAGGTAAATAGTAGAAGAATTAAAACAATTCTACAGACATTCAATGTTCAGAAGGCAGGCTGGTTGTAATGCTGATGGCCGAGGCCAAGTAGGTTCACAGTGGATTCAGGCAGATGGTAGAGGAACTGTGGAGCTGGGAAGTGGTGAGCCATTCCTGTTTCTTTGGCGGACAGCACAAGGTAGGGGAAAATTGCTTCTCATGGCAGCAGGCAAATGAATAGCAAAATGGCCCTTCACAGTGGTAGGCAAGCAATCCACAAACACAAACCTGAGTGAAAGTGCCAGTAGCCTTATGTAGGTCACACACACGTGAATCTGCCACGTTTTCATTCACTAATCATGCGAAGTGCAAGACAGCAAGCCTAACACAGCTGTTTTCCCCACACTGATAATTCAACAGTTGCTGTTATAATTCTGCTTTAATCCTTTGAGAAGATAGAACTCATTTCAAAAAAGTCTCAGCACTATTAAATCATATGAAATCAGCCGCTTTACCAGATTTTTGCTTTTACACTTATCCACATTTTTCAATCTTGAGCCTAAAAACCCTTACTTAAAACATAGAGTCTTCATTCCTCTTCAGAGATTCTAAAATTTAGTAGGCCTGGGCATTGTTAACTTGTTGCATTTTTAGCAATCATGTGGGTAATTGTGACAAAGATGGTGCTGGATAACATTTTTTTTTCACCTTCTATCTGGTTTTATTTGTGCCCCTCCCCTCTCCCTCTCCCCTCTCTCTCCTCCCCCCCCCCCCAGGGTAGCCAGTACACTCTTGTCCATGTCTGTGAGTCTCATTTTTATGTCCTATCTATGTATGGACTCATATAATCCTTAGATTTTTCTGATTTACTTACTTCACTCAGTATAATGTTATCAAGGTCTATCCATGCTGTTACAAATGATCCGATGTCATCATTTCTTATGGCTGAGTAGTATTCCATAGTATATATGTACCAAAGCTTTCTAATCCACTCGTCCTCTGACGGACACTTGGGCTGGTTCCAGATCTTGGCTATTGTGAACAATGCTGCCACGAACATGGGGGCACATTTCTTCTTTTCGAACAGTGCTATGGTGTTCTTAGGGTATATTCATAAAGGTGGAATAGCTGGTTCAAAAGGCAGTTCGATTTTTAATTTTTTGAGGAATCTCCATACTGTTTTCCACAGTGGCTGCACCAGTCTGCATTCCCACCAACAGTACAGGAGGGTTCCCTTTTCTCCATCTCCTCGCCAGCACTTATTCTGTGTTATTTTGCTGATGAGCGCCATTCTGACTGGTGTGAGGTGATATCTCATTGTGGTTTCAATTTGCATTTCTCTAATGATTAGTGATGTTGAACATTTTTTCATATGCCTATTGGCCATCTGTATGTCCTCTTTGGAAAAATTTCTATTCATTTCTTTTGCCCACTTTTTGATTGGATTGTTTGTCTTCCTGGACAACATTTTTAAGTATACTGCTTAGAAAAATGTATTCTATCCTTACTCCATCTTAAAATAGCTCATGAGGCTTGTAAACCCAGGAGCCGCTGCCACCGTAGCCATTTACATGCAGGTTCTCATTGAATTCAGGCAGACAGTAAAGAAACAGTGTAGCCTGAGGGTGGTAGGCCATTCTGTTTATTAATGTCTCAACAAGACAGGCAGCCACAAGAAAGCCAAGGGAAAAGCAGAAACCAGCTTTTCCTGTGGAGGGCAAGGGATCAGGGAGGAAAAAAAGAAACCCTACCGCACCTCTTAGTGGTGGGAGCAGAATCACTCTTCTCTTTCTGCTGTCTCTTTTCAAAATTTTCTGGCATGAAAACCTCTCCTCCAGCAAACATTAGCAAAACAGTAGCCCTTCCTAAGCAGGAAGGTAATTTGCAATTTTACAGACCACATACATATACCTCATGCTGCCCAATGCTATTATATAACAATGAAAGTGAGCAAACTAAAAAAATACAAATTTTACTAACTCATTTACCCAACAACACTTTTTAAATATAGTCTCCAATTCTTCCTCCTGACCCATTTGAATTCGAATTTGAGGTTTGTAAAACCTAATGTGATTAATATGATTAAATAATTTCACAAGACACCGGCTTTGAATCTGACCTTGATTGACTTTGATGTATGCATTGGCATCAATATCAGAAACAAGGGCTTAAAAAAGAAATAAAAACCTATTAAATATCATGCATGACAGGATATGGATTTTAGTAAACACAGCAATATTACCTTCTGATAAAAAATCCAAGTTTTGTTCACAAGTACCTTTGAGGTCAATGTTCATCCTAGTGTCTTTCTCAGCATCTGCAGATTAGCTCAGCCTGCTGCTAGAACAGTTGCTAATGAATGAAGATCACCCCATCCTGCCCCCCTGCTGTTGCTCATTTGCCCATTAGCATCTGCTTAAGCAGCAGGCTGGGGGAAGCTCTGGTGCCCAATCAATGTAGCTGATGAGGGCTGGGGTAGGGAGGCCTCTGTTGCCAACCTATCCAGAGTATAAATCAACTCCAATCTTGGTAAAGGTTATTAATCTTAGAAAGAATGACTTATATATCACAGTGTATGGATGGAATAAAGCTATCCTTGACATTTATGGGAAATAGGATAAAGCTAAAACATCATTTGTATGTTAACTTTAGGAAATCTATTTAACATCAATAAGTCTCAGGTTCCTTACCTAAAAAGTGATTTACAATAATGTTATTTCTTATTCATACATTAACGGATGCTATGTAAATGTCCCCAAATACAAAAACATGCCTAGAAAGAAAAGCATCCTTAAAATTTTTCTGGAGTGAGTTATCTTACTGTTTTTATCTAAAGCACCAAATTATCTCCTTATCAAATTTACCAGGGAAAGATTTATTCCACTATCTCAGTCCAACTGGATATTAGTCATTACCATTGCTGATCAAGTAAGTTTGTAAAATATAATTTTTATGTTTGCTAGCTTATAGTTTGCATTGGGGGTTTGGCAGTGCCTGATATACTGGTCTGTGAAATTGCAAATTACCTTTCTGCTTGGGAAAGGCCATGGTTTTGCTAATGTTTTCTGGAGGAGAGGTTTTTGCACCAGAAAGTTTTGAAAAGAGAAGGAGAAGAGGCAGGAAGAAGCCATGTTTGCAGAGTGAGAGCAGAGAGAATGCAGAGTGCTGATGAAGAAGCCAGTTTGGAAGAGAAAGGAGAAGGTGTGCAGATGAAGAACCAGAGCTGAGGGACTCTTGCGAATTCTGCTGAGACTGGTGAGGCCTTTGAATCTAGGTGAAACCAGAGAAGATTCTCCTGGTTGTAAAACCTGAGAATGCGTCAGTGGCTTTGGGAGCCCTGAGTGAAGGAGAAGTGTTTTCCCTCTGTGTTGCTTGTCGGCCGGTATGAGACTTTAATAAAGGAATGGCCCACCATTTTTTGGCTCCAATGATTCTTTAATGTTTGTCTGAATTCAAAGAAAACTTGCACATGCATGGCTGCAATGGTGGTGGCCCCTGGCTCTACAACCATAATTTTCAATTTGGAAAAAATAAATGACAACTTAAAAATAGAAAATAAGAGAAGATGACTGCATAACAAAAAGTAAAGTTACAACTCATTCTAAGGATGGTCACTAGCTGCTTTACATCCAGAGCAGATGATCTACTTTAAATATCGTGAAGAGAGGTAGAATACCTGTTGGAGAAAGGATTATATGTGGCAGTATATTTGGAAAAGAAGAGCTGTCACCAATTAGGGTGAAATTAAGGTGCATTATTGCTCATAAAAGTAATAGGGTATGTGTAAACCCAGTAGTCACAGCTGTTGTGGCTATGTACATGTAGGTTCTCATTAAATTTCAGGCAAATGGTAAAGAAACAGTGGAGTCGAAAAATGGTGGACCATTCCTTTATCAAAGTCTTACACTGGCTGATGAGCAAACACACAGAGAAAATACTTCCCTCCAGTTCCACAACCAGGAGAATCTTCTCCAGTTCCTCCTAGAAACAAGGCCCCACAGGATCAGCAGAGCTTGCAAAAGCCCCTCACATCCGGTTCCCCATCTACGCATTTTCTCTCTCTCTGCCATACTGGCTTCTTCTTCAGCACTCTATATTCTCTCTGCTCTCACTCTGCAAACATGGCTTCTTCTTGCCTCTTTTCCTTCTTCTCTTCTCAAACTTTCTGGTGTGGAAACCTCTCCTCCAGCAAACATTAGCAAAACCATGGCCCTTCCCAAGTGGGGAGATAATTTGCAATTTCATCGACCATGTATACCTGGTACTGCCCAGCTCCCAATGCAAACTGTAAGTGAGCAAACATAAAAATCATATTTTACAAGCTTACTTAACCAACAGTATTTTACAGAAAAATATGAAATAATTAAAAATAATACAGTGCGCATAGGAAAGTGCTAAGTGTATAAAAGGATAAACTGTAGATGAGATGCTAATAGTATCTGGTGTGAGAGATTTCTAAATGGCACAACAAGTAGGATTTTAAAAAAACCTACTGAGCCTGACCTATGGTGGCACAGTGGATGAAGCATCGACCTGGGAACACTGAGGTTGCCAGTTCAAAACCCTGCACTGGTCTGGTCAAGGCACATATGGGAGTTGATGCTTCTAGCTCCTCCCCCCTTTCTTTCTCTCTTTCTCTCTCTCTCTCTCTCTCTCACTCTGTGTCTCCTCTCTAAAATGAATAAAATAAAATTAAATTAAAATGCTTTAAAAAAAAACCTACTGAAAATTGAGTATTAAGTACCTTAAAAATAAAAAGCACTTACAGAAAATTCACTTTACATTTTGTACAGCCATTGTAGACAAAGTACAGTGCTTAGAATTCACTCTTGGATATATTACAGAAAAAATAAACAAGATCCTCCTCAAGAAGTTTACAGGCCTGACCAGGCGGTGGCGCAGTGGATAAAGTGTCAGACTGGGATGCGGAAGACCCAGGTTTGAGACCCCAAGGTTGCCAACTTGAGCGCGGGCCCATCTGGCTTGAGCAAAAGCTCGCCAGCTTGGACCCAAGTAGCTCACTCCAGCAAGAGGTTGCTCAGTCTGCTGAAAGCCCGCCATCAAGGCACATATGAGAAAGCAGTCAATGAACAATTAAGGTGTCACAACAAAAAACTGATGATTGATGCTTCTCATCTCTCTCCACTGTTGTCTTTCTGTCCCTGTCTATCCTTCTCTCTGACTCTCTCTCTCTCTGTCCCTATAAAAAAAAAAAAAAGAAAGAAAGAAAAGAAGTTTACAGGCTGTTAGGAAGATGTCATCACATAGGAAAAATAACTATACAATAATATAGAAAAAAGTTGCTAAAATTTGAGAAACAAAGAGTTTTATTTACAACAACATGGTAACTAAAATCATCTTTCAGTAACTCACTATACTCTTTCAAAGATGGTATATATATATTTTATATAATTTTTTGCATACATTTTCTTATTAAGTGAGAGGAGGGGAGACACAGGCAGACTCCTACATGTACCCGGACCAGGATCCACTCAACAAGCCCACTAAGGGGCAATGCTTTGCCCATCTGGGGTGTTGCTCTGTTGCTTAGCAACCAAGTTTTTCTTAGAGTTCAGGCAGAGACCAAGGCGATGGAGCCAAACTCAGCACCCAGGGCCAACTCATTCCAATTGTGCCATGGCTGCAGAAGAGGAAGAGAGAGAGAGAACTAGAGAGAGGGAGAGTGAAAAAGAGAGAGAAACAAGGCAAGGAGGAGTGAAGAAGCAAATGGGCACTTCTGCTTTGTGCCTTGACTGAGAATTGAACCTGAAACATCCACACACTGGGCTGGTTCTCTACCACAGAGCCAAATCACCAGGGCCACATAATTTTTATTTATGTGATATATTATTTACAATTTGCTTCCAAAGTGTTGCTTCCAGAAAATTTTTTATAATTGAATGTAAATATCTATTATATTTAATGTAAAATTGCCAATTCTACCATTAACATCTGAGTAATAAAATTAATAATATACCTTTGTAATAATATAAAGTGGAAAACATTTTCTTTTATCAAAATCTAACAAAGTGCCAACATTCCCAAAGCAACTAGGATTTCAAGAATTATAGCCTCTGGAGAGTGACGTCAGAGAAACAGCATCATGAGGAGCTCTCCCAATACTTCTCCCTAAAATTTCAATGAGTTCTACAACCAGAGACATAAAAATTGATCCGTGGAGCATCTGTAAGTCCCACACACTGAACAAGAAGTGTTGTTATCAAAGTCACCCTCAGATGCCATTAAGGAAAAAAAAAATCAAATATTATGGATACAAAAGACAGAGATATAGCACAGATAAATGAGAAAAAAATCTATAGAACAAAATTTAATAGATTGGAAACCTTGGAGTTAAATGACAGAGAATTTAAAATAGATATCCTAAAAATACTCAGAGATATACAGGAAAACACAGAAAGGCAACTTAGGGAGCTCAGAGAACAACTCAACGAACACAAAGAATATATTACCAAGGAAATTGAAACTATGAAAACAAATCAAACAGAGATGAAAAACTCAATTTATGAACTAAAAAAATGAGGTAACAAGCTTAGCTAATAGAACAGGTCAGATAGAAGAGAGGATTAGTGACATAGAAGACAGGCAACTTGAGGCACAACAGAGAGAAGAAGAGAGTGACTTAAGAATTAAAGAAAATGAGAAAGTCCTACAGGAATTGTCTGACTCCATCAAAAGGATTAACATAAGAATAATAGGTATATCAGAAGGAGAAGAGAGAGAAAATGGAATGGAGAACATATTCAAACAAATAATAGACGAGAACTTCCCAAGCCTGTGGAAAGAACTAAAACCTCAAATTCAAGAAGCAAATAGAATAGCGAGTTATCCTAACCCCAACAAAACTACTACAAGACACATCATAATAAAATTGGCACAAACTAACAACAAAGAATAAATTCTCAAGGCAGCCAGGAAAAAGAAGAATACAACATATAAAGGAAGCCATATTAGATTATTTTCTCAGCAAAAACACTACAATCTAGAAGAGAGTGGACCCCAATATTTAAAGTTCTGAAAAAGAAGAACTTCCAACCATGAATACTATACCCATCAAAGCTATTTTTTAAATACAAAGAAGAAATAAAAACATTCATAGATAAAGAAAAGATGAGGGAATTTATCATCAGAAAACCCTCACTTCAGGATATACTAAAGGAGTTTTTCAACCAGATACAAAGAACAAAACAATATAAAACCGCAAGTAAAAGCTCCAACAAGAACACAATAAAACCAAATTTATACTATGACAACAAAAACAAAAAAGGAGAGAGGACGAAGATTAACAGTAGCAAAGGACAATGGAGTACAGAAGCACTCATAAATAAGATAGTATACTACAATGAACATTATAGGTACCCTTTTCATTACTTAATGGTAACCACCCCTGAAAAAAACACCACAGAAGCACATGACTTGAAAACGGAAGTATCAGAGGAAAGAAGTATAGATTACAACCAAAGAAAAACAAATGATAGAAAAACAAAAGAAAAGAATCAAACAAGATACAAAACTAACAAAGCAATATATAGAATGGCAATAGATAACCGTAAAGCGTTAATAATTACACTAAATGTAAATGGATTGAACTCACCAATAAAAAGACACAGAGTAGCAGAATGGATTAAAAAAGCAAATCCAAATGTATGCTGCCTACAAGAAACACATTTAAGCAACAAGGATAAAAACAAATTCAAAGTAAAAGCTAGAAAACAATACTCCAAGCAAATAGCATCCAAAAAAAAAGCAGGTGTAGCAATACTGATATCTAACAATGCTTACTATAAAACAGCAAAAGTAATCAGAGACAAAAATGGTCATTTCATAATGATCAAGGGGACACTGAATCAAGAAGACATAATACTTCTTAATATATATATGCACTAAAACAAGGAGCAGCAAAATATATAAGACAGCCACTGACTGACCTAAAAACAAAAACTGATAAAAATACAATCATACTTGGAGACCTCAATACACCACTGACAACCCTAGATGATTCAACCAAACAGAAAATCAATAAAGAAATACTGGCCTTAAATGAAACACTAGAGATATTGCATGTGTTAGACATCAACAGGACATTTCATCCCAAAGTGACAGAGTACATATTTTTCTCTAGGGTACATGGGACATTCACAAGAATTGACCACATGTTGGGTCACAAAAATAACATCAGCAAATTCAGAAAGATTAAAATTATACCAAGCATACTTTCTGATCATAAAGCCTTGAAACTAGAATTCAACTGCAAAAAAGAGGTAAAAATCACCTCAATAATGTGGAAACTAAACAACATACTTTTAAAAAATGAAAGGGACAAAGAAGAAATAAGCGCAGAGATCAAAAGATACATACAGACAAATGAAAATGACAATACAACATATCAGAACCTCTGGGATGAAGCAAAAACAGTAATAAGAGGTAAGTTCATATCACTTCAGGCCTATATGAACAAACAAGAGAGAGCTCAAGTAAACCAATTAACTTCACACCTTAAGGAACTAGAAAAAGAAGAATAAAGACAACCCAAAACCAGCCAAAGAAAGAAAATAATAAAAATCAGAGCAGAAATAAATGAAATAGAGAACAGAAAAACTATAGAAAAAATAATAAAACAAAGAGTTGGTTCTTTGAAAAGATCAACAAAATTGACAAACCCTTGGCAAGACTCAACAAGGAAAAAAGAGAAAGAACTCATATAAACAAAATCCAAAATGAAGGAGAAGAAATCACCACAGATATCATAGATATAGAAAGAATTATTGTCAAATACTATGAAAAACTATATGCCACAATATTCAACAATCTAGAAGAAATTGATAAATTCCTAGAACAATACAACCTTCCTAGACTGAGTCATGAAGAAGCAGAAAGCCTCAACAGACCAAGAAGCAGGGACGAAATAGAAAAACTATTAAAAACCACTCCAAAAAAAAAAAAGTCCAGGCACAGACGGCTATACTAGTGAATTCTATCAAACATTTTAAGAAGATTTGGTTCCTATTCTACTCAAACTCTTTCAAAAAATTGAAGAACAAATACTTCCAAACACATTTTATGAGCCCAACATAACCCTACTACCAAACCCTGGCAAGGACAGCACAAAAAAAGAAATCTACACACCAATATTTCTACTGAATACAGATGCTAAAATACTAAGCAAAACACTAGCAAATCAGTCTGACCTGTGGTGGCGCAGTGGATAAAGCGTTGACCTGGAAACACTGAGGTCGCCAGTTCAAAACCCTGCACTGGTCTGGTCAAGGCACATATGGGAGTTGATGCTTCGAGCTCCTCCCCCCTTTCTCTCTCTCTCTCTCTCTCTCTCTCTCTCTCTCTCTCCTCTTTAAAATAAATAAAAAGAAATTTGAAAATTACTAGCATATCGAATACAACAACATATTAAAAAAATAATACATCATGATCAAGTGGGATTCATCCCAGAATCTCAAGGATGGCTCAACATATGTAAAACGGTTAATATAATACACCATATCAACAAAACAAAGAAGAAAAACCACATGATCTTATCAATAGATCCAGAAAAGGCATTTGAAAAAATACAACACAATTTTATGTTTAAAACACTCAACAAAATGGATATAGAAGAAAAATATCTCAACATAATAAAGGCCATTTATGATAAACCATCAGCTAACATCATATTAAATGACATAAAACTGAGAACTTTCCCCCTTAAATCAGGAACAAGACAGGGTTGTCCACTCTTTCCACTCTTATTAATGTGGTGCTAGAAGTTTTAAGCCGGAGCAATCAGACAAGATAAAGAAATAAAAGTCATTAATTTCTTTTGCCTATTTTTTGATTGGATTGTTTGTCTTCCTGGTGTTGAGTTTTATAAGTTCCTTATAAATTTTGGTTATTAACCCCTTATCACATGTGTTGTCGAATATGTTCTCCCATTGTGTGGTTTGTCTTTTTATTCTGTTCTTATTGTCTTTAGCTGTGCAAAAACATTTTAGTTTGATATAGTCCCATTTGTTTATCTTGCCTCTTATTTCATTTGCCCGTAGAGATAAATCGGCAAATATATTGCTGCTACAGATTTCGGAGAGCTTGCTGCCTATGTTTTCTTCTAAGATGCTTATGGTTTCATGGCTTACATTTAAGTCTTTTATCCATTTTGAGTTTGTTTTTGTGAATGGTGTAAGTTGATGGTATAGAAATTTCTCCAAAGAGGACATCGACAGATGTCCAATAGGCATATGAAAAAATGCTCAACATCACTAATCATTAGAGAAATGCAAATTAAAACCACAATGAGATATCACCTCACACCAGTCAGAATGGCGCTCATCAGCAAAACAACACAGAATAAGTGCTGGCGAGGATGTGGAGAAAAGGGAACCCTTCTGCACTGCTGGTGGGAATGCAGACTGGTGCAGTCACTGTGGAAAACAGTTTGGAGATTCCACAAAAAATTAAAAATCAAACTGCCTTTTGACCCAGCTATCCCACTTATAGGAATATACCCTAAGAACACCGTAGCACCGTTCGAAAAGAAAAAATGTGTCCCCATGTTTGTGGTAGCATTGTTCACAATATAGAAGATCTGGAAACAGGTGTCCGTCAGAGGACAAGTGGATTAAAAAGCTTTGGTACATATATACTATGGAATACTACTCAGCCATAAGAAATGATGACATTGGATCATTTACAACATAATGGATGGACTTTGATAACATTATATGGAGTGAAATAAGTAAAACAGGAAAAAAACTGAGAACAGCATGATTTCATACATAGGTGGGACATAAAAGTGAGACTATGAGAGAAGGACAAGAGTGTGGTGGTTATGGTGTGGGGAGAGGGAGGAGAGTTTGGTAGAGGGGGAGGGGCGGGGCACAAAGAAAACCAGATAGAAGGTGACAGAGGACAATTTGACTTTGGGTGATGGGTATGCAACATAATTGAATGACAACATAAGCTGGAGATGTTTTCTTTGAACATATGTACCCTGATTTATTAATGTCACCCCATTAAAATTAACAATAAAAATAAGAATTATAGCCTCTGGACAGTAATAGTTTTATTTACTGAACTGTCTGTCAAAAAAGTAGTACAAATTAGCACTAACATTTTTAAGTTACTTTGGGAATTACTTTCAAATGTAAAATTTTAATTAAAATTCCAAATAAAAATATGAGTGTACACCAAGCATTGTTTTCTATAATACTAGAATGATTTTGCATTAATTAAAATCTAAAATGAGACTGACAATAAAAGTAAATACAACAATTTTCAGAAGTACATATAGTAGCCATACATATAAAAATACCAATTCAATAAAACAAAATAATGTTTCAAACATTTATGATTATATGAATATATTCAAAATGCCCTTCAAAAGTTACATAACAAACTAATAATAAACTCAAGAAAGGAGTTTAGGTATGACCAAGATTAAAAGTAAAGTTTTAATTCTACTTATTTAAAAAGGCAATATTTTATTCATGTATTTATTGTATTTATTATGCAATGATAAACGTAATAAAGTGTAGAGCAGGGGTAGTCAACCTTTTTATACCTACCACCCACTTTTGTATCTCTCTTAGTAGTAAAATTTTCTAAACGCTCACCGGTTCCACAGTCATGGTAATTTATAAAGTAGGGAAGTAACTTTACTTTATAAAATTTATAAAGCAGAGTGACAGCAAGTTAAAGCATATAATAATAATTACTTAGCAAGTACTCTATGTCGGATTTTTGCTAAGTTTGGCAGAATAAATCTTTATGAAACAACTTACTATAGTTAAATTTATCTTTTTGTTTATACTTTGGTTACTCTGCTACGGCCCACCATGAAAGCTGGAATGCCCACTAGTGGGCAGTAGGGACCAGGTTGACTACCACTGACTGGTAGAGCATTGAGCCTGGCCTGTGGTGACACAGTGGATAGTGTCAACCTGTAATGCTGAAGTCACCAGTTCAAAACCCTGAGTTTGCCAAGTCAAGGCACATATGACAAGCAATCAATAAACAACAAAAGTGAAACAATGATGAGTTGATACTTCTTGATCTACTCCCCTCTCCAATCTCTGTAAAATCGATAAATAAAATCTTAAAAAAAAACAAGTGTGGAACATTGAATAAGAATGCCCAATAATCTAATTAATCTGTCCAATAACTATTAAATCAAGAAGTAAATTTGTCACATGTAGCAATATCAAAATTAGTTTTCCACATCTGGCCTGAATCTGGATATTCTAAATCCAGATGTACGAAACTGATATTTTAACAACCTCACCATGTGATTCTGAGGCACGCTAACATAGAGAACCTAAGACTTACCCAAACCAGACACAGAACAGCTGGGCCTGTGCTGCTGAGACCATTGTTGAATTAAGGCACATGTGAACCAGGATGGACCCAGGTTGCTCCTTGCTTAGCTACCAAGTCTCAAAATTAGCTCTTCTTCACTTGAGTAACTCCACAAGAAAATCTCTTCTTGGTCCTTACCTTGGTACCTGACCAGATTGGACAATTATTGCCCATTACCTATAATTGGCCAAATTTGAAAACAGTGAGTTTTAGGTCAGCTAGCCTTGAGAGATAAATATAGGGAATCAGGACTGAGGCATACTTGCTTGGAACTGAGAAACATCAGGCTTTCCCACGAAGGTGGAAATTATGAGAATCTTTATATATTGTTTGAGTTGTTTTAGTCAGAAATACAGAGTGAAGAGCTGTCTACTAGAGGATTAGCCAGAAAAAGTTATCCCGAGGTCAACCCTTTTCCCCTAATTAGTGAGTATAAAACCTCGGAATGCGCTGGCTTCACCAATATACCTGGTGTATTCTGGGGTCAGTTTTTCCTTTTATTGGCCCCTAGCATCAGTTTTTTCAGGAATCCCGAAAGAATTGCTACAAAACCTTGGAAATCCCTGAGATCTAGAAATCCATGCTCCTATTTCCTGTATTCCCAAAGGTGAAGTTCTGTTTTCAGCTCACCTCTGATTCTGGAGTGAAAAGCCTTTTCTATTTGGCTTCTATTTTAGGGATCATCTCCCAATACCCAGAAGGAATATCCACCCTTGTCCTTGATTAACTCCTTATATTGAAGCATGTGTTCCTTAATACCCATCCATAATTCTAATGCGATTTCTGATATTGAAAGTAATTTTCAGTAGCATTTTAATCAGCTTTCTTAGCTTTGTGATGAAGGAAACTCAGACTTTTTAAAATTTATTTATTTATTAATTTACATAATAGGTGAAGGAAAATGAATGAGCTTGCCTAAAGGTCAGAGCTTAATGTGCAAATAGATGTGTCATTCTTTTAGTCAACAAGCTTAGTTTATATCATTCTTATGTTATGGGTTGAAATGTGTTGTATCATTTGTTGAAGTCTTAAACCCTTGTACCTAAGAAATATAACCTTATTTGAAATCAGTGTCATTGCATATGTAATTAGTAAAGATGAGGTCATACCGGGCCCTAAATCCAATATGACTAGTGCCTATAATAAAGATAATTTTTGAGACAGACATGTAGAGAGAGATAGAACACCACCACCAGATGAAAGCAGAGATCAGAGTGATAAAATGACAGCCTATGAACACCAACTATTACAGCAAGTCAGTAGCATCTGGAAGTAAGGCAGGAAACAGATTTCCCCTCACATCCCTCAGAAAGAAGCAATGCTACCAATACTTTGATTTCAGACTTCTTATCTTCAGAATTGTAAAACAATTTATTTTTTAATTATATTTTTAATTTTTTTCTGTTTTAGATTTTATTTATTCATTTTTAGAGACACAGGAGAGAGAGTGAGAGAGAAAGAGAAAGGGGGGAGGAGCAGGAAGCATATATTCCCATATGTGCCTTGACCAGGCAAGCCAGGGTTTTGAACCGGTAATTTCAGCATTCCAGGTTGACATTTTATCCACTGTGCCACCTCAGGTCAAGTGAGACAATTGATTTTTAAGTCTCAGGATCCAAATTAAAATAACAATGCAAACCTTTTTTCTTTAGATAGGAAATTTAGCCCATATTACAGACTGCAAACTGTTTGCATTTTTTTTGTTTAGAGGAGTGGAGATAGTGAGACAGACTGCTGCATGTGCCCTGACCAGGATCCACCTTGGAGCCCCATCTTGGGCCAAAGCTTGAGTACCAAGCTATTTTTAGTTCCTGAGGCCAATGCACCTCACCACCCAGAACCTCACTCAAACAAACTGAACCACTGGCTGTGGAAGGGGAAGAAGAAGAAAAGAGGGAGGAAGGAAAGAGAAGCAGATTGTTGCTTCTTTTGTGTGCCCTGAATGGGAATTGAACCTGGGATATCCACACGCCTGACTGATTATCTACTGAGCCATTGTCCAGGGAAAACTGTTTGCATTTTATCTAACGCCCAAGACCATAAAAGATGTTTTAAATAGTTTTTTAAATTAGATTTTTAATTTATTCTTTTTAGAGAGGAGAGAGAGAGAGAGAGAGAGAGAGAGAGAGAGAGAGAGAGAGAGTAGAAAGAAGTGGGAAACATTGACTCCCATATGTGCCTTGACCAGGCCAGTCCAGGGTTTTGAACCATTAACTCCAGTGTTCTAGGTTGACGCTTTATCCACTGCACCACCACAGGTAAGACTAAAAGATTTTTAAAAGATGTCTAATGAGACAAACACTTCCCCATTCTTTATGGACTGTGAGCAAGAATGGAAATTAGAGGTCTGCAGTTTAAATTTTATTCCCGAAAGAGTTTAGCTTCCCTGACACAGTGCTTTGCAACACTAAACATATCTGAATGTCTTTAAGTGAGAAATATATATTTTAGTTGTATGGCTTTATGCTATACAATTTTGCATTTCTTGCCACTTGAATTTATTGTCTTGGCTCTGAATAGCTTAATCTAAGGATATTTCATGTGAAATATCCTTAGATTAAGCTATTCAGAGCCAAGACAATATTCATATGAAATATCAATTAAAAAGTTTTTGTTGAACTGTATGTTCATTTATATCCTAGGATTTTATTGAGGAACATTATTTAATCATCAGCTATTGCTGCAGACATTGTCCGCTCTGCTATTCAGTGACAATGATTTAAAAAGTATTATTTTTTTTATAAATGCTCGTAAAAAATGAAAATCATCTAACTGATTATGGGTTCCCTTTTAAAAGTTTATTTAGGTATTTTTAAAATCTTTGTTACTTTATACATTTTAAAATCCTTTCCATATCAATATAAAGTGTAAGTACACATAAACCAGGTAGATAAAAGAAAATGTGACAGTAATTGTATAATATAAGGGGGACATATTTGAATGGCAATATTTCTAGGAATATACAACTTTTGGGGCTGAATTGTGTCTCTCCAAAATCCATAGGTTGAAACTGAATCCTCAATGTGATTATATTTGAAAGTAGGGCCTTTTAAGAAGTAATGAAGGTTAAATAATGTCATGAGCATGGGGTCTTGTCTTATTTAGTTTGGGTTACTATAATAAAAATACCATATGTTGCATAGCTTATAAACCAAGGTATTTTCTAGAGGCTAGAAAGTCCAAGATCAAGGTGTTGCCAGATTCAGTGTCTGGTGAGGACTTGCTTACTGGTTTATAAATAGCAGTCATCTTAATGTGTCTTCAGATGTCCAAAGGCACAAAGGAATTCTCTACTTCTTTTTATTAGAATACTAATCTCATTCTTGCAAAAGAGTCACGACTTGATTACCACCTCCCAAACCCTCAAATTGGAAATTAGGTCTCAGTATATAAATTTTGGGGACACACAAACATTCAGTCTATAGCAGGCCCTAAACCAATAGGATTTGTGTCTTTATAAGAAGAGACACCAGAAATAAGCCTGTACAGAGAAAAGGCCATGTGAGAACACAATGAGAAGGTAACTATCGGCAAGCCAGGAAGAGAGGTTTCACCAGAAATCAGCCCTGTCAGCACCTTGATCTTGCATTTCCAGCTTCCAGACTGTGAAAAAATAAATTTCTGTTGTTTAAGCCACCCAGACTTATAAATTCTGTTACAGCAGCCTTAGTTGACTAATTACAATCACTTATCAACATAGCATGACTTACAGTAATGCCAAAAAGATGAATAAAATATAATTACATAAAACAGTACTATTATATGTAAAATCAACTATGTGTTGCATTGATTGGATGTGTAGGTCATACAAGCACACAAACACAATTTAAATTTTAATTAATTTGAATTTTAAATTGGGAACAAATTTCAATGATGATTTAAAGATACAGTGAAAAAATGAGTGACTATAATTTAAAAATAGGCTAATAATTTTGTCTTCTCCTGCACTATACCTTCCTGCTATTATCTTTCCTTGCTACCTGGAATAGAAAATATTTTTCTTTATAAATCTATTTTCTATTATGAATAAATAAATTGTATTTTTTATTGAAAACACACACACAGATACAGCAAAAGAAATTTAAAATAGGTGCTTTTTTCAAGTAGAAGAATAGCACACAGAAAATCAAAAGCAAATACTGGTAATCTAGTATAAGAATTTAGTTAATAATTCTACAGAATTCACAAAAATATACCTAATACAATAATAAAAGTGATGTAATTAATATTTTGGAAGAGCAACTGAAGCTAAATTTAGACACTGAAACAGATAGAAACACAAACCAAAGGTCAAAGTATTCAGCAGACCGTTTCCTAGTTGAAAACTGCAGATAGGATTTTTTTATAATTCAAATTTATAAGTCTAGAGCTACCTACACTGCACGGCTAAAAGAATATTACAATAAGTCTAGAAATGATTTAAATAATAATCAGATAATTCTATCTAGAAGAACTGAAAATATATTTATATGCATTAGAAAGTATCATTTAACTATACATTAGGACCAATATTGGTTTTTTTTGTAATATGGACTTTAGTATTTAGTATTTATATATGTATTTCCTGCACAATACACAAATGGCTAGGGAACTGGTATCTAAATTTAAATACTGATGATTTCTAAAGCAAACAATCCCAATTAGTCTGAGACACCTTTTATGTTTAGAGGTAGGTCAAGAATCACTGCAAAGCCTCATCTGCGAGAAGGTTTCCATGGAAATGATCCAGTTGATTGGAGATATAAAATTGCCTTTATTTCTCTATTTAGACTGCTGGTGCCCACTGTGTTTAGGATTAAGATTATAAAGACCATGAACACGTGGACTGGAGGTGAACTAGTGATTGAGAGACAGGTAGAGATATTATAAGGCCAAAGGTGGGGATGAGGGTTCTTTTAAAGAACTAGAGTCAAAGCCCCCAAAGATTTGAGAAAGTGTACAATTAAAAAATATGGGGCATTTCAAAGAGTGGCTATAGTTTCATACTTGGATTATTTTAAATTTTGGGGGGGGAGATGATTTAAAAATTAGAGCCTTTGTTGGTAATGTCCTAGTTTGATAAGATAGTAGTACCGCATGACTAAATTATATTGGCCATTCTTTATTAAGACTTTTCCTGGATTTAAGAGAGAGATCATTTGTATTATAACATTTATTTCAAAAAATCTGACATTTCTAAAGAAATTGAAGAAAATACAAAATGATGCGAGACTTGTAAAACTATAGTTGGAATGAAAAGAGATATATATGCTAATTTTATACTTTTATACACACACATTCTAATACATATACATAAGCCAATTTTTGGCAAATGGAAGATACTCATCACATTTAGCTCTTTGAATCCTATTGAATCATAGGAAATATAGTACTAAGGGTTCTTCCAGGAATCAGTAGACTAGAAAGATAACATTAGCTGGATGACTATAACAATTACTGACTAAAAGTATAGAGATGTTCAATAAATTAATAATAAATGATTAAGAATAAAAATTTAATTAAAAACACAGGCATGCATATAGTGAGTGATCAAGACAACAGGACAGAACCTCACTGAAGGAAATGTGCATAGACATATCAAGTGACTAGGTAAAAAGTGTCTAATAAAATATAACAAAATAAGTATTAGTCCTTAATGGCACAAGTTGCTCAATATAACTTACATCTGTGAAATCAGAATGTTTTATAGTGTACTTTACTTTAGATTATTCAAAATTAAACATTGTAGATGTTCATTTATGGTCTGGAAATCAGTCATTCCAAGTACTAGACACAGAACAATGCTAAAGAAAGGATATTTAACATGCTTAACATATTTTTACACTTGATTTTAAGCCAATTTTATCATTCCATCTATTAACCTTTTGAGTAGTGAGTTTTTTCATGTTCGCTGACCCCTGGGAGTAAGTTTTATTTTATTTTTTTAAATGAAATTAGTTCCAGTTCCAGTCCTATTAACTTAAAATCACATTTGCTGATAACCAATTTATAGAACAAGAAGAACATACATTTGCCGTTTTTTAATGTTACCTTACACATTTTAAAATAAATCGATCGTACTCTGGATGGTCAGGAGGCATGGAATCATACTTGAATGTTCGTACTACTCACAGGGTTAATAATTAGATATGTTTTCTGTCCCACTTTATAATAATTATGATCCTATTTTCAAATATGCTTACCTTTGACATCTCTAGTAAATATTATTCCTGGGGCATCCTTGCACTCTAGTGGGCAATACCTTTATAAACCAGAATTTTGCTCACATGTTGTTCTTTCAACAGTGTTTTCATTGCATTTACAACGATCCTACAAAGAGAGTAGAAAAACATATACTTTTTTATCTTTTCCAAGTTAGAGGAGGGGAGATAGAGAGATTCCTGCATGCAACCTGACCAGGATCCACCTGGCAACCCCTGTCTTCAGCTGATGTTTTGCCTATCTAGGACCATGCTTGCAACCAAGCTATTTTTAGTGCCTGAGGCAGAGAACCTGAGGCTAATGTGCTTCATCAATTAAGCCATGGCTGTGGGATGAGAAGAAAAAGATAGAGAACCAGAAAGAAGGGTAGATGTAGATGGTAGCTTCTCCTGTGTGCTCTGACTAGAATTGAGCTGGGACATCCACACACCAGGTGGATGCTTTACCACTGAGCCAACCAGACAGAGTCTAGAAAAACATACTCTTATCTTTGATCTCCCATATGGCTCTCAGTAAAATTACTACTTTCTATTAGAAATGGTATTTATAAGTAGGGAGATTCAACCATTGGAAAAATTGACACTTTCAGCAGTTGAAGAAATTCTTTTAAATAATGGGTTTGTTTGATTTGTAGCAAAGTTAAGGCAAAGAGAGAGAGCCACATGTAGAGAAAGAACACGTGTAAGCTTTGCCTCTTGCCTTAGCATGACAGGTATGAGATACGGGAGCAATCTATTAAATCATACATCTTATTATCTGACCATTATGGAAGAAGTAATAGAAGCAATCATTTTGACTGTTTTTATTTTACTAAGTTTGTGAATATTGGTATTATTATGTAACTAACAAAATTTTGTAATTTTATTTAAAAAGTGTTTAACATTTCTGCAACTTATAATTGTTTAATATTCTTTACAAACAATGTTTGTGTTACCCCTATTAAAGAGTGTATCACATGAAAGGTAAACACACAGGAATATGTGTCTATTAGAAATCAAGCTAGATCTGTCAAGTGTTCAGATGTCTACTATGAATCCAAACTCAGCTAATGATAGATAAGGAAGACGGGTGAATTTACTCTCTGCTACTGTCATGGCAGGACTGTTTGATAAGTTTGAGTTATTATCCTTCTCTTTGAGAAAATTCCAATGGATTACGTACAATGCCAGGTTCTTGTCTTTTGCATTTGTGTAAAGTATGACAATTACCAATTTAAAATGTCTCAGAGCTTGAGACACATATAATCTTTTTTTCTATAAACTTTCCAAATGTAATTTTGAAGAGAGACATGAGTCACATCCTTCATGTGTCTTATATATTTTTTAAGGGGATAAACTCCAAAGTTTACTTGATGTGGAGACATACATCTTGAATGTGATATTTTAAAGTTTAAGTAGAGTAGTGATACATTTCTTGAATTTTTAAAGACTGCCATGTCCTCAAAATAGAATCTGGCAGTGGATCCCTATGAGCATATTATCATCTAGAGCCAGTATATATTTCAGCTTTATTTTATTTAATTCTTGATATCTCTTTTACTTTAGTCTTGAGTATAAACCAATTTTATCTAAAACTGCTCAGTTGACACTCAAATTTTAAAAAGTTATACTTTCTAAACTTTGGCTTTTTCCAAAAATAATTTTATAATCATAAGATCAGAGAGTTTAAGAGGGACTCTAAAATTTAAACTAACTCATGTTGTTTAGCCACCTAAACAGAATCCTTTGTTTGTTTGCTATTGCAACATCCTTGATAGTCATTCATTTTTAGTAAAATGCTGTTTATTGTGGCAATCTATTCTTTTTTTAGACAGTGCTGATAGAAAACTTCAGTTCATATGCTCATCTCTAATAGCCAAGTAGTCTTTCTAGTTCTGTACATTGGATCAAAGAAAAACAATTTTATACCACCTTCTGCATGACAGCTCTTTAAATATATGTATGCATTTATTAATAAACATACAATGAGTATCTACTACCCCCCCTAGGCAAAATTAGTTAAATAATATATGTTCTCTTCATGCAGGTAGTTATGTTCTACAGGAAGTAAATATGTATGATAACATTTTAGGTGTTCAATTTTGCTAGACAAGTAGTATACAAACTTGATCTTACATGTCTAATGCTAAAAAAAATTTAGGATACACAGTAATAATTTTATTAAGGAAGCACGGAAATTTATTATTAGAAGTTAAAATGTAAAAAATAATGCAAAAAACATCCCTGGTCAGTTCACTAAGTGCAGGGGTTGGGAACCTTTTAGGCTGAGAGAGCCATGAACCCCACATATTTTAAAATGTAATTCCATGAGAGCTATACAATATGTTTAACCCTAAATACAAGTAAATGTGTGCATTTTATGTAAGATCAACACTTTTAATGTACAATAAGTCTCTGAATTCTTTTAATAACATTGTTATGCTGTTGCTAACCAATGATGAATAAAGTTCTTCTTACCATT
Organism: Rhynchonycteris naso; assembly: GCA_037038555.1. Lineage (NCBI taxonomy): Eukaryota > Metazoa > Chordata > Mammalia > Chiroptera > Emballonuridae > Rhynchonycteris > Rhynchonycteris naso. The sequence continues at coordinate 68,019,245 of CM072996.1, forward strand.
AATACGACTTCTGGTGCTGCATGGTTTTGCTTAAGGCTTTGTAGTCTGGTTGATATGTGGTAAGGTTAAGCTTCATGCACGTGTAGACTTCCATCTGTTAAATGTGATTGTAGGTTGGTTTTAACATTCTTTAGATGTGAGAATGACTGCTCACAGGCATACATAGAGCTAAACATTGTCAATACAGCAATACTCACAAGCTGCAGGGTGGTATGTGACGGGAAGTGCGTTCCAAGTTTTGACAATCAGCTGGTCTGCTGGTTGAAGTTTTTCTATTTCTCCCCACTTGTGTTTGCTCACCAACTCTGCTTGCTGTTGTGCAAGTCCTTCCAAATCTTCATTCAGTGACTTGAGATTATTCACCCACATGTCTGAGGCCTTCAGGTCAGCAGCTTGTAGCTCAAAATCTCTGACGGAGACACCAGGGATGTAACTCAGGTCGATGCTGTCCATTCCTGTGGATGGGTGATGAACTTAAAGACGAATGCACTCACAAGTACGCTTCTCCAAAGCACGCTTTGAATGACTGCAGGAGATTAGATGTGAAGCCTGCTAGCTGCTGGAGATCAAGATGTTGAGCAGGGTCACTTGCTGTGCATGCATCTTTAAACTTTCCCAGTTTTTCAAAGTGTAGTAAACGACCTGTTTCAATGTGGACAATAAAGAGTTCTGGCTTGTTTTCAAATGTAAACACTGCTTGTTGAAGGGATAAGACTGTATTTCCAACACCTTGCATTTTCACATTGAGCTGGTTCAGATGTTCAGTCATGTCCATGAGATAGTAGAACTTCAAAAGTCACTCAGTGTTAGCTAACTCAGGATGCTCGATTTTTTCATTTCAAGAAAAGTTCAAATTTCTCTCAGAAAAGCCACAAAAGAGCTGAGCACCTTCCCTTTTAACCAACGCACATTGCTGTGCAGAAGCAGACAAGGGTAATTATTCCCAACTTCATCCAGCAGTGTTTTAAACTGGCGACCATTTAAAGCTCGGGCAACAATAAAGTTGACCACCCAAATGACCAGTGACATCACCTCACCAAGCTGTTTGCCACACATCTGAGCACAAAGCGCCTCCGGATGTGGGATACAGTGAAAACTTAGGATGGGTCTCTTTTCGTGTTCTCAAAAAAGAGCTACAAATTCTCTGTTTTTCCCCACCATGCACAAAGCACCATCAGTACACACCAAAATAAGTTCATCCATTGGTAGATTTTTTTTTTTTAGCGAACTCAGTGAAAGACTTGAATAAATCCTCCCCTCTTGTTTTCTTTTTCATAGGCAAAACAGCAAGATTTTCCTCACATAGTGTGTCACCGACAGCATACCTTGCAATCATGCTGAACTGGGATAAATAGCTTACATGTGTTGACTCATCCAAAGCGAGAAAAAAGAATGGTGCTGCATTTATTTCCTTCACTTGTGTTGCCTCAATTTGATTTGCCATCATGATCGTACAATCGTGAACAGTTCTTGCCAACAGAGGCATGTCTTTTATTTGTTTGATTATCTTGTCTTTATCCGAAAAGTCATCAAAAAGTTTATTGGCAACATCAAGCATGAATGTTTTGGCATACTCCCCATCTGTGAATGGCTTTTTGTTTCTCACAATTGCTAAAGCACCAGCAAAGCTAGCCAAAATCCAGTAACTTTGTTGGGTCCAAACACGGAGTTGCTGCTGAGTAGCTTGCACTATGCACAGTAGCTCTTGACATGCTTGCTTCCTGCTGTCCCTCGCTGGATATTTTGATGCAAATGTAGTATGGCGTGTGTGCAAGTGCCATTTTATATTTGACCGTTTCATTGATACAATTATATTATTGCATATTAGACACACTGCAGAACCTGCTCTCTCCACAAAGGCAAATTCCTCTTTCTATTCTCCTGAAAAGTACGATACTCCTCATCTTTTTTTCTTTTAGCCATCTTCTTTATCAAATGGGTTTCTGCAATTAGCTAGCTGACAACTTGATTTAAAGGAGGAAAGTTTACTTCCTGACCTCACAATGTCCCATGTACATTATGCATTATCCAATAAAAATTTGATGTTGTCCTGGAGGACAGCTGTAATTGGCTCCAGCCACCTGCAACCATGAACATGAACGGTAGGAAATAAATGGATTGTAATACATATATTTTTAACTTTATTATTTTTTTATCATAGATTTGTCTGCAAGCCAGATGCAGCCATCAAAACAACCATATTTGGCTCGCAAGTCATAGGTACCCCAACCCCTGGCTTAGTGAACAGAGCATTGGCCCAGCGTGTAGACATTCTGATTCAACCCCCAGTCAGGGCATACATGAAAAGTGAACACCTGATTCTCTTTTCCTCCTTCTCTCTCTCCTCCACTCTGGCTGCTAGTGGTTCATTGGGTTCGAGCATCACCTTGGGAACTAAGGATAGCTTGATTGATTTGAGCATTGGCCCCAGATGGGAGTTACCAAGTGGATCCTGGTCCAAGAGCATGCGGGAGTCTGTCTCACTATATCCCCTCCTTTCACTTAAAAAAGTCATGCAAAAACTGATATTACAAATATAATTTAAAAATTAGCAGATATGGACATTTTTATATTCTCTTCCCAAGCCCAAAATGATCACCCTGATAAGACAGAAAATGACAATTCTTAAACTTCAATATATTGAAGTTATCTATTAAATTACTATTCCTTTTTTTTTGTGACAGAGACAGAGAGAGTGACAGTGAGAAGGGCAGAGAGGGACAGACAGACAGGAGGGAGAAAGATGGGAAGCATCAGTTCTTTGTTGTGGTACCTTATTTGTTCATTGACTGCTTTTTCATGTGCCTCCACCAGAGAGCTACAGCAGCGTGAGTGACCCCTTGCTCAAGCCAACAACCTTGAGCTTCAAGCCAGGGACCTTTGGGGTCAAGCCAGTGACCATAGGGTCATGTCTATGAGCCTATGGTCAAGCCAGAGGCTCTTCACTAAAACTGGTGAGCCTACGTTCAAGCCAGATGAGCCTGTGCTCAAACCGGCAACCTTGGGGTTTCGAACCTGGGTCCTCCGCATCCCAGTCCAATGCTCTATTCACTGCACCACCTCCAATTGTTATTTTTTTAAAAAGTAGCAGAAATGACATGGATGGCGTGCTTCCTTCCTTTTCTGTTGGCATTTGGTTTTCTGTGATAGCATCCTGATCATGACCATTAATTGATTATGGTGATTTTATTAAAATGCTGGTTTTCATAGAAGTTGCTTTCTTGAAGGATTGGTTTTACAGCACAGCTTTTGGAGTCTCTTTCTGAAAGATTAACCTAGAGTAAGCTTAGTCAGTCTTCTGAATGGTGTTGGAAGGCATTTATTTGTCAATAGAAAACTCTTTATGTTAAACTAGCTATAACAGATCATTTCTATTTTTTGAGAGAGAGAGGGAGAGAAAGGAACAGACAGCCATAGATAGGCAGGAAGGGAGAAAGATGAGAAGGATCAACTCATAGTTGCAGAACCTTAGTTATTTGTTGATTGTTTTCTTATTTGTGTTGCGATAGTGGGGCTTAGCTGAGCCTGTGACCTCTTGTTCAACCCAGCAACCTTGGGCTCAAACCAGTGACCTTGGGCTTCAAGCCAGCAACCATGTGGTCATGTCTATGATCCCACACTCAAGCCAGTGACCCCACACATAAGCTGGTGAGCTGTGCTCAGCCTGAGTGAACCTGTACTCAAGCCAGCAACCTTGGGCTTTTCATCTTGGGCCCTCAGCATCCCAGGCTGATGCTCTGTCCACCATGGTACTGCCTGGACTAGTTAGCTGGAACAAATTTTATTTTTTATTGCTTAATGCCAAATAATACATTGCTATATTATTTTTTCTCAGAGGCAATGCACTTAAAGTCATCATGTCATTCAACTAAAAATAATTTTTAAATGTTTTAATTGCCATTATTTAGAGCATATTGTCAGGTGCATAATACTTTTTTTGACATTGGGAATGTGTCTATGGACAAACCTAATAAAAAATCCTAGATTTTAAATTCTAGTAAGGATTTTGTTTTATATGATTTTACATATTCACAAGCAAGACTAATTATCTATATAATTATGAAATTTTAAAGGCTATTTTAATCCTTTACCATAAAGTTTTTCTACATATCTCTTAGCTTTTATTAGATTGAGATTCAGTCTTATTCTTCAGTCATATTTTGAAACTTTTCTAACCATCTATAATTATTAATTTTTAGAGAAAACATAACTTCTGTAATAAATAATAAAAAATACTTTGATAATCTAACAGTTGTAAAGGGACTCATTAATGACATTTTAGGTTAATAAAATATATATTTTTGAATTTTCAAATACCTCTTTTATTTATTCTTTAATTGATTTTTTAGGGTGACACTGATTAATAGAGTTATTATATAGGTTTCAGATGTATAAACTCTCAACCCATTCTATGGAACTTAGGTCCTGCTTAGGAGTCAGCTGTCTTGACCAGGCTGTAGAGGTCTGTACAAACTCAGAGGATATCTATGACTTAGTCTTCTGGCTTTGGGACAGAAGACACACCTCCCTCTTTCCTGTGAACCTGAATGGTGCTTCATCCCCACCAGAAAGCTGATAGAACCATCCTCCCAGCTCTGGCAGACCTACCCCCCTGACTCTAGAGGCTCATCTGTCCAAATTCTAGTGACTCCACCATACTGAGGTTGGGGCAAAAATATGGACAAATCTGGATCAGACTGAGACATATGACTCTAGGCTTGGGACCGTACCCACCATTTTCCCTGAAGCTTGAGCAGTACCTATCCATCACAGGAGATCTACTAGCCCCATCCTTTAGACTCCACCAGAGTTTCTTTCAGGGGGCCTAACAGGCTGCTGGAAGGTGAAGGTAACTGGAGGCCAATATAAGGATACTTTGGGACTTCTTCTCAATGGCCCCTAGGCCTGGTGCTGGTAAAAGCAGACTTGGTGCACAGCTTTAACCTTCCTGTACACACTCACACCCAGAAGAGTCACCCATAAACTATAGATCCCTTGTAGCTTCAAACAAGTTGCCAAGAGCCAGGCACAGACAATGTCTGACATTGGCGTGCAACAGTGCCCATCCAAAGAGCTCCAAAACCAACATAGCTAGTGCAGATTCAGACAACATCAGAAGAGGATACAATAAACTTTGTAAGCAGCATATCTGAAAAGTGATATTGACAGGTTCTGAACCCAGCTGAGGTGAAATTTTCTTAGTGCAGTGGTCAGCAACTCATTAGTCAACAGAGACAAATATCAATAGTACAACAACTGAAATTTATTTTGAGAGCAAACATTTTTAAACTTAAACTATATAGGTAGGTACATAGTATTTAAATTAATTAGGGTACTCCTAAGCTGGCCTTTATTTTGTGGAAGAGCCAAACTCAAGGGGCCAAAGAGCCTCATGTGGCTTGCAACTGTGATTTGCCGAGCACTGGCCTAGTGAATTCATCGACAGCAGAGCACTTGGCATGCCATGGTGGGATTTGAACCTTAGAATCAGCCAGACGGAGGTTCGACCCCAAGCACAAAGGGGCCAATAGCAATCAAGACTCACTTACAATTAAAGGGCCCATATAACTCACACAAAGGACATTCCTGGAGCACCCAGCACTGGTAATCAAGGAGATAGCACCACTGGAACCCACAGAACACCTACTACATAAGGCTGCCCCATGAATACTTAGAGTCATAGCAACTCTATCTAATACATAGAAACAAACACAAAGAGGCAGCCAAAATGTGGAGACAAAGAAACAGGCCCCAAATGAATAAAAAGGAAACCTCATCAAAAAAAGCTACACAAGCTGCTCTTGGGGCTCCTACTCCCTGAATCCTGCCCCAGCTTTTGCAGTCATTGCCACCCCTGCCTCGGACTCACCATGAAGCAGGAAGGCCAAGAGCGGGTTTGGGTAGCAGATGATGACTCATGAATTTGAATGTTGCCCAAGGGTCAATTGAGTTTAAACCAGAAACTTGATTTCCTCAAGAATGTGGGGCAATTGAAAATGATGTAGAGAGTAAAGAACATGGTGATGGAGTAGGCAAACGTTCCAACTGTCATCTCCCAGGACAAAAATTGGATTACAACTTAATTTAAGAATAATCATCTTGAGAAATCAACTTTGGACTAAACAAATGGGGGTCTATAACCACAGATTGCAGAAGAAGCCACACTGAGATTGGTAGGAAGGGCAGACACAGAAAGAGCTGCCCTTCTCCTAGGAACAAATGGTGGCTGAGAGTCCAGAGGGACCCTCACTTTGGAAAGGGTCACCATGTAAGGTATGAGTGCTCAGCTCCAGGCCTGGAGCTCCAGCCTGGAGCCTCAGAACCTTGAAGAGGTGCCCAGACAGCATTTGGTGGTAAAAGAGCTGGGGTTACTGTCTGCGAGAAAGAGATGGAGCTCTCTGAGACACAATCTCCATCTTAAAAGGCCCACCCAGAAAATCTCTTTTACAGCCACTTACCCAGAGCTCCAGTGGAGTGAGAGCTGAGATGACTAGAGCTGCCTGAGGAGAATGTAAAATTGGAGGCCCTGGGAGAGGCACTGCAGGGGACAGCCACCGGAACCCTTGTGCTTAGTCATTCTCCAGTACTGCAGTCACCATCTTTCTTGGATGGAGCAGTTCATTCTGAGCAGCATCAGCTTGAGGGAAAGGAACTGCTCCAACCTCGGCAGTCTCTCTTACTTCAGTCATGGCAGCAGTTTGTTCTGAGAGGCCAGAAAGCAGGGGCATGTCAGTGACTCAGTTTTATGGTGTTGGGACAAAAGCTTTCTACTACATGCTAGTGACTCTAAGATTGGTGTTTCTACCTTATGGGAGACTCAGTAGAAACAGTCCGAAATGCGAGCAGACCACACCTCTGGGTCTCAGAAGCCACATCCACCAGAGTCCTGGGGCTACATCTTACAGAAGTCTGTGAAAAAGTCTGGACACACTGACACCTGTGTCCCCAGGGCTAGCCATACCCAAAACCCTTCCTAATCCCTGAATGGCCATAGTCTATAGCAGGGGTTGGGAACCTATGGCTCATGAGCCAGATGTGGCTCTTTTGATGGCTGCATCTGGCTTGCAGATAAATCTTTAAAAAAAATAATAAGGTTAAAAATATAAAACATTCTCATGTATTACAATCCACTCACTTCCTACCGCTCATGTTCATGGTTGTGATTAGCTGAAGCCAATCACAGCTGTCCTCCAGGACAACACCAAATTTTTATTGGATAATGCATAATGTACACGGGTCATTGTGAGGTCAGAAAGTAAACTTCCCTCTTTTTAATCAAATAGTCAGATAGGGCTCTACGTATGCATGCAAGCAGTCTTTCTCACATCTAAAGAATGTTAAGACCAACCTATGATCACATTTAACAGATGAAAGTCTCAATGCCTGCATGAAGCTTAACCTCACCACGTATCAAACAGACTACAAAGCCATCAGCAAAACCATGCAGCACAAGAAGTCGCATTAATGGTAAGAAATACTTTATTCATCATTGGTTAGCAACAGCATAACAACATTATTAAAAAGAATTCAGAGACTTATTGTACTTTAAAAGTGTTGGTCTTACATAAAATGCACACATTTACTTGTATTTAGTGTTAAACATATTGTATGGCTCTCATGGAATTACATTTTAAAATATGTGGCGTTTATGGCTCTCTCAGCCAAAAAGGTTCTCGACCCCTGCTCTATAGATTCTACCAGAGGTTTTTTAATTGTCTGAGCTCAGTAAGCATCTAGGAGACAGAGGTTACAGGAGGCAGGATTCAGGAAATCTAGGCCTTTTTACTTTTTTTTGTATTTTTCTGAAGTGAGAAGCAGGGAGGAAGAGTGACAGGCTCCCACATGAGCCTAACCAGAATCTACCCAGGAAACCCACTAGGGGAAGATCCTCTTCCCCTCTGGGGCATTGCTATGTTTCAACCAGAGCTGAGCCATTCTAGCGTCTGAGGCGAAGACTATGGAACCATCCTCAGCAACCGGGCCAACTTTGCTCCAATGGAACCTTGGCTGTGGGAGAGGAAGAGAGAGATAGAGAGAAAGAAAAAGAAAAAGGGAAGAGAAGCAGATCGGTGTTTTTTCTGTGTTTGCTGGCCAGAAATCAAACCCGGGACTTCCACATGCTGGGCCAATGCTCTATGGAACTTTGGCCTTATAAGCGGAGTTTCCCTGAGGCCCAGTGTGGGTAAAAACCAGGCAAGGTATGCGGCTTGGTATTTCAACATGCACGTGGACCTAGTAGAAACAGCCACAAACACTGGATTGTTTGTAGCTCCAAGAAGTTTGCTAAGGGCTTGGCCAGGTGGTGGCACAGTGGATAGAGTGTCGAACTGGGATGCGGAAGACCCAGGTTCGAGACCCCGAAGTAGACAGCTTGAGCGCGGGTCCATCTGGCTCGAGCAAAAGCTTGCCAACTTGGACCCAAGGTTGCTGGCTCCAGCAAGGGGTGGCTCGGTCTGCTCAAGGCCCGCAGTCAAGGCACATGTGAGAAAGCAACCAATAAACAACTATGGTGTCGCAATGACAACAAAAAACTAATGATTGATGCTTCTCATCTCTCTCTGTTCCTGTCTGTCTGCCCCTATTTATCCCTTTCTCTGACTCTCTCTCTCTGTCCCTGAAAAACAAAAACAAAAGAAGGCTGCTGAGGGGCTTTCATGGGCAGTGTCTCCCACAGCTCTGTGCCGAGTGTCTGCCAGGGAGACCCAGGGCTGACATATCCAGGGTTGAGCTGTGGAAAGCATTGGTTCAATACCTAACAACTCTTTCTAGAGTGGTATGCTAAGGAAGGGCTTCTCACACCTGGCCCAGCTTAGGCAAGTTTGTCTCTCTATGATCACCATCAGCACCAGCACAGTGTCTCAGGTGGATTGGATATGGTAGAGCTCCACAGTTATCCAGTCTGGGTACTGGGTATCCTGCCCTGCTGAGCTAGATTCCACAAGGAGAAGGGAGAGAGTCTTGGAACATGAATATTAAAGTATGGATCCTTGTGAGACTATTGTTGAATCTGGTCAAAGGGCATAGCTACCTTTGGTGTGGGGAGGGTGGCACAGTCAGCCCCAGAAGAAGACTCAGTCTTCCTCTCTGAGACCAGAATCTCACAAGCTGAAATAACTTCTTCAGAGGGGAATATTAGCCACACGCAGTCTGAACCTGCTGCATACCTTGTTGGGGAGAAATAGAATTGGAGTATCCAGCAGTTACTGAGGGATTCAGGTCTGGAATAGGGGCCACATTCCCCATACTGAGCTCCTGACCAAGAAACCCCTGAAGTATGGGATCCTACTAACATTGTATTCACAACCTCAGCTTCTCTAACAAAACAAGTGTGCAACCTATAAAGGGGTTAGTTGGGTGAGACCAGTCTAAGCCCACACTACAGTTTTACTATGGAAGACTGTGGGAAGACCAGGTAGCTGCAAGAGGAGGAGGAGCTGTTGAAAAGTGGAGACAAATCTTATGGAGATTGGAGCTTTTATGGAGCTGCTGTCATCTCTAAGCAGGAGGAAGCTAACACTTATACAAAAGTTGGCCACTCCCACGCTACTTAGGCACAGAAAACTAAGACACAAACAGAAAAAATTGCAGTAGCTGCAGACAGGTAGCCCCAAATGGGTTACAAACAACAGCTAACACAACCCCATAAAGATCTAGAGACAACACAACTGATAGCACTGGAGAACAAAATTATTGTTGCATCCACAAAAACACTTGTTCTAACCTAATTCAATTGTGCTGATCTCAAATCTGACCTTAGTTTTTTTCTCTGTAAGCTACAGTCTTTTTTGCAATTCAAGATTTTAGGTTTTCATCTTATTATAAAATTTTGAACAATTAGTTTAACATAATGAAGTAGAATGTCTTCTTGGGCATCATCTTTGTGAAAATATAATAATTTATATAATGCAATAAATACACTAATACACTAAAATATATGATTGCATCAGAATTTATCTATAATTTCAAAATAGAACATATTAAAACACTTATTTTAATCATAAAATTTGCACAAAACATATTTACATTCTATTCAGGCAAAAATTTGCATTTGTAACTCTTGCGTTCTGTACTTGTTAAGGACAATCTCGTTTGATGATCCAGAAGTAGTCTGCCACCATATTTCTGTCTCATCTCCCCTGATAACGCTCTTCCATTGTCTTCAGGTCTTAATGAAAGCATTCTCCCTGCTCATCTCTAACAGCTTTAAGATTTTCAGGAAACTTATCAAGGAGACTGTTCAGGAAGTGAATCTTAATGCTCATGTTACATCCAATGTCACGGAAAGCCAACAGAATCCTTTGAACCAGAAATTCATAGTTTTCTGCTTTTTTGTTCCCAAAGAAGTTCTTTGTAACTGCCACAAATGACTTTCATAATGCTTTCTCCTCCTTATTCATCTTCCTGACAAATTCTTCATCACATATGAAGGTTTGAATTTGAGGTCCATCGAATACACCTGCTTTTATGTTCTTGAAAGATGAGGCAGAAAAAGCAGAAATAATATGTTGAAAGCTTTCACTTTCTCTATTCAAAGCCCGAACAAACTGCTTCATTAAGCCAAATTTGATGTGAAGTGGGAGGGAAATGATCCTGTCTCAATTAACTACAGGTTCATTCACAATATTTTGCATCCCTACTTCCAGAGCTTCACATTTTGGCCACTACTTTCTGTGTCCAGTGTTTCTCCCAAGCTGGGCTCTCCCACAAACACAGAAAGCAAGGACACTTTATGAAACCTCACTGTTGTCCTAGCAGGAAATTTACCATTTTAAGATCCACACAAATGATCCAGTTATGCTCCTCATACTTCAGAAAGTCGAGGACAATTATGTCATTATAATCTTCTCACAGATGAGTTGACAACCAATTGGAACCACTTCATAAACATTACCGTTGTGTAGGAGAACACATTTCAGACTGCATTTAGAGCTGTCAAGAAATAGCTGCCATTCTGTTGTAGTTTAAGTGGTAACACCTAGCTGGCTGAGAAGACTACTGATATCATGACAGTAAACAAATTGTTTGTCTTCGGGAAAAAAGTCCACAGAAATTTGTTCATGCTTCCTGTAATGGGATATTTTAGCTGACCAGTGAAATACATTCTTTTCTTAACCTGGAGTCTAATAACTCAGCTGCTTTCTTTGATGGGTCCAAATCTCTTACTAAGTCATTTAATTCGGGTTGGCTAATCTGCTGAGGGGTTAATGACTGCTTGGCATCAGAAGAAGACCCTTGAGATTCTACAACCATTTCTTCATGCATCTTATCAAAATACACTTGATCACCATGTTCACTTTGTTCATCCTTAGAAGAAATAAAACCATTGAAAACTGGAACCAGGAGTGTCTCAGAGTGTAGGATAGGTCATATTACTGAAGGAATATTATGATATGTAATCATATGCAGTTTTTTCTTGCGGATGCCATTTGTTTGGATCAGACAGAAATAACAGTCACTGCTGTGGTTCTTAGGTTTATGCCAAATCATGGGAATACCAAAAGGCATTCCTTTCCATTTTCCTTTTGTCCAGTCACAGAGCATTTCATCACAATTATGACACACAATATGAGGAGCCCAATTCTTGTCTTGATTACCAAGGGGAACTTGTAAATAGGCAATATATGCCATGTCACAAATGATGAAATATTGCGCCTTTGACGTTGAAGTGTGTAACAGCCACATATATAACAGAAAGTGTCAAGATTATTCTCACATTTATGCCTACTCTAAGAAGCCATGATTCAATCCTAAAACCAAATAAGAGGGTGTTTTTATCAGATAATATTTTTTTTTTACATTTAAAAACAACTACAATTATGTAAAAGTGGTGTTTATAAAACATTAATTGCCTTGTGGTTATGTTCAATCCAAGAGTTGTTGCTCTTTAACTCCAATTTAAAAATCAATGCATGCCATTAACTGTAAAATAATATTAAAATTGCATAAAAACTAGAGTATGCACCAAGAAATAGATTTCAGATTTGGAATTAGCGATGCAGGAATATATATAAAAAATTTTAAAACCTCATGCAACAGAAAATGAAAATAATAATGTTCTCAAGTATATTGGGTGGCAGACAGTACCAATCCTAGACTCAGCTAGCTACACAAACAGTGTGCCCAAAGGAGGAGCCTAGCAGGCCCCAGACACTGTGGATAATTAATACAGTTAACAGGACAGACATTACACAATATGTAATACACATGATTAAGCTTGACCCTTAGAGCCAGCCAGACAGAAAGAATAACTGTACCCACAAAGGGACCAACTGCATTCAATACTCACATACTAAAAGAAGAAAAATAGTACCTTCAAGAAGCATTCCTAGAAAAAGGAAATCAGGTAGCCTGAGGTCAATATCACCAAGGCCGTCTTCCTTATAAACACATAACAAAAAGTTCAAAGACAGAAAGAACTTCCTAATACACAGACAATATTGGCAGACAGAGAAATGGGATCTAAATAAATCAATAAGAGAAATCCCCAGAAAAAGAACTAAACGAAATGGAAGTAAACAAACTTCTAGATGCAGAGTTTAAAATAATGATTTTTAGGATGGACATAATAAGCACCTAAATAGTTAGTAAACATCAAAAAGGACATTGAAATCACAAAAATCAAAACAGTCAGAAGTAACAAATACAATATCAGAAATGAAGACTGCAGTAGAAGGAATCACAGCAGGCTAGATTAACAGAGGATCAAAGCAGTTATTTAGATGACAAGATAAACAAAAGCACAGAAGCAGAGCAGAAAAAGAAAAGAGGCTCAAAAGGACTGAGAAAACTCTAAGAGAGCTCTGTGACAGCATGAAGAGAAACAACAGCTGCATCATAGGGGTTCCTGGAGGAGAAAAGAATGAACAAGGGATAGAGATACTGTTAGAAGAAATCAAAGCTTAAAACTTCCCTAAGTTGATGAAAGAAAAAGTCACAGAATTTCAAGAAGCACATATAGTCTCATTAAAAAATAACCCAAGGAGGCCAACACCAAGACATATCATATTTAAAATGCCAATCTTAAGAGACAAAGAAAGAATAGTAAAAGCTGCAAGAGAAAAGCAGTTAATTTTCTACAGAAATTCTTATGGTGCCCCCATAAGTATTACATCTGACTTCTCAACAGAAACACTTGAGGTCAGAAGGGATTGGTAAGAAATATTCAAAATGATGCAAAACAAGAACCTACAACTAAGACTTCTTTATCCAAAAATGCTATCATTTTAAAATTGAAGAAAAATAAAAAGCTTTTCAGACAAAAAAAAAAAAAAAAAAGAAAAGAAAAGGAAAAGAAATTAAGGAATTAATCAAACCAGACCAGTACTGAAGGAAATATTAAGGGGCCTGCTATAAAAATAGTGGAGGGGGAAAAAAAACTAGAAAAGAAGGATTGTGGATTTAAAGAATAAAATGGCACACAGCTGTTAGGTTCAGTGGTAGTTCGGCCTGGCGTGTGGATGTCCTGGATTTGATTCCTGGTCAGGTTACACAGAAGAAGCACCCTTTTCTCTACCCTTTCTGCTCTCCTTTCTCTCTATCTCTCTCTTCCTTTCTTGCAGCCAAGATTCCTTTGAAGCGAATTTGGCTCGGGCACTGAGGATGGCTCTATAGACTCTGCCTCACATGCTAGAATGACTCTGAGTGCAAAGGAGCAAGGTCCCCAAATGGGCAGAGCATCAATCCCTAGTGGGTATGAAGGGTGGATCCCATTCGGCACATGCAGAAATATGTCTCTCTGCCTCCCAGCTTCTCACTTAAGAAAAATACAAAAAAAGAGAGAATAAAATGGCAATAAATAACTACAAATTAATAATAACTTTAAATGTAAATAGTTTAAATGATCCATTCATAACACATAAGTTACCTGCATAGATAAGAAAACAGGATCCATACATATGCTGTCTATAAGAATGTCACCTCAAAACAAGAGATACATATAGACTGAAAGTGAAGTGATAAAGGAAAGTATTTTATGCAAATGGAAATGATAGAAAAGCTGAGATAGCAATACTTAGATATGACTAAATAGACTTTAAAACAAAGGTTATATAGTAAAGGAAAAAGAGGGTCAGTCACTACATAATAATAAAGGGATCATTCCAAGAGGAGTCTATAGCCATTGTAAATATTTATGCAATTAATATAGGAGCACCTAAATTTATAAAGCAGATTTTGATACACTTAAAGGGCAAGATCGACAGTTACACTATAATAGTAGGTGATTTTAATACCCCACTAACATCAATGCATAGATTCTTCAGATAGAAAATTAAGAAAGAAACAGTGGCCTTAAACTGCACACTAGATCAACTAGATTTAATAGATATCTTTAGAACTTTTCAGCCCAAAGCAGTAGAATATACATTTTTTTCAAGTGCTCATGGTACATTCTGTAGAATAAACCACATGTTAGGACAGAAAATGAGTCTCAGTAAATTTAAGAAGATTGAAATCATTTTAAGCATCTTCTCTATTCACAATGGCATGAAATAAAAATCAACAATCATAGAAAAACTGAAAAACATTCAAATGCTTGAAGGCTAAATAGCATGTTATTAAATAACAAATGGGTTAACAACAAGATCAAGGAATAAATAAAAAGTTTTATTGAAACAAATAAAAACAAACATACAACCCCAAAATTTTGGACACAGCCAAAGCAGTCCTGAGAGGGAAGTTCATAGTGTTACTGGCATAGCTTAAGAAGCAAGAAAAGGCTCAAATAAGCAACTTATCCCTACATCTAAAAAATGTAGAAAAAGAACAACAAATAAAGCCCTGATGAAGTAGAAGGAAGAAAATAATAAAGATCAGAGTGGAAATAACTAACATAAAGTCACCAAGAACAATACAGAAGAACGATGATATCAATAGCTGATTATTTGAAAAGATAAATAAGATTGAAGAACCTTTAACTAGACTCATCAAAAAAAAAAAAAAGAGATGTCTCAAATAATTAAAATTAGAAATGGAAATGGAGAAGTAACTGTTGACACTGCAGAAATACAAAGGATTATAAAAAAATACTATAAAGATCTATATGCCAAAAAATTGGACAACCTAGGTGAAATGGATTAATTCCTAGAAACCTACAGTCTACCAAAACTCAGTCTGGAAAAATCAGAAAACTTAAATAGATCAAATACAACAAATGAAATTGAAACAGTTATCAAAAACACCCAACAAACAAAAGTTCTAGATCATATGGCTTTACAGATGAATTTTACCAAGCATTCAAAGAAGAACTAACACCTATCCTTGTCAAGCTATTTCAAAAAATTCAAGATGAAGGAAGACTTTCAAGCTCCTTTCATGAGGCAAGCATTGTCCTCATTCCAAAAACAGGTCAAGACACTACAAAGAAAAAAAAAATTATAGGCCAATATCCCTAATGAAAATAAATGCTAAAATTCTCAACAAAATATGAGCAAACCAGTTTCAGCAATAGATTAAAAAAGTCATACATCATGATCAAGTGGGATTTATTCTTGGGAGGCAAGGCTGGTACAATATTCACAAATGAACCAGTATGATTCATCACATAAACAAAAGGGTAAAGATCACATGATGCAGAAAAATTATTTGATAATATCTGGCACACAATTTTGATAAAAACTGTCAGTAAAGTGTGAATACAGGGAACTTACCTCAGCATAAGAACGGCCATCTATGATTAACTGACAGCCAACATCATACTCAATAGGCAATAATTAAAAACAATCACCTTAAGATCAGAAAAAAGGCAGGGGTACCCTGTCTCACCACTCTTATTTAACATAGCTCTGGAAGTCCTAGCCACAGCAATCAGACAAGAAGAAGAAATAAAGGCATCTAAACTTGAAAAGATGAAGTAAAACTATCATTATTTGCCGATGACATGACACTGTACATAGAATACCCTAAAGTCTCAAGGAAAAAGCTACTAGATCTAGTAAATGAATTCAGCTAGGTGGCACAATATAAAATTAATATTCAATAATCAGTGGCATTTTTATATACCAATAATAAAAGGTCTGAAAGAGAAATTAAAGAAACAATCCCTTCACTATTGCAACAAAGTATATAAAGTACATAGGAGTAAATTTAACAAAGTAGGTAAAAGACTTGTACTCAGTATATCATAAGACATTGAAAAATGAAGTCAAGAAAGATACAAACAAGTGGAAGCATATATCATGTTCATGGATAGGAAGAATAAACATCACTAAAATGTTTATATTACCCAAAACAATCTGTAAATTTAATGCAGTTATTATTAAAATATTAATGGCATACTTCAAAGATATAGAAAAATATTTCACAAATTTATATGGAACCTAAAAAGAACATGAATAGCTACAGCAATCTTGAAAATAAATAATAAAGTGGGAGGTATTACACTTCCTGATATCAAGTATACTACAAGGTCATTGTAATCAAACAGCTGGGTACTGGCATAAGAACAGGCATACAGATTAATGGAACAGCACAGAGAATCCAGAAATAAACCCACGCCTTTATGGCCTTTATGGTCAATTGATATTTAACAAGTGAGGTTAGAGCATACAATGGAATAAAGACAGTCTCTTTAATACGCGGTGTTGAGAAAATTGGACAGCTATATGAAAAAAAATAAAAAAAATAAAACTAGACCATCAACTTACACCATTCACAAAAATAAACTCAAAATGAATAAAAGACTTAAATGTAAGTTGTGAAACCATAAATATCTGGGAAAAAAACATAGGCAGCAAATTCTCTGATATCTCTCTTAGCAATATTTGTTGATTTTTCTCCATGGGCAAGTGAAATAAAGGACAGGATGAGCAAATGGGACTATATCAAACTGAAAAGCTTTCGCACAGCAAAAGACATCATGAACAAAATAAAAAGACAATCCACACAATGGGAGAACATATTTGCTAATACATCTGATATAAAAACCAAAATTTATAAGGAACTTCTAAAACTCAAAACCAGGAAGAGAAATAATCCAATTTAAAAATGGGCAAAAGAACTAATAGACAATTCTCCAAAGAGGATATACAAATGGCCAATAGGCATATGAAAAAATGTTCAACATCACTACTCATCAGAGAAATGCATATTAAGACCACAATAAAATAGCACCTCACATTTGTCAGAATGGCACTCATTAATAAGACAACACACAATAATCTCTGGCGAGGGTATGGAGAAAAGGGAACCCTCCTGCACTACTGGTGGGAATGCAGACTGGTGCAGCCACTGTGGAGAACTGTATGGGGTTTCCTGAAAAAACTTAAAACTGGAACTGCCTTTTCACCTAGCTATCTGACTTTTAGGAATATATCCTAAGAATACCAAATCACTGATTCAAAAGAAGATATGTACCCCCATGTTTATTGCAGCACTGTTTACAATAGCCAAAATGTGGAAACAGCCCAAGTGTCTGTCAGTGGATGAGTGGATTAAAAAGCAGTGGTACATATACACAATGGAATACTACATGGCTGTGAAAAATAATAAAATTTTACCTTTTGTAAAAGCATTGATGGACCTGGAGATTAGTATGCTAAGTAAAATAAGTCAAGCAGAGAAAGAAAAATATCATATGATCTCACATATATGTGGAATCTAATTAACAAAGTGAATTGAAGAATGAAATTGAGGCAGAGATGGGGTCACAAGGACCTGAGGGACAGCAGTCAGAGTTCGGAAGGGAGATGAGAGGATGGGCTTAGAGAAGGTAAAGGGATTAGTGAAACTATATATAATAACACAGATGTATAGATAACAGGACAGCAAATCCTAGAAGATAGGCGGGAGGGAGTTAGTGGGAGGGGGACAAAGAAAGCATAAAGAGGGACACAGGGCTAGGGGTTGAGGGAGTAATATACAGTGTGAATCTTCAATCTATGTAAACACAATAAATTAAAAATTAATAAAAATTTTAAAAATTAATAAAAATAAAAAAGAATAAAATGGTGATAAGTACACACCTATCAATAATCATCATACATGTAAATGGATTAAGTGCTCCAATCAAAATACATAGGATGGCTGAATGAAGAAGAAACCAAGACCCGTATATGTGTTGTCTATAAGAGGCCCACTTGAGAATAAAAGGCACGTATAGACAAAAAGTAAAGGGTTGAAAAAAGATATTTCATGAAAATGAAAATAAAAAAAGCTGGGGTATCAATACTTATATCTGACAAAATAGACTTTAAAACAAAGGCTATGGTAAGAGACAGAGAAAGATACTACATAATGATAAACAGTACCATCCGAATTAACACAGAAGCACCTAAATATGTAAACCAAATCTGATGGACATAAAGAGAGGGATTGACAGTTATATAGTCATAGTAGAAAATTTTAATACCCTTTCCACACAGAATTAAGAAAATGGCAGCCTTAAATGACAAACTGAATCAGATGGATTTAATTGATATCTTCAGAGCATTTCACTCCAAAGCAGCATAATATGCATTCTTTTCCAGTACACATGGAACATATTCCAGGATAGACCATTTATTAGGACACAAAACAAGTCTCAATATATTTCATAAGATTGAAATCATATCAAGTATCTTCTCTGACCATAAATGTTTGAAAATAGAAATCAATCACATGAAAGAAAACCGAAAAACACACAGTGACATTGAAACTGAATAGCAGGTTACTAAGTAATGAATGGATTAACAATCAGGTTAAGTAATAAATTGATAGGTACGTTGAAACAAATTAAAATGATAACATATCAATTCAAAAGTTATGGAACACTGCAAAAACAGTACTAAAGTGGAAATTCATAACATTACAGGCCTACCTAAAGAAATAAGAACATTTTTAAATAGCAATCTCACTTTACACTTAAAGAAACTTGAAAAAGAGCAACAATCAAAGCCCAAAGTTAGTAGAGAAAGGAAATAATAAGGATCAGAGAAGAAACAAAGTATAGTCAAAAAAATTCAAAAGTTCAATAAAATGGTATTTTTGGTTAAGATAACAAACAATAAGAGTATAAAACACCTAAAATCCAACATTCTGACTAAAAATTGCTACATTACTTAATGTATCGGAAATCTATGATTTGTCAAAGACATAAAATAAATAGCTTATCTTGAAGCTTATTTCCCGAGTTTTATCAACTATACATATTTGCAAAATGCTGTCTTCCAACTGCATGCAATTTTATAATTAAGAATAAGATAAAATTAAAGGTGAAATAATGTATAAAATATATTAACATTGTACATATATCGAGTTAAAAAAACGTTTTTTTTTCTCTTGGAAATGGCAAAGCAAAACATGAATCACTTCCCAGCCTCTTGGATTTAGAAAATCCAATTGTAAAAGATAGGAACTATGAGAAAAATACAATTATATAACCTGAGTCTTTAAGGTCTTCCAAGAATATAACCCTTTGAAGATGTATGGCCCACAGATTTGAAGTAAAACTACACATTCATCAGAATCCAAGATTAAGTTTTTACATAATTTTGAATCAAGTTACAGGGATTAGTTCCAAGAAACTCTTTTTTGTTCTGAAGACTACCTTTTAGTTTAATTTTTTGAAGATTTTTGCTGGCAAATAGATAATTTAAACCATGGTTATTTTTATTTAAAGGACATGCATTAGAAGTAGGTTTCTGGGGAAAAAACAGCCTTGACCATACTATCTAAAAACATTAAAGTTTCAGGTTTTATTCGGTTTCCTTATTGGTTGGGGCTTGTATCTTACATAAATTTTTTTTCACAAATACTCTTATGATACATGAGATAGCAGCATATATAAATCTCGTTAATTGTTTTGTTAGACAGTATTATTGTTTTCACCATATGAGCTTGATATTTTAATAAGATATTTTATTAACTGTCATGTGAAGAAAAACTTGAAATTTATGGGTGGTTTGGATTAGAAACTTCAGATTTTTAATTGTTATAGAAAAATAGGTTCACCCATTATTAAAACTGCTTTTTCCCAGTTGTAATGATTACTTTTAGTACTTACTTAGAAACAATCTTATTTCTGATATTTGTCAGGAGTATGTGAAACTATGCTTTATATTTATATTTTAAAATTTCATATTTCCTAATTAGGTAAAACAACAGATATAATATTGTTAATGTTATTATTTACCTAAAAATATACTGTTACCCAATTGCTAAAAATTTTAAAATAACTGTTTATACATATCCACAAAAGAATTATAATTTTACCAAATGCAATAATACATAATAGTTTTCATGAGTGTCATAGTTAAAGGTTGTGTTGTAAATTTGCCTGCAAATTTTTGCTAATATTGATCATTTTTAAAACAAAGAGAGTGAAAAAATTTATGGATATAACAATGTGGTGTTTGATGGGGGGGGGAGAAAAGGAAGAAGGTACTGGAAAATGGTAAATGGGGTTAAGTGGTGATGGATAGAAACTTGACTTGGGGGTGAACATAAAATATGGTGTAGAGATTATATATTGTACATCCAAAATCTGAATAATTTTGTTAATCAGTGTTTTCCCAATAAATTCAATAAAATATATATAAACAATAAAAAATAAATTTAAAGAACATAGCTAGGTTAAATCTTGAGTGAGAATTACACTATAGATTACAATGCTAAGGCAGTCCAATATGCTGAAAATGTACTATAATTATACCTGGACAAAAGGAAAATATGAAAGGTTGAATGAGAAACTTTATACAGGTTTTAATATTCAAATTTCAAAAGTCAATAATAAGAACTGAAACCTCAAAAATAGTGATGCTATTTTTCATGAATATTTACAAATATTTGACTTTACTACACATCTTTTAAGAGATCTAAACATTAAACTTTGACATTCTCTTACTCTATTTAATAAATACTTTTATTAGGTAAAATACATATTTTTGAATTTTACTTTATCTCCTTCTGAATCCTCCCCAGGAGCATAACACAGAGTGTTTTATCAAGTTATAGGCTAAGAGAAAAATCAATATTTTAATACATGTGCATGGGCAATTCACATAGGCATGAAAATTACAAAGACTGAGTGGCAATGCTGGGTATATACAACATTTTGGGCAAAGAAGAGAGAGAAGAACAGGGTACTAGATTTTAAAAGTGAGAATGGGTAATTTACAGGCAGTTGAGGAAGGGCTAATTATACATGGCAGGTAAATTCTTGCCAGCCACTCAGAAGCAACAAAACACAGGGGTATCTAGCTAACAACAACCTACCTAAAACCCTCTTCTTTACCATTAAGTATAGTAAATTAGGCTAAGGTGAACATCCTAAAACCTCCTTGCTGCAGCAAGTTTAAAAAAATTATAGACTAAGAGCTACAAATTGCCATGAACAAATTTATATCTGATAAAAATTCCTTGATAATACTGAATGTGTCAAACAAATTTTCAATAAATATTTTACCCATAATATCGAGCAAGGTAGTGAAGATCTGTAGAAAAAGAACAGGTTAAGTGCACATTATTTTGATGATAAATTTTCAAAATTGACACAGCAACTCAGCTTCTCTGTATATATTCTTTCAAAATATTTTCATATGTTTTTAAAATAGCAGGCACATGATTATTAATTGCATTATTAAAAATAATGAAAAATTCACTTAAAATGGGTCAATGAAAGAATGGTTAAGTAATGGGACATTTTTATGAATCCATTAAAAAAACTGAAACAGAAATATATACACAGATTCAGAAAATATTCTAATTATCATTAATAAAATAAAATAGTATCATAACAATACATGTACATATGGTAGGAGAGGATACCAGTTATTAAGATGTTTTACTTTTTTATCAATATATGTCACTGTTTCTTACACAGTTTATAACAAGAATGTACTCATTAATTATTTCCATTAACATTTAATACAAAGTGAAAAAAACTTGCATCCTTTTATTGCTTTGTAAAGCTGGCGGTACTTAAGTATCTAAGCCACATTTTGATTTGCAACAAACATTCTGATGTACATAATCAATTCTGTTTTAAGGTGAATTGATTTTATAACATAGAAGTGGTTGTTCCTCAAAACTATTTTGAATACCTTTATTTTTTCATTGTATTACCATTCAACAAATATTTCATATCTACTTTGTATCAGATACTGTTATAGGTGCTCAGAAACAGCAACAAACAAAACAGATCTCAGGTATTTTACAATGTAATGTGGGGAGAAATCTCTAAACAGTAACTAGTTGAGGCCAACATTACTCCTGGCCTTATCTTATTGATGAATGTGCTTAAGAACCATTGGATATTCCTGGCTCAGTTCTCCCACTTCCAATTTTCCACATCTACTCCCATCTTTGGGATAGTACTTTCTAATCAGTCTATAGTAGGCCTTGTTTGCTAGCCCAACTTCCTGTGAGATCAGACTCCTGGCTTAGAGAATAATTCTATTTCAAGTAATGAGGGACATATAATTAAGACCCTCTGGATGAATGTAGCTACATCTCTTTATAAAAGACCATTGTCAAAAATGATTATGTATTGCTTTATTAAGTAAATAAGTAGTTAATGACTTAAAGGAATTATTTTGTTTGAACTTTCATAGATATTTTATTTTCAGATTGCCTTTTGTCATATTTCTGTAATAAAGTTTAATTAAAATGTCATGTCAATAAACACGTAGAGTATTGTTTCTTCCTTTCTTCCTCTTTGTTCATTGCACAAATGAATTGATCCAAGATTTTCTATATAAAATGTTTGGAAAACATCATCTGACACTAAAAATTTGCCAGCTGCTTCTATTTTCACATTTCTAACCCACAAATTACTGCATAATTCTCTGGACCTGACTGCCCTCTTTATTGTCTACCATAGAAAACTGATAAAATGAAGAAGAATAGGTAAAATGGTACACTGTACCTTTTTTCTTAATTTCCAGGAATGGGGAATGCCAGAAACTAAACCTTGTCAGCCAGGTAGCTTAGTTTACTTACATAAACAGAAAATTGATTTTAAAAGTAAAATCCAATTTGAATAAGTATAGTTGACAATTGAGTATAGTTGTCACTACTGATTTGTGAAAAATGAATTATGATTGACTAATTTAATTCTATAACAAAGTGAAACATGCAATAAAGACAAAAGTAGAATTCTTATTAGGGCATAACTAAGATGTTATACATTAAATATTTGTAGGAAGAAGGAATTAATTTGAACTTTTTATATTGTAGATAAGAAACCTGGGAAATCAATATATATTAAAGGTCATATTAGATACTCTGTGTAGTGGCAGAACATATAATTACATATGTGCAACAAAATCATGTATTCTGTTTGCAGTTAAGAAACAAAAACATGCATTGTGTGTGTATGTATATATTAGCACGTATAAGAAACTATAAATTTTAGTTAAGTTACAAATAATTTGTCTCACATTAAAGCCAAAAATAAAACAAACAAACAAAAATCTGGAAAATATCCACTGCTAGATTTCACTGCCTTATATTCATAAGAATGAGTGTATATTTTAGATATGAACTTGGTAAATTGAATTTTGTTCCCTCAAATTTAATGGTAGAATAAACAATCATATGTTTAACAAAGATTTCATAATGGTTGACTCCATAGTTTTTGTTTCTGTGGGGGTTACAGTGGAAAAGTGTAGGCTTAGCAGTATGGAGAACATGGAAATGAATCCCAGTTCTGCTATTTATATCATATGTGATCTTGGCTGTCAGCTTCCTTCTATAATCTAGAATGCCACTGATGGTACCATTTTACACATTTTATTCCTCACAATTTTGTCAGAATTAGAGAGAAACATATATAATATTAAATTATATAGTATGTTATGCTATACTATGTTTCACAGAGGTATAATAAATCTGAAAAAGCATTTTTGAGATTATAGTTTTTTATCCCTGAGCATGCTTGTGAAACAAATTTAAAGTTACATTAAATGCCAATTGTGTTAAATCCAGTCCATATGACCTGGCAGTAATTTTCATGCTATTATTCCCAAATGAAGGCTTAATTGTTAGTAGTAAATTGAATAGCACATTATTGTCTGGTAACGACCTTGAATTTGTTATACTTTACCAGAGAAAAAAGCATAGGAGTAAGATTAAATAGGAAGTAGACAATGTAAGAAATACAGAACTATATTTTTACTTTCTTATATTGCCAAGATTTATATTTAAAAGCTTACATTGTAAAGAATGCAAAACCACATAAAATTGAGCAATTCTCTCTGAAGTCCATTTGCTCCTCATATCTTCCACAATGTGACAAACAATTGTTTGAATACTGTGTAGAAAGTAAGTCATTTAATTGAGAACATTAACTAATGAATATAGCTTTGATTTGTAAGAGAGATACTACAAAATGAGCCACAGGACTACAGGACAGGTTATGCATTAGAAGGATGGCTAACCTTGCCTCCTGTGTTTTATTATGCATGATATAAACTACTATCAAAGTACCATTATTTTATACTGGAAAGATTTTTCTTATGGCTGAGTAGTATTTCATAGTGTATACACACCACATCTTCCTTACCCAATCCTCTATCAAAGAACACTTTGCTTGCCTCCCTGTCCTGGCCACTGTATAAAATGCTGCAATGAATAGAGTGTTACATATATCTTTGCAAAGCAGTTTTTTGGGTTGGTACTCAGTAGAGAGATTGCTGGGTTTTATGGTAACTCTATCTTCAAAATTTTGAGAAACTGCCATATACTCTTTTTCCTTAGTGGCTCTACAAGTTTACATTCCCATCAGCAGTGAATTGAGAGTTCCTTTTTCTCCATAATGTCTTCACCATATGTTATTACTTGTCTTGTTGATAATAGTCATTCCCCTGGAGAGAAATGTCCAGGTTCTCTGCCCACTTTTTAATTAGATTGTTCGGTGTTGAATTTTATGAGTTCTTCAATATTTTGGATATTAAGCCATTGTCAGGGCTGTCGTTTGAAAATACCATCTCCCTTTTTGTTGGTGTCTTTTGTTTTATTGTTGTTTTCTTTTGCTGTGCAGAAATTCTGTAGTTTAATATAATCCCATTTATTTATATTTGCCTTTACTTCCCTTGTCTTTGGGGTCAGATTCAAAAAATGTTCTCTATGACCAAGGTCATAAATATACAGTGTGGCATACAGAGTTTAGAACTGGAATGAAACTTCCCTTTATCTTCTAATCAAAGTGGGGAAATTTTCTAATACCTGACCCAACCAGCCACTGCACCTGAATTTTCACCCACAGTGGAGAAGCATTATTTTAATGCAAAAATAGACTAAATTTGCACGGTACTCGCATTTTGATGAGCTAACATTTTATATAAGTGTAGTGAATGTAAATGACAGTTTTTAGAACAAAGAAAATACCTCAGGGTTTGCAATGACAAAAAAAATTAATAAAACACAGAGGAAACTCTAAACAGAGAAATAATGAAGACTATAAAAAATATTTTATATCACATAAAATATATGAATAAAAGCCTTGCTTTAAAGTTACCTTATAAAATAAGTTAACCTTATAATTAATAAAATGTAAATAAAATATATATTGTTGATATGCATACAAAAATATTATAAACTAATTTCTCATAATGATAGTTCTATGTTTAGTAAAATTTCATTACTTTGTATATGTGTCATCTAAATAATTTGCATACTTAAAAGTCGCTGAGTACTCATAAACATGATCAATTGTAATGCCTGAAATAATTCTAAAAGCAAATTCATATTAAGAGAACATTATAAACTGGCCCAAAACCCCCAAGAGGAGCTATTTCCCAGACAACTGCAGAGCCGCATCCTTTAAGGAGTTTGCAATCTCAAATTCCAAATGAAAAAATAGTGTTTATTTGAAATCAGGCTAATTAAATATGAATTTCAGTTTGCAGAGGTGGTGGGTTTTCCACATTTTGACACAAATTTCATGTGTTACAGAAAATGGGGGAAATAAATATTAAAGAAAGCAGAGGCATAAGTCAAAATTTCTCATAAAATTTTAAAGTAAAGATTCTTTTATCCCTCTGTAGGTACAGCTTAATATGTCATTTTGCATATGGATGAATTCCCAGGACAGGAGAATAAAATAGTGAAGTTCAAGCATATGAACTTCCTTAGAATAAAAAACTAAAGAAAATCACCTAATCAAAGTTGTTTTCAATGATTTGATGCTTAACATTTATCTAAATTGTTAGAAAGTCATTAGGAATGCATTGCAGTTTAATAGAGAACTTGGAATTGAATAGGTAATTTAGATTTAAAAAAGAACACACTGTAGGTCAACTGTATGACTGCCTCCATATTTATAAAATTTATTAAGCATTTACTATATTCCCCAAGTAGTTATTTGCACTTTGTCTGGATTAATGAACAAAATTAGAAAAATCTTTGAACTTTTAGTCTATTTGGCAACTAGTCTACAGTATCAGCAATTGCTAACATACATAGGATCAGTAATCTGTGTAAATATTTTGAGCCTATATCAATAAAACTGAGGAAGAACAGTTGTCCATGCTAAGGTAAAGTTTCTAATTCTGTATTTGCTCAAGTTACATTAACTGACTTGGGTATTGATATGAAATATTAATATCTTGTTTTACATTAATTTTAAACTTAACTATATGATGCTTAATTAACTAAAAGACTCAGAAAAATTGTGAATAACCTTTGATTATTTATTAAAATAATTAGATATATTTAACTAATTATATTCAGAAATTCTGTTTTCATTGTCATACTGGATGATGAGAAATAATGTACTTAGTTTCAGAAAACATAATAATAGTCAAACATCTGAGTAAAATTCTCCCTCTTTTTTATAAGTGAGCAGAGGAGAGACAGAGAGACAGACTCCCACATGCACCCTGACCTGGATTCACCAGACAAAACTCTTATAAGGTAAGAATGCTCTGCCCATCTGAGGCGGTTGCTCTACTACCAAGCTCTTTTTAGCACTTTAGGTGGATGCTCCACAGAGCCATTCTCTGTGTCCTGAGCCAACTTTCTTCAACAGAGCCATGACTGTAGGATGGGAAGAGAAAGAGACAGAAAGAGGAAGGAAAGGGGTAGAAAAGAAGATGGTTGCTTCTCCTGTATGCCCTGACTGGGAATCGAACCCAGGACATGAACATGCCAGGTTGACCTTCTACCACTGAGCCAAATGGCCAGGGCCATAAAATTCTCTTTTCACTGATGATTTTGGGAATTACTGATACCAAACTGGGCAAGGGAAATGAAAGAAAATGCAATAATAGTTCAATAAAAAAATTACTGTGAATTTAAAACCTGCTTTATTTTAGACAACTTATTTTTAATCATAAGAAATAGTTCTTAAAAAATACCTGTGAGTCAGTGGTTCTTAGAGAAGGTATCTCTCTGGAGACATGTAACATTATCTAAAGACATTTTTGTTTGCCAAACTCGGACAAAAGGGGAGATACTACTCATATCTAGTAGGCAGAGGGATACTAATATCTCCTATAATACACAAACTATGACATGAATAAAGAATCATTTAACTCAAAATATCAGCAGAGTCAAAATTTAGAAAACCTTCATTAAGGTTGTAATGCAGCATCTTGGTGTTTAACCACAGAATTAAAATACTTATACCCACATAAAAAGCCACACAAGGGTGATTATAGAAGCTCTATTTATTTATAATTGCCAAAACTTGGAAGCCACCAAGATGACTGGTGGTAGGTAACTGGGTAAATAAATTGTGGCTCAGCCAGACAATGGACTAGGTGCTAAAAAAAAATGTTACTAAGTCATGAATACACATGAAAGAAGCTCAATGCATATTACTAAGTAAAAGAAGCCTATCAGAAAAGGCTCAAGAGTATACATTTTCAATTATTTGACATTTGTAAAAGTTAAAACTCTGGAGATGTTAAAAAGCTAAGTGGTTTCGAGGGTTTGAGGAGAGGTAGGAATGAATAGGTAAAGCACAGAGAATTTTTAGGGTGGTAAAGCTATTCTGCATACCAAAATGATAGGTGCATATCATTATACATTTGTCCAAACCCATGGAATGTAAAACACCAAAAGTGTACTCTAAGGTAAAATGTAGACTTTGAGTAATTATGATGTATCAATGCAGGTTCATCAATTATAGCAAATTCACCTCTCTGGTGGGGGATGTTGATAATGGGGGAAGTTATGCATGTTTAGGAGCAATGGGTATAATAGGAAATCTCTTCACTTTTCCCTCAATTTTGCTATGAACCTAAAACTGTTCTAATAAAAAGAGGGAAAATAATTCAAGGAAATACCCTAAACATAGAATAAAGTAACCTAATCTGAAGATTTATTTAGTATTTTCCAAGCCTGCTATAAATATACTTTAATAATATATATACTTACTAATGATGTAATATGTTTCATTAAACATATCACAATCAACAGTTCAAATGTAGTAGAAATGTTTACCTGAAACCTATGTACTCTTATTGATGAATGTTACCCCATTAAATTTAATTTCTTAATTTTAAAAAAATATACATTTACAAAAGAAAATTAAAACAGTCCTAGTACTTGTGTGTGAATGAGCATGCTTGTCACTGCATGTGTTTATATGTCTATGTTAAAGCCAAAGGTGAATACATTTGAGCAAGAACTTTTACTTTACCATAGGAATGATCCAAAAGCTACAAACACTAATGAAAACTGCACTCAATGATATCTCAACCAAAATAACAAGAAATCAATAATTATTTGAGATTTAAAATGTCCTCCTCTTTTTCCTCCCACCTTCATTTCTCCCTTCCATATTCCCTCCTTTCTTCACTCCATCTATCCTTCCCATTCTTCTCTCACTTTCTTTCAAAATTTATGACTTGAATTGCTTAGGTTTTGCTTCAGTAGTTTCTTGCATTACATCTGTTTTGATATTATATTTTATATTTTGTCATGTTAAATATCATAATAATAATATTATTTGCAATTTTCCTTAATATACCAAACATTAAAAATAAAAATCCTATATTTAGATTATTTTTAAACAAAGAGTTCTTTTATTTGGAGTAGAGGAATTTTTAAGGCAAATGTAATAGGTAATATGTGATCTCTATTATATTATGCTATACATGTATATAAGACAAAAATTATGTTCCAATTGATTCTCAAATTAAGCAATAATAAAACAATCTTGCTAATTAACAAGGCAATAATCTTATTTTAAGCAGGATAAATTATAAGACAAAATGTTATGAACCTGTGGTCCAAATGAAGCACTGTGAAAATACAATTTTTTCATATTATGTTATGTGTAATTTATACAAAGTAACTTCATACAAATGTTGGCAAACACTGTATTTACTAAAACAGAAAATAAGTCAGCTAATATGCTTAAACATGTATTTTTCCACAAAATAAAATAAGTAGAAAAGAAAATGAACAGAAAAAATAAGTAGGTGTAAGTCATTATTATCACTAGCTTAATTTTCTTAGAATTAGGAAAATTTTAGGTCTTGTCTACATAGTTAAAGTGATTTTAAAGTAATGTAGATATTAGCATATATGTCATTAATGTTAGATTTTATTTAATATTTTATAGAATCATAGGGATTAGCATGAAATGAGAATTTCTCTTTAAAAAAAGAACATAAAAGTAAAAATAACACAATGGGAAAATGTAGTATTTATAAAATTGAATAGATAATTTAATGCTGTTTCTAAAAATTTTACAAAAAATTTGTTTCTAAAAAATAGATTACTGGCAGATTGGTACAGCCACAATAGAAAGCAATAATGAGTTATCTCAAAAAATTTAAAATTAACTGCATTTTGACCCAGTGATCTTATTACAGGGAATATATCCTAAGAATCCTGAAACACTAACACCAAAAAATATATGCACCCCTATATTTACTGCAGCAGTATTTACAATAAGCAAGATCTATAACAGCTCAAATGCCTATTAATAGATAAGTGGATTAAAAATTTTGGTATAATTTGGCTCAGTGATAGAGCATCGCCTGGCATGTGAAAGTCCTGGGTTTGATTCCTGGCCAGGGCATACAGGATAAGTACCCATCTGCTTCTCCTCTCCTTTCTATCTCTCTCTCTTCCTCTCCCACAGCCAGTACTCCATTGGAGCAAAGTTGGCCCAGGTGCTGAGGATGGCTCCATGGCCTCTACCTCAGGTGCTAGGATGGCTCTGGTTGTAACAGAGCAAGGCACCAGATGGGCAAAGCATCGCCCCCTCATGGGCTTGTCAGGTGGATCCTGGTCAGGCACATGCAGGAGTCTGTCCTCTGCCTCCCTACTTCTCACTTCAGAGAAATACAGGGGAAAAAAGAGCATTGGCATTTACACACGGAATTCTACAGAACCATAAAAAAGAAGAAAATCTTACCTTTTGTTACAGCATAGATGAACCTGAAGATCATTATGCCAAGTGAAAAAAAGTCAGAGAAAGACAGGTACCATATGATTCATTCATGTTGTCCCTAATGAACAAGATAAACTAACCATCAAAACAGAAATGGACTCACACATAAAGAGCAGGCTGACAGCTGTGTGTGAGGGGGCAGTTAGGTGAGGAAAATGTATGAATAGAGCAATGCAATTGCTCACTATGAAATTTTAATGTGACCCAGTGATTTCCAATTCAATATCCTATGGAAATTTGTAACAGCTCTCAGAACAGCATCTCCTTGATTGGAAATTGGCTGTAATCAGGATTCATTTATAGCTTAATCTTTTATATATTACCTACATGTCTACATGAAGCATGTTTTGTTTTAATAAAAGCAATTAGAGAGAACACTAATTTGGCCATGTTTGTAATTTTAATTAATCTGAAATGTAATCTCCAAATGATGACTTGAAAGTCATCTTCATATTTTAACCTCTTTGAATAGCCATACTCACAAATGTGGATTTACAATATCAGGCATGCTTGACAACTAAAGGTAATGTTAAAGTAAAGAAGCTCTCAAAACTCACAAAGAGCATTCATATGATCTATTTTGGACCTTCGCTGGTAGCTTATTTATTAGAGCATTGTCCTGATACATCAAGGTTGTGGGTTTGATCTCCATTCTGTGGGGAATCAACAAATCAATATTTCATCTATCTTCCTCTTTTTCCTTTCCTCTCTCTCTAAAATCAATTTCAAAAGATCCTTTCTTTTTGACAGAAACAGAGAGAGACAGATAGGGACAGAAAGACAGGAAGGGAGAGAGATGAGAAGCATCAATTCTTCATTGCAGCACCTTACTTGTTCATTCATTGTGTCCTCATGTGTGCCTTGACTTAGAAGCTACAGCAAACTGAGTGACCCCTTGCTCAAGCCAGCGACCTTGGGTTCAAGCTGGTGAGCCTTGCTCAAACTAGATGAGCCAGCGCTCAAGCTGGCGACCTCTGGGTTTCAAACCTGGGTCCTCCGCATCCCAGTCCGACGCTCTATGCACTGCGCCACCGCCTGGCCAAGCAATTAAAAAATATTTTAAATGATCTATTTGGAATGTTCTATGTCTATTCTCATCTTTATAATCATGAAAGGAACACTATTGCCTTCAAGCATCACATACAAAAAAAAGGCTTTAAGTCTTTCCTTGGTATACATAGGCAGCATCTTCCAATGTATTACATAAATACTTGAAACAACAGAAAGACAAAGATTTCAACAGGGTTAGTCAGGTATACTTTGTTCTCTCTAAAACACAGATCAGTATTAAAGGGAACAAAGTTTGGTCACATCTGACTGTGTGATCTGTGAGCAAGCACCATTGAACTGACTATTTAAATTAAAAGTATTTCTAAAGAACTGTACATATTTTTCAAGTAAAAAAACTGAACATTAAAAGCAGATAAACTTTAATATTTTACACAAAATTAAGAGATAGCAAAGGCTTCTGAGCTAAGTCCTGGTATATGACAATTTTGTATACATGAAATATATACCAATTGACATTGTGCCATCTAATTTAGAAACATTATTATCATTTTTAACATTTATTTATTGATTTCAGCAAGAGAGAAAGGGAGAGAGAGAGAGAGAGAGACAGGAACATCAATCTGTCCTTACATGTGCCCTGACCAGGGATTGAACTGGCAATCTCTATGTTTCAGGAAGATGCTCTCACCAATTGAGCTACCAGCCAAGGCTAGAAACATAACTACCCACTGCTTTTGATGGAGTCTAATTTTTCCATTACTGTTTTTTATTGTCTGTGCTATCAGGATCATATTTAAGAAACCACTAAAAACAAGGTTGTGAATATTGGCCCTATGTTTTTTTCTAAAATTTTAACAGCATCAGCTTTTACATTTAGTCATTTAATACATTTTAAATTATTTTTCTATATGGCATAAGGTAAGATACAAATGTCATTCTTATTTTTAATGATCTTTTATTATTTTTATTTATTTATTTATTTTAGAGAGGAGACACAGAGTCAGAGAGGGAGAGAGAAAGAGAGAAAGAGAGAAAGGGGGGAGGAGCTGGAAGCATCAACTCCCATATGTGCCTTGACCAGACCAGTGCAGGGTTTTGAACTGGTGACCTCAGTGTTCCCAGGTCGACGCTTTATCCACTGCGTCACCACAGGTCAGGCCAAATGTCATTCTTTTGAATGCTATATGTAGTTTTCCAAGTATCATTTTTTGAACAGACTGTTTTTTTCCCATTATATGGCTTGGTACCACTGTGAAAATTTAATTTAGCATAAAATTGAGAGTTTATGAGCATTCAATTCTATTTCATTAGACAATAGGTCTAACCAATCTTTACCAAAACATATTATAAGGACATTGACAAAATCAAAGACAGAGAATCCTAAAAGCAGAAAGAGAATAAAAATTATAACTTACAAATAAACCCTCTGTAGTCTGTCAGCAGACTTCTCTGCAGAAAACTTACAGGCCAGGAGACAGTGGAATAATATATACAATGTGCTATAAGAAAAAAAAGTACTATATCCACAAAAGTATTCTTTACAAATAAAAGAAAAATATTAATTTCCTACAAAAACAAAAACTGAGAAAGTTTTTCTCCACTAGATCCACCCTACAAGAAGAGCTGAAATAATATAAAGCAGAAATAAAAAGATGCTAATTAAAGCAACCTAGGTGTTCAGGGACAGATGAATGGATAATGAAATGTTACACAGCAATAGAAAATAAATAGATAAAATCTCACCATTTGTGACTACATGGATGAACCCAGAGGTATTACACCAAGTGATATAAGTCAGGTAGAGGAAGATGAATACCATATGGTTTTTCTTATATGTGTAATCTAAAACAAATGAAACAAAAATAGACACCAAAAGAAAGGTTATCAGAAAGAAGGAAATGAGAAAAGAAATAAAAAAGGAAAGCAAAATATAGTCAATAATATTGTGATAAGTTTACAGGTAACAAATGATTGCAAGAATTAATGGGATGATCACATTGTAAAGACCCAAAACAAATAGAACCAATATAAGTTTTTACACTAACTATACTTAAATACAAAAAATAAGTTACAAAATAAAGCTAATTAGCAACATGAAAACATAGAAAAATATACAACATATGTACTAGTAAGGGTAAATATACAGTAAGATTTAGAAAACTAATTTTGTAACAAGATACTGCTTCAAATACTTATAGTTAAAAGAAAAGAATACTAAAATAAGTATACTATAATTTGTTAATGAATATATAATATAAAATATGTAAATTGTGTCATCAAAAATATAAAATGGGGAGAAAGAGGTAGAGTTATTTCCTTCACTAGAGAGTGATTGTAATTCTTTGTATAAACTCTATAAAAAATATATTATAATATTTCACCAAAAATGCACTAAATTTTGAATTATTTGTATATGGTTTGACCTATATTATGAATTAATTGAATATTTCTACTCACCACTAAAGTGGAATATAGACTAGTTTAGTCTAATAAATGAACTGCTTAACACAAAGGAAGAAGGGGGATCATATAAAATGCACAATTGCTCACAGACTAGGAATCTAAATCAAGTAATTTTTTGCTTGTAGTTTCTTTTTTCTTTTTTTACAGGGACAGAGAGAGAGTCAGAGAGACGGATAGAGAGGGAAAGACAGACAGGAACAGAGAGAAATG
Source organism: Rhynchonycteris naso (assembly GCA_037038555.1). NCBI lineage: Eukaryota > Metazoa > Chordata > Mammalia > Chiroptera > Emballonuridae > Rhynchonycteris > Rhynchonycteris naso. The sequence continues at coordinate 68,053,254 of CM072996.1, forward strand.
AGAAGCATCAATCATCAGTTTTTCGTTGCAAAACCTTAGTTCATTCATTGCATTCTCATATGTGCCTTGACCGGGGGCCTTCAGCAGACAGAGTAACTAACCGCTTGCTCCTGCTCAAGCCAGTGACCTTGGGTCCTAGCTGGTGAGCTTTTATTTTTTTTCTCAAGCCAGATGAGCCCGCGCTCAAGCTGGTGACCTTGGGGTCTCAAACCTGGGTCTTCTGCATCCCATTCCGACTCTCTATCCACTGCACCACAGCATGGTCAGGCTAGCTTGTAGTTTCTTAAGCTGTGTTTGCTTAAAAAAATCTATATCATACTGTATATAAATAAGGGCAATGTTTGTTTGTTTTATTTTATTTTCTTGTCTCTTTACCTCACATAACTTCTCTCATACAATAAATACAAAATAAACATTATTTATGATAAACATTTATCATAAATAACACTGGGGAACATTTTTTTTCATTTTCTGTTGAATGAGGTTTAAGAACTTTATATATTTCTGCATTGCTGATTCCAAATCTGAAATTCAATTTTCGGTGAATGCTCTAGTTGATTTTTGGGTTTTTTTTCACATTTTACAGTCTTTAATTAAGCAAATAACCCTGTACTATTTAATATATTTCTTTTTTTATTAATTTTAATGGGATGACACCAATAAATCAGGGTACATATGTACAACGAAAACATCTCCAGGTTATCTTATCATTCAATTATGTTGCATACCGATCACCCAAAGTCAAATTGTCCTCTGTCACCTTCTATCTGGTTTTTCCTGTGCCCCTCCACTCCTCCCTATCCCACCCTCTACTCCCTCCCTTCACCCCATAACCACCACTCTCTTGTCCATGTCTCATAGTCTTACTTTCATGTCCCACCTATGTATGAAATAATGCTGTTCTCAGTTTGATGACATACAAAGTGAAATAAGTAAATCAGAAAAAAAATGAAAACAGCATGCTCTAGTTTTATGCAATTTTAATTTCTTTTTGTTGCAGTTAATAGCATGCATTGGTTTTTAAATTGGAGTTAAAGGGCAACGACTCTTGGATTGAATATAACTACAAGGCAATTGTTTTACAAACATCCCTTTTACATAATTGTAGTTGTTTTTAAATGTAAGAAATTATTATCTTACATTTAAAAACACCCTCTTGTTATGTTTTAAGACTGAATCATGACTTCTTTAGGAGGTATAAATGTAAAAATAGTCCTAACATCTTCTGTTATATTTATGGCTGTTACACACTTCAACCTCAAAGTCGCAATATTTCATCATTTGTGACATGTGCATATAATGCCTATTTTCAAGTTTCCCTTGGCGATCAAGACAAGAATTGGGCTCCTCATATTGTATGTCATAATTGTGACGAAATTCTTCGTGACTGGACAAAGGAAAATGCAAAGGAATGCTTTTTGGCATTCCCATGGTTTGACATGAACCTAAGGACCACAGTAGTGACTGGTATTTGTGTCTGATCCATGCAAAGGGCATCAGCAAGAAAAAATGGCATATGATCATATATTCTAATATTCCTTCAGCGATACGAACTATCCCACACTCTGAGACACTTCGGTTCCAGTTTTCAATGGTTATATTTCTTCTAAGGATGAACAAAGTGAATATGGTGATCAAGTGTGTTTTGATAAGATGCATGAGGAAATAGTTGTAGAATCTGAAGGGTCTTCTTCTGATGCCAAGCAGTCATTAATCCCTCAGCAGATTAGCCAACCCAAATTGAATGATTTAGTTAAATATTTGGGTCTATCAAAGAAAGCAGCTGAGTTATTAGCCACCAGGTTTCAGGAAAAGAATGTATTTCACCAGTCAGCAAAAGTATCCTATTTCAGGAAGCGTGAACAAATTTTTGTGGACTTTTTTTACTAAGACAAACACTTTGTTTACTGTCATGATATCAGTAGTCTTCTCAGCCAACTAGGTGTTACCACTTACAGTCCAACAGAATGGCAGTTATTTGACAGCTTTAAACAGAGTCTGAAATGTGTTCTCCTATACAATGGTGATGTTTATGCAGCGGTTCCAACTGGTTATTCAACTCTTCTGTGAGAAGATTATAATAACATATAGATTGTCCTCGACTTTCTGAAGTTTGAGGAGCATAACTGGATCATTTGTATGAATCTTAAAATGGTAAATTTTCTGCTAGGACAATAGAGAGGTTTCATGAAGTATCCTTGTTTTCTGTGTTTGTGGGACAGCCGAACTTGGGAGCAACACTGGACACAGAAGTAGGGGCTGAAATGTGAAGCTCTGGAAGTAGGAAATCAAAATATTGTGAACAAAACTGTAATTTTTTGAGACAGGATCATTTTCCCCCCACTTCTCTTCAAACTTGACTTAATGAAGCAGTTTGTTCAGGCTTTGCATAGAGAAAGTGAATACTTTCAACATATTATTTCTTCTTTGTCTTGTGAGAAGATAAAAGCAGGTGTATTCAATGGACCTCAAATTCGAACCCTCATACGTGATGAAGAATTTGCCAGGTAGATGAATAAGAAGGATAAAGCAGCATAGCAGTCTTTTGTGGTAATTACAAATAACTTTCTTGGCAACAATAAAGCAGAAAACTATAAACTTCTGGTTCAAAGTATGCTGTTGGCTTTCCGCAACATTGGATGTAATATGAACATTAAGATTTACTTCCTGAACAGTCACCTTGATAAATTTCCCAGAAATCTTGGAGCTGTTAGAGATGTGCAGACTACTGCTGGAGCATCAAACGAGATTGTCCTCAACAAGTACACAAACTCAAGAGCTACAAACGCAAATTTTTGCCTGAATAGAATTTAAATAAGTTTTGTGCAATTTTATTATTAAAATAAGTGTTTTAATATGTTCCATTTTAAAATTGTAGACAAATTCTGATGCAATCATATCTTTTAGTCTATTAGTGTATTTACTACATTATATAAATTATTATATTTTCACAAAGATGATGCCCAAGAAGACATTCTACTTCATTATGTTAAACTAAATGTTGAAAATTATACAATAAAATGAAAGCCTAAAATCTTGAATTGCACAAGAACTTTAGCTTACAGAGAAAAACTAATGTCAGATTTGAGATCAGCACACTTGAATTAGGTAAGAACAAGTATTTTTCTGGATACAACAAAACTTTTGTTCCCTAGTGTAATTTAAATAAATACTTTATTATATAATAACTTCCAGCATAGCAATGAGGTAACTAGAGCAGATAAATAATAAATTATTATATGTATTTAGAGTTATATCTAAAATGAACCCACTTTTTTCTTTCTCTTTTTTCTTATAGTTTAGATCTTATAGTCTTCTCTGCTGAGAAAGAACATAACATTTTTACAGTATTTGGCTCCTCTCTTACTCTTTTTTATTATCCAAATTCTTTATCACCCAAGAAAAAAATTATCAATGTTAGTAATTTCTTTTCAGCTTTATTGATATTTTACATATGTCAAAGTTTAAGTTTAAACTGTACTTGATTTGATACACTAATCTATTGCAAAATTATTACCACCAAGGTAAATTAGTTAATACTTCTATCATGTCACATACTTACTATATTTTTTGTAGTGAGAACATTTAAGATTTACTCTCTTCTCAACTTTCAAATATATAATACAGTATTAATAGTAATTGTATTGCCGTGTATTAGATGGCTAGAACTTGCTCATTTTCTAACTGGAAATTCATACAATCTAACCAACTTCTTTGCATTTCCCTTAACTGTCATCCACTGAAGTCACCACTCTACTCTCTATCTCGGAGTGTGGCCTTGTTTGCTTCCACATATATGTGATGCCATAACATATATATTTTTTTACTCTTTCTACATTTCATTTACTATAATCCTGCCATGTTGTTGCAAGTGACAGGATTTTCCTTTTTTTATTGTTGAATAATATCAATAGATAAATGATAGATAGATGACGATAGATAGATGATAGATAGATGGTAGATAGATGATAGATAGATACATACATGATAGATAGATAATCTTTTTTAGCTACTCGTCAATTTATATACACTTAGGTTGTTTCATCTTTGCTGTTATAAATAATGCTAAAATAAGCATGGGTGTGAAGCTATATCTTCAATATCCTGTTTTCAATTCTTTTATATGTATTCCCAGAAGTGGAATTGCTGGGTCATATGGTAGTTTTGTTTATAATTTTTCAAGGCATCTCCATACTGTTTTTCATAATGACTGCACAAATTCACATTACCACCTACAGAGCACAAATGTTCCCTTTTTTCTTACTTATCAGCAACTCTTGCTTATTTATGATAACCATTTAAACAGATATGAGGAGGTATATATTTGTGATAAGTAATATTGAACATCTTTTAATATACCTTAAAATATTTGTATATTTTTTTAGAAAAAATTTCTTTTGAGTTCCTCTGCCCATTTTTAATCAGATTGTTTGATTTCTATTATTGAGTTTCATGAGTTGTTTATATTTTGAAAATAAAGCTCTTACCAAGTATATAGCTTGAACATAACTTTTTCCATTCTGAAAGTATTTTTTCATTTTTTCTGATTGTTTATTTGCTGTATAGAAGCTTTTTAGTTTGATGTAGTTCTACTTATTAATTTTTGCTTTAGGTGTTATCTAAAAAATTGTTGCCAAGAACAATGTCAAGGAGTTTCTTCCTATATTTTCTTCAAGAAATTTTGTTTCAGGTATTAAGTTCAAATATTTAACAGATTTTAAATTAACACTTCTGTTCACTTGCAAATAGTCATCACAAGAAAGGAAACAATCTACTATGTCTTTCAGGTATAGGAACATATTGCTCCTAAATGCACATTAAAAATTCCCCCATTGTTTTGCACTCAAGAGTTTATAAAAAGGGGTCATGAGAAGAAAAACATCAAGTGTCTTGTATAAAAGTGATTAAGTGCTTTTTATTCTTTAAACAGAAAATCTCCCAACTTTCTCAGGTAGATTTGGTGCTATATTACAAGCACTGTGAAACTGAGATTTCAAACAAGGACCTTATAAGGAAGACTTCACAAATGATTTATCTTTGTACTTCATGAATTACTTACTTGCTTAAATATCATCACGCATAGGCCTTTTAATCAAACATTGCAGCTCTAAAAATTCAGAATTTTTATTACTAGTTTATTATAAGATTTTTAAAATTAATGAAATATATATCTCTTTCCCCTTTATTATGTTTCTGTTTTCTCTTTCTTACAGTTCTTTTCTGGGTTGGTGTTAAGTAGCTATAGAGCATAATGGTGAAATGGTGAATGCAATTAACTGTATGGTCTTATACATATGAATTAAAGTCCTGACTCCAATTGATATTTCTTTGACTTGCCTGAATTAAAAAAAGAGATGCCTGACCAGGCGGCGGCGCAGTGGGTAGAGCGTTGGACTGGAATGCGGAAGACACAGATTCGAGACCCCAAGGTTGCGGGCTTGAGCACCGGCCCATCTGGCTTGAACAAAAGCTCGCCAGCTTGGACCCAAGGTTGCTGGCTCGAGCAAGGGGTTACTTGGTCTGCTGAAGGCCCACGGTCAAGGCACATATGAGAAAGCAATCAATGAACAACTAAGGTGTCACAACAAAAAACTGATGATTGATGCTTCTCATCTCTCTCCATTTCTGTTTGTCTGTCCCTATCTATCCCTCTCTCTGACTCTCTCACTGTCCCTTTAAAAAAAACAAAAGATGGCGATATATAATATAAAAATATATATATTTTATTTCACTATATAGTTATAGTAGAGAATAGAAAAATAATTTTAGGTAGATAAGTATTAATATCTACCATAAATTTTATGTCATAAATATATATACTCACACACACACACCATATATATATATATGAAAAGATGCAGGTTTGGGAATAATAAGGATAATTCTGATATATGGCATATATGGTGACTCTTATGAAAAATAAAAAAAAGCCTAACCAAGTGTTAGTGCAATGGATAGAGAGTCAGACTGGGATGCAGAGGACACACACAGGTTCTCAACCCCAAGCTCGCTGGCTTAAGCACAGGCTCACCAGGTTGAGCTCAGGGTTACTGGCTTAAGCCTGGGATCATAGACATGACCACACAGTCACTGACTTGAGTCCAAAGGTCACTGGCTTGAAGCCCAGGGTCGTGGGCTTGAGCAACACGTCATTCACTCTGCTGTAGTCTCCTGGTTAAGGAAAATATGAGAAAGCAATTAATGAACAACTAAGGAGCTGCAAAGAATTGATGTTTCTCATCTGTTTCCTTTCTTGTCTGTCTGTCCTTACCCATCCCTTTCTTACTCACACAAAAAAGAAAATTTTAAATAGGGTGTTGGATATGCAGATATTAAGAAGCGCAGTTTTGGTTGTAAGTATAAATTATAATGTTTACAAGTGGTTAAGATCATATAAGAAAAGAATGTTGAACAAGAAACTTGTGTCTGGCAGAACACAGAATTACTCAGAAGTAGCTATGCGAGAAAGTGTTTTCAGCTAGACGCCTGGACAACTAGGTGGAATTCTGTTGGGTACTCACATAAGGCTAAGACTCAATGTTTCCTTTGCATTAAGTGACAAACAGTGTATATTAAATGTTAATATTTATGTGCTGGCAATTATTGATGTATATATTGCAAAAATAATTATCACTAGAAATTTAGTTAGTATATCCAGTACTTCACTTAGATACATTTCTTTTTTTTTTTGTAATTGAAACTTTTAAGTTAGTAACTCTTAAATACACAATAGAGTGCAGTTAATTAAAGCCCCCATGCTATGCATAATATCTCCAGAAATTATTTATATTTTAACTAGAAGTTAAGTACTGTTGATCGTATGCCCCACTTCTCAACCTGTTACTTCTGGCAACCACCAATGTGATCTCACTTTCTATGAGTTCATATTTCTTTTCTAGATTCCATATATAAGTGAGATGATATAATATGTGCTTTTTCTATCTGACTTACTTCATTTAGCATATGTCTTCATAGTTCATCTAGGTTGTCACATATGAGAGATTTTCTTTCTTTTTAAGGCTAAATAATATTCTATTGTCACATATCACATTTTCTTTACCTATTCATTCATTGACAAACATTTAGGTTGCTTCCATCTCTTGGCTATTATAAAATATGTTGTAACGAACATGGGGGTGCAGATAACTCTTAAAAATAGGGATTTCATTACCTATGGAAATATACTCAGAAGTGGAATTGCTGGATTGTGTGATCCTATGGTAGTTCTGTTAGCTGTGCATTCCCATCAGTAGTGTACAGAGATTAATTTGTATTACCCTGATAATTAGTGACATTGTATTACCCTGATGATTAGTTTTTTAAGTATCTTTTGTACATTTGAATATCTTTTTTGAAAAAATGTCTATTCTGGTCCTTTGCTTATCTTTAAATTGAATTATTTGTGGGTATTTTGCTATTGAATTATATCATATATATTATACAATGTATATATATAATAAATATAATAGATAAATATGTTGCTTATCTATTATAAACATAAAAAATCAAATATGTTGTTTGCAAGTATCTTTTCCCATTCCGATTGCACTTTTATTTTGCTTATTATTTATTTTTCTAGTAGAAACTTTTTAGTTTAAACTTGAATCAGTCTCACTCATTTTGTTGTCTTTGTTGCTTGTGTTTTAGATACCATATCCAAAACAATAATGCCAAGATCAAAATCAAGGAGTTTTTCCCGTTTTCTCTGAGAGTTAACTGTTGGTAGGAATGCAGTGGTGCAGCCACTATAGATAACAGTATGGAATTTCCTCAAAGAGTTAAAAATGGCATTGCCTTTTGACCCAGCAATCTCACTACTGGGAATATATTCAAATAACCTGAACCACTAATTTTAAAAATATATACACACCCCTATGTTCATTTCAGCTTTATTTACAATAGCCAAGATCTGGAAACAGCCCAAATACCCATCAGTAAATGAATATAAAAAGCTGTGAAAGATTTACACAATGGAATACTACATGGCCATTGAAAAATCTTACCTTTTGCAACAGCATGAATATACCTAGAGATTATTATGCTAAGGGATATCAGCCAGTCAGAGGAAAACAAATACCATATGGTCTCACTTGAACAAAATAAACTACTGAACAAAATAGAAGCAAAGGCATGGATACATGGGACAGACTGACAACTGTCAGAGAGGAGGGGGTTTGGGGGCTGAATGAAAAGAAGGCAAAGGTGTTAAGCAAATATCTATTTAATATGTAAATATATGTACATGTAATATATATATATACATATATATATATATATGTATAAAATAAACAGAAAGCAGTGTGGTAAAGCAAGAAGGTAAAGGGGGTGGTGGGTAAGTTGAAGTGGACAAAGTGGTGGAGGAAGGAGGACATAAAAAGTCTATGATTGCGGTGATTTTTAAAAAAAATAATTTCAGTACTGTACTCTTTATTATTTTGGCTTTATAATATAGTTTGATATTAGGATGTGTGATGTTTTCAGCTTTTCTTCTTTCTCAGGATTGCTTTGGTTATTCAGGATCTTTTGTGGTTTCATGTAAATATTAGAATTGTTTTCCTATTCTGTAAAAACGAAATGTCATTGTAATCTTGATAAGGACTGTATTGAATTTATAAGTGATTTTGCCTTTTTGTAATATGGATATTTTAACAATAATATTTCTTCTAATCCATAAAAATAGACAACTTTTCATTTATTTGTGTCTTTCGCAAATTCTTACACCAGTACTGTATAGTTTTCAGTGTACAGATCTTTCACCTCATTCCTTAAGTTTATTTCTGAGTTGTTTTTTTTTTTTTTATGTTTTGTAAATGGGCTGTTTTCTTTCTTTTCTTTTTCAGATAATTTGCTATTGGTCTACTGATATACTACTTACTTTTGTATGGTGCTACTATATCCTGAAGTTTAACTGAATTTTTTCATTGTTAGAATTAATTTTAACTGATTTTGGGGGTAGCTTTAAGATTTCCTATATATTACATTATGTCACTGACAGACACATTTTTAATTTTTTTCTTTCTGATTTGGATGCCTTTCTTTTGTTTTTTTTTTGTTGTTGTTTGTTTTGTTTTGTTTTGTTTTTCTTGTCCAATTGCTCTTGGTAGGACTTACTGTACTAAGTTGAATGGTAATAATCAGAGTGAGCACCGTCATTTGGTACCTAATCTTAGGGGGAATGCTTTCAATTTTTCTTAATTAAGATGTTATCTATGGACTTGTACAAATATGCAAATTTTTTTAAAATATCTTATTAATTTTTAAAGAGAAAAGAGAGAGAGACAAAGGCGGTGATGGAGGAGCAGGAAGCATTAACTCATAGTTGTTGCTTCACATATGTGCCCTGACCAGGCAAGCCCAGGCTTTCAAACCAGTGACCTCAGCATTCCAGCTTTATGCTTTATCTTCTGCATCACTACAGGTCAGGCCAAATATGCAATTTTTAAAAATTGTGTATTTTATTCAATCTTGCATAAAGGGCTGGTTAATTATATATAAGCCAAAGTCCTTGGGTAGGTCTAACTCAGGAAGCAGTTGTTCATCTTCTTTTTCCTTCCTGGCTGGAATTGAACATAACAGTTGGAGCAGACCATCATGGAGTAAGAAGATAGGCTTGAGCATGGTAGTCACTCAATAAGAAATATAGAGCAGAAAACAGAAATCTAAAATTTCAATATCTCCTAGCTAAAAATCTTGTGTATTTATTGTGTGCTTCTTTGATATGATAGAAATATAACGCATTAGCACGTTAACACTATGGTTATTTTGGTTATCTGTTATGAGAAGTTGAACATAGGCCATATCTGTTAAAATGTAATTAGTACAGTTATTAAGGGCTATTTCTAATAAGTTGAAATAAGACAAGGGAAGCCACTGAGTAGGTTAAAGGAATTAATTTGCTCAGTTATTACTCAAATTATAATATAAGCCTAAAATTAGTTTAGTCATTTGCAATATACTGGTGAAAATACAGATATGATATTTGTCACTATGGAGTTTATAGATTAGCCACTGGCCATATTTCAACTCAGAATATTTGCTCTCTTCAACGTGCTATTCTTTCTAAGAGCCACCCTTGTGCGTGGCTTTAACTACCACCTTTGTCATAATGATTTTCAAAATTACCCTTTATCCAAGACCTTGATTTGAGATTCTTTTATTATTTAATATGAGTTGCTATTATTATTATGCCAACTATTTGGACCACTAATACCTTAAATGCAATCTAACATATCTGTATCTACATATTAAGCTATCTTCTCTTTTTCTATAGCTTTTCTCCATTTTTTAATTTCTCTAACAAATATGTACTTTTTTCCATTATTTTCTATCCAGTTTCTACAGAAGTATATAACACCACCATCTGCAACATTTTTGAGGTGAACATATCATAATCATCTATGATTCAGTCCTCTCTTTTCATAAATCCTCAGCAGCCAATTGGTTACCAATATTCTACAATCTGCTTACAAGTAAATTTGGAATCTGTTATATTTTTTCAAAATCATTTCCATTACCCTAGCCAGTGAATTTTCAAATACTTAAAATAGATTTTAGTAGGGGCTTCTGCTTTTAAATATATATTTATAGTTATTTACACATTTATATATCTATATGTTCTAACTTTAGTTGCACCTAATCATGTATTGCATTAAAATTCATATTTTTCTGTAATTGCAAGTCCTCATGTATTCTTCATTGGTCCTTTTAGCTATTTTAAAGATATTCTTTGCATAAAAATAAATTGTACATGTATTTCTTTCTTATTGCTTACTTCTTGTCTCTTTTGTCTTTGAATTTGAAGTTCTACAGTCTTCCAATAACCTTGAGTGTCGAAGAAATGTCTTCTAATGTGGGAGGTTTCTAGAAAAGCAGACATTCTGGTCTTCTAGAATCAGACATTCTATTCTTCTTTATGTCCATGGCTAAGAAACTGGAATTAAGGAAAGTGAGAATTTTTTACCATAAATTTTATTTTTTATGGACTCACAGACAATATTAAATTTCTTAAATTCTAGATTACTGGTATTTATCAACATATTAATAAATAATGTTCAATAATTATGTGTTAAATGAATACATTGTAATGAAATTCTTCACTTTTACCTCATTTATAAGTGAAGGTGAATAAGGAGAAATGATCAGAGAAGGTATGTTACATTGGCATATATTCAACTAGTTGTCAATAAGGACTTCTTTAATATTAATTAAATAGGAGTTATTAGATAGAAGATTATCATTTCCTATCTAGGGGAATTATTACCTTTGTCTTATTGTTCAAAATAAGGTTTATTGCTAAAATAAAGTGCTAAAATTTAACTTCTATCCTGACTAAATATATTTAATGAAGTATATTTTTATTTTCTCTGACATCTGTGGATAACAATGTCTCAAATCAAAATGCACTGTGTAAGTATACATTATTCTAAAAACAGATGCTATTACAAGGAATAAAAAACAATGTCATTTGAAGAAATGTTCTTGCTCTGCTGATGTGAAAATGATTGCACCTTCAATTTTATGAAGTCAGAGAAAACTTCTAATAGGTTTACTAAGGCATTAACAAAATATAAAATAGTAAGCACTTAATGCTAGGGTGTGTATTTATTATCTGTTGGAGTAACATCAAATAAACATATATGTTAGATATTTAGGGCTGCAATTTAGTCTTCAATATACTTTTATCAATTGGGTAGCCAGAAAAAAATAGGTTTCATTTGTCCTATTTTTCTTATTGTATTGAACATTTAGTTGATGTGTGTATTCATTCAGTCAACCATACACAGTTTTTAAATCACTAATTAAAAACATGGAACTATTAATATGTAAATATCAAAGAGAAGGGAAATAAATAATATGCCAGTATTTGTAGATTTCTATAATTGACAACTTCCTCTGATGAACCTATAACACAAGAATCAAAATAAAGGAGATAATTTATACAGCTGTTACAACAGTGCTTCAATCACATTTATTTCTCATTTTACAAAAATTCTCATGTAAATAACATCAAAATATACATGCTGAACTGTCAGTTTTTTACAATATAAAAATATAATATGAATGAAAAACCTTTCAGAAAATGAAATTAATTTTTTCTGCCAAATGATAAATGTAGTAGATAATAACATTTCACATGACAGTTGACATAGTAATTTAAATCTTAATTTAGTGATTTTACTTCTTAACTTAGAAATACTTTCCACATCATTGTCTTAAAAGTTAAATATAATGAAGTAAGATCTCTAATTATTAGAGTAAATACTTAGCCTTACTAGTTATATATCGAGTTTCATGTGTATTATAGGCTATTTCTGAATTTAAATATACTAATTAAATAAATTAAAATAATTACTATTTAAAATCACATTTCATATTATTAAACTGAATATTGGTAAATCAAATTTTATTAAAATTAAATTTTATAAGAAAGTTCAAAGTATAGTTTAAATATAATTGACCAATATTAAAGCTATTAATTCTCTATAATTTTGAAATTAAATATTTTTTGTATTTCTGAATTGAGAAGTGGGGAGGCAGAGAGACTCCCACATGTACCCAACCAGGATCCACCTGGCATGCCCATTAGGGGGCGATACTCTGCCCATCTTGGGTGGTTGCTCTGTTGCAACTGGAGCAATTCTAGCCCCTGAGGCAGAGGCCATGGAGCCATCCTCAATGCCTGGGCCAACTTTGCTCCAGTGGAGCCTTGGCTGCAGGAGTGGGAGAGAGAGATGAAGAGAAAGGAGAAGGGGAAGGGTAAAGAAGCAGATGGGTGCTTCTCCTGTATTCCGTGGCCAGGAATTGATGCCGGAACATCCACACACAGGGCCGATGCTCTACCACTGAGCTAACCAGCCAAGGCCTAGAATTTTGAAAAATTAAAAAGAAACTATTGCCCTCATCCATGGATAGTGGGCTCAGTATAAAATTAATATTGTATATTCAGTGATGTTTAATTGACCATTTGTATACTTCTTTTTAACTTTGTGCTTAAAACCCTTTAAACTCTATTTAACCATAGACCTTGTAGTGTTAATATTCACCCCTTTTCCTTGACAACTAATCTAGCCTTTATGGACTCTGATATTAGGCAAGCACTTATAATTTGAATAGATGGCAATGGATTTATGGTAGGCGTTTTGTGAATTGAAGTCTAAAAAGGAAAGGAAACATTTGAATTTGCTTGAGGGTCAAGCTTGTGGAAAAGGAGAAATATAAAATTCAAAGCAGCTTTAGCAACAAGTATCTATTTGCTGTTCCAGCAGTAGATATGTGTTTATCTTTATACTATAGTGTCATTTGGTGATTCAGCTCTCTATGATGCTTGCCATAGACCCCAGAATTCGGCTTATGTAGGAGTTCTGGGTATTGTTTTCTCTATGGTTGATGTTTATACCTTGCTCCAACTACCAATTACTGACTCATCCACATTTCCTATTCAGACTACTTTTAAACAATATTTCTGCAATTTAACTTTTCATTATCCAGTTTCAAGAGACTTGTGCAGGTAGTATTGTCATTCCAGCTTACTTCACAGACCACTGGGTACTCTAAAGAGATCTTCCTGAGGCTGAAAAACCCAATACCATTCCAATCCTCTATGACAAAATGAGTTAAAGTATCCCATTTTTTCAGAAGGGGTTGTGGAGTAGCCAGTTCCTACATGAGAGTGTGTTCATCCAGCCTCCTTGGCAGTACACATATTTTTGGGGGACAACTTTCAGTAACATGACTTGGAAAAAACTCCAAAACCAAAGACAAGTTACAGCGCACTGTTCCTGCATGCTGTCCCCCTCTCTGTCTGACCCAGCCTCTAATGTGAGACACAGCTGTTTCTCACCATTGCACAGTTTACAGCACTTGCAACACAGATGAGAAAGCATATTTAACTGTTAATGGGTTGGCATTTAAAATCAGTTATAGACTTCTATGATTCATACTTAAAATTTAGACTCTGTTATATAAAAGGAGCATCATTCTGCAAAGCAGTAAGAGCTATATAATTTTCTTTGAAATAAAGATAAATTTCAAGGCAAATTTTTTTTAAATATACCTAAATACTAAAACAAAGGAAATATTAAGTATATAAGGAGGAAGTTTTATATTTTTAATGAAAAATGGGTTTACATTGCCAAAGAGAAAGTTGAGGCAAATTCTAGGTATGACCTAAGTAAGGCATCAATATAGATTTATATTTATTTTGTATAGGAGACAATACTGAACAGCATCATTAGAGCAAAAATATATATTGGGAATTGGGGAAATAAAACTGGATGAGTAAAATTATGATAGTGGGGTCTTCAATAATAGAATAAGCATTTTTAAGTAAATCCTACTTGGAGCAGGGTACAGCAAAGAGGAAAATACATAACAAAATATTTTCACATTTTTTTCTATCAGAGAATTAGGCAGAGTGACTTATTAGGCAATAAAGTTAACTGGTTAAGGACTGAAACTTTAGCATCAGAAAGACTTGGATATCCATTATTTTAAGTAATTAAAAAAATAATTTATTTTAGAGAGGAGAGAGAGAAAGAGACATGAGAAGTGAGAGCCAGAAGCATTAACTCTCCTGTATGTTCCTTGATCAGGCAAGCCCAGGGTTTTGAACCAGTGACCTCAGCATTCCAGACACTTTATCCACTGCACCACCAAAGGTCAGGCTGGATGTTCATTTCAAAGACTCCTTATATGTTAGCTTTGTTAAATGTGTGTGTTGTGTTACAGAGTCAGCTATAACTTCTTTCAACCCTATAAATGAATGATGTCCACAATGTCCTATCCTCAACAGCCCTGCTCAGCTTCTGTAGACTCATGCCTTTGGTTTCTTTTGTGAAGTCTAACCACCTCTTATTTAATCATCTTCTTTCCTTGCTGCCTTCTATTTTTCTCAGCATTATTGTCTTTTCCATAGAACTCTGCCTTCTCACTATGTGACTGAAGTAGGATAGTTCCGTTTTGTCACTTTTGCCTACAGCAATGTTTCAGGCTTAATTTGCTCTAGGACCCACTTGTTAAATGTCTTCACTGAATAGTTTTTCTCTTATCTGTGAATTCAGGATAATGCTGCTGAACCAAATGGTTCCTGTGATAGATAAAATTAAAATGGTAAAAAACTAAGCAAAGGATATAGAACATAATATATGCTAACTAGTTGATAATTATTCCCAAAATATGAAAATTAGAGTTTAGGATTCTGGAACTTTGTAAATACTGTCACTCCTAACAACCACTTTGAGCTTCATTATCCAAATCTGAAACTAGATGAAATAATATCTAAATATCTTCTTGGAAATAATGTTTTGTGTGTCTTTAGGAAACATTATAAAAGTATACATGGTGCCTCTAAATTATACCAGCATTTAAATGTACATAAGCAATTACAAAATTACTTTTTCTTCATTATTACTATGCCTGAGAAACAACACCAACATTTGACCTATACTTCTCAATCACTATTCACAAGTATGTTGGCAAACTATACAATTTCACCATCATAGAATCTGACCCCACTATTCCAATCCACAACCAAACAAAACTACTATAACTAAGGATATAAGGAAGAAGCCACATAGAGACTGGTTGGAGGGACAGAAACATGAAATAGCCTGGTCCTACACCCACACGTGGAGATTAAGAATAAGGAGGGATATCTCAAATACAAAGGTCCTCACTGAAGAGCAAGGGGTCCCAGACCCTCACTAGAATTTCAGCCTGGAGCACCATTGCCAAAAAGAAAAGTTTCCACAACAGAAAGCTGTGAAAATGAGTAGGAACTCAGTACAGGCAAGACCAAAGGCTGCCAGAGTTTCAAGCATTCTTTTCATTTTATTTATTTATTTATTTTTCTTGAATTTATTGGAGTGACATTGATTAATAAAATTATATAGGTTTTAAGTGTACATTTCTATAAAATATCATCTGTATATTGTATTGTGTTCACCACCCAAAGTAGAGTCTCCTTCCATCACCATTTATCCGCTATTTACCCTCTTCTACCCCCTCACCTCTGGTAATCACCATACTGCTGTCTATGTCTATGAGCTTTTATTTTTTTTTATTTTTGGTTAATCTTTTCACCTTTTTCACCAAGTCTCCCAACACCTTTCTCCCTTGACACCTGTTTGTCTTTCCTTTGTATTTATGAGTCTGTTTCTATTTTGTTGTTAATTTTCTTCATTAGATTTTACATACAAGTGAAATTCTAGGCATCATCTTACAGAGCCAGAACACAGACTCATATGCCCACAAACTCTCACTCTAAGTTCCAGAGAAGACATAGTATTTAAAAAGTGCCAGTTATATCTGAAGAAAAACTGAATTGTTTGGCTTCAAAGTAAGGACTGGAGGGGCTGCTCTCTCTGGTGCCAGTGGACTCCATTGTTCCTTTTTTGAATGCACCCCCCACTTAATCTGTAGGCATAGGTAGTTACCAAGTCTAAGTATTTGTTTTTCCAGCTAAAACTACTCTCACCTAACCCTGGAGATTTTTTGAGAACCTGCCCAATCAAATTAAACACCTGACTTAAACTTCTTTTGGAAGTTAGCACACAAAAGGGGCCAGCCTGGGCCTGCTCTGAAAAAATTTCTAAAATTTCACAAAAGTCCATGAATTCCAAACAAGAATCAGCTTGCCTTGGCATGCCCTATACCTATTGCTAAATAACCCAAGCCTGGCACTAGTGACATCCAGAATTTGTTCATACCATAATCACTCCCAGGTGGCTCCAAGATCAACACAGAGAGTTACCAATGGAAGAACACTTTGTGGCTTCTACAAGATGTCCCCAGGCTGGGTACATACCTGCACCAGAGCTCCTTTCAAGATATTCCAGAACCTACACACTTGGTAGCCAACTTTAGACTACACCAGTGCACTACCTTATTAGCACCACAAATGAAATACCCACAGGTAGACTTGGCAAGCATCTGAGCCATGCTAAAACAAATCTTGCTCTATGGATATGCTACAGTGCAAAAATTTGTCAGTTAAAGTCAAGGCCAATGCTCATTTCCAATCAGCTTGAGGGACAATCTCACTCACTGATGACCATATAGGAAGGCTCAATCACAACACAAGAGTACACACAATGCACAAAAGGAACACCTTTGGAGCACCTGGCTCAAATGAATAGGAAGAATGCACCACTGGGCCACACAGGACACTTAGTACATAAGGCCACTTTGCAAAGACTGAGAAACATAGTAGATGTACGTAACACGTAGCAATCAACAAAGGGAGGCAGCTCAAATGAGGAAACAAAGAAACATGTCCCAAATTAAAGAACTCGGTCTGCTGAAGGCCCGCGGTCAAGGCACATGTGAGAAAACAATCAATGAACAACTAAAATGTTGCGACAACAATGAAAAACTAATGATTGATGCTTCTTACCTCTCTCCGTTCCTGTCAGTCTATCTCTATCTATCCCTCTCTCTGACTCTCTATCTGTCCCTGTAAAAAAAAACAATAAAACCAAAGTCTAATAAAAGGACTAAACTAAACAGAGACAAGCAATCTACCAGAAGTAGAGTTCAACACACTGTTATAAGCATACTATATGAGTTTAGGGGAAGAGATTATCTCAGTGAGAACTTCACAGAAATAGAAAGGATAAAATATAAAATAAAAATATTAAAAAAGAACCAATCAAAAATAAATATAACTGAAATAAAGAAAACAGTAGCAGATGATTCAATCAGTAATGTGGAGGATAGAAAACACCCATTTGGAATAGCAAAAAGTAAAAGAAAATATAACATGAAGATAGTTTAATGGACCTCTGGGAACTACATCAATTGTAACATTATCACCATAGAGCAGAGGTGCCAATCGTGATCTACTGGTAGATCACAAAGGAAGTGTGGGTAGATCGCATGACATTAAAAAGACATTTTTCTTTTGATTGACATACAGGGTAGCCAATCTGACGTCTGAACTTTTGACACCCTACACATGCGTGTTAAACTGCACTTACTTGTTCAGTTACATTGCTGCGTAGTTAGCCTTCAATTTATTTAAACTATATACAACAAAGGGTATAAAAATGAGTGCCATAGCTGGTCCAAGTAAGAAGCCTAAAACCTACCACTTTCATACAGAATGGGAGGAAATTTTTTTCACTATGTCATATTCTAAGTGCATTTGCCTCATCTGTCTGTGTTCCATTGCTATTCCAAAGAAGGGAAATGTGGAGCGGCTTTTTCGGATTGTTCATAAAAACTATGACATTGACTTTCCTCCGAAAAGAGAGCTGAGAAGGAGAAAGGTGAAAGAAGAATACACAATATTAAATAGTAATAATAGTAACTTAAATAATGATAATATAGAAGAACTAAATTTATGTTTTGCATTTTTATTGTGGGTAGATCATTTTGACTTGGTCATCTTATAAGTAGCTCGCAAGCTGAAATAGTGTGGGCACCCCTGTCATAGAGGTATCCAAAGAAGAAGATAGAGAGCAAGGAATTGAAAATCTATTTGAAAATATGGCAGAAAACTTCCCTAACCTAGTGAATGGAACAGACCTACAAGTTCAGGAAGTGCAAAGAGCTCCTAACAAAATAAATACAAAAACTCACACCAAGACACAGCATAATTAAAATACCAAAAGTTAAAGAGAAAGAGAGAATCCGAAATGCAGAAAAAGAAAAGCAGTGGGTTACCTACAAGGGAGCTTTGATAAGACTGTGAGCTAAGTTTTCAACAGGAAATTTGTAGGCCAGAAGGCACTGGTATAAAATATTAGAAGTGATGAAAAGCAAAGAACTAAAACCAAGATTACTCTACGCAGCCAGGCTATCATTTAAATCAAAGGAGAGATAAAGACCTTCCCAAACAAGAAAAAGCTGAAGGAGTTCATCACCACCAAATGAGTATTATAAGAAATTTTGAAAGGTCTTCTTTAAGCAGCAGAAAATATGTAAAATATGAATGAGAAATTATTGCAAAGGAAAAAATTTCACTGACAATGCCCAACCCATGCAGTAGGTAAACTAGCACTAAAGCTAGTACAAAGCTTAAAAGGAAAAAGTGGTATGATCATTTGTAATTGCAGCAGTAAATTAAGGAATAGACACACACACAAGAAATAAAAAATAATTAGAAATCAAACGTGAACAGGGTGAATAAAAATGGTAGTGATTATAGAATATGTTCAAACTTAAGTGACCATCAAGTTGAAATAGATTGCTATAAACACAGCTTAATACGTATGAAGCATAATTTAAACATAAATCAAAATATATAAGACAGACAAAAAGGAATCTAAGCACAAACCATAAAGAGTTAACAACATACAAGAGAAGAGAGCAAAAGATTAAGAAAAGAACAGAGAAGAAATATATACCATATGATTTCACGTCTATGAACAATCTTAAAAAATGGCAAAACAAAAGCAAACTCAGATGCAGAAACACACTGATGGTTGCTGGATATGAGAGGTTGTGGAACTGCGTGAAAAAAGTGAACAGCTAAAGGAGTATAAATTGATAGTTACAAAATAGCTATGAGGATCTACATTACAGCTTAAGAAGTATAGTCAAGAATATTGTAATAATTATACATCATCAGGTATGTGCATGACTTTTTTGGGGATCACTCTGTAAGTTATATAAATGTCTAATCACTATTCTGTACACCTGAAACAAACACAATATTGAATGACAACCATAATTGGAAAAAAATTATAAACACATAAAGAAGAAAATTGTGTTAAATGTCATCACAGTTTGAAGTACAAATCTTAAAAATGACATTGAGAGAAGGCAAATATACAGGGTGGGGCAAAAGTAGGTCTATAGTTGTGAGCATGCAAAACACACCTTATTCTTGTATTATTTTCCATCTGAGCAACTGTAAATCTACTTTTGCAAAACCTTGTGTTTCTAAAATATTATACCATAACTACATAAAATTGAGTTCAATAAAAATTAAAGCCAGAAAAACATTTTATAATAGACCCACCTAAGTATTTTACATATGTGCAGTACTCAAAACAAGTGATTGATATTTAATTAGTACTCAAAACAAGTGATTGATACTTAATTGGAATATATTTAAAAGTGTTAATGAAAACCAAAAAGCACAAAATTTAATGCATCTCTTACTTCAAATTAAAAAGCTCATATTGTAAGAGTATGGAATTTCTGGCCATTGGAAATTTGTTGTCACATATGATTTGGTACACCAGCTTACTGACCATATTTTCTTCCTTTGGTTTCTGAGTTTGGGAAAATCAAACAACCAAAAACTAAGTTTGAAAAATAAAACAAAAGAGAGAGACATCATAAAACATGTCTTTAAACAGTAGCACACAGTTTTTTAATAAGGGTTCTAACAAAATGTTGAGATAGGTTGCATATAGAAGCTGGAGGCACAGCATAAATTTATGATCTTACCTATCCTGACAGTGACAACAATAAAGTGATAGTACTTTATCAGTTATCTAGAAAGAAAAGATGTGCATGGTTACAACCCTGCTCTGTGTAGTCACCTTGGTTTTATGAACTTCCATGGCACTTCCTGAATAGAAGACTTACAGCAGATGTGGTAGATTGTTTGCAAATATAGTTGCTATAATATTTTCTATCTTTATACATATTCATGTTTGTAATGTGACTATGCTGCTCCTCATTTAAGAGGTAAAGTCTATTTTCCACCTCCTTGAATCTGGATTGGCTGTTGGATTGTTTTGCATTAAGCAATATGATATGACAGATGTGACATTGTGCAATGTCCAAGAGGTATTTCAGGTTCTGCTCTGTTCATTTTTATGTTTTGAGATTGAAATGTAAAGGAACTCAGACTAGCTACTTTGGAAGATGAGAGATCTTGTGGAGACAGTTTCAGACTACAGCTTGTACAATCAACTTGCATATAAGGAAGGTCCTCTTGAGTTTGAAGTGGTTTGTTATACAGCAAATAATGATTGAAAGCTGGTTGTGTGTGTGTATATGTGTGTGCACACGTGTATGTGTGAGCATGTCCTTATGCATACTTGTAAGCTCTTTCTTCCTACGGATATTCACATCAATTGAATATTTACCAAATTCAAATAACATATTTGTCATTTTGATTTAAACTCCAACATATATTTTTTTCAAAAGTGGAAGTGTTAGCTTGAATATTTGTTTTATGATTGCATACACTTACAGTATGAGGTTGAGATTAGAACTATGCAATGCTATTAAGATACAATTGAAACAAATTCTTTAAACTTCATATATAAAGACCATACAAATTATTTCTATAATACAATGCTGAATATCTTTTCCTGATTTAATATATGAAAGTCAAAACTGTTAACCAAAGTGATTTATTATTTGTGAAGACATTTATTAATTGAATGAGTAACTAAAATATTCAACAGCCTGACCTGTGGTGGCGCAGTGGATAAAGCGTCAACCTGGGAACACTGAGGTCGCCAGTTCAAAACCCTGCACTGGTCTGGTCAAGGCACATATGGGAGTTGATGCTTTCAGCTCCTCCCCCCTTTCTCTCTCTCTCTCTCCTCTCTAAAAAATATGATTAAATAAAAAGAAATTTAAAATATTCAACAAATTTATGAAGCATAATATGGTCATCATGTAAATAAATATTTTTTCAAATATAATTTTAAGATACTATATATAAAAAACATTACATCAAAAAAAACAGGTGTGTTAAAGGAAGAAAAACTGAAACAAAATGATCTTTACCAAACCTATTTTAGTTGAAGGTCATCACTATAACGAAACTCAGTATGCAAGTCAATGCCAGTGGCAGAATGAGGTTGAACGCTGAAGCCAAAACAAAATGCAAGAGATTAGGAAGGCAGATATATATATATTTTTGTTCTAGAGCTTGATTATTTTTTCTCTGTTTGTAGTTCTGATCTTAATAAGATCTGTATTGCCTTCAGCTCAGGGTAAAAACAGAGACATTGCAGTATAAGTTATCACCATTCACCTTGGAAAAGTCAGAAACTCTACTAGGGTGCTGAGTTTTAAACTCTATTAATTTAGCAGATATATGGTAAGCTCAATCACTAGAGGAAAAGTGAGAAATATATCTGGGATTTGTTTAAGAATTTTCTGGGAAAATTCATTATTGTGTAAATGACATATGTTTTCTAATATAATCTGTATTTCTGTCACCATAAATAATGTTTTGTTATCTGGATATGAAGTTCAGCTTGTTATCAAGAACAAATTATATAACAGGATGAATTATGTACTAGTCACTATTGGACCTAATAATAAGAAGTATTCTTGTTAGAATACAAACCCCTACATACATTTTCCTACCATGAAGAGGTAATATACTATTTTATGGCATTTTCTATCAAATATTAAATTATGTTAATATTATTAAACATCTTTATAATGATTTCA
The DNA here is from genome assembly GCA_037038555.1 of Rhynchonycteris naso. Lineage (NCBI taxonomy): Eukaryota > Metazoa > Chordata > Mammalia > Chiroptera > Emballonuridae > Rhynchonycteris > Rhynchonycteris naso. The sequence continues at coordinate 68,075,625 of CM072996.1, forward strand.
AATACACTAGAACAACTTTTGTCATTATTCTTACCACTAACTCTTAGCAAGGGTTAGTGTTATAGCTTATAATTCTGGAAATAAGACTAAAAAGTAGTTATAATTGTTCTTATTTTATGGAAGCAGAAACTGAGTCTTAGTAAGGTAAAAAAGTTTTTAACTTCACTCACCTTCGTGACAGACCTGGATTTTTAAACCACATGCACTGACTGAAATCAGTTATTTTTAATTGTTTCATTAATTTAGATGTTCAATATTCTTTGAATTCAGTGATTCTTGTAAAGCATTATTGAAATATGCCTACAAAAGAAATATAAATATTTTCTATCTATTCAGTAATTGGAACAAAGTGGTATCTCCATATGAATGGGATAGGAGAGTCAATAGAATACAGAATTCAAAATATTTAAATAGAATAGAAATGACAAAATATTCCCAGAGTAAAATATCACTTGAAAAAAATCAAAAGAGGCATTCTTAAATTGTTTTCTATTAAAGACAACCAAAAGCAAACATCTCGTGACAACATCCTGAAACATTGTAGTGTGAAATTTTTAATCACTCCAGGAAGATCTTTATGCCAAGTCTAGAGTAATACCTGCATGCAGAGATCAATACCACTGTTTCCATAGCAATACACTGTAACTGAGTTCTAAACAAGAGTCTATCTCTGAGGTGGAGAGGTGAGAGATGACGATGAGAAGGTAATGGATTTTCCACTTGGATCACTGCATCTCTTGCTAAAAATCCACATGCTATGCTTAGTTTAATCAGCCTCATGTAGTTTAGCAAATATAACAAATATCATTTATTAATGTTTATTCACTTATTCAACATACTTATTGAGCATCTATTCTTTCCAGGCATTATTCTATCTGCAGAGATAGAGCAATCAACTGAATGAAAAGGAGATGAAGATTAAAAAATATCATCAAATTGGCATGAGCCTGGGTTCATTCCAAAACAGTGCCACACAATATGTATGGTTGAAATACCACATTAAAGACAGAAGAAAAAGTGAAGGAATTAATTGATTCTTTTATTCTATATTTTTAAATGTTTAAACAGCCACTGTCTACATTTAAAAAGCAGAATTTGCAAATATAAATTAGTCTCATAATTGAACTAAAAATAAAACAAGACAAAACAATTTTTGCTAGCATCACAATACATAAAAGGGTATTATAAACTCCAAATGACAAGGTTAACTCTATGACAATAATGCCAGAAGCTGTGAAATTCATTAAACCTGTTAATAAAAAGATCAGTTTAAAGAACATTTATTCCTATGTCCCATGATTATGCATGAAAATAGATTTCATTGTATTATAAAGGCTCAGCAATTCATTCATGGTATAATGTGGGGTCAAGAGGATTTAATTTTTACAATGACAATAAAAAATGCATTTAAAAAAAAACCCTCCCAACCATTTAAGAAATATATATAGATGAAACACATAGACACAGATAACAGTATGGTGCTAGCTGGAGGGAAAGGGGATAAATGGGGCCAAAAGAGACTATGGGTGATGAGAGCACAATGCAGAGTGAAGATAATGTTTTATTGAGTTGAACACTTGAAACCTGTATTCCTTTGTTAACCAAGCTCAGTTAAAAAAAAAAAAAAAAGAGAAAGAGAGAAAGAGAGAACTCTGTGCATTTTGGAGACACTTTAGAAGCTGAGGCTTGAACTTGGCCTTAAAGAACAAGTAAAATTTGAGTAAATGGAAGGGAAAATATTACTTCAAACAAGAGAATTCGAAGTCAAGGCTGCATGAGTTTGGCGTGAAGATTTTGTTGTTGTTTTAGTTTATTTCTTGTTTATTCTTTTCAACACAGATAATATATATATATTCAGATATAAAGTTATATACATGAGAAACTTCAAATCATATTGTGAACTGTTGCACTCAAAATTTAAATCTGAAGGATAGTGTTTTAAGGTAGAAAACTAGATTTTTAAGTTTTCCATTGATTTGAAAAGGAAAGAGGAGAGGGAGAGACAGAAGGAAGGGGGAAGAGAAAGAGAGAGAGAGAGAGAGAGATCATCAACTGTCCATTTAACTTAGTTGTTCTATTTAGTTATGCACTCATATGCTTCTCATATGTTCCCTGGCCAAGGACCAAATCTTTAATCTTTGTACCCTAGGATAATGCTTTGTCCTCTGAGTTACCTGGTCAGGGCTAAAAACTAAATTCTTGATTTGAGACCTTTATTTCTTCTGGTATAATTATATAATCTTATAACTTTTCCTTATTAGCAATGTTTTAATTGCATACCACAAATTTTGGTATTATATGTTTTTATTTTGTCAATTCAAGTTTCTAACTCCATTTGTGTCTTCCTGTTTGACCAATGCATTACCTAGAAGTTAGTTGCATATTTTCCCAATATTTTTTATTTTCTAAATGTCACTGTTTTACTGATTTCTAGTTTAATTATACTCAGATAACATACTTTGCATGATTTCAATATTTTAAGCTTGTTCTGTGTGGCCATTTTAATACATAACTAATCAAACAAACTGCTTTTGAATATCTACAAATCTGCATAGATTAGCCTCTATTAAAGTGAGCTTGGCCTGACCTGTGGTGACGCAGTGGATAAAGCGTCAACCTGGGAACACTGAGGTCGCCAGTTCAAAACCCTGCACTGGTCTGGTCAAGGCACATATGGGAGTTGATGCTTCTGGCTCCTCCCCCTTCTCTCTTTCTCTCTCTCTCTCTCTCTCTCTCTCTCTCTCACTCTGTGTCTCCTCTCTAAAATGAATAAAGTAAAAAAAGAATTTTTTTTTTAAAAAGTGAGCTTGGAATTCAGAGGGGAGCTCCAGAGACAGTAAACTTTTGGAGAAAAAGACATTTAAATCGTTTCACAATACCTGCTGAAGTGAATTCAGTATAGAATCAAAACAAGCTGAAGGAATTTACCTTTGAATATGTTGGAATAAGAGGGACTTCATTTATCCATCCAATTGAAATAATAAAAATAACTGTAAAAAATATAAGCAGTTGTTTTTAAGACATTATGTGTCATAAAACAAAATACAGTGATAGTGAAAGATGGGAAACAAATAACCCTATGACTGCCACAGTTTACAGCCTACATCCTTGAAAGTATTTTCAAGCTGCAGTGCAATGAGAGGGAGCCTGGCCAGGTCAAGCAGAAATTTTGAGTTAGGGAGAGACATCTGAGAACCTGTGAAAGGGAAAGCAGCTAGAGATTAGTACAAAGTACTGGAAAGGAGAACTGCACACACAGAGAGAGAACTCTGGAAATTTGCAGAAGATTTCCCTAACATATGAATAAGAATATTGGTGCTCATGAGGAAGCTACCTGAGACCCAAGAGAAAATGATACTACTAAAAGTACCTGATATGCATGCAGAAGTGACTTTTAAAAAAATCTTCTGAATGTGCTTTTTTATTTCTAGTTCTTTTATTTATTTCTACCAACCATACTAGAAAAACTAACAAGTCACAATATATTGAGCAGTATACTCAGTAAACAATAATTAAAATTAGCTCTAAACTTAACATAGCTCTTGTCCTGCTTGAAGAACTTGCAAAACAAAATCCCAAAGTGTCAAAATGAATCTTAGTAATAGAACTGTGTCCTAGGACAAAGTAAAAAAGTTAGTATGGGGCCTGACCAGGCGGTGGCGCAGTGAATAGAGCATCGGACTGGGATGCCGAGGACCCAGGTTCGAGACCTCGAGGTCGCCAGCTTGAGCATGGGCCCATCTGGCTTAAGCAAAAGCTCGCCAGCTTGGACCAAATGCCGCTGGCTCCAGCAAGGGGTGGCTCCGTCTGCTGAAGGCCCGTGGTCAAGGCACATGTGAGAAATCAATCAATGAACAACTAAGGTGTCACAACAGCAACAAAAAACTAATGATTGATGCTTCTCACCTCTCTCTGTTTCTGTCTGTCTGTCCCTATCTATCCCTATCTCTCTGTTCATTTAAAAAAAATAGTATGTGAATAAAAATTATCCCACATCCAAAAAGTTAAAATGTATGTCTTGTATTTGGTCAAAAAGTACCAGGTATATAAAAAAGCGAAATCATATGATGCATTATTGCAAGAAAAATCAATCAATAGACACCCTCTTACCACTGATACAGATGTTAAAATTAGCAAACAAGAATATTAAAAGAATTATTATAACTGGAAATTTTATACATATATATATATATTCAAACATCTAGGGGTAAACAATGTAAATGTCAGAGATTAATAGAAAATTAAATTTTATAAACTAAAAGACTAATAAACTTGAAATTATAAAAATATAAGCTATTCAAAACAAAGAGAAAGTAAGACTATATTATTATTATATAATAAAAAATACATAATAAAGTATATGTACAAATGGATAAAGCACAAGTGAAACATGAGACAATTTTAAGTAATCTAATATAGCTGTAATTGGATTCTTAAATTGAAAGAAGTAAAAGAAAAATTCTTGTAAAAACAAACTTTTTAAGATATAAGAAACTCAAAAACATAAAGCATAAAAATAATGAAGAAATTACACAAAGTAGTACTTTTTTGCTTAAAACTGGTAATAAAGAGAAAATTTTATAAGAAGCCAGATAAATATTATACAGAGAGAAACAAATATAAATATGCCAGCACATTTCTTTTCTAAAGCAGTGCAAGAAATAAGACAGCAGAACAGTCTTTTTTTAAAAAATATTCTTTTTTCATATTTTTAATTTATTCATTGTAGAGAAGAGAGAGAGAGAGAGAGAGAAAGAGAGATGGGGGGAGGAGCAGGAAGCATCAACTCCCATATGTGCTTTGACCAGGCAAGCCCAAGGTTTTGAACTGATGACTTCAGCATTTCAGGTCGATGCTTTATCCACTGGGCCACCACCGGTCAGACAGAACAAAGTCTTTAAAAGTATAAAATTCGATGTCAACCTAGATTTAATGATAAAGAAAAATATCTATCCAAAAGAAAAGTGAGGCAATCTTTTCTCTAGATGCAATGGCTGAAAGACTTTATTAGGGAAAGAGCTCCACTAAAAGAAATGTTAAAATAAGTCTTTTAGGTATACAGTAAAAGATTCCAGATAGATACTACATGGGTAAATTATAAACCTATTTTCCTTTTATATAAAGCACTTCTAAAATATATAATTTTAAAGACTATTTTTTTTTACATCAGTGTTAGGTTTACAACAAAATTTATAGAAGGATACAGAAGTCTCCTAGATTCACTCTGCCTACACACATGTGTAGCAACTTCTGTTATCTATATTGTTCACCAGAATAATACACTTTTACCAAGGATGAACCTTCACTGACATATCATCACCCCTAGTTCATTGTTTACTGAGGGTCCACTCTTAGTGCTGTACATTCCATGGGTTTGTACAAATGTATAATGATATATAGCCATCATTATAATCTTACTCAGTGTATTTTCACTGCCCAGAAATCTCTCTGCACTCTGACCATTCATCTTTTCTCTCCCAACTCTGAAAACCACTAATATTTTTCCCTAAAATTTTTGTGATATAATTGACACACAACATTTTGAAGTTTAAAGTGTACAGTGTGATGTAAATAAATAATTTTAATATCAACATAGAATTAATTGGTACTAAAATATATGTAAAAGTAAGATGTAGAACCTCTTTAGCTCCAAGAATTGTATGGGGAAAATAAAAACATATTATTTTAAAGCTATTATATCATAATTTAAATGTAGGTTGTGATAATTTAAAAATGTCTATGATAAACTATAAAGCATCCCATAAAATAACAACCAGTGTTCTAGTCAATAAATCATCAGAAAAGAGAGAAAAACATAAAAAATAAGTAATCCAAAACAAGTTAGAAAAGGAAAAGAAAAATGGCTCAAAAATTAGATAGGATAAATAGAAAATAAATACAAAGTGGTTAAATTGAAACAGAGCTGTATCATCTTAAGTGAAAAGGTATCAAGAAATATTTAAATTAAAGGCAGAGATGATCAGATTGCATAAAAATACAAGACCCAACAATAAAAATGCATTTAAGAAATAAACAATGTATATAAAAAGGAACAGAGTATTTGCATAACTTTAAATTGTTTTAGCCAAAATATTAATTACTGTGGTTATTTTAATATATTTCCACTCACTCTTGGTACTTCTCTTTCCAGTGGGTTGAAATTCATTTCCCTCCCCTTGAGTGTAGTTGGTTTTAGAGACTCATTTCTGAATAATAAAATATGAAAATAAAAAATAGTAACTTTACAGTGGAGAAACCAAGCAGACCCTACTTCATTTGAATAATCAAGTATTACATTACCACTGAGGTATTTTGAAATGCACTCCCTGATATGAGACACATAATCTCTATGGTATTTGTCTCTAAAATTTATAATCTCATACTCAGAAGAAAAGTTACATCTGTTCTACAAAATAACTTAGAAGAATCTTCCAATATGTCAAAGTCATAAAAGAAAAAGACTGAGAAATTGTTTGATTAGAGAAGACTAAGATCACATGACAAATAAAGGCAATATGATGTCCTAAATTGTATTCTGGAATAGCAAGAAGAAAAACTGAGAAAATATGTCCATAAATCTCAAAATTAATATATTTAATATTTATAGTTTAGTTAGAAACACTGCACCAATGTTAATTGTTAGGATCAGGTCCAGGGCCCTTACCAAAAAACCTCTACTACTCCCGGTTAAACTTTAAGTAATCTGGTCTCAAAGTAGTTTCTGTAACTCTCCACCTGAGCAAATAGGACTGCTATCCTACATCTCCTCAGCCAACCACCTACTGGGACAACTGGCTCATTAAACAATTCCCTTGGCCCTGGCTGGTTTGCTCAGTAGTAGAGCATCAGTTCAGCATGTGGATGTCCTGGGTTCAATTCTCAGTCAGGGCACACAGGAGAAGCATCCATCTGTTTCTCCACCCTTCTCCCTTTTCCTTTCTCTCTGTCACTCTCTTCCCCTCCTGCAGCCAAGGTTCCACTGGAGCAAAGTTGGCCCAGGTGCTGAGGATGGCTCCATGGCCTCCACCTATGGCACTACAATGTCTCTGGTTGGAACAGAACAAAGACACCAGATGGGCAGAGCATAGCCTTCTAGTAAGCTTGCCGGGTGGATCCTGGCCAGGCACATGCAGGAGTCTGTCTCTCCTCCCTGCTTCTCACTTCAGAAAAATTTAAGAAAAACAACAGAAAACAAATAAACAATTTCTTTACTCAACCTCCCACTGGAACAACTTTCTCAGTAAGCAATCCCCTCACCCAACTTTCCACTTGAGCATATCTCAAAGCCTCTACCCAAAAATTTTACACAGAAACTAACCTCCTGGATAAACCTTGCTCACTAACCCTATGAAAGTTTAAATCCCCAGACACTCAGGGGTGACACCACTAGGGTCTCAGCTTATCAGTTCTCAGGTGCAGAAATAATTTTTTAATAAAACTCATCAGGCGTTGTGCATCTCTCCTTTGGTGACTTAACATTAATAACAGGGTTGATAAATGTACAATGGTTAAGTAAATATTAACATCAGAAGGTGGGTGAAGTGGTTATGGATAGAATCTATACTATTATTTTTTAAGTGAGAGGATGAGGTATAGAGAGACAGACTCACACGTGCGCCCTGACCAGGATCCACCTGCCAATCCTCATCTGGGGCCAATGTTCAAACCAACAAAGCTATTTTTAGTTCCTAAGGCCAATGAGCAAACCAATTCATCCACTAGCTGTGAGAGGGGAAGAGGGAGAGAAAGGAAAGAAGGAGGGGAGGAGAAACAGATGGTTGCTTCTCATGTGTGTTCTGACCCAGGATTGAACCCAGAATTTCTGCATGCCAGCTGATGCTCTCTCCACTGAGCCAATTGGCCAGGGCCAGAATCTGTAATATTTTTGCAACTTTTCTTAAAATCCAAATCATTTCAAAGTATAAAGTTAAAAAGATATTTTTGCGACAGTCATTTAAATATATTTAAAACCAGATTAACTATGATTTTAGAATTTCTTGAAACCCAAAAGTCTTTATGGACTTTATAGCTTTGCTTCAAAAAGAATCTTGTTATGAGTGGAGAATATTTCAGTTTGAAGTTGCTTGTATTAGAAATAGCACTTCAGTAAAAAAACAGGTTACTTTGAGATTCTTGATAAAGGAATATATGTCTTCAAACAATACAAGACCATCGTTCCAAGAGTTGTAGAAGTTGTAGCTTATTAGATTGTCAGGTGCACCTCTTATTTAAATGACAGACAGAAATATTTTAGATTCTGACATTTTTAAAAAGATTTATTTCATTGACTTTTTTTAAAGAGATGAGAGAGAGAGAGAGAGAGAAGGAGTGAGAGGAGCAGGAAGCACCAACTCATAGTAGTTTCTTCCTGTATGTGTCTTGACTGGGAAAGCCTAGGGTTTTGCACTGGCAACCAAAGGATTTTAAGTCAATGTTTCATCCACTGTGCTACCACAGGTCAGGCTATATTCTGACATTTATATATATATACATATATATTTTATTATTATTAAGTCTACTGAGGTGACATCAATAAATCAGGGTACATATGTACAATGAAAACATCTCCAGGTTATCCTATCATTCAATTGTGTTGCATACCCATCACCAAAAGTCAAATTGTCCTCTGTCACCTTAAATCTGGTTTTCCCTGTGTCCCTCCCCTCCTCCCTATCCCACTCTTCCCTCCCTCCCCCATCCCATAACCACCACGCTCTTGTCCATGTCTCATACCCTCACTTTCATGTCCCACCTATGTATGTAATCGTGCTGTTCTCAGTTTTTCTTTTTTTCTGATTTACTTATTTCACTCCGTATAATGTTATCAAGGTCCATCCATTTTGTTATAAATGATCCGATGTCATCGTTTCTTATGGCTGAGTAGTATTCCATAGTATATATGTACCATAGCTTTTTAATCCACTCGTCTTCTGACGGACACTTGGGCTGGTTCCAGATCTTCGCTATTGTGAACAATGCTGCCACGAACATGGGGGCGCATTTCTTCGTTTCGAACAGTGCTATGGTGTTCTTAGGGTATATTCCTAAAAGTGGGATAGCTGGGTCAAAAGGCAGTTCGATTTTTAATTTTCTGAGGAATCTCCAAACTGTTTTCCACAGTGGCTGCACCAGTCTGCATTCCCACCAGCAGTGCAGAAGGGTTCCCTTTTCTCCACATCCTCGCCAGCACTTATTCTGTGTTGTTTTGCTGATAAGTGCCATTCTGACTGGTGTGAGGTGATATCTCATTGTGGTTTTAATTTGCATTTCTCTAATGATTAGTGATGTTGAGCATTTTTTCATATGCCTATTGGCCATCTGTATGTCCTCTTTGGAGAAATTTCTATTCATTTCTTTTGCCCATTTTTTGATTGGGTTGTTTGTCTTCCTGGTTTTGCGTTTTATAAGTTCTTTATAAATTTTAGTTATTAACCCCTTATCAGATGTGCTGTCAAATATGTTCTCCCATTGTGTGGTTTGTCTTTTGATTCTGTTCCTATTGTCTTTAGCTGTGCAAAAACTTTTTAGTTTGATATAGTCCCATTTGTTTATCTTGCCTTTTATTTCAGTTGCCCATGAAGATAAATCGGCAAATATACCGCTGCTACAGATGTCGGAGAGCTTGCTGCCTATGTTTTCTTCTAAGATGCTTATGGTTTCACGGCTTACATTTAAGTCTTTTATCCATTTTGAGTTTGTTTTTGTGAATGGTGTAAGTTGATGGTCTAGTTTCATTTTTTTGCAGGTAGATGTTCAATTTTCCCAACACCATTTGTTAAAGAGGCTGTCTTTACTCCATTGTATGTTCTTTCCTCCTTTGTCAAATATCAGTTGTCCATAAAGCTGTGAGTTTATTTCTGGCTTCTCTGTTCTGTTCCATTGATCTATGTGCCTGTTCTTATGCCAGTACCAGGCTGTCTTGAGTATAATGGCCTTGTAGTAAACCTTGATATCAGGAAGAGTGATACCTCCTGCTTTATTTTTTCTTTTTAAGATTGCTGAGGCTATTCGTGTTCTTTTTTGGTTCCATATAAATTTTTGGAATATGTGTTCTATATCTTTGAAGTATGTCATTGGTATTTTAATTGGTATTGCATTGAATTTATAAATTGCTTTGGGTAATATAGACATTTTAATGATGTTTATTCTTCCTAGCCATGAGCACGGTATGTGCTTCCACTTGTTTGTATCTTCCTTGATTTCTTTTATCAATGTTCTATAATTTACCGAGTACAAGTCCTTAACCTCCTTGGTTAAATTTACTCCTAGGTACTTTATTTTTTTGGCTGCAATAGTGAAGGGGATTGTTTCCTTAATTTCTTTTGCTGATATTTCATTGTTGGTGTATAGAAATGCCTCTGATTTCTGAGTATTAATTTTATATCCTTCCACCTTGCTGAAATCATTTATAAGGTCCAGTAGATTTTTGACTGAGACTTTAGGGTTTTCAATATACAATATCATATCATCTGCAAATAATGACAGTTTTACTTCTTCTTTTCCAATTTGGATGCCTTTTATTTCTTCTTCTTGTCTGTTTGCTGTAGCTAGGACTTCCAGAACTATGTTGAATAAGAGTGGTGAAAGTGGGCAATCCTGCCTGGTTCCTGATCTTAAGGGGATTGCTTTTAATCTTTGTCCATTTAGTATGATGTTTGCTGTCGGTTTATCGTAGATGGCCTTTATCATGTTAAGGAATGATCCCTGTATTCCCACGTTACTGAGAGTTTTGAGCATGAATGGGTGCTGGATTTTATCAAATGCCTTTTCTGCATCTATTGAAATTATCATGTGATTTTTGTCCTTCCTTTTGTTTATGTGATGAATCACATTGATTGATTTGCGAATATTGAACCAGCCTTGCCTCTCCAGAGTAAATCCCACTTGATCGTGGTGTATGATTTTTTTCATATATTGTTGGATCCGGTTGGCTAATATTTTGTTGAGAATTTTAGCGTCTAAATTCATCAGGGATATAGGCCTATAATTTTCTTTATTTGTGTTGTCTTTGCCCGGTTTTGGGATCAGAATTATGCTCGCCTCATAAAAGGAGTTTGGAAGTCTTCCTTCCTCTTGAATTTTTTGAAATAGCTTGAGGAGAATAGGAGTTAGTTCTTCTTTGAATTTTTGATAGAATTCACTTGTGAAGCCATCAGGCCCAGGACTTTTCTTTTTTGGGAGTTTTTTGATAACTGTTTCTATCTCATTTGCTGTAATTGGTCTGTTTAGGTGTTCTGATTCTTCCAGATTGATTTTTGGAAGTTTATATGATTCAAGAAATTTGTCCATTTCACCAAGATTGACTAATTTTTTGGCACATAGTTCTTCATAGTATTTTCTTACAATGCTTTGTATTTCTGTTGTGTCAGTTGTTATTTCTCCATTGTCCTTTCTAATTTTATTTATTTGAGTCCTCTCTCTTTTTTTCTTGGTGAGTCTAGTTAAAGGTTCATCAATCTTGTTTACCTTTTCAAAGAACCAGCTTCTTGTTTCATTGATCCTCTGTATTGTTTCCTTAGTCTCTATGTCATTTATTTCTGCTCTGACCTTTATTATTTCCTTCCTTCTACTTTTCTGGTGTTTTATTTGTTGTTGTTTTTCTAGTTCTTTTAGATGCAGGGTCAGGTTGCTTATTTGAGCTTTTTCTAGCTTCTTATGATATGCCTGTAGTGCAATAAACTTCCCTCTCAGAACTGCTTTTGCTGTGTCCCATAAATTTTGAGCTGATGTATGCTCATTATCATTTGTTTCTAGAAACTTTTTTATTTCTTCTTTGATCTCATGGTTAATCCATTCATTATATAATAACATGCTATTTAGTTTCCAAGTGTTTGAGTATTTTTCAGTTTTTCTTTTGTGGTTAATTTCTAGTTTCATGGCATTGTGATCAGAGAAAATGCTTGATATGATTTCAATCTTCTTAAATTTATTGAGACCATTTTTGTGTCCTAACATGTGGTCTATCCTAGAAAACGTACCATGAGCGCTTGAGAAGAATGTATATTCTACTGCTTTAGGGTGAAAAGTTCTAAAGATATCTATTAAATCAAGTTGATCTAGTGTATCCTTTAAGTCTGCTGTTTCTTTATTAATTTTCTTTCTTGAGGATCTATCCAGTGTTGTTAGAGGGGTATTGAAATCCCCTACTATGATAGTATTGCTGTTAATCTCGCCCTTTATATCCATCAAAGTCTGCTTTATGTATGTCAGGGCTCCTATATTTGGTGCATAAATATTTACAATAGTTATATCTTCCTGTTGAATTGTTCCCTTTATCATTATGTAGTGCCCTCCTTTATCTCTTACTACAGCCTTTGTTTTAAATTTATTTTATTTTTATTTTATTCATTTTAGAGAGGAGACACAGAGTGAGAGAGAGAGAGAAAGGGGGGAGGAGCTGGAAGCATCAACTCCCATACGTGCCTTGACCGGACCAGTGCAGGGTTTTGAACTGGCGACCTCAGTGTTCCCAGGTCGACGCTTTATCCACTGCGCCACCACAGGTCAGGCCTACAGCCTTTGTTTTAAAGTCCATTTTGTCTGATATAAGTATTGCTACCCCTGCTTTTTTTTCATTTCCATTTGCATGAAATATTTTTTTCCATCCTTTTACCTTCAGTCTATGAGCATCTTTTGTTTTAAGGTGTGTCTCTTGTAGACAGCATATGTATGGGTCCTGTTTCTTTATCCATGCAGCTACCCTATGTCTTTTGATTGGATCATTTAATCCATTTACATTTAAGGTTATTATTGATATGTAGTTGTTTATTGCCATTTTATTCTTTAAAGCTGTATTCTTCTTTTGCTCTATTCATTCCTCCCTTTAAACTGTTCACAAGAGGCCCCTTAGTATCTCTTGCAGAATTGGTTTGATTTTTATGAATTCCTTGAGGCTTTCTTTTTCTGGGAAGCTCTTTATTTCTCCTTCAATTTTAAACGTTAGCCTTGCTGGATAAAGTAGTCTTGGTTGTAGGTTCTTGTTCTGCATTACTTTGATTATTTCTTGCCATTCCCTTCTGGCCTCAAGTGTTTCTGTTGAGAAGTCCGATGTCATCCTTATGGGGGCTCCTTTGTAGGTGATAGACTTTTTTTCTCTAGCAGCTTTTAAAATTTTTTCTTTATCCAGTAGCTTTGGTATTTTAACTATGATGTGTCTTGGTGTAGATTTTTTTGAGTTTCTCCTTAATGGAGTTTTGTGTGCTTCTTGAATGTGTGGAGTGTTTCCCAGCCTTAATTTAGGAAAATTTTCTGCTATGATTTGATTGAACAAAGTTTCCATTTCCTGTCCTCTCTCCTCTTCTTCAGGCACCCCTATGATGCGAATGTTGTTTCTCTTCATGTTGTCACAAAGCTCCCTTAGAGTTTCCTCACATTTTTTAAGTCTCTTTTCCTTTTTCTTCTCTGCTTCTGTGCCTTTGTTTATTGTGTCCTCTAACTCGCTGATTCGATCCTCAGCGTCATCCATCCTGCTTTTAATTCCTTCCATTGTGGTCTTCAGTTCTGATACTGTATTTGTCATTTCTGTCTGATTCTTTTTTTATTATTTCAATTTCATTTTTTATACTTGTTATCTCTTTATTTAGGTGTTCATAATGACTATCCATTGTTGCTCTAATTTCTTTGAACATCCTAACTATCATTATTCTAAATTCTGCTTCTGGTAATTTTGTTATATCTGGTTCATTCAGGTACTTCTCTGGGGATTTCTCTTGATTCATTTGGTTTGCATTCCTCTGCCTGCCCATTTTTTCTGTGTATAAGCAAGTTGTGGCCACTGGAGTCCAGTAGGTGTTGCCTTTGTGTTCTCTAGGTGTGGTCTATCTGCAGGCCCCCCACCCCCTCTGCCGGTGCCTAGGGTGGTTGGGTATGAGCGTTGCCAGCACCGGCCCACTGTGGCTTTTGGTATGATTTCTGCCTCTCCTCCGTGGGAGGGGCTGTCACTGAAGCCACAAGATTAGCACCAAGGGTAGAGGTGATCACCTTTCCTCAGCTGCGAACCCAGCCTATTTCCGGACTTCCGCCCAGAACCAGCAGTCGGAGCCTGCTCGCTACAGTTCTGCGGGTTAGGCGGGGCTTTTGACGTGCTCTCAGCTGTAAGCTTTTGCCCGTCCGGAGCTTTAGCCCCGCCCTTGAGGCCAGGGCCCTTCTGCGCAGGGCCGGAAACCAAGGTTTATTGGGGCGGGCGTGTTTGCTGGCTTCCGCCGAGCTGCGTACTTCCGCTCGTCCCGGACTCTACCCTGCCCCCGCGTTCGGAGCCCACTCGTGCACGTATGAATGCTATCTGGGGTTTCTCCGGCCGGGCGGGGATATTAGCGTGGGCTCAGCTGCGAGCCTCCACTTGTCTCGGGGTCTAGCCCGTTCCCGCACTCGGCGCCCACTTTCGCACGTATACTGGCCAGCTGCGGTTTCTCCGCCCCAGGGGGGGGGGGTGAGGACTGGTAGCGTCAGCTCAGCCACGAGCCCCTGCCCGTCCCTGGTCCCAGCCCGGTCCCCACGGTCAGGGCCGGCTTGCGCAGGGCCTGCCCGTTCCTGGCCTCCCGCTTTGTCCCCGTAAGTGGGATTAAAGGCGGGCCCTCAGCTTCCGGACCGCTTTCGCGGGCCCCTCCGACCCTCTGGGCTAGACCGATCTCCCACCGACTTGGCCTTTGCCCACGCCGACAGAACCGCCTTTCAGCGTCCTGCCGCCCCAAAACCTTAAGCAGCCCTCAGCAGAGTAGGAAGGGACCTAATACTCCACACTGTAGGCCTGGGAGCTCCCTCACTTGTTTCACAGCTCAATACTGTTTAAACGCCTCTTCTAGGCTCTAGGACTGCAGGCTGGGGCTTGGTTCCTGGGACCCAGGTCCCTCCCTCTCCGCCAAACTCTCCTCCCGCCACGCGGGTCTCTCCGGGCTGCCGTTTGCTCCGGGGAGCTGGGCAGCCCTCTTCGCGTTTTCGCTATTCCTACCAGTCTCAATGTGGCTTCTTCTGTGTTCCTTGGTTGAAGAGTCCACTTAGTTTTGTTCAAAGTTGGTTTATCCCGGTGATGGTTCTTAAAATTGAGTTGTAATCCACTTTGGTTCTGGGAGTTGGAAGTTGGTACGTCTGCCTACTCCGTCGCCATCTTGCTCCCCTCTATTCTGACATTTTTAAATGGATTGTTCAATATTCTCTTTTATGTAAATGGGGATATAAATATGAATAATACCATATCTTTATGTTCCTAGGGTTTACTTCAATGCAGGAGCAAAGAGAAATAGACCACATTTTTAAAGGAATATCAGTATGCTGGTAATGGGAAGTAAGGATGGCCATTTTTCTAAACATTTTTCTCAGCTAGGCCTGTTCAGTTTGAAACTGTGTATAGCATAGAAATCAAAGCAATGAGACACCATCTAGAAAGATGGCTTCTCAATCAGCAAATGTAATGAGACACTCCTTAATGTCAAGGCACCATATTTGATTGTCTCTGTAGCAGACAAAACAAATTTCTAATAACCAATTTTGAATTCTTATGAGGTCCTCTCACCATTTAGCATTGCCAAATTTTCTGCTTTTTTGTAGTTTACCACTCTGTTGTATTTTTAAGAGAATTTCCAGAGGCCATTAGCAGTCAAGTGAATAAAGAGAGAGAGAGATGTGCACCTCATCTCAAGTCATGGTTGATACTGAATAAATACTGTTAGTGCTATTTAATCATTTTGTTGTGTAAAAAATAACAACAAATAAAACTCTGTAACAAAATTTTCACAATGGCTCAGTGGGCCCACTTTTAAATGTGTCCTGAGGCACATTCTCAGAAAAGGACAAGGAGAAATTTAACTATATTTACACACACACACACACACACACACACACACACACACACACACACACACCACCTTTGTGGATGAAAGGGAATTTAAGTAGTCCTGCAATATCTGTGGTTAGAATGAGCTTAATTCTGCTTATAGTCTTTATCAGAGAATCTATGTCACATAATTTTGGTTACTGCACAAATCTTATCAACTAAGAACTATCAGCAAGAAGTTAATAGTTTTCAATTTTAAATATTTTTCCACAAATAATTTTAACTCTTTATTTTGGGAAAATTACATAAATCAACTGCCATGAGGTAATTAAAGGCATTATAGGGCTTTCTGGCCAGTGAAATTCTTATTTAGAGGTCCATCATTGAAGTTGCACAATGCATACACCTCAGTTTTGAAAAGATTGGCAGCTCCCTCTGCTGCTTCTCTGGGGAGGTGCAGGAAATCGAGGTTCACCTCTGTGTGATTTCGTTTCCTGAGAGCAAGGCTTTCACAGGTTGTCTTAGGGGCCTTCAAGCTGGCAAGCTTCCAAATACTGGCTGGTTTTCTAGCAGTATGATGGCACCTTTAGGATACCTGCCTGGAAGACCAATCTACTTCAAAAGAAAGCTTGATTACTGCTATTAAAGCAAGGCATGTGAATCATACCCTCTCTTTGAAGCTTTCTATTTCTGTGCATATCTGTCTGGTCTGTTTGTGACAGGTGCAGGCTTCTGAAAAGCAGTCCTGCTTGGCAATAAAAATTTGTGACTTCAGAATCTGATTTCTTTTGCTTTTTTTCCCCCAGAAACATTTATTATTTTAAGAAGCACAGATTGGCTGTTACTATTCTTCTAGACTTCATTCACATGTGCACAAAACAACTTTTTCATTTATTCATTCTTCTAGATACATTTCTCAGCCAATTTTACATCTCTTTTAACCATGCTTTTGTTATTGTTACTACAAAAAACAGGGAGAAAGCAAGTGCTATCTTCTCTCTAAAGAGCATTTTCCAGAAACTTGTCTGTATAATTCCCTTTTTGTACACCAAGAAGACCTTTTAAATAACATGAATAAAAGTGTTGATTATATTACAGTAATTCAACTATTTTAGCTTAAGAGAAAAGGATAAAATATCTTATTCCTCTGTTAAAACATATAGAAATATAATTAGTTTATTTCTCCCTGAAACAAAATTCAGTATGAGTATAGAGTTCCCCATTATAAATCAATTCAAATATATAAGAAAATGAATAAAGAACTAAATGAACTTATTCCAGTGCATATTCTTATAAATATTATTTCTTATAAAAAATATACACTTATTTTTGACACAACTGTTTTTATGTTCAACTAATCATGAATACTACTACTTTTCAAATGAATTATATATACTATGACTATGTTTTTTACTATAAATACCTCCCTCTACTTTTACTAAGAAAAAAAAGAGAACTGTTTTTTGTATATTTAAAAAATTACTATGCTTATTATGGTGATAAGTGCTTTCACTATGATAAGGTTAAATGTAGAAAGATTTCCATGTATTGAAAATTGTGTAAAAAATTGATTTTCCTTTTACCCTTAATTTTTTTCAAAGAAACATAAGGTAGTAATAGAGATAAAATAACAAAACAGACCATAGATGCTACATTGAAATTCTTAAAATTTTGCGAAGATATGTACATAAATAAATGCAAGTTCAAATGGTAAGTGCTATACACAGTAATGCTTAAAGAATTTGAATCAAATACCATGTAAGTAAATAGAAAGTTAAAACAATGGAACAGTATACCAGGAGAAAATGTCTGTTTCTATGTAAAAACGAGGCAATTGTGTCTATTCAGTAAAATTAGCAAATTTTATCAGATAAGCAGATCGCAGAAGTTCTTACACTATTGCTCCATACAAGCCAGGCAGATCACTATCTACTGAGACAGCCCCATAGATTTTAGTGCATAGCACCATGAAGATGGAATAAATAACACAAGATACTTACACATCTCTTATTTGATCATTGAAATATTCTTCTTCCATTCTTTGAAATTATAAATAGAAAACCCTTATTGGCATATTATGACAAAATAAAGGGTGGAAATGCATAAAACTGTATTGACTGAAATGAACGTAAACCACCGTAATTTGAATTTTTATGGAAATCTTAGTATGAAAAAAGTCATGGTGGTGTAAGTCAATTATGTGATATGCTTATTATGACAACTGATAAAAATCAGTTATGGGGTTCTCTATGAAAATTATCTCTACTGCCTTTAATATATACTTTATTGTTTTCTGAAAGTTTATTGAACTAACTCAGTCCTACTCTAATATGCTGCAGCATTCATTACCCCTGCCATCTCATGTTATTATAGTATTCACTGGAGCATTGTCCAAAGCCATTCTGTATAGCAGCTGAACTGCAATGTAACATTGAAATATTTTCTTGTCAGGCATCTAGCTCCTAACTTGCTGTGTTGAGATCCAATAACTCCCTATTTTTATTTCAACCATGGACTCATACAATTGAAAAACATTCATGATAAATGTATACTTGTAATTCCTGAGAACATGGATGCAAAACTGACTCTATTATTAGATAGCTAATAGTGATCTACTGAAGTAGCTTTGCTGTACAAGCAAACACAAAGTATTGTTCAAATATGAATTTAATCCTGAAAATTATTGATTCAGGTGATAAGAAATATTCCCACTTGTTGTATTTAGACAAACAGCTTTAGTGTATTTTTCTTGCTTATTTCCCTGCAAAATACCTTTACAAACAGAAAAAAAAGCTGCTTATTTGAAATATGATACCTATAAAAGATGTAAAGAATTTGGTGTTTAACATTGTTAAATATAAAAAATATGCACAATTTTTCCTGAACATTGTAAAGAATCTTTAGTAGAAATAGATTCTTCTTAGAACTTCTGCTATACCTTGTTATTCATATAAGGACAATAGATACCTTCTTATCAATAGTTTAAAGTACTTTTCTTTTGAAAATGTTGAAGTAATATATAAGTCTTTTAAGCTGCATTCCCCAAAGGAAAATTACCTCCATGGCACTATGTAAAAGTTGATAATTTCACAAAATATACCCTTTGGTGGAAAGCTTCATAAAAACTGTCAATACAAAAAAAAATGTCAGTGCACCCATGTGTTTGGAAAGCCACTGGTATATGGCACTCTTCATTAGTAGTGTTGCATGACTTGTCATTTATAGCTCCATGCTTTGCAAATGTTATATGATAGAGAATGTTAAGGATTAATATATATCTGTGAGTAGCTCATGGGAGAACTAAATCCTGATCCAAAGAGAACAAGATGTTACATTCTAAGGAAATTAATTAAAAGTAGTGTCCAAACTGTCCAGTGCATCTATTACCCTGTGGATCACTGTCTCCTGATTGTAAATGATAATGCAATAAATGTTCACATCAATATGTCCTACATTAATTTTTTATCTTTACCTTTGATATCCTTATTTTGGACTTTCTGTCTTTTCTGTGTAAAAGTGATCACATGAATTACAAACCTTAGAGCACACTTGACTCAAATGACTTTTAAGGTTTTATGTTACATTTCCAAAGATCAAAATAACATACCTATGTTATACTGAAAAGACAAATATATTGTCATATACTCAACAATATTATTAGCAGAAATACAATGATAGTAATAACCATAGAAAAAAAAATAATCAAATATACATGCTACTCTATCCATGCTTATAACTGAAAAAAAAAATTATAGAGCTGAGAGTAACTTTTGAATCTCTTTCTACACTACAGTCTAGATGCATTTAAGCTTATTCTTTAGGAAGTGTATTTCTACTTAATGTGTTTTATCTGTCACATATTTTATACATTAGCTTTGCTCAAACAACAGAGAAAATTTTAGGTGCCTTGATCAAACTCTTTACTGGTGGGGGATCTAAATTAAAGCATAAAGTGTTGGAATTACATGATTAACTTCATTAATATCATCACTCACATAATGTGATTTTAAAACCAAATGAGTGGTTATTTCTAGATAAAGGTAAAAGGCACTGAAAACTTCGTTTGGGCCTGACCAGGCAGTGGCGCAGTGGATAGAGCGTTGGACTGGGATGCGGAAGACCCAGGTTCGAGACCCTAAGCTTGCCAGATTGAGCATGGGCCCATCTAGCTTGAGCCAAAGCTCGCCAGCTTGGACCCAAGGTCCCCGGTTCCAGCAAGAGGTTGCTAGGTCTGCTGAAGGCCTGTGGTCAAGGCACATGTGAGAAAGCAATCAATGAACAACTAAGGTGTGCAACAGCAGCGAAAAACTAATGATTGATGCTTCTCACCTCTCTCCATTCCTGTCTGTCTGTCCCTATCTATCCCTCTCTCTGACTCTTTCTCTGTGTCTGTAATAAATAAATAAATAAACATTAATAAAAAAACAAACAAACAAAAAACCTTCGTTTGGTTCATGGACATTTACCATATTAGATTGAGAGTGCCGTACTGTGCAACCACTGTGGCAATTGGGCAGGCTAAAATTAAGGATGATATGACTGCAGTACTATAGAAATTTGAAAAAAACAAATTGCAGATTTTCTTTCTGAAATGATTGTACCAATAAATAAACTGCTATAAACTCAGTAAATTCAAATATAACCATGGATATTAGAACTGTTAGTTAATTAGCCAATGAAAATAATTTTTTAAGAAGATAGTTTTTTTCATCCTATTAACCATATGTGTCAAGTTGTATGATTCATCAGCTCCTAGCATATTGTTTATGTCCCTTTTGGAAGAGAGTTCTTATTTCTTTTCTACACTGAATTAATGTTGAAGCTAGGGGTCAGGAGAGCAAACATGTATTAGCCACATACATAAGAGAGTCAATAGATTATCTTAAATATAACTATATTGTACAAATATTATGTAAGTATGCTCTGCACATATTTATTAGTTTGACATTTTCTAGACTATTTCTTAAAAGACATCCTATATTTAGCTTTCTCTTAGACAGTGTCATGTGCCTGACATTAAGTTTTTTGATTAGTAGTGTAAGTACTTGCATTAGAATTTTGATTGCCAAGACATCCATTTCAAAAAACATCCACCCTGCATAAACAACTGCTAGCTATGAGCAAAACAACCAGATAAGTAATTAGGCCCCCACACCCATGAGGTTTCCTCTTTAGAAAAGCCCAGGATAAACTAGATAACTGACTCTTTAAGTGCCCCTCTTCTCCTTTTCTAATTTCTGCTTTTATGCTATAAATTAGCCAATCAAAAATAAACCCATGAAAGCCTAGACACACCACCCTAAGGATCTAATAAAGGTAGAGCATCAGGTTCTCTCTCTCTACCTGTGACCTTGCTGTATGACCTTTAAGCATGCATGTGCCCTCCAGAACCTATGAATAAGAAATCTTATTCTTAAAAATTCCCTGAGGGTTTTTGCTGTATTGCATCATGAAATTATACTAAAAACGATAAGGCTCAGTCCAGCCACAACAATGCCTTCTGGGAAATCTTTGTGGAGATTCACTACAAGTAACAGATACCTGGGTTAGTGTCTCAGGTGTTCCTCCCTGACAGTGTTAGTATAAATAGTCTTTGAACAACAACAACAAAGTGGGTAAGCTTCTTGACAATGGTCTTGGCAATGATTTTCTTGAACTGACACCAGAAGAAAAGACAAAAGCAAATGTTAACAAGTGGGACTACACTAAACCAAAAAGCTCTGCACAACAAAGGAAACCTATCAACAAAATGAAAAGGCAATCTATACAATAAAAATATATATTTGCAAATCACACATTTAATAAAAGATTAATATCCAAATTGCCTGACTGGTGGTAGTGCAGTGGATAGAGCATCAACTTGGGATACTGAGGTTCCAGGTTGAAAAACCCAAGGTTTGAGCGTGTGCTCAACAACTTGAGTGTGGGATCACTGGCTTGAGCGTGGGATCATTGACATGATTCCATGGTGACTTGGCTTGAGCCCAAAGGTTGCTGGTTTAAAGCCCAAGACTGCTGGCTTGAGCTCAAGGTCACTGGCTTGAGCAAGGGTTCACTGGCTTAGCTGGAGCCCTCCCATCAAGGCACATATAAGCAGCAATCAATGAACAACTAAAAAGTGCTGCGACTATGAGTTGATGCTTCTCATCTTTCTCCTTTCCTGTCTGCCTGGCTGTCTATCTCTCTCTCTCTCTTTCATGTTCTATCTATCATCTATCTATCTATCTATCATCTATCTATCTATCTATCTATCTATCTATCATCTATCATCTATCTATCATCAATCAATCATTTATTTATCTATCTGTTTATCATCTATATATCTGTTATTTATCATCTATCTATCTATATCTATCATCTATCTATCATCAATCAATCATCTCTTTATCTATCTATGTATTTATCATCTATCTATTTATAATCTATCTATCTGTTATCTATTATCAATCTATATATCTATCATCTATCTATCTATCTATCATCTATTATCTATCTATCTATATCTATCATCTATCTATTTATCATCTATCTATCATCTAATATCTATCTATCTACTTACCTACCTATCTATCATCTATCTATCTATCTATCTATCTATCTATCTATCTATCTAGATAAACTCATAAACTCAACAGCAAAAAGAAACAATCCTATTAAACACTTTTTTAAAGTGTTAAAAAAAGAAAACAAGGCAATTGATTTTGTGTTGTTTGCATTGGATTTTAAAGAACAGAAAGATGTAACTGATTAAATACTAAAGGGACACAATAACAAAATTAGAAAATCACCTTTAATGAATTGAATAGTTTTGCATGAAAAATTACATGCAAACACATTTTAGAAGTTGAGAAAGCACTAAATGTATTATGACCTAAAATGCAGTTTGCTATGAAATGTTAGCATTCATGATAGTAAAATATGTGAACCAGAAAAAGAAAAAGGCTTCCTTTAACAAATTAACAAGTATAGTGAAAAATTTAGGTATATAAACAAATAGTGCACTGTATTATGTATCAGCAGGTATTGTGAGGAGGAAAATATGCGACTCTAGTGTGCTGTTAGGCCAGTAATGTCAGTGGTGGATGTCATTCACACTTGTCAACTTAGTCCTTTTTAATTCCATGAGATTTTATCATAAAAGAAGTTTAATATCCTGATTTGTCTTACAACACAGCAGTTTCATGTTTTAGAAATGATGAAGTTGTACTTCAATTTATTGACTGCAAAGCAAAGATTAAAGTTCTTCTGAACTGGAAGAAGTACTCTAAAATCACTATTATTGAACACTAAGTGGTTTTGGAAATAATCTTTGCCATATGATTGAATATATTTCTTAGTGAATTCAATCTAAAATTATGATGTTAAAGCAGTGTTTATAAGAGAAATATAAATTGCGGCAAAGTTATTTTGAGAGAGACTAATGTTTGAATCACAAGTAATGTTAAGCTACTTAATACACCTTTCATGCTATTGAAAGATAAAACAAAGTGTATGATTTCTATTCCCATGAAAATATGCAGCAAATATATTTTCTAAGTTCAAATCACATGTCAACAGACTTTTTCAGACCTCAATTAATGCACAAAGAAAATTTTCACATTTCACAATTCATTTAACTATGTAACTGCAAAGCTTCCATCTAACCTTGATTGGAAGTGACTGACTTCCAATGTGATAGTATGCGATAAGGTACGATAAGAGAAGATTTTAATATAATTTTATAAATGCTTTCCAAATAAAAAATATGGTCACTTAAGCCCATATGCTCATAGATCAATAACAGAATTTTGCAGTATTTTTCTATGAGAAAATAAATATTTAAAGATGAAATATTTAAACTCTGGTTAAAATCAGCATTAACAGGTGAAATTTTGCAATTTATTTTGCCAATAGAGAACTCTTTTCTGAACCTTATATAAGATAATATCTCCCCAAAACAATTCTATTCTTGAAGTTAACAAATATGTATTGTAAGATAATTATATGCAATTTTAATTTTTATATTTTAAAGTTATTAAATTGTGAATTTTTTCTCTCATTATTGAATCATCTACATAATTTTCTTGATTTGCCTATTACCCCCCAAAAAACTAACTGTTTATTATCTGGCCTTTAGAGAAAACATTGCTGATCGCAGATCTATAGTAAGCTATATTTGAAGTAAGAAAAAAGAAAAAATACAAAAATACATATGTATCTATAGTCTTGAACAACAACAACAAAAAGAGCCACAGGAAAGATAATCAAGAGATTGATAAAACTACCCCATTACAGCATAGGTAGAAAAGGGACAGAAAAGATACAGGGAATTAGGTGAGATAACATTTCTTTGAATATATCTTTTTGCACTGTCAATTTTGTCATTATTTTGATGGTTCACATACTAATAAATAACAAAACAAGTTAATAGATAAAATATAAATATAATCTAAAGGAAGAAATAAAAATATCTAAATTTAAATAGACTCAAAAGAACAAACCATATTTTAAATGAACAGCATAGTTACTTTGAAAGGAATAAAAATAAATTAACCCAAGTAACTTTTGAATACAGTATTAGAATTATATATTCTTGTGCTATAAAACAAAAACTAAACCTCTAAACAGAAAATAAACTCTACAGATTTGTTTTTGCAGAGGCAACAGTAATTCTGAAGCTATTTTTTTTAATGTTCAAATATTTAGCAAATAACTCCAGGGAGAAGGGATGGGAGGAGGGGAGTAAAGAGGGACAAATATTACATGATGGAACATGATTTCACTTTTGGTGATGGGCACACAACACAATTAACAGTTCAAATGCTATAGAAATGTTTACCTGAAACCTATGTACTCTTATTAATCATGTCACCACATTAAACTTAATTTCTAAATAATAAAAAAATAGAAAACAAGCTTATATATTTTGGATAATGGGACTAAATTTCTTACTGTCAGAGTAATGGTTGACCAATATGGAAAGCAAACACGGAAAGAATGAAGGATAATAATAACAACATTGTGGCACTAGATTGATTTTGTGTTATCAATGTAATCATATCTTTTTCCCTTTACTTTTTGATGGTGCTTTAGAGAAATGGTCATGGAAATGGTAAATATATGTTACAAAAATTACATAGGTTAGATAATTTAAAAGAATCACAAGACTCTACAGAACATAAACATGCAGGTAAAGGATACAGTGTTGCAGGAGAAATAATCCCAGCCAAGATCTGGGGTACAGTAATTTCCAGGCACACTTACCTAGGATTCTTTATTAGCTGCACAGGAGGAGTTTTATTTGCAAATAATGAGCCACTAAGTTTTGCATGCATAATTTTAATTTCAGCAGAGCTAAGGAAAGTAATTTTATTGGGGTCTTCTATGTTCTACATGTTTCTTAGACAAATTGGGTTGACTGGTTTCACCAGAATTAATCTGTTAATTTACATATTCTTAAATCATATAATCTAGTTGCCTTGGGTGTGCTTATATGTTTGTACATGCACATGTATAAATATGTGTATATGAATATACAGTTGTATTTTATATCCTGTCAGTTGAGAGTGAGAAGCTGGATGCAATGACATTTCGGTAGCAATGAAAACAACTAGCACCCACATTTTTGTTATTAAATACTGTGTTCCATTAATAGCAACTAGGGATGCTGGGAGAAATGGCCAATTGCCGAGTTTGAATCTAATAAAGCATAAAATTAGTCTGAGACATTTTCTTTTATTCCAAATAATTAAAAAAAAAAAAAACCACTAAAAGAATGACGAAGGAAAGCATTAAATTGAAAAAAAAAACAAAAAAACAAAATAACCATTGTGACCTCAATAAATTTAAGAAAAAACTAAATATCTTAGATTATATGATTCTCTAGGTAAAACTCCAAAAAATCTATACATTATTATAAACAAGTAAATTAAAAATTTTAATGACTATAAGATCAATTAATGAAAGTTAACATATATTTGCTTCCAAAAACAAATAATTAAAAAAATAATTAATGAATAATATTAATGATTTTAAATTTATTAAAACATTATATCATTGATTATTTAACAAATGAAATACTATATCTTTATTGAAAAACATCTATAATAATAAATAAATACAAATATATTTTATATGCATAAATACAGTACTAAAAATTCATTATACTTGGGACTATTTCTCAAATTATATAAATATAATGCAATTCCACTCAGAATGCCATAGAATTTTGCATAAACAAAAGGAAGTCACACCACAGACACAGCCTCCTACCCTGGACACTCTCATTAGCCCAAAGGTCAAACTTACAAATTGGTTGATCTAACTGATCAAACGTAAGTTATGCAATCGCACCCTGTTCATTACACTTTCATGGCACTAAATACCTTTTTAGTCCCTTCAGAAAGCATACAGACAGTTGAGGATTCCTCCAAAGTACAAAGATTACATAAAGAACAGTTGTGTTTTAAACTGCACCCATCATTGTAGGTTAATTGTATAATTTAAAAAATTAGGTAGTAGGGAAATTGTTTACAAAATATTGTTCACTCATTATTTAGTTTTGGGCATGTATAAATACAAATAAAAATACACATTTCTACCCTTAAGATTACATAAAAACTGAGTAAATAGTGTTTTGAATATATAACTAAAAGTGGTATCTCTAAGTCATAAGGCAGTTTTATTTGTAATTTTTGGAGGAATTTTTATATTGTTTTTTCTCAGTGGCTGCATCAGTCTGCCTTCTCACCAACAGTGCATGAGAGTTACCTTTTTCCACATCCTTGCCAACAAAAACTCTAGTTTAAAAAGATAGTGCTTTATAATTTTCAATGTATAGATCTTTCCCATCCTTTGTTAAATTTGTTCCTAGATATTTATTCTATTTTTTGTTTTCTGTTTGTTTGTTTGATTTTCGTAAGAGAGAGAAGAAGAAGGACAGACAGGGACAGATAGGCAAGAAGAAAGAGAAATAAAAAGCATAAATTCTTCATTGTGTAACCTTAATTCAGTGGTTCTCAAAGTGTGCACCAGGGCGCACTGGTGCATCCTAGAAGATTTTTAGTTGTGCCCTATGGTATTCCAGAGAAATATGTGCCTGTTGGGGACAAAAGCACCAACAGGGTTTTTGAAGTTTAGATTTTTGGGGACAGAGGTATGAGAAATTGGCTGTAAACTGACAGTCTGCACAACCTCCAGCCTCACTTGCCTGATTAGATTGCAAAAGGTTGTTAAACTGTGGTGCTGGATTGTTTATACTACCCCTCATGTTCCCCGGAAAGACTGGAGGCAAGTTTCTCCTATCCTTTGTTTGGTGTCAAATTAAGATGATATGTATGGTGGGGTTTTGGATTGATGATTAAACATAAGGAATTGTCTCTTGAAGCCTTTTGGATTTCTATAAAAGAAGAATTTTGGCAATATCTAAAAAGCTTTGCATACTTTACTATAATTTTCAACATCCTATTTATGTGAATTAGGATTTTCTACCCTCAACACAATTAAGAGTAAAAAGAGAGAAATTCTTCAATGTATTGGTGAGGAAATGAGAGTTTGCCTTTCAAATATATGCTCAAACATTGAAGAAATCACTAGAACACATCAGGATCATGTTTTTTATAAACACAAGAATGAAAAAACTTAACACATTCCCACTGGAACCTGAAGAGTTTACTAAATCTTACTAAGAATGTATATATATATATATATATATATATATATATATATATATATATATATATATATAGTCATTTTTTAGTCTTTTTTTATTCTTTAACCCCTCTTTTTTACAAATTCTAAAAAGTATAACTTAAAAAATGTAACATGAAAAAGTTCTTTAATGTCATAATAAATTTAATTTTGTAGTATTTATTTCATTTAAATACCATAAAAGCATGCTTGGACTTTATATGTTTTTCTTTAATATTTGACTTAATTATTAAAACATATTTCTCAAAAATTTGTATATAGTGTGCCTACAATTATGTGTAGGATTTTAAATGTACCCTGACTTCAAAAAGTATGAGAACCACTGCCTTAGTTGTTCATTGATTACTCTCTCATATGTGATTTGATGGGGGCTGGGGTCTCCAGTTGAGCCAGCAATCCCTTGCTCAAATCAGCAACCTTGGGGTCATGTCTTTGATCCCATGCTCAGGCCTGCAACCCCACATTCAAGTTAGTGAGCCAATTCTCAAACTGGTGATCTCGAGGTTTTGAACCTGGGTCCTCAATGTCCCAGGCACCACTGCACTACTGCCTGGTCAAGCTCCACTTCTTTTTCTGAAACTTCATCTTTGTCCATGGAAATGCAAAGATGTTTGCACATTGATTTTGTATCCTGAAATTTTACTGTAATTTTAGTTGTATGTAATAGGGTTTTTTTTGTTGTTTGTTTTTTGGTGGAATCTTTAGAGTTTGTAAAGCCAGTAGTCAAGGCCACCATCACAGCAGACTGACCCACGCAGGTTCACATTGGATTCGGACAGTCGGTAATAAAATGACGGAGCCAAGAACTGGTGAGCCATCTGCTTTAATTCTAGCTTGCACCCGGCGGGCAAGCAAAAACACACACTGGGCTCCAAAACCCACACATTCAGTGCTCACAAAGCTACTGACTCATCCGAGTTTCCTAGCATCAAAGCTTTCCAACTCACCAGACTTATTCACCTCTGTTTCCCATCTCCTCCTGCACAAACTCTTAACAAACTGGCTTCTTCCTCAGCACTCTGCCATCTTGGCTACTTCTCCTCCACATGGCCTTAATCTGCTCTCCTCTCTAATACTTCAGGAACCAAAAGAGAGAGAGAGCTACTGCTCTCTCTCATTTTATAGCATAGATAATCCAAACCTTTAATCCAATTATACAAACAAGGAAGCCTCTGATACAAAGCCACCCATCTGAGGCATAATGGGATTCCTCAAGAGAGTGCACCACCCTACATCATCCAATCAGTCAAGGGTGTGGGGAAGAGCTTACTCTCAAACTAAGCCTTAGGCTATAATGACCTGGCCTGCCTACATTACAGCTTTTCCCCCACAGCCATCTCAAGCATAAGGGCAAATAATATCACCTGGATGACGGGCTTCCATGTGGGTAGCGCCATCTTTAACAAAGTGAGCATATTATATTTTATCTGCCGAACAGAGTTTTTTATATAAAAAATTATGTCATCTGCAAAAAGGTAACACTTTTACTTTTTTATTTCAATTTATATGCCTTTTATTTATTTCATTCTTTTTTTTCCTGATTCTCTGGCTAAGACTTTCAATGATTATCAAGAAATACAAACAACCTAATTTCCTTTGATACAGAATTTTATAAAGAAGATGGGATATATAATATATATGAATACTATTTATTCAGCCACAAGAAGAATTGAAGCATTGGCATTTGTGAAATCACTGGATCTTTTGAAAATCATGCTAATCAAAATAAGTCAGACAGAAAAGGTTTTTAACTCATATGTGGATATAAAACTGAAAGCAACAACTTAATTAGAAAAGCAAACAAATGAAAGATCATAGACACAGAGAATAGTTTGGTAGTTACTAGAGGAAAGGAGTGTGGTGGGTAGTAAAGGGTACAGGGGGTCAAAAAATAGTGATGGAAGATTTGGCTTTGGGTGATGGGTACACAATGCAATATACACATGATGTAGCATAGAGTTGTACACTTGATACTTATATAATGTTATTAATTAATTTCATCTCAATAAATTTATTTTAAAAAGGATATATGAACCCCTATGTTCATTGCAACATTATTTACAATAGCCAAAATATGGAAGCAACACAAGTGCCCATCAATAGAAAAGTGGATTAAAAAAGTGGATAAAAACGGTATACATACACACACACACAGTTGAATTTTGTCTATAAAAAAAGAATGAAAGGTTACCACTTGGGACCATGTTGGGCAGGTAAAATATAACATACTCATTTTGTTAAATATGGTGCTGCCCACATTGAAGCCCATCACCCAGGTGATATTATTTGCCCTTATGCTTGGGATGGCTGTGGGGGAAAGGTGTAATGTAAGCAGGCCGGGTAATTATAGCCTAAGGCTTGGTTTTAAGAGTAAGCTTTTTACCACACCCTTGACTGATTGGATGATGAGGGGTGGTGTGCTCTCCTGAGGAATCCCATTGTGCCTCAGATGGGTGACTTTGTATCAGAGACTTTTGTGTTTGTAGATTGGATTTTTACATTATAAAGTGGGACAGACCAGTAGCTTGGTCTCTCTTGGTTTCTGAGGTTATTATTAGAGAGGAGAGCAGATTAAGGCCACATGGAGTCCAGGAGAAGCAGCCAAGATGGTGGAGTGCTGAGGAAGAAGCCAGTTTGTGCAGAGTTTGTGTATAGAGAAGGAGATGGGAAACAGAGGTGAATAAATCTGGTGAGCTAGAAACCTTTGATTCTAGGGAACTCGGATAAGTCAGTAGCTTTGTGAGCATTGAATGTGTGGGTTTTGGAGCCCAGTGTGTGTTTTTGCTTGCCTGCTGAGTGCACGCTAGAATTAAAGCTGATGGCTCACCAGTTCTTGGCTCCATTGTTTTGTTACCGACTGTTCGAATCAAATAGAAACCTGCACGGGTCAGGTGGCTGTGACCCTGACCCTGGCTACTGGCTTTACAGACCACATGGATGGAACTAAAGGATATTACAGTAAATGAAATAAGTCTGTGTAAAGCCAGTAGCCAAGGCCGCCATCACAGCCGCCTGACCCACGCAGGTTCACATTAGATTCGAACAGATTATAATGAAACACAGGAGCCATGAACTGGTGAGCCATCAGCTTTAATTCTAGCTTAAACCCGGCGGGCAAGCAAAAATACACACTGGGCTCCAAAACCCACACATTCAGTGCTCACTAAGCTACTGACTTATTCGAGTTTCCTAGCATCAAAGCTTTCCAGCTCACCAGACTTATTCACCTCTGTTTCCCATCTCCTCCTGCACAAACTCTTAACAAACTTGCTTCTTCCTCAGCACTCTGCCATCTCGGCTGCTTCTCCTGGCCTTCACGTGGCCTTACTCTGCTCTCCTCTCTAATACTAACCTCAGGAACTCAGGAACCAAGAGAGAGAGCAAGCTCCCGGACTGCCCCAGTTTATAGTATAGACTCAAAACCTTTAATCCAATTATACAAACAAGGAAGTCTCTGATACAAAGTCACCCATCTGAGGCATAATGGGATTCCTCCCTACATCACCACCCTACATCATCCAATCAGTCAAGGGTGTGGAGAAGAGCTTACTCTTAAACTAAGCCTTAGGCTATAATGACCCAACCTGCTTATATTACAGCCTTTCCCCCACACCCATTCCAAGCATAAGGCCAAATAATATCACCTGGGTGACGGGCTTCCATGTGGGCAGCTCCATCTTTAACAAAGTGAGCATAATATATTTTATCTGCCCAATAGTCTGACAGAGAAAGACAAATACCATATGATTTCATGTCTATGAGGAATATAAAGAACAAAATAAATGAACAAATAACATAGAAACTGACTCAATACAGAGAATAGACTGATGGTTGCCAGAGGAGAGGAGCTTGGGAATTTGGTAAAAAAAAGTAAGGGGATTAAGAAGAACAGATTGATAGTGATAAAATAGTAATGGGAATGTAAAGTACAGCATAGGGAATACAATTAACAATATTTAATAACTATGTATGGGGCAAGGTGGAAACCAGTTTATAAAGTACATGATTGTCTAACCACTATATTGTATACCTGAAACCAATACAAAATAATTTGATTATAAACTGTAATTAAAAAATAAAATGTAGCCTGACCTGTGGTGGCGCAGTGGATAAAGCGTCGACCTGGGAACACTGAGGTCGCCAGTTCAAAACCCTGCACTGGTCTGGTCAAGGCACATATGGGAGTTGATGCTTCCAGCTCCTCCCCCCTTTCTCTCTCTCTCTCTCTCTCTCTCTCTCTCTCTCTCTCTCTCTTTGTGTCTCCTCTCTAAAATGAATAAATAAAAAGAAATTTAAAAATAATTAAATAAAAAAAAATAAAATGTAAAGTTAAAAATGAGTGAGGCATTCAAAATTCAGTGGATCACCCTAACTATAAGAGGGCATACGCTGTCAACTGGTGAATTTAACAAATAGGAAAATGCATGCTCTATAAAAATCACTTTGTTAAAATGCAATATCCACCTTTCCTGTTATTAGGCAAAACCTTGCCTTGTGTTTCTAATTGAATCTCATATTCAGGTTTTTTCCTCATTTTTATTGGTCATAAATTTAAATCTTTATGTACATTTGTAAATGTAACTAAGGAAAAGCTTATATATTGAGTGTCTTTTATAGGCCTTAAACTAGATTAAATTAGACTATTACTTAAAAATTACATAAGCTTGTATGGCAAATATTTTCCTGAAGGTAACCCTGGTTACAATACTCAGAATAATAGGTTTATGACTATAGTAGGCAGAATTTCAAAATTCCCCACTTCCTATATTTTCCACCTTAATTCAGGGACTGCTGATATGAAGAGATATCACTCCCTTTGTAACATGCTTTTGACATGCCAGAAAAAAAGGATTTGCAGATGTTTTCAAAGTTACTACTCAGTTGACTTTGAGTTAATCAAAAAAAAGACTATTTGCGTGGATCTAAACCCTTTCAGAGAAAGAGGAAGTCAGAAGAATCAGAAGCACAATGACTCAACTTGTCCTTGATAGGTTAAGTATGAAAAGGCCACTTGAGGATAAAAGAAGTGGGTGGCTTGTAGGAGCAAGCCCCTAACTGACATCTAAAAAAAAAAAGATGGCAATTTTAGCAATCCAAAGCCAATAAATTAAATTCTGCAAAAAAAATCTCAATAAACTTGCAAGCAGATCCATCTTCTGAGCTTCCTAATAAGAGTTCAGACCAGATGACACACCTTTTTAAGGCATGTGTGATCCTAAACAGAGAATTCAGTACAGTTCTGGGTTTCTAACCTATAGAACTGAAGTGTGGGTTATTTTACATCACTAAATTTGTCATCATTTGTTACTCAGATTAAAAAACTAATATAATAATCCGCTCATAGCTAGGGGTTTATCAAACAAAATGTAATAGCTGCTACTACGTCTTGTCCTAATTAATCCCAGAGAGGATACAGGCCAAAGTGCTAATGACTTTGATAATTATTATGTAAATTAAACTTTTAAACTTTTGAACTTTTTATTAGGTCAGTAAAGGTAAACAGTACATCTAATTTTATTCTCATGTTTTAGCACAATTGTTTTATATATCATAATTGCTCTCTATACTTCAGTTGATTGAATACACATAAATATTTAAAATATTTTTATGATCCAATTTTTTAGGAATTTAAGATGTAGTTATATGTTTACATCTAGTCACTTCTAAAAATGCAACAATAGAAAAAAGTAATATTATCTTCAAGAAGCCTACAGACCATAAATATAATTTATATTTTCCTAGAAGATCTGTACTTAGGGACATTTAAGATGTTTTTAGTCTTTATTAAAAATTACTAAATTTATTTGAATATGATATAAGTATATCTGCTGTAGTTAGCAAGTTGTAAAGCCAGTGGCCACGGCACCATCACAGTCACCTGGCCCATGCAGGTTTGCATAAGATTCAAACAGATGGTAATTAAACAATAGAGCCAAAAATTGGTGGGCCATCATCTTTAATTTTAGCTTGCACTGGGCAGGCAAGTACAAACACACATTGGGCTCCAAAACCCACTCATTCAGTGCTCACAAAGCTACTGACTTATCTGAGTTTCCTAGAATCAAAGGTTTCTAGCTCACCAGATTTATTCACCTCTGTTCCCTATTTCCTTCTCTCTGCACAAACTCTGCACAAACTGGCTTCTTCCTCAGCACTCCACCATTTTGGCTGCTTCTCCTCTCCTCCATGTGGCCTTAATCTGCTCTCCTCTCTAATGCTAACCTCAGGAACCGGGAGAGCAAGCTCCTGGTCTTCCCCCCTTTATAGTGTAGAAATCCAAACCTTTAATCCAATCTACAAACAAGAAGTCTCTGATACAAAGTCACTTATCTGAGGCATAATGGGAAGATTTCTCATGAGAGTGTACCACCCCACATCATCCAATCAGTCAAGGGTGTGGGGAAAAGCTTACTCTTAAAACTAAGCCTTAAGCTATACAGATCCAACCTGCCCACAGCCTGTCCCCCAACACACATTAATATCAATGGACTTGCATGTGGGCAGTGCCATCTTTAACAAAGTGAGCATAATAAATTTTATCTGCCCAACACAAGTCTTAGAATTATTAAGGCTATCCATGCATTTTAATTGTGACAGATTTTTTTTTTTTTGCCAAATTAAATCTATCAAATAACTGCCAGATGTATCAAAATGACACCTGATTATTTTTATTACTAATTTATATCAAAGTGAAATTGAACATCTTTTCTTATTTATTTTTCTTTATATTTTTTCCCTGACCACTATTTATACAATATTTTGTCCCCTTTCTTGCCTGTTTTTTGTCTATGTAAAAAGAATTTGTAAATCACTTGTAAGGTATAAGAAATTCTTTGCTTACATAAGTGTTGCATATATGCCTTAACTTTGCTGAATGCTTGTTATATAGATATTTAATAACTTTATCTAAATACATTTGTACTTCTATGTTTTAAGGTCTCTATTATGTATTTCATTACTCCTAATTTTTTTCTTTTTATTTGGAGAACTGAAATCGAACCTGAGAAATGCTGAGAGTGAAGAGAAAAGTGTGCTATATGTTCAAAAATTACTACCTAGAAATATAGTAACTTTGAAGATATAGACACTCTAGAGAGACTTAAGGCATTTATACAACAAGAAATTTATCTTCAAATTTTCTGATTTCTTTTTTTTTTGTCTTAATTTTAAAAGTAGAAATAACCATAATCAAAATCAATCTAAATTATCACTGGTGCTGACTGATTCTATTAAAACAAATTATTTCTTAAGAAAAGAAAAATAAGTTAACAATCAATAATTAGTCTTCTTTAAAGTTTTAATGTAAGTTGTTAAAAATTGAGTCATTTGTCTACTAATGAGCTAATGAGGTGATAAAAATGCCAGTAAAATAATATTGCAATGCATATGACTCAGAGGATTGTCACAAAAGAGCCATTGGTTAGCTGAAGTCTTGAAGTGCATAGAAAACAAGGAGAAACATTGAATTCAAAATATTGTGAAGCTTTCTAATGGTAAATAGTCTTGATATTTTTAAAGATGGGTATTTAATACTAATAAACCTTGAAATGGGTAGTTTAAAAGAGAAGACACTAACACCTGTAAAATAAGAACTACCTTATTTTGTGAATACGATTTTCTAGAACTAATCTGCTCTAATATATATATATTTTTTTACCAAATCTAGGAGCAGCCCAAATAGGTCCTTCTATGTTATTTGATGTTAACTTCAGAGCTCTCAATGTCACCAACACAGTGGGTGTCATTGAACCCAACGATCTTGATGAGTGTGAGATCAATTATTCACATGATCTTTACTGGGACAAGTAATTTTAGTGATGTTTGTGAGACCAGAAGGAGAATAGTGGCCTATCTAAATGCAACCACAAAGAAAGCCTAAGACAAGTCTTAGGAGAAGAGATGGTCTAAGTGAATCAGTATCATATAAAACAGATAAAGAATAAATCACAAAGAATGTTGAATGTAAAATATGGACCTCAGCATAAGATAATAACCTACAATTGTCAGAAAAAGGCAAAAGTAGTGAAGTAGTAGTACTAGCTTCAGTGTTAAGTTGTGTATATGTTGTATTAAGGTTTCTAGACATTTACAGTACAATCATATATGATGGAGTAATATTTGGAAATATTTAACAATTATTTTCTGATATGTTCTCTTCCTATTGTTATCAGTTATTCTTCCAGATATTCAATGACTCTAGAAATTGATATGAGGGTAGTTGAACATGAAAGACAAACAAAAGACAAAATTTAGATATGAGCCTGACCAGGCGGTGGCGCAGTGGATAGAGCGACGGAGTGGGATGCGGAAGACCCAGGTTTGAGACCCCGAGCTCGCCAGCTTGAGCATGGGCCCATCTGGCTTTAACAAAAGCTCATCAGCTTGGACCCAAGGTTGCTGGCTCCAGCAATGGGTTGCTCAGTCTGCTGAAGGCCCATGTTCAAGGCACATGTGAGAAAGCAATCAATGAACAACTAAGGTGTTGCGACAACAATGAAAAACTAATGATTGATGCTTCTCACCTTTCTCCATTCCTGTCTGTCTGTCCCTATCTATCCCTCTCTCTGACTCTCTCTCTGTCCCTGTAAAAAAATAAATAAATTAGATATGAGAAGTTTATTCTACAAGTTTGCTTAGTATTAAAAAGAATAATAGACAGATAGCAGATGCCTCTGAAATAGCCCAGCTGTAAGGAGAAAACTGATATAGTAGAAAGTTAGACAGACATGAACAGAGTAGGAATAATAAGCCAGATAGAGAAGGACATCGGAGCAGAGAGTTCTGGGTGTCTAGCAAAAGACAAACCTATGGTGGGTTCTTGCCCCAGGGTTACTTCTTTCTCCCTAGCATATCACTGGTCTTGCAGTTTAGACCACTTGACCTTTCATATTGCTGGTCATATGGTTTGGAGCCTCCCAGACCTTTCCTCCCCTGTCATGTTGCCAGACATGCAGAACTCCTTGGAGGAGTAACCAGGGGTCAAGGGAAAGAATAGCCACATAGACTCCTATAAAAATCCTTGCATGACCTGTCTCTTAATTATTAAACTCTCAAGACAATGAGGTTATGATATGCATCAAATAATAAAATATTATTAAATAATGGCATCTGAGAGAGAGCAGATACTTTATACTTTGCTTCATGGAGCTCTTTAAAATTAATCATAAAAAAATATCAGTAGAACAGTTCCTATGCTACATAGAAATATTCCAGTCTTCCCAGAAGGTATAAAGTAAAAGTGAAATTCAAAGAGGATTTTACCAAAACACTCACATGGACCAAAACTGTAAAGCATAGGTGAAAAAATTCTATACCAGCATGAATAAATGATGGATTAAAATACAGATATACCTAAGGACCTATGTGTGAGCACCCCACCTCACAACCTGTATTCAATTCAGAGCAAAAGTGATTTGTTGAATGGCTCTTGACGTTCAAAATTGAAATGTAGATGAAGTATAGAAAAAAAGCAAAAGTGTTAGATTTATATATTCTGTCTTTGAGCATATAGTTTTAGAGGAAATTAAAAAATGTAAATGTAAATGTAAAATGATTCAGAGAATCTTTTTACTTAACTGGAAAAATATCTATGAGACAAAAGAATATAGCATGCAGATTAGGGGATAGGAATAAAAGTAAAAGCAGGACTGAGATTTTATTCACCTATTTGTGGTTAAAGGTTGTATTGACTATATAGTGAAGATGGATTAATGTTCTAATAAAGATGTACATTATTATCTTTAAAGTAATCAGTTATACATGTACCTGTTACTTCTTTGGCAATCTCTCAGTTAGTTCACAAATGATCCCATCTAAGACTTTTCAAATGATCATTTTTCAGTCTATTCAACATTTATTTTAAAACATTTAATATGAATTAAATACTATGTGAAGTTCTAAATTAGATAGAAAAGATAATTGGCTTCTCTCATGAGAATTATATCTTACATTGTGGAAAATCATAAACAGGAACTGGTGTAAGTTTTAAATTTCAGTCATGCTTAAGTGCTAATAGACAACAGAAATAAACAAGAAAACAAAGTTTTGTAAAAACAATCTTTACAAATTAAGAGAGAATATAGAAAACAATCTGATAATTTATCTTAGAATCCCATATTCATTTAGAAGAAAACTGCAGGAACTGAAAAACAATTTAACTTTTATTTAATACAAAGGGCAATAAAAACACATTGGTTGTAATAGCATATATATTTTACCTTTTATATTTTTAGCTAATGATATATATCTATTAAAGTGTAAAATAAATATTGTAAAATTCTGGTATTTTGAGAAGTTCCAGTCTTTTCATATGTCAACATTAATTTTGAAGTGTTCTAAAAAATTTACACTTTTCTTCATAATGACAACTTTCAAGGGTATGAAAAATATTTTCTCATTTTTCTACCACCTAAATCTGACTAATCATCTTTCAAGAACTTGGTCAATACTTTTATTATTCCTTTTCTTTTATTAGTGCTCCTGGGATAATAATCCCACTTTTTCAAAAATAAAGGGGAATCACAAAAATGTATATTCTCATATAACCCACTAAGATGGTTATTGGAAAAGCTGAAAACCATTTTTAAAGCTACTATACCTTGATGAAAAAAATTTATATTCAAAGAATAAATAAAGTTATAATTTCTATTTTTAAGATGTAGAATCAAAGCACTTATAGCAATGCACAAATCTAAGTATTCATAATAATAATAATCAAAATATTTACCACACATTAAAAAAAATAAAATGTCTTCTAAACAACAATGGCACTAATATAGAAACCAAAATTCCATTGAAAAATGTTAATACACATATAATGTTGTATATCTAAGGGATAAACACATAAACAAATGATAAAATAAGGTTTAATATAAGTATCTGATTTAATATAAGAGGGCTATAAGAATAAATATTAGAAGACAAAAAATAAAAAAGTTATCAGATGGTTTAGTTTATTCTAAGAAATCTATAAAAATTTTAGTGTTAATTGCATTTAGAAAATTTGAAAAATAAACAGTCAACAGTTAAAAAAACAAAAATATAAAATTAAAAAATAAAAGATTAAACAAAGTTCTCAAGAATAAGTTTCACAGAAAGTAAAATAAAATAACTGCACTAAAAATTACAGAAGTTTGCTAAAATAAACGCAAGAGAATCTAAATAAATAATATTCCATGCTCATCAATTAAATATATTAGTTAGATGTCCATTATTCCCAAATTTATCTCTATGTATTCAATTAAAAATTTAAATTGATTTTTATATAAATTGAGGAATAAATAATAGCAGGATATTTTTAAAGACATTTACAAGCTATTTCTAAAATTTACCATTTGTGACAGCATGAATGGACCTAGAGGGTAATATGCTAAGTGAAATAAATCAGACAGAGAAAGTTAAATACTATGTGATCTCACTTATATGGGAAATCTAAAAAGCAAAATTAGAAAATTAAGACAAATCTCTATTGAACAAGCAAACTAAGAGACTTAAAAATACAGAGAACAGATTAATGGTTACCATCGAAGAGGAATGTTATAAGGCTAGGGGAAAAAGGTGAAGAGATTATGAAGTATGAATTGGTAATCCCAAAATAGTTCTGAAGATGCAAAGTAAAGCATAAGAAATATAGTCAGTAATATTGCAATAACAAATTACAGTGGCAGTTGTATAATTTAAATATTGAATTGCAAAAGAACTATAGCTTACAAAGAAAAACTAATGTC
This sequence comes from Rhynchonycteris naso, assembly GCA_037038555.1. Classification (NCBI taxonomy): domain Eukaryota; kingdom Metazoa; phylum Chordata; class Mammalia; order Chiroptera; family Emballonuridae; genus Rhynchonycteris; species Rhynchonycteris naso. Next base: position 68,114,808 of record CM072996.1, read on the forward strand.
AGATTTGAGATCAGCACACTCAAGTTAGGTAAGAACAAGTATCTTTGTGGAAAACAAAACATTTTTTGAGTAAAAAATTTGTTTCTCAATGTAATGTTTACAGCAAACAAGAAAATGTGGTCTTAGTGTTAAAATAAGCAAATCATTCCATGGAATATAAAGACTACTCAGAAGTATTTCTAGAACAAATTAATTTATTTATCACTAAAGGTACTAAAGCCACTTAACATGGTGAGGACCTTTGTGTGTGTGTGGTCTTTCTTTCTTTCTTTCTTCTTCTTATTTTTTGACAGAGATAGAGAGAGAGACAAATAGGGACAGACAGGCAGGAAGGGAAAGAGATGAGAAGCATCAATTCTTCATTGCATCTTCTTAGTTATTCATTGATTGCTTTCTTATAATATCTTTGAGTGAGGTATTACAGCAGAGCAAGTGACCCCTTGCTCAAGCCAAGTATCTTGGGTTTTAAACCAGCGACCTTTAGGCTCAACCCAGTGAACATGAGGTCATGTCTATGATCCCATGCTCAAGCCTGTGATCCTCCACTCTAAACCATATACAGTGCTGGTGAATGTATAAAGTGATACACTTTGGAAATTAGTATGACTTTTTTTTCATAAAATTTAAGAAACTGCTACCCTGGTGACTCAGTAATAATATATGTGTATGTGTGTGTGTGTGTGTGTGTGTGTGTGTGTGTGTGTGTGTGTGTATGTACTATTATTTATAGCTAAGTAAAATAAAAATATATGATTAAGAAAAAACTGAAATATAAATGTCATTAAGAACTTTCTTGATAGTAGCTTAAACCTAGAAATAATGCAAATGTCCATAAGCAGAATAGATTTTTAAAAAGTGGTTTATTCATAAATGGGATACTACTCAGAAGTAAAAACAAAAACTAGCAGAGAACCAAAAAATCACTACTGATGCAAGAAAATTAATGGACTACAAACTATTTTATATCTACCTAAGGAAAAGAATTCAATCACAAAAGTGTATGTATGGAATGAGTCTATTTATATAAAGTTCTGAAACCAGCAAAGCTCATACATGTTGAAAAAAACAAGTAATGAACTCTTAGGTATTATATTTGATGAGGGGTTAGGGTACTGCCTTTGAATTAATTTTATGAATGCATTTTTTTGTAGATCAGTTAATTTAACTTTAATTAAACCTTAATATAAACATTAGATGTTAAAAAATAAAAATGAGAAATTAAAACAAGTCAAATAAAACCTTGCATGCATAATATTGAATTTATTACTTCACAATAAATGGATAATTAATTGCATTTATTTACCAAAAATGAAATTAATTTATAGACATATAATAAAATACGTATTTCATGGGATAGACCCAAAACCAAGTATTAAAAAAGAAAAAGTTAGTGACATCAGATAAATGGCGCCATGACAAGCGCTCCCAATTCTTCTCCCCAAAAATTCAACAAGTTCTACAACCAGAGATAGAAAAATCAATCCCTGGAGCATCTTTTGGTTCCACACATTGAACAAAAAATGTATGAAGTGTCAAAACCTGACTAAATTTATAAGTAACCCCGAAAGAAATAAGACAGAGAACAGAACACTCCACCTTCCTCACTAAACTGAGCAAGGGTTGCTTTCACTTGGAACTGAGAGAGAGTGAGACCTTTGGGCATGGAAAGAGCTGGGCTGAGGCAGGCAAGCGGCAGCCTTCATTACCCCGATATCCTGGTCAGCTAGCGCGAGCAGTATGCTCGAGATTCCCCTTAGGGCCTCAGGCGAGGGCGCCTGTGTTCCTGGATAGTTAGGCAGGGTCAGAGACTCCTGCATGGGCTGCAAGCAGAGGAATGGTGTAATCCCTGCTCCACCAACAACAGCGTGGTGGGGAGAGCGTGAAAACGAACTTCTCAATGCCCAGTCTTCTCTGGGCAAGCGGGGTACCCTCACCAGCCATTCAGGCTAGCACTGGGGGAGGGGAGTGCAGGCAGCTTGCAAACAGTTTCTGTAGCAAGTCTGTAAATCCAATTGCTCAAGTTAGCTTAACTCACAGTAGGCTCATTGCCCAACTAGCATAAGCGGCTCTGGCTGACAAGATGTCTCTCAGCTCAGCGATTTAAGACAAGAGATGTGATATTTTTTTAGTGGTTCTTGCTTTGTATGGAGGGGTGGAGGCAACTTCCAGTCAGCCGATGCAGGGTGAAAAACCTGCTTATGCTGGTGGCTCTGATTAGCAGAGCTTTCATACGCAGGGCTGTGCGCTAAAAAGAGAGACTTGGCACCTTTTAAGACCTCCTGTTCTGTGGGTAGCAACTAAGGCATCTTCTTCTTTGCCAAAACAGGATACAAGGTGCAAAAAGCCTGGGGAGAGTGGTCTCACAGAGTGCTGAGACATACTGGACATGCCTGGAGGCTCATAGAAAGTCACCTTGAGAGTAATTGGCTCTCAGTCCTGCCTGATTATGCTGAGGGCTCTTATTGACAGAGCTTTACCCAGAGCTCTGCGCTGAGTGGGGATAGAGTGGGGATTTAGATTTGCCAGCTCTTTGAGCCTCTTACTATCCAGGCAGTGGCAGCAGCAACCTCATAGCTGGATCTCCAGGCTGCTAATTCAGGAAGGAAAGAGGCTCCAAGAAAACAAACTCTCCCATTGTTTGAGCTTCCAAATGCTAACAAGACCCGACTACCAATGAGACTGAGACCTAGTATATGACATCACCATAGTGACACATCAACTGCAAATCTCTACCTAAGTGTGCCACAGGGGCAGAGCCTAGAGTACAGTGCCACTGACCAGGAAGAGGGAAAGGCAGGAAAAAGGAAGAAGATAACCTCTCAATAACAAGAAAAATCCACAAGCTTTATAACTTTTTGCACTATTAATTTCTTTCATTTTCTTATCTTTATTTATTTATTTATTTATTTCTCTTCTACCTCGGTCCTTTTATCCTCTGCTCTTCTTACTCTTTTCTCTTCATCTTGAACTACATTACCCATAAGTGTTACATTTCTCTTTTTTTGTTCTTTTCTTTATTCTTTCTCTCTATGAGGGTTGCACTCCAAAACACTTAACTCTCTTTTTTTCTTTTCTTTTTTCCCTTTTTCTTTTCTCTCCCTCTCTCTTATTTTCTTCTTTTCTCTACTTTTTCTCTCGTTTGATCCTCACTCACAAACAAGCTATTTTATTTTGGATTCAAATTTTTTCTTTGTGGCATTTGTGTGCTTTTTACATCACTTTTTGATTCATTAGCATTCCCCCCAACCCCGGCTCTCCATTCTATGTAGTTTTTGATCCACTAAATACAATAGTTCTTTTCTTTCACTGTTTTTTTGTTTTGTTTTCTTTTTCTTGTTTCCTTCTTATCACTTTCACTATATCTCTCCTTCGACCATTCTTTACAAGCAAATTATATTATTCTTGATCCAAATTTTTTTTTATTTTTTGCATTTTGTGGGTCCCTGCCTCCTTTTTTGCCCCTTTAAAACTTCTCCCCAACTCAGGTGCCCCATTATAGGTAGTTTTTGTTTCATTTAGCAAAATATAATTTTCAGTTTTGCACAGCATTTTCTCAAAGAGAAAAGAAGAGAAAATATGGAGAAAAATAATAGTTATTTTTGTTTAATTTGTTTTTTCTTATTTTTTATTGGTTGTCTTTTTATTGTCTATTCTTTCTTTTTTTACTTTTTACACTTTTTTATTAATTCACATTAGTGTTATTAACAAAATCACCCTCAGATGCCATTAAGAAAAAAAAATCTAAAATCATGTATACAAAAGACAGAGATGTAGCACAGATAGATAAGGAAAAATCTATTAAAAAAATTTTAATACATTGGAAACCATGGAGTTAAATTACAGAGAATTTAAAATAGAAATCCTAAAAATACTCAGAGATATAAAAGAAAACACAGAAAGGCAATTTAGGGAGCTCAGAAAGCAACTCAATGAACACAAAGAATATATTACCAAGGAAATTGAAACTATAAAAACAAATCAAACAGAGATGAAAAACTCAATTCGTGAACTGAAAAACGAGGTAACAAGCTTAGCTAATAGAACAGGCCAGATAGAAGAGAGGATTAGTGACAAAGAAGACAGGAGAAATAAAAACATTCACAGATACAAAGAAGATGAGGGAATTTATCATCAGAAAACCCTCACTTCAGGATATACTAAAGGGGGTTTTCCAAACTAGATACAAAGAACAAAACAAAACAAAACCACATGATAAAGCTCCACCAGGAACACACACACACACACACACACACACACACACACAAATTTAAATTGTAACAACAGAAACAAAAATAGGGGAGAGGACAAAGATTAAAAGTAGCAAAGGACGATGGAGTGCAGAAGCACTCATAAGATAGTGTACTACAATGGACATGGTAGGTACACTTTTCATTACTCAATGGTAAACACCCCTGAAAAAACCACCACAGAAGAACATTACTTGAAAAAGAAAGTAACAGAGGAAAGAAGTATGGATTACAACCAAACAAAAACAAATGACAGAAAAACAAAAGAGAAGTATCAAACAATATACAAAACAAACAAAAAGGAATATATAAAATGGCAATAGGAAACAGTCAAGTGTCAATAGTTACACTAAATGTAAATGAATTGAACTCACCGATAAAAGACACACAGTAGCAGAATGGATTAAAAAAGAAAATTGAACTGTCTGCTGCCTACAAGAAACACATCTAAGCAAGAAGGATAAAACAAATTCAAAGTGAAAGCTAGAAAACAATACTCCAAGCAAATAACATCCAAAAAAAAGCAGGTGTAGCAATACTCATATGCAACAATGCTGACTATAAGACAGCAAAAGTAATCAGAGACAAAAATGGTCATTTTATAATAACCAAGGAGACACTGAATCAAGAAGACATAACACTTTTTAATATATATGCACCAAACCAAGGAGCACCAAAGTATATAAGACAGCTACTGACTGACCTAAAAGCAAAAACTGACAAAAATACAATCATACTTGGAAACCCCATTACACTGCTGACAACTCTAAATCGTTCATCCAAACTGAAAATCAATAAAGAAATATTGGCCTTAAATGAAACACTATAGCTATTGCATATGATAGACATCTACAGAACACTTTACCCAAAGTGACAAGGTACACATTTTTTCTAGTGTACATAGAACATTCTAAAGAATCGATCATATGTTGGGCAACAAAAATATCATCAGAAAATTCAAAAAAATTGAAATTGTACCAAGCATATTTTCTAATCACAAAGCCTTGAAACTCGAATTCAACTGTAAAAAAGAGGTTAAAAACCCACAAAAATGTGAAAGCTAAACAACATACTTTTAAAAAATGAGTGGGTCAAAGAAGAAATAATTGCAGAGATCAAAAGATACATACAGACAAATGAAAATGACAATACCACATATCAGAATCTCTGTGACACAGCAAAAGCAGTAATAAGAGGAAAATTTATATCACTTCAGGCCTATATGAATAAACAAGAGAGAGCCCAAGTAAACCACTTAATTTCACCCCTTAAGGAACTAAAAAAAGAAGAACAAAGACAACCCAAAACCAGCTGAAGAAAGGAAATAATAAAAATCAGACCAGAAATAAAAAAATAATAGAGAATAGAAAAAATTAATGAAACAAGAAGCTAGTTCTTTGAAAAGATGAACAGAATTGACAAACCCTTGGCAAGACTCACCAAGGAAAAAAGAAAAAGTACTCATATAAACAAAATGCAGAATGAAAGAGGAGAAATCACCACAGATATCATAGATATACAAAGAGTTATTGTAGAATACTATGAAAAACTATGCCACCAAATTCAACAACCTAGAAGAAATGGATAAATTCCTAGAACAATACAACCTTTCTAGACTGAGTCATGAAGAAGCAGAAAGCCTCAAAAGACCAATAAGCAGGGACAAAAAAGAAAATAATATTAAAAACCACCCCCAAAATAAAAGTCCAGGCCCAGATGACTATACTAGTGAATTCTATCAAACATTCAAAGAAGAGTAGGTTCCTATTCTACTCAAAGTCTTCCAAAAAATTGAAGAATAAGCAATACTTCCAAACACTTTTTATGAGGCCAATATAACCCTCATACAAGAAACCTGGCAAGGATGGCACAAAAAAAGAAAACTACAGACCAATAGTTTTAATAAATACAGATGCTAAAATACTAAACAAAATACTAGCAAATTAAATACAACAACATATTAAAAAAATAATACACCATTATCAAGTGGGATTTATCCCAGAATCTCAAGGATGATTCAACATTCGTAAAACAGTTAATGCAATACACCATATCAACAAATCAAAGAACAAATACTACATGATCTTATCAATCGATGCAGAAAAGGCATTCGATAAAATACAACATAATTTTATGTTTAAAACTCTCAAATGGCATAGAATGAAAATATCTCTACATAATAAAGGCCATTTATGATAAACCATCAGCTAACATCATATTAAATGGCATAAAACTGAGGAGTTTCCCTCCTTAAATCAGGAACAAGACAGGGATGTTCACTCTCTCCATTCTTATTTAACGTGGTGCTAGAAGTTCTAGGAAGAGTAATCAGACAAGAAAAAAAATTAAAAGGCATCCATATTGGAAAAGAAGAAGTAAAGGTTTCACTATTTGCAGATGATATGATCGTATACATCGAAAACCCCATAGTCTCCACAAAAGGATTACTAGAAACAATAAACCAAATAGTAAGATTCAAGGATATAAAATTAATATACAAAAGTCCATAGTATTTCTATATGCCAACTACAAAACATTAGAAAATGAACTAAAGAAAATAATCCCCTTCTCGGTTGCAACAAAAAAATAAAATATGTAGGAATAAACATAAAAAAGAATGTAAAGGACCTATATAATAAAAACTACAAAGCACTATTAAGGGAAATCAAAAAAGATATAATGAAACAAAAAAATATTCCCTGTTCTTGGATAGGAAGAAAAAATATAATCAGAATGACCATATTACCCAAAGCAATATACAAGATTAATGCAATTCCCATCCAAATGCCAATGACATTTTTTAAAGAAATGGAACAAAAAATCATCAGATTTATATGGAACTATAGAAAACCCCGAATAGCCAAAGCGATCTTGAGGAAAAAGAACAAAGCTGGGGTCATTACAATACCTGACTTCAAATTATATTATAGAGCCACGAAAATTAAAACAGCATGGTATTGGCAGAAAAATAGACACTCAGACCAATGGAACAGAATAGAAAGTCCAGAAATAAAACCACATATGTATTGTCAAATAATTTTTGATAAAGGAGCCAACAACACACAGTGAAGAAAAGAAAGCCTCTTCAACAAATGGTGCTGGGAAAACTGGAAAGCCACATGTAAAAGAATGAAATTTGATTGCACTTTGTCTCCTTGTACTAAAATTAATTTAAAATGGATCAAAGGCCTAAATATAAGACCTGAAAGAATAAATTACATAGAAGAAAACATAGGTACTATACTCATGGACCTTGGTTTTAAAGAGCACTTTATGAATTTGACTTCAAAGGCAAGACAAGTGAAGGCAAAGATAAATGAATGGGACTACATCAGACTAAGAAGTTTTTGCACAACAAGAGAAACTGACAATAAAATAAACAGACAATCAGCTTAATGGGAGATGATATTTTCAAACAACAACTCAGATAAAGGGCTAATATCCAAACTATGCAAATAACTCATAAAACTCAACAACAAACAAACAAACAATCCAATAAAAAAATGGGAAGAGGACATGAACAGACACTTCTCCCAGGAAGAAATAAAAATGGCCAAGAGATATATGAAAAGATGCTCATCTTCACTAGCTATTAAAGAAATGCAAATCAAAACTACAATGAAATACCACCTCACGCCTGTTAGATTAGCTATTATCAACAAGACAGGTAATAACAAGTTTTGGAGAAGCTGTGGAGAAAAAGGAACCCTCTTCCACTGTTGGTGGGAATGTAAAGTAGTACAACCATTATGGAAGAAAGTATGGTGGTTCCTCTAAAAACTAAAAATAGATCTACCACATGACCCAGCAATCCCTCTATTGAGTATATATCCCAAAACTCAAAAACATTGGTACATAAAGACACATGCAACCCCCATGTTCATAGCAGCATTGTTCACAGTAGCCAAATCATGGAAACAAACAAAAATCCCTTCAATAAATGACTAGATAAAGAAGATGTGGTACATATATACCATGGAATACTACTCAGCCATAAGAAATGATGACATAGTATCATTTACAACAACATGAATGAACCTTGATAACATTATACTGAGTGAAATAAGTAAATCAGAAAAAACTAAGAACTGCATGATTCCATACATAGGTGGGACATAAAAAAGAGACTAAGAGACATGGACATGTTGTGGTGGTTACAGGGAGGGGGTGTGGGGTAGAAAGAGATGGAGTGGGGGGAGCGGAGGGACACAAAGTAAACCAGATAGAAGGTGACAGAAGACAATTTGACTTTGGGTGATGGGTATGCAACATAACTGAATGACAAGGTAACCTGGAGATGTTTTCTTTGAACATATGTACCCTGATTTATTAATGTCACCCATTAAAATTAATTAAATTAAAAAGAAATAATAATAAAAAATAATATTTTACCACCCCCATTTAAATTCATACATAGCTCTACTTGAAAGGATATCAAGCAGTCCTTTCTTTTTAGTCTTTTTTGTTCTATTGTCATTTTATTAAAGTGTGTTTTGTTGTTTCCTAATTCTTTTCTCTTCCCCAATTCTTGCCCCATACTGGTGGTTGGCTACTGTAGCTTCAAATTCATGGTGATATTTTTATCATATTTCAACCTTGAAGAGCATGCATATATTTTTTATAGCAATATAAATACCATTTATTAGTATTGATAATTCTATATAAGAAAACATCAATAAGATCTTTCTTTTGTTAATATATCCTTTCTCTCATAGAAATTTTTATAAATAATTATATATCACTATTTTACCAAAGACAACCTCCCTCTGATGGGTGATAAGAAGTAATGAAGAAGGTGATGAGAATGGACTGGGATAGCATACCAAACCTTTCCTGCTATATTTTACTTCAGATTTCTCAGTAGTAGTTTTTAATCTTAAGAGAGTAAAGTGTTTTTGATGGTTAGCTGGTTGTCAGCAAATGATGCCCTAGGTTTTGTAATCTTGGGTCCCTCTTCTCTTTACATTCAGGTTCATTTGCCTCTCCTGACATTAGACCTTTTCCTTCCAAGGGCAGGCTGTTCACACTTACTAGTCTCTGCTAAAACGTTATCTGTTAATCAAGATGATAACTGAAACCTAAGGCGTTAGCTGACAATGTTTAAGGTATCAGCCCTCCTGGTGAACTTATACTTTAATAAGCAACTTTGATAAACTAAATCTTCATATGCCTTTTTTATTTTCAAGACTCAGTCTTTATATGTATTTATTTATTCTAAACATTCACAAAGAATATTTCAGTTCATGATATTAGGGTAAAAAAACTATATTTGTATTTAGGTCTATCAATTTCCATCATTTGCCCCTTTCTTCACCTGTAAGAGTTATCAACAACATTAAAAATAAAGCAATATATGACAAATAGATGAATGGACCACATCACATAGAGCTACTTATTGTCTTTATTTCCTTCAGTCAAATCTTTCAACTCACAACATGACAATTAGTAACTTTAACTTATATTTTAAACAAAGAATGACTGACCATAGAATTCATAGCCTCTACAAATATATATATATATATATATATAAAATTTTGGTGATACCTTAATCAAATAAAAATTTCACAAATTCTTAAGGCAAGTATTCTGATTCCCCTGATAATAGTTCTATCTCTTCTCATTAAATACCTATAAGAGAGTTAAGTTGCTAGTGGGGAAACAGTACTAAATGTTGAACCTTGCTTCGGTAACCTTGGTTCTTGAGTTCAGCTGAGAAAGAATTTGAAGCCAAGAACTAAACTTATATGAGAAAGTGTATTTAGAAACTCCCAAGGGTAGAAGTGAGAGGGCTTGGCTGTGTGAACTCAGGAAGCAAGTGACAGAGGCAAAAAGGCTTTTTTAGCTTAGAAGAAACAATTGCAAAGAAAACACTCTTGGGGAAACACAGGGTGGGAAAAGGCACGTGTATTCTCCAGCAAGAACTGGCCACCTGAGGCAGTGGTGGGATTTAGCCAGTTCGCACCAGTTTGGCAGAACCAATATCTAATTTTGTGTTTCGTTCCGGAAACTGGTTGTTAAAATGCCACTTATAATCAGGGTTTTCTCTAAGGTTGGTGCATGGGCAGCTGCCTAATGTGGAAATCACAAATTTACATTTCTTACTCTGTTTTAACGTTTATCAGCGCAACAGCATATTCTAAGCACCTGTGTTAATATTCATCCTGTCCATAGGTGAAAAACATTCAACGGAACTATGCTTGTAATATTTATTTATTCACTTTGTAAAGCTCAGTTTACTTTTGATGAAATACATTTTAATTCCCTCACATTTGTTACTTCAGTAAACAAACATTGGTTCTCTTCTACTACATGACAGTGACAGCTGGGAGTGGAAAAATCAGGGGTCTAAACTGCAGAACTGGTAATACGCTAGTGGAGGAAAGGTTACCCTGAGGGTGAGTCCTATCCTACAATTTTACTTGCTAGGCATCTGCGGTTTTCAGCCCTGGTGATCTTTCTAACTGGTTTATTGTTCTTTCTTTACTCATGTATCTTTAATGGCTTACTATATTAGAATAACTTTAGAAGTTGACAATACTTTTGCATATTTAAGAAGTTTGTTTCAAAAACCATTCTCCTATGATTTTTGTAGATATCTTTAATAGTATTATGTCTAGATAGTATCCCTTTATTAAATGTATACTTTCTCAAGTACTGCATGTAAAAGTTGTTATACAACCCATGACTTTTTCTATCCAGAAAAAGCATTCCCAAGACCTTCATATATTATGGTTTTTAAACAATCCTCATCCTATATACCCTTTCACCTAAAATATTTTTTCTGCTTTTAAGTTATTTTTAATTATGAATATTGATGGTTTCTTATCATGATATATATAGGAATGAGTCATGATTATCCTTGTATGTTAATTAATGATTGGGAAACAAATCCTTAGACTGTGGATAAATAGGTTTAATTTGACATCAATGCAAAAGGATATAGTAGATGTTGAAAGTTAGAAGACAATGAATGCTAAGAACCTGAGTATAATAGAGTGGAAATACAAAGGAATGAATAAAGTTTTATACTGAGGGTAAAATTAATGTCATTATGAAAATAACTAACTGTGAGAGATTAGAACAGGTTCAAGAGTGAGAGTGAATATAAATAGGACTAACTGAAATTTAACACTAATTCAAACAAATTTAGGAATCAGATTAATTCAAACTGAAACATATAGAGATTGAGCTATCTGAAAGACATTTAGAGTATTTTGAAGAAAATGTGAAATTTAAGAGGTTACCTTAAGAGAGTAAGTATCCTTAGAGAGCTTTATTCTAAAATACACATGATTATAATTGAGAAGTGATTTTTGATTCCAAGAGTGTAATAGTTCAATCTGCCTTTAGTTAAGATAACATAGACTGGTTGGTTTAAACAACAAACATTTATTTCTCATAGTTCTGAAGGTTGCAAAGTCCAAGATTAAGATATGGCATGTCTGGTGAGAGGTTGCCTACTGGTTTGCAGATGGCAAGTGGTATCTACACATGGCAGAGAGAGGAAGCAAATGCACTCAGCTGATTTTATAATAAGGGCATTAATCTCATCATGAGGACCCCAACCCCATCTTCATATAACTTTACTTGGAGATTAAGGTCAACATATGAATTTTGTGGGGGAAAATATGCAAGAAAGAGACAGGATAAGAATCATATAGGGGAGCCTGTGAACAGAAAGAAACTCTGAGGAATAGGTAAATATAAAAATTCAAATAAAGCAATAATGGTCAAAGATATTAGGAAGTATTCAGAGAGGTAGGGTGAGAACTGGCATCATATGTTTCACAGAAAATGACAGATCAAGAATATTGAGATAGAAAGTAGTATCTAGCATTTGTAGTTACCATTAATATGTACCAGATCCAGTACTAAGTGATTTTTATACATTATCTTACTTAATTGTAAAGAATCTCTTTAAAATAGGAGCCTTAGCCACACAAAGTACAAAGGTTTATGCAGCTTAAGTAACTTATTTAAAAGCATACATTAAAAAGCGACAAAGATAGGCTCTGGCTGGAAGGTTCAGGGAATAAAGAGTCTACCCAATGCACCATTGTGGTGTGTTCAGTCCCAGTCATAGCACATATTAGAAGCAATCAGTGAGTGCACAACTAAATGGGATACCAAGTAGAATAAGTTCATGCTTTCTCTTTATCTCTTTCACCGTCTCTCTCTCCTTCCCCCCGCTTCTCCCTCAACTCAATGGGAAAAAATTGGCAAAGATGTAATTTGAATTTCAGGCTTATGTGAAAGTGTCATAAGCACTAAACTATATTATCTTAAATAATTACTATAACTAAGATTGAGAATGAAAAAGGGCCAAAGGTATTAGCTGACTAAACAGTGATCTTTGAAAGAACAGTTCAAGAATATTTATCAGGAAACAAGTGTAATAACAGAGAATTGAGATATGTTTAGGCAGCAGACCACATAGAGAGTGACGAGAAATTTGGCACTAAAATAAATAGTTTAGTTTAGAGGTTACTTAAGTAGAATTAAGAAAGTATACATTAAATGCTATTTTTCTAATAATTAAGGAAACTAGAAAACTACTGTGTGTTAATAAAATCATTTTATATTTGTGGAAAAGTGGTTCTTTAGATCATTGACTCAGAATAGAAAGCTGACACAATTGAAAAGCAATTTATACTCACTGATGCATCAGTAGGAAATGACCAAAATGAGCTCTTATTTAAAGTAATTATATGATATTAAAGAAAGTGAATGTTGAAATACTAAATAGAAATAAAAAGAGAATTATAATAATCTCAGAGAAAATAATACTTGTTTTGTTTGAGAAATATTAGTATTCATAAAACTTAAACTGTGTAAGTTCTTAATACAAATACAAAATTTACAAAATCTGAAAATATACACATTATTTTAATGAGGGCAAAGATGATGCCTTTTAAACATTAGAAGGAAATGGATAGAGCCTTAATTTTATTTTTTCTATTCCAGGACATTAGTAATTTTATAACAAAATGTGGTATATTAGAGTAAAACCATTCAGAGTGCCTCTGGCTAAAATACATTTTAAGAGTACTTGTGAATGAATTCATAAAATTGATATTTTGAATAAAGATTCTAATTAATGTGACAATATTATTGAACTTTGAAAGAACCCAAACTATAAGAATAAAAAATAGGGGGAATCAGTGCAATTTGTAAAATTTAATTTACATGACTAATAATGAGGGAAGGAAAATGTATTACTTATTAATATTTGTAAACTCATTTTTCTAGTAGACAAAAAGAATATATAGTACTTTTTTTCTGCTGGGTTAGTCGGCATATAATTAAAGCATACAGTCATTTACTCTAATACATGGCAAAATATTTTGACACAACACATTTTTCAGGATTATATTCAAAGAAAAAAAATATATACCTGAAACACATTAAATGATGGTCTAGGGACAGGGTAAAAAAAAATGTCTATACATAAACACACACATACACATATTTTTTTGGCTAAATGTGGTCATGTGACTAAGTTAACACCAAGTGAATTAGAGCAAAAATAAGTACCATCTGAGGGTTTACCCTACCTATAAGAAATTGTTTCTTTAGGTTTTCTCTTCCTCTTCCAAATTTACACTTACTCAATTCATATTTTGTTGAAGAACACACTTGTGAAAACAATATGGAAGAAGAACGATGGATCCCTAAACGACCTCATCGAACAGCATTACATTGGTACCCTAGATTTATCATATTGTGCAGGAAGAGGTCTTATTTAAGCCACTGCATTGTTGTCAATTGGATCAGAATTCCAAAATAAGATGCGTGAAACATATTTTCTTTGTCAATCACCAATACTAATAGGAATACTAATGCATAATTTATAAGCAAGGCAAAAACTTTTGTATAATTACCTAACATCAAGAAAGTATTATTGTATTTGAGAATTGCGTAATTTTTACAGAAAGAATGAAAAACTACTAAATAATTAATATTATCTAAAATTTTATTTTCCTTTTAAATTCAACTAGGTTTGAAAGGAAAATTCCTCGGCCTGACTTTTCAAATATTTATCTTCTAGGTACTTATTGTTAGATTTATATAATGAAGTAATATTATACATGTTTTGTAATAAAAACTTAACTTTTAATATTAAAAATATATCAGGAATAGTTTTCTAATTCAGTACATATAGATTCATCTTAATTTTTTGGCAATGTTTCTTAGTGTTAGATTGTAACCTTTTATTATATTTATTATATTTAAAGAGTCATTTATCATAGCCATTTAAATTATTGCCAATGTTTTGCTATTATAATTTATATTTCAATAAATTACTTAAAGATATATACATATATAGATAGATAGATGTTTTTATATCCTCATACTAAAACTTCTTATCTAAAGCTCTGGAACTATTATTCTGTCATGAAACAAGAGTAATTCATGCTAAAATCTTGTCTCCAAAATTTTGACACCAAGTGGTAACCACATAAATAATATATTTGAATGTCTGTCCTCTTATTTTTGATTACCAAATGTTAGATCTTCACCATAAGAATATATTTCACTAATTATTTCTCACAATTTTGGAATATTAGATATATACATATATTATCCATAAGTTAAAATGTATAAGAAGAATAATTTAAATATATAAATTCACTAATATAACAAACTAGAATGGTTTCCAAAACTAGATACATGCTATTATACATACATGTTTGATAACTATATGTACTCAACTTTCCATCAAAAAGCAAACAATAATTACTTCCCCTTTTTAACTTTTCAAAAGATATTCAGTGTAAATATTCTATTCTGGTCATATGGATAAATCTAGAAGCATCAGATGGTGTAATTTAAAGTTATACCATCTCAGTAATTGAAATATGATTATATCCAAATTGCTTTTATAATTACTAAGACTTGAATTAAATTATTTTGGTTAACATTAGTGGGGGAAACAATCACACAACAAGTAATGTAATCCCTGCTGTTTATGGCAATGAACCAAATATCATATAGATATGAAGCTAATATGAAAAACATTAATTCTCAAAGAGACCCTCAAATTCTGTAGTATAAAAACTAACATAGAATAAAGAAGTTGATCTTGACTTTAAATAACTTCATATCTCTCCGAGGTATTTCTATTTTTCTTTTCTACTTTCTGTCTCTTTATTTGTGGGTGTAAGGGAGCTAAGTGGTTCCTTTTAGAATGAATGGAATAAAATGCCTAGTTTCTGTCATTTAGCACAGTAATTGACAAATCTAAAGCAATACACTGCAAATGACGATTTAAAAGAAAACAGTAAATTTAATTTTTCTAGGATCTGGACTACTTGAGAGAAAAATTACAAGGAGAACAGACTAGTGAAAGTGTGTGCAATAAAGATGAAATACAAAGAATGATGACAGCATCATGATGGCATGAGTCATTCCCTTTTTCTCTTCCTCTTATGTTAGAATAAATAATATATTCATTGCCCCAAATATGATCCTCTGCACAGCACACTTAAGAGATCTATACATCTGTACACCTGAAGGTGGGTGAAGTATACCTCATGGAGCTGCTGAAGACAGAAGAGCAGTGACATAACCTGTGACCTCAGGCTTCAATAATTTTAGTGGCACCCCAGGCGAAAGGCTCCAAAAATAATGGTAGTCCTCAAGACCAATCCCATCTCTCTTCCCCAGTGACAGTGACTTTGGCCTCTGCTTTCCCAGTATTGGCTTACACCGAAAACCTTAGAATCCATAATAGCTGGCAGTAACACCCAGGATTGGATGGAGTCTTTAGAAATTTCAATGGCACTTGAGACCAGAGGCTTCAGGAACAAGGGCAGCACCTGCAACCCAGCAAGATACCAGTGATCTTGAAGGTATACACAACAATTACAAGGGCACTGGCAATACTACTGGCAAAGTCAGTGAAGGGTGAAAAGCACTAGTTTGCAAATATAACTGGAGACAACCCAGGTGTTTGCTACTTCAAATGCACCAGCAGAAAAGTAACTTATCCAAGCACTATAAAATTACAGTAACATGGCATCACAAAAGCAAATTACATTTCTCCAAAAAGTAAACTTAAAGTCATAGAAAACTGGAATCTAACTGGTAGAAAAGGCAAGATATCTTTCCTGAAGAAATTCAACAAACTCCAAAAAGAGTAGAAATTCAATGAGTTCAGGACTAAAGTTAATGCATAGAAGTTGTACTTTTCCAAAGATATTGATACTCTAAAAGAGAACCAAACACAAATTCAGAAACTAAGTAACTCAGTAAGATGAAGAATGTATTGAAAATGGAGCAGCTCATATAGAATTAGTGAGCTCAAAGACAGAAATCTAGAAATCATTTAGGTGTTAGAAGAGAAAGAACAAAGATATAAAAAATAATAAAATAAACTTTAGGAGAACTATCTGAACCAAATAGAAAAAGCAAAATGATAATGGGTATTCCAGTAGAAGAGAAGAAGGAAGCAGAGAGCTTGTTTAAAGAAATAATATCTGAGAACTTTCCTAATTACAATTCCCTTTATACTTTCTTTTACCTTGGGTGATGAACACAAAATGCAGTGTACCTGAAACCTGTATACTTTTGTTGATCAGTGTCATTCCAATCAATTCAATAAAAAGGAGAGAACTGAATACATAAATCAATGAAGCTTACTAATTATCTCACTGCAAGAAGATCTTCTTTGAGATACATTAAAACTGTCAAAAGTCAGTTTCTTTAGAGAAAGAATTTTAAAGTACTATAGTGAGGGAGGAGGGAAACTAACTTACAGAGGTACACCAATTAAGCTATCAGCAGATTTCTCAGCAGAAGCTCTATAGGCAAAGAGAAAGTGAAATGATATTTTCAATATGTTGACAATTAAAACTATTAGTCATGAATACTCTGACTAGAAAAGTTAACCTTCAGATAAGCAGAAATAAATGCCTTTCCTCCCAAATAAAACAAAGAAGTTTACCACCACTAATGTATCTTACTAAAAACATTCAAAGGAGTTCATCTACCTGAAATAAAAAAGCAAGTGAATACAGATATTTGATTAATATTATAAATAGATAGAGATAATCATACAATTACAAAGCTATTTCAGAGCTAAAGTTTAGCATAAAGGTAAAAAGGGAATAACATTAAATATAAGTATAGTTATTTGGTAATGAACTCTTATCAAAAAGGATAATTTGTGACAATAAAAACACAAAAGGGGAACAAGAAAACAATTAAACCTTTATAAGCAAATGAACATGAGTCTATAAACAGAAGAAGACTATTTTATTAATAATACATTTTATACAAAACCCATAATAACTAAAAAATAATCTAGGATAGTGTTTTTAAACTATTAGTATAGACCGGTGGCAATCTGACAGAAATTGTCTTCTAGACTGTGAAAGAGTTAATCACTATGATATTAAATGGGTTTATAGTCTTCATACAACATCAGGGTGGTTAACTCTTTCATGGATTGGCAGTTGAAAGACACCCATCCAGAGCAAAGACATAAAAACAAAAGAAAACAAACAAAGTACAAATCAAAAGGGGGAGAGAGAAAATAAACCAGTAAGAACATCATAAAAACCACCAAATTAAAACAAACCAGGGGTAACTATATCTATATCACTATATGAAAACAAAACAGACTTCAAGCCAAAAAAACATAGTAAGAGACAAAAATAAACAAATATAAGGGTAATGGAAACAATCCATCAAGAAGACATAATATTTATAAATATATATATGCACATAATATAAAGATACCAAAATACATAAAGCAACTATTAACAGATCTAATGGAGAAAATTGTCAACAACACAGTGATAACTCCTCACTTAAATGAATGGATAGATCATTTAGGCAGAAAGTCAACAAGAAAACAGTGACGTTAAATTACATGTTGAAACAAATGAACATATAAAAAACATTCTATTTTAAAACAACACAGTCTGACCAGATGGTGGTACAGTTAGTGGAGCATCAGACTGGGACACAGAGTACCCATACTCAACAGCTTACCAGCTTGAGTGTGGTGTTGCTGGCTTGTGCGTGGGATCATAGACATGACCTCATGGTTCTTCTTGAGCTCGAAGGTGGCTGGCTTGAAATGCAATATTGTTGACTTGAACCCAAAATCACTGGCTTGAGCAAAGGGTCACTCACTCTGCTGTTGCCCTGGTCAAGGCACATATGAAAGGCAATCAGTGAACAACTAAGGATCTGCAATGAAGAATTGATGCTTCTCATATCTCCTCTTTTCCTGTTTGTCTATCCCTATCTGTCCCTCTCTCTGCCTCTCTCTCTGGCTTTGTAACAAAAAAAGGGAACACAACACACATTTTTGTCATGTGCACATATAATATTCTGAGGACAGATCATATATTTGGACAAAAGTAAATCTAAAGTAATTTAAGTCAATTGAAATCATATGAAGCATCTGACTACAACAGTATAAAACTAGAAATCAACTACAAGAAGAAAAGTAGAAAAATAATAAGTGGAGATCAAACAACTTGCTACTTAAAAACTATTGGGTCAATGAAAAAAATTTTAATAAATCAAGACAAATAAAAAAAAAATTCCAAAATCAAAATCTATGGAATGTAGCAAAAGTGGTACTAACAGGAAAGTTCATAGTAATTAAAGTCAATTTCCAAAAAAAAAAAAAAAATCCTAGAAAATTCTCAAACATTATAAACATACACCTAAAGGAACTAAAAAAAGAAGAACCATTGAAGACCAAAATTATTAGATGAAAGAAAATAATAAAAATTAAAGCATAAGTAAATGAAATATAGACTAACAAAGAAAATAAAAAGATTATTAAAATTAAGAACTGGGTATTTAAAAAGATAAACACTATTGACAAAACTTTAGCTAGACACACTAAGAAAATAAAGTTAGAATGCTCAAATAACTAAAATCAGAAACAAGAGAAAGTACAATGATACCAAGAAATATAAAAGATTATAAGACTACTATAAATAGTTTTACATATACAAACTGGAAAATCCAGGGGAAATGGATAAATTTTTAGAATCATGCAACCTTCCAACACTGAATCATTAAAAAATAGAAAATCTGAATAGACTTATTATTAGTTAGAAGAATGAATCAGTAATAGAAGTACCCCCACAATAAATAAATAAATAATACAGAATTCTATGCTTACCCTGTTGAATTCTAAAATTATTCTGCAATTTAAAAACCTATATTTCTCAAACTCTTCTAAAAAATTAAAAAGGAGAGTATGCTTTTTAATTCACTTTATGAGGCCAACATAACCCTGACTTAAAAACCATACAGGTAAAAAATGTACACACAAACACAAAACATATTACAGGCTAATAACTCTGCTGAACATTGCTGCAAAAATTTTCAAAAATATTAGTAAACCAAATACAACAATGCATTAAAAAGATCATACATCATGATTAAGAGGAATATATTCCAAGAATGCAGTGATGGTTGCACACCCATAAATTATTCAATATGATACACTAAACTAGCAAAATGAAAAATAAAAATTATATGATCATCTCAATAGACACAGAAAAGTCATTTGACAAGATTGTACATACATTTATCATAAAAATTCTCAATAAAATTAGTATAGAAGAAAAGTGCCTCAGCATAACAAAGGCCATATATGACAAACCCACAGAAATTATACTCAACAGTGAAAAAAAAAGACTTTCTTCTAAGATCAGTAACAAGGATGCCTACTCTTATCACTATTATTCAAAATAGTATTAGATGCCCTAGCTAGAGCAATGAGGCAAGTAAAAGAATAATATGCATTCAAATTAGAAAGAAAAAAGTAAAGCTGTCATTATTTGCAAAGGATATAATTTCATACATAAAAACTCTAAAGACTCTACCCCCCAAATAAACAAATACATTAAAGTTAGAGAATACAAAATCAATATATGAAAATCTGAGTATTTCTTTTTACTAACAACCAAGACATTAGAAAAATAAATAAAATAATATCATTTACAATTGCAACAAAAATAAAGTAAAACAACTAAAAATAAATTGAACCAAGAATTTAAAAGAACTTTACACTGAAAATTATAAGTCATTGTTAAAAGAAACTAAAGAAGACACACGTAATGGAAAGATATTCCATGTCCATGGATTGAAAGAATTCACATTGTTAAAAAGTCCACATTACCTAAAGCAATCTACCCATTAATGCAATGCCTATCAAAATCCTAATGGCATTTTTTACAAAAATAAGACCAGAAAATCAAACACTAAAATATGTATTAAACTAATACCTAAGCAACTTGAGAAAGAACAATGCTGGAAGTATTGCTTTCCTTGATTTCAAACTATACTACAAAGCTATAGTATCCCAAACAGCATAGCATTGGGAGAAAAACAGACATACAGACCAATGAAAAAGAATCAAGAGCCCCGAAATAAAGCAACATATACATGCAAAAACAATTTATGACAAAGGAACCAAGAACACAAAATGAAGAAAAAAATTCTGTAATAAATGATCTTGTGAAAACTAGAGAGTCACATGGAAAAGAGTGAAACTATATATACACACAGAAATTAAAATGTACACAAAAATTAACTCATAATGGATTAAAGACTTGAACCTTAAGACCTGAAACCATAAAACTCATTAAATAAAATATGGGCAGTAAGCTCCTTAACAGAGGCCACTGTGATATTTTGTGCATTCAATTCCAATAGCAAGGGAGACAAAAATAAATAAATAAACAAATGGAACTACATAAAACTAAATGGTTTCTGAATAGAAAGAAAACTCACCAACAAAATAAAAAGACAGCTTAGTTAATGGGAAAATATGTTTTTCAAATCATACATCCCATAAGAGGTTAGTTTCAAAAATATATAAAAATGCATTTATCTCAAGAATAAAAACAATGGGCAGAGGATCAATAGACATTTTTCTAAAAAAGGCATGCAAATGAAACACATGAAAAGATGTTCAACATCACTAATTATTAGGGAAATGCAAATCAAAATCAAATATATTCTCACACTGGTTAGAATCACTATCACCAAAAAGACAAAAAACAACACATGTTGGAAAGGATATAAGGAAAAACAAATCTTCATATATTGTTGGTAGAAATAAATATTAGTACAACCTATATGAAAAAAGTATGAAGAATCCTTAAAAAATTAAGGATAGTACTACCACAATATCTAGCTATTCTACTTTTGTGTATTGATTAAAAGAAAATAAAAACATTAATTTGAAAAGGTATAAACACTACTAGAATACCTGTGTTTATTGTATCATTATTTTTTCTAATTGTAATGAGGTGACATTAATAAATCAGGGTACATATGTTCAAAGAAACCATCTCCAGTATGCCTTATCATTCAATTATGTTGCATACCCATCAACCAAAGTCAAATTGTCCTCTGTCATCATCTATCTGGTTTTCTCTGTGCCCCTCCCCTCCCCCTCTCCTTCCCTCTCCTCCCTCCCCTCACCCCGTAACCACCACACTCTTGTCCATGTCTCATAGTTCTGTTTATCTGACCCATCTATGTATGAAATCATGCTGTTCTCAGTTTTTTTTTCTGTTTTAGTTATTTCACTCCATATAATGTTATCAAGGTCCATCCATGTTGTTACAAATGATCCAATGGCATCATTTTTTATGGCTGAGTAGTATTCCATAGTATATATGTACCAAAGCTTCTTAATCCACTCGTCCTCTGATGGACACCTGGGCTGTTTCCACATCTTCCCTTTGTGAACAATGCAGCCACAAAAATGGGGGCACGTTTCTTTTCGAAAAGTGCTATGGTGTTCTTAGGATATATTCCTAAAAGTGGGATAGCTGGGTCAAAAGGCAGTTCGATTGTTAATTTTTTGAGAAATATCCATACTGTTTTCCAGTGGCTGCACCAGGCAGCATTCCCACCAGCAGTGCAGAAGGGTTCCCTTTTCTCCACATCCTTGCCAGCACTTATTCTGTGTTGTTTTGCTGATAAGTGCCATTCTGACTGGTGTGAGGTGATATCTCATTGTGGTTTTAATTTGCATTTCTCTAATGATTAGTGATGTTGAGAATTTCTTTATATGCCTATTGGCCATCTGTATGTTCTATTTGGAGAAATTTCTATTCATTTCTTTTGCCCATTTTTTGATTGGATTGTTTGTCTTCCTGGTGTTGAGTTTTATAAGTTCTTTATAAATTTTGGTTATTAACCCCTCATCAGACGTGCTGTCGAATATGTTCTCCCATTGTGTGGTTTGTCTTTTTATTCTGTTCTTATTGTCTTTAGCTGTGCAAAAACTTTTGAGTTTGATATAATTCCATTTGTTTATCCTGCCTTTTATTCCATCTGCCCATGGAGATAAATCAGTAAAAATATTGCTGCGAGAGATGTCGCAGAGCTTACTGCCTATGTTTTCTTCTAAGATGCTTATGGTTTCATGTCTTACATTTAAGTCTTTTATCCATTTTGAGTTTGTTTCTGTAAATGTTGTAAGTTGATGGTCTAGTTTGATTTTTTTTGCAGGTAGATGTCCAATTTTCCCAACACCATTTGTTAAAGAGACTGTCTGTACTCCATTGTATGTTCTTTCCTCCTTTGTCAAATATCAGTTGTCCATAAAGTTATGGGTTTATTTATGGGTTCTCTGATCTGTTCCATTGATCTATGTGCCAGTTCTTTTGCCAGTACCAGGCTGTCTTGAGTACAATGGTCTTGTAGTAAACCTTGATATCCAGAAGAGTGATACCTCCTGCTTTATTTTTCTTTTTAAGATTGCTGAGGCTATTTGTGTTATTTTTTGGTTCCATATAATTTTTTGGAATATGTATTCTATATCTTTGAAGTATGTCATCGGTATTTTAATTGGTATTGCATTGAATTTTTTTTTTATTCATTTTTAGAGAGGAGACACAGAGTGAGAGAGAGAAAGAGAAAAAGGGAGGAGGAGCTGGAAGCATCAACTCCCATATGTGCCTCGACCGAACCAGTGCAGGGTTTTGAACTGGCGACCTCAGTGTTCCCAGGTCGACGCCCTATCCACTGTGCCACCACAGGTCGGGCAATTGGTATTGCATTGAATTTATAAATTGCGTTGGATAATATAGATAAAATCCAGCACCCATTTATGATCAAAACTCTCAGTAAAGTGGGAATACAGGGAACATTCCTTAACATAATAAAGGTCATATATGACAAACCCACAGCAAACATCATACTAAATGGGCAAAAATTAAAAGCAATCCCACTAAGATCAGGAACCAGGCAGGGACGCCCCCTTTCACCACTCTTATTCAACATAGTTCTGGAAGTCCTAGCTACAGCAATCAGACAAGAAGAAGAAATAAAAGGCATCCAAATTGAAAAAGAAGAAGTAAAACTGTCATTATTTGCAGATAATATGATATTGTATATAGAAAACCCTAAATTCTCAGTCAAAAA
This sequence comes from Rhynchonycteris naso, assembly GCA_037038555.1. Lineage (NCBI taxonomy): Eukaryota > Metazoa > Chordata > Mammalia > Chiroptera > Emballonuridae > Rhynchonycteris > Rhynchonycteris naso. The sequence goes on from CM072996.1 coordinate 68,138,474, forward strand.
ACTACTGGACCTGATAAATGAATTCAGCAAGGTGGCAGGATATAAAATTAATACTCATAAATCAGAGGCATTTTTATATACCAACAATGAATTGTCAGCAAAAGAAGTTAAGAAAACAATCTCCTTCACTATTGCAACAAAAAAAAATCAAGTACCTAGGAGTATATTTAACTAAAGAGGTTAAAGACCTGTACTCAGAAAATTATAAAACATTGATAAAAGAAATCAAGGAAGATACAAACAAGTGGAAGTATATACCGTGCTCATGGTTAGAAAGAATAAACATCATTATTTATAGTAACCAAGACACAGAAACAACTTAAGTGTCTTTTGATAAATTGGTAAAAAAATTATATATTTGTATACATATACACATATATACATAGGATACTACTCAGCCGTGAAAAATGTGATATTTTGCCTGACCTGTGCTGGTGCAGTGGATAAAATATTCACCTGGAATATTGTATTTACAGGTTCAATATCTAGGGCTTGCCAAGTCAATATTTTTATGTGAAGCAACTGCTACGAGTTGATATTTTCCACTGGTCCTCCCACCCTTCTCTCTCTCTCTTTTTTCTCTCTTCTCTCTAAAGTCAATAAATAAAACTATTTTTTTATTATTCAGTGAGAGGGGGGAGGCAGAGACAGACTCTCACATGCTCCCTGGCTGGGAATACCTGGCAAGCCCACTAGGTGACTATGCTCTTCCCATCTGGGGATTGTTCTGTTGCTCAGCAACTGAGGTCTTCTTAGGGCTTGAGAGGGAGGCTATGGAGCCATTCACAGCAGAGCCAACTCGCTTTAATCAAGCCATTGATACAAGAGGGGTAGAGAGTGAGAGAAGTGAGAGGGGGAAGAGTGGAGAAGCAGATGGGTGCTTCTCCTGTGTGCGCTGACAGAGAATCAAATCCAGGATATATACATGCTGGGTAGATGTTCTACCAATGAGTCAATTGACCAGAATCAATAAATAAAGTCTTTAAAAAAATATGTGGTGTCACAGTGGATTAAGAATCAACCTGGGAAACTTAGGTCTCAGGTTTGAAACCCTGAGGTCAGCAGTTTTACTGTGGGTTCATCTGGCTTTAGCACAGAGTTGCCAGCTTGAATGTGGGGTCATAGATAAGATCCCATGGTTGCTAGCTTGAAGCCAGAGGTCTCTGGTTTGAGCCCAAAGTAGCTGGCTCAAACAAGGTGTCACTGGCTCAGCTGGATCCCCCCTCCCTCTCTTCAAGTCACGTATAAGAAGCAGTTAATGAACAACTAAAGTGCTACAATTACAAATTAATGCTTCTCATCTATCTCCCTTCCCGTCTTTCCCTTTCTCTCTGTCTCACTAAAAAATAAAAGAAAATAAATGAAATGTTGGAAAATGCAAGAACATAGATGAATCTTCAGCGTATTTTGGTAAGTAAAATAAGTCAGAGAAAAAAGAAGTGCTATATGAATTTACTCATCTGTGAAATGTAAAAAATAAAAATGTTTGCCCTGTCTGAGTAGCTCAGTTGGTTAAAGCATTGTCTCACATGCCAAGGTTACGTATTTGATGCCTGATCAGGAACCATGCAGAAATCAATCAATGAATGCATAAATAAATGGACAACAAATTGATATTTTTATCTTTTTCCCTTTTCTTTTTCTCTAAAATCAATCAATAAAAAAAAAAACACCTCCACAATAAAATAGACAAACAAACCTATAAAACAAAACAAAGACAAACTTATAGAAGTTGACAACAGATTGGTGATTGCCAAAGGGGAATGGGGGTACCTGGATGAAAAAATAGAATACTGGGGCCAATTGTATAATGATAAGTAAAAAGCAGATTTTTGGTGATGAGCATGACATAGTACACACTGATGTTGGATTATATTACTGTACACTTCAAACTTATATTATAAACCAATGATACCTCAATTGAAAAATAAAACAAAGGTTCTCCTCTTCTTAAAATTTTAAATCAGACATTTATTTAGTATTATTATGTTTTTATAGACATATTAATTTGGCCTCTGGTTTTGAACTCCTTATATTTTATGTATGTATCTTTATAAATTGCACATTTGTACCAAGTGGGGAATGCTTGAAAAGAAATGAAAAATAAACAAATAGAAGATATTGTTCAATTAAAAAATTATAAGATTTGTGATTCCTCACATAATGGTAATACAATGCAGAACATCAGTAAATTACCATTCCGCCCTCATGTTATCCTTGAGGACTACATCATGGTAGGAAGACAAGTTTCAAGTAATATTAGAGAGATATATAGAGCATATCCTCATGCAAAATTCCTCGTTGTGCTTGTATAATTAGATGCCAGTAACAAGAGCAAACAATACTAAAGGAGGCATGGAAACAGTGCGTTAATGAGATTCACATAAATCAGATATCACTGTTGGACTGTAGATAAAAGATAAGTTTCAGTATATCTGCATTTTAATCAGCCTGATCATAGTTTTGATGAATGTGCCAAAGGGACTGTTCTTTACTCTATTTTCACAGTGAGTGAAAGGCAACAAAAGGAACATTTTGATTCTCATACTTCCTGACAGATGAGTCGTATGGGATTAACACTGGAATTTATTAAACCAAGAATTAGAACAAAATATATTTTATTTGATATATACATTATCATTTTTTAAACGTGATACTCAGGCTCATGGTAAATTAATTCATTTTGGCAAATTGGGACAAATTTCAGTGTATGTGTGTGTGAGTGTGTGTGTGTGTACTATACTTAAAATATATATATGTTGACATAAACACACAAATAACATCATGCATCACACTTTCCCAAGAAAAATATTCTGAACTATACACAAAAGAACATCAATTTTGTTGTCATTGAATAAAACATAATGCTCTCAATTACAGAGTTTTTTCCAGTATCTAATCATGCATTATCGAAGTCTCTAGAATTAAAAAGTTCTTTAAAAAGAAAAATTGTTTCATTGGCAAATATTTACTAATGCATTAACTATTTAAAGTAAGTCTCCAACTAAATGATTATCACTTAATATTAGAATTTATTCCAGCTGGAGGTTGCCTGACCTTGTAGTGAATATAGAAAACAAGAGAAACATTACATTGTAGCTATTGAAGAAGATTCAAGATTTCATGAGGTTGCTGAAGTGATTGTTAGAGAACTGCTCAAATCATCAACATGTTTTCGATCTTCTCACACCTTTTCATGCAGAAGTACAATAGGGTGTACAGGACTCAAACACACACAGACATGTCTGCTCATTTACTTGTGGCATTCCTTCATCTCCATTTAAGTCTAGAATAAATATTCTAAAAGGTTTGGTTTTAGTTTTGTTTCATGCTGTTAACAACTATATTCTTAAACAATCTTTAAAGAACTTTTGTTTTTGTGGGTTATAGCTTTATATATTATTCTTTAATAATTTAAACAGATATTATTTTAAATACAAATTAGTTCATGTAAAAATAACATAAGTATATTATGTGTGCGCAAAAATAACATTTTATGAAAAATGAATATATTTTTCAAATCCAAAATAGTAATTCTGTTTACTGTTACAGAATCTACAGAGCTGGGGGGAAAAAAGTGTTATTCACAAATAATAACAACAGCAATAATGAAAGCCAAACCAAGTTGCTATTAAAGACATTTTTTATCAACCAATTACAGAGCAGAGCAACCAACAGGCCCAACATTAAGAGAAGACAAGGCCATGCAGAGAGAAAGGTAACATGAGTGCTCACTAGGAATATATATTTTTACATATTACTTTCTATGTCACCAGTAAGAAACTTACAAAATGCAATTTTCAGAAAATAATGTGAAGTTCTTTGGGGCTGTAGAAATCAATATGATTGCCACCCACTTGTAGGTTCTGTCTCTGGGCACACATATATAATTTAGGAGAGTCCTGAATACATTTTTGTTTTGGTGACCAGGTGAGGGGAGGGAAGCTGTGAAGGATGAGCACCAATCTGCCTGAAACCATTCACTGTCTGCTCCAACACAGAAGAATTAGTGAGCTGGGAGAAGGGCTGCAAACATGTTGCCCTAAGGGCACTGGGGAAAATTCAGTGCAGCTAGGGAGAGAAACAGGAAAAAACAAGTGTTCTGGGAAAAAGGCAAGAAAATAAACTGGGCTCAAAACCATATATATATATATATATATATATATATATATATATATATATATATATATATATATATATATATATGGGGCGACACTAGAATCTATGTAAACACAATTAATTAAACACCACACACACACACACACACACACACACACACACACACGGTGCAGAACAGGACAGAAAAACTGTAAATGTTACACTCACAAGACCCAGGAACATTGTGACTGTTAAAGGTTGCCCCTTATTCTGGGGGGGGGAAAAAGAGAGCAAACATCTTATCTTTTCCCCAATTCAAATCTCAAACCCAGCCCAGCTCCTAGCTAGATTAACTGAAACACCATCATTAAGGCCTAGAAAATAGAAAAGTTGTGTCCATTCCAGATAGAAAATCTCTAGTTATTTCTACTAGCTAGTAAAGTTTCACCTTTCAATAAAAAAGAAAAAAATGTAAATATAATAAAACAATAGTCTTGGTCGGTTGGCTCAGTGGTAGAGTGTCAACTCAGGTTGTGCATGTCCTGGGTTTAATTCCCGGTCAGGGCACATAGGAAAAGCAACCATCTGCTTCTCCTTTTTGTCTCCCCTTCCTCTATCTTCTCCTTCTGCAGCCATGGCTCTATTGGTTCAGGTGAGTTGGCCTTGAGTGCTGAGAATGGCTCCCTGGCCTCTACCTCAGGCACTAAAAAATAAATCTGTAGCTGAGCAATGGAGTAATGACCCCAGAGGAGCAGAGCATTCCCCTCTAGTGGGTGTGCTGAGTGGATCTTGGTGAGGGTGTAAGTGGAAGTCTGTCTCCTGTCTCCCTTCTGCTCACTAAAAAATGAAATATATATATATAGGAAAAGTAGGAAAAATGTAAAATCTGATAAGATGTGGAAACTCTAACTAAACAGCAAATATAAATGCTAAAAATAAAAGCTATTATAACAGAAACAAATAATAACTTTTGGTAGAATTTTTAGGAGACCAGAGCTGAATAATTAGTAAACTTGAAAATGAGTAATTTGAAATAAATACAAACTAGTAAGTAATTTCAAATGTTTCAGTAAAATCTAAATTGTTCTTCTTACTGACCTATTTGCCAGTCAGCATAAATAAATTAATATCAGAATTGAATTTTTCTACCTCCTCTATCTCCTACTATAATGATGTGTTGTCTTTAAGCTGGGAAACTGGAAACTTCATGTTGGAATTAATGTGATTTGTTGTTGACCATAGCAGCATCCTGCTGTACCCAAACCCTTCTATGGCCACCAAAGAAGGGTGAGATTATCCAATTTAAAGAATAAAGAATGGGAGCTGTCAATTTGTACTACATCATATTATTAATCAGTTTAAACAGTAAGATAGCTTTTCTTGACATTGTGGTATTACTAAGCCAGACTAAACAGATTAAAACAGAAAAATTGTTATATATATATAAATAGGCGATCAAAAACTTGATGACACATTTAATCACTATAATCCACACTAAAAATAAATAATCCATAATAAAATTATGTTTATATGTGTTTATTATGTGTATAAATACATAAAAATATTCACACACAAAGTAATAAAGAGATTATCTCTTAAGAAGGTTCTTGAATTGGAGAGGTACCCAGGGGAAATGTTGAACTGCTTAAATTGTTTGAATTATTATAGAATGAGAATGTTAAAATCTATTCTGCTATTTAAAAAAAGTTATTTTTAAAATTATACATAAAGGTACATTATAAAAAGTGAAACCTTTACAAAAACAGTGAAAAACATCTGAGTCTTCCACAATTTAGAATTCTTACTGTCCATACAGGATGAACATAAGAGAACATACCATAGATAAAACATGAGAAAACTAATGAAAAATTTATCAGGGATGCTGGCTAGGTATCCTAATCAATAGGAAAAAAGAAAGTGTGCCATGAATTCAAAGCCACCTATTATAGATTAGCAGTTTGTGTTGTAAATAAGACCTTTATACCTACAAACCTGTCCATAGTGAGAGTACATCTAAAAGAAATATCTTTGGTAAAGAAGAATTTATTCATTCAATGGAAATGACTTTTGTTGAATGAACAGCATATCCTAGGTATTGTGCTAGGCACAGGGATTCAAAATATATGATATGATCACTAATTGTTATAATAATACTATATAATAGGATGTTTTAATTGAATTATGTCATTTTGTCCATTGTTATACAGCACATACTAATATGATTGCCTAAAAGTAATTTCCCTATACACTTTTAAGACTTCATTGATCTTTAGAAGCAAAACAACACACAGGGGGAAAAAGACATTGCTTTATAATACATTTTAAGATTTTTGTGTTAAACATCCATTTAATACATTTTCCCACTAAACGATGACACATAGATATATAGTTTTATTGCTTCTTTCCTCACTCAAACAAGAGCAGGGTAGAGCTATTCTAAAACTCTGACAGAAATGAGGCAATGTCTCTGATCAACATTATTTTATCCTCTGTGCTTAGGATTCACACCTTTAATATTCTACTGGATCTAAAATATAGAAGATCAAAGTGAAAATCAGTGATGATCATTCAAATGTCAGAATTGGTTGTACTTATAGTTAACATGTAAAAATAAACAGACTTGCATGATATTACCAGGATAGGAATGTAAATGCTACTTATAACTGCATACATAATCATATAAAAGTGAATAATATTAACAATCATATTTATTCTGAATACCTTTATATTTATAAATCTATACAAAGAGTTCATGTATTTGTAAAGATTCAGAAATGTCAATTTTTGTACATTTGCATTAAATGCAAATTTTATAGCAGATAAGCAAGAAATGACTAATGTTCTACTCAAGTTGAAGTTTAACTCATGTTAAATTTATAGTAAATAGAGTCTCCAGCAGGGAGAAGAGCACAGCCAACTTTCACTATGCTTTAAGTTGCCTACAGTGTATGATTAACTTTTACATGTCTTATGACCACACATACCATATAAAAGGGGATAAAATGCATAGTATTAACCTCAGAAAGTGCTAATTAATAAAACTAAAAAAGAATAAAATGTGTTTTTTTTCCAAAACAAAGTGATTGAAGGTCTATTTATTTTTGTTACCGAAAGCTCTTTCAATTTTAAGTTTTATAATTTGTCATAATTCAAAATTAGGATGAGATTTCAAAAAACACTACCATTAGATAATAGTAAAAACAAGACATCTAATTTAGAAAGAGAGAGTAAAAATGTCTCATTTGCAAAATAGTTTATATAGAAAACCCTGAGATTCTACCATAAAAATGTCAGAAGTAATAAATTCTATTATGTTGCTAAACACAAAATCAATATACAAAAATCAGCTGTATTTCTATACTCTGAAAATAAACAATCAAAAGAATAAATTGAAAAACCAATTTAATTTATAATTATCTGAGAAAGAATAAAACACCTACGAATAAATTTAACCAAGTGGGAGAAATATCTGTACATTGAAAAACAGAAGACATGAGTAAAAGAAATTAAAGACAAAAATAAATAAAAAGATATTCCAGGCTCATGGAAGAAAGGAATTAATAATGTGAAAATGTCCATACTAACCAAAGTGGTGTACAGATTTAATTCAACCCCTATCAAAATTCCAATAACATTTTCCATAGAAATAATTAAAAAAATTAAAATTAGTATGGAACTACAAAAGACTCCAAATGGCCAAAACAATCGTGAGAAAAATGAACAAAGAGAGATATACTGTATTATGCTTCATGATGTCAAACTCTACTACAAAGTTATAGTAATAAGAACAGTATAATATTGGCATAAAAATAGACACAAAGATCAATGGAAAAGAAAATAGATCTCAGCAATAATTCCACACATATATGGTCAACTGATTTACAGTAGAAGCCCAATAATATATAGTGAGAAAAAGATAGTTTATAGTATATAGTATTGAAAAACTTTGACAGATACATACAAAAACAGTGAAACTAGACCTCTATCATATACTGTATGCAAGTATCAAATTTAAACTTAAAATCAAATTTAAAAAAAGCTTCTGCAGAGCAAAGGAAACCATCATAAAATGAAATGTCAGTTAATATCCAAACTATAAAAGAACTCATACAACTCAATGACAAAAAGTAGAATTAAAAAAGGCAGTAGAGTAAATAGATGTTTCCAAAAAAGATATACAAATGGCCAAGAGATACATGAAAAGATACTCAACATCATAATCACCAGGAAAACCAATGCCACAAAGGAGTGTACATTTCACCTATCAGAATGTCTGTCATTGAAGAAACAATCAATAAAAAATGTTGGTAAAATTGTGGACAAAATGGAATCCTGATGTACTTACTATTACTAGGAAATTAATGGTATAACCACTATGGAAAGCATTACAAAAGTTCTTCAAAAAATTAAAAGTAGAACTGCAATATGATCCAACATTTAAATTTTGGGGTATGTATTCAAAGTAAATGAAATCACTTTCTTGAAGCTATATCTGCACTTTTATGTTTATTGCAGCATAACTCATAATAATCAATCTAAAATCCAGTGATGGATGAGTGGATAAATAAAAGTGGTATATATAAAAATGAATCATTACTCTGCCACAAAAAAAGAAAATCTTGACATATGTGACAACATGAATAAAACTTGAGGCCATTATGCAAGTAAAATAATTTAAAAAATACAAATACTGTATGACCTTGTTTACATGTAGAAGCTAAAAGCAACTGAACTCTGAAACAGAGAACAGATTGGTGGTTGCCAGCTGTTGGGGTTGGGATGTGAAAATTCAGAGAAAAAGGTGATTGAAAAGTACCATACAGTTCTCTAGTTATAATAAAAATAAATTCTGATGATATTATGTATAGCATGGTAATTATAGTTAATAATACAGTGGTCCCTCTTCTATCACAGGGGTTAGGTTCCAGAACCCCTCATGTGAAAATTTGCAAAGTAGTGACCTTATATTTATTTTATGTTTTATATATATTTTAAGGCTTTATAAACCCTCCCACACTCTTATAAACCTTTTCAATTTTTTAGGCTAGAAAATTCTTATTTTACTGCAAAAATAATTAAAATAATAAATATAAACAATACCAATATACTGCAAAATTTCTCAATATAGCAAAAAATCCACAATACAAAATTAGATATATACAATTTTAAAAATCCACAATACAGTGAGACCGTGAAAAGTTAACTGTTATATGGCAAGGGACAACTGTATATCATACATATGAAAGTTACTTAGAAATTAAATCTTAAAAGTTCTCATCACAGGGAAAATAATGTTTAACTATGTGAGGTGATGAATGATAACTAAATTTGTTGTGGTAATTATTTTGCAATATATACATATATTGAATAATTATATTGTACACCTTAAACTAATACAATATTATTTTATCTCAATAAACTGAGAGAAAAGGATGATAATAAAAGTGTCTTTCTAGTGATTTATAAACAAGTAACTACCACTAAAATAAAGTAAGCATATAATACTTAAGTTGTATGTTCTAAGTACAATAACAGAATTTTACTTAATAAAAATGAGAAAGAATGTGTGTGTGTTTCTTTCTGAGTTTTATTTATTCTTAAAAAAGAAATAATTTTATAATGTTATTCTATAGCTATACAAATTTCTACCATTAGCCCTTTTATATACTATATTCTATTTTTTTTAAAGTTCTTTTTCTTTTTTTTTATTTATTCATTTTAGAGAGGAGACACAAAGTGAGAGAGAGAGAGAGAGAGAGAGAGAGAGAGAGAGAGAGAGAAAGGGGGGAGGAGCTGGAAGCATCAACTCCCATATGTGCCTTGACCAGACCAGTGCAGGGTTTTGAACTGGCGACCTCAGTGTTCCCAGGTCGATGCTTTATCAACTGCGCTACCACAGGTCAGGCTATATACTATATTCTTTCAATTATAATATATGATAGATATTTTATATATTAAATTTAAATAAGGACATAGAAGTCATAAGTAAAAAATAATAACTAAATTGTAAAAGCACTGGATGTGTTAGAATTCTTAAAGGTGAAAATATGTATATTAAAACAACTATGATATCAATCTTCATGGCCACTTAAGAAGAAACAAAAATGCCACCAGATGGAAAGAATTCATAAGTTTTTTAACAAAATGACTGAGTGATTTTCTAAAAGGAAAATAAACATCCATTAAAATGTGGACTCTAAAGAACAAAATAAACAAACAAAACAGAAACAGACTCATAGATACAGAGAACAAGTTGATGATGCCAGATGGGAGAAAAACTTGGGGGCTGAGTGAATAAAAGTATTAAGTACAAATTGCTAGTTACAAAATAGTCACAGGGATGTAAAGTACCACATAGGGGATAATTTTTAATTTAATTAATTTTTTTTAAAAATTTTGTTATTAAGTGACAGGCATAGACCGACTAGTGCATGCACCTTGACCAGGATCAGTCTGGCAAGAACCCTACCAAGCGATGCTCTGCCTGTCTGGGCTGCTGCTCCATTGCTCTGTTGCTCAGCAACCAAACTATTTTAGAGTCTGGGATGAGGCCATGTAGCCCTCCTCAGTGCCCAGGGTCTACTTTGCTCCAACCATTGGAGTCATGGCTGCAGAAGAAGAGAGAGAGAGTGAGGAGGAGGTGTGGAGAAGCAGAGGGTTGCTTCTCCTGTGTGTGAACTGAACCTGGGACATTCAAATACCGTGCCAATGCTCTACCACTGAGCCAACCGGCGGGACAATATAGGGGAAAATATTATAGTAACTGTATGGTTTCAGGTGAGTGCTAGACTTATGTGGGAATCTCATTGTAAATCAAATAAACTTCTAATCACTATGCTACACATTTGAAGCTAATATAAAGTAATATTTAATGTCAACTGTAATTTTAAAAAAAATTAAAAAGAAAATAGAAAGCTTTATTTAAATGTATTTTATGTGAAGAGTAAAACAAAGCTGAGTTCTACAGTCCTATATTTTAAAAAGTGAAAATCAAAGTTAATGATGTATAAATTGTGACCTATTCTTTACTTAAACAAAAGGAAAAAAAGATGTCAAAATGATGACCCCCATTTTAAAGAGGTCAATACAAATTCAGTGAAGGAATGAGTTCACAGAATGAGAGCATTGGAAGTGCAAACTTGAAAAGTAAGTGAGAAACCTATTGGAATTTCAATTGCTGAGAAGAAAATCAGTGCAAATATTTTTAAGTACCGTATTGTTTTTGGTCATTAGAGCATCTTTCAACAATTAACTTTTTTCCAGCCAAGTAAATGATACCCTGGGGTCTTGCCGTGATTAATATACCTTTTAAAACTTAGCAATTCTATTCTTTTTCAGCAATAACATTTTGTAAATCACTGCTTTTTGTATGTGGAAAGCACTTTACACATATGAGGTCATTAATAAAGCTTTTCCTATGGGAAAATTAAGTAGAAATTGTAAAAAAAGAAAAAAAAGGCAATGAATTTGATGATTTTTTGTAAACATGCACACATAGAACAGTGAAATGGACACACATTACATTGCAATTTATAACAATTACTATTGCTAATTCATTAGTTAGATTATTTAGAGTAGCATTTGTGTCTATTGGGATTTATGTAGCTAGAGTTTTAATTAAAAGTATGTCCTAAATATGCTGCTGTTATATTTTAATAAACAGTTCAATTTCATAATTTTTAAAGGTTTAAATGTGTTTACTGAATACCTTGTCTTCATATTTTATAGGTTTTTAAATATGTGTATTGATGTTTGATAACAACATAATAAGAAATTACCTTTTATAGCAGGTATTCCTTGATCCTGTTATAGGCAATAAGGGCAGTGAGATCTGAGAATTTCATTGAACAGTTTTATAGCAATAGACAAAGTAGTTTCATTACCAAAGGCTTAGTTTTCTCTTGTGAGTCTTAGGCTATTCTTTTACTGTTCTTATTGCAGACAATTTGTTATTTTAACTTTCTTTCTCTGAAGTTACATTGTTTCATTGAGATCCTTGCTCTGTCTTGAATCTCAGGGCTCCCTTTAACCTAAAAGTTATTTGGATGGGTCTATGAGACAGAATATACTCACAAAATCAATTTGAAAACTAAAAAAATATATATATATTTAGGGTGGTATGTGAAATAAATATTACTTTGAGTTGAAACACCCTTCCCCAAAGGGCAAGAAGTAATAATATAGTACAAGTAATATGTTGTTGGTGGATCTTAATTAAGTCCTATCCTCTCATGGGTTTGGAGGCAAATTTCTTATGCCTGAGGAGAGCCAAGTTTCTGGGCCCAGATACATAAAGGGCGAGATTTATTCCTGAAGGACCTTTTCACAAATATTGGTATTTTTATAGAGTATCTTGTTAATTTATTTTAATAAAAGATATATATTTTCCAGTGTTTCACAAGTTTGACATTGTGATTAGATATTCTCTTGCTCAAGCATCTTGCTCAAGGCAAACAGTGTCATTTCTGGTAACATCTTGTTTGCCATTATGAATTGCATCCAAACCCTGGGAAATAAAGTAGTTCATGGTGAGCAATCTGATAACAGACTCTTTCTGAAAGATGAATTACCCCTAATGCCCTCTGTCCACTTTTAATAATTTTAAAATATCAATTTTAACAAAATGTTATTTATACACAACAAGTTATGAATCTCAACTGAAATCATTGCTTCTTTGGTAGAAATGTTGAAAAAGTGCAGGTTATAAGCAGATGTTCACATTTTAAAGCCTATGGATTTTAATCTTCTTATTTAAAAAATAATCAGGTGGGTCTGCCTGGTGATGGTGCAGTAGATAGATCGTCAGCCTGGGAGGCTGAGGATTCCAGTTGGAAGTCCCAAGGTTGTCAGTGTGAGTGTGAGGTTACTGGCTTGAAACCCTAAGGTTGCTGGCTTGGGCAAGTGGTCACTGGCTCAGCTTGAGCCCTCTAGTCAAGGCACATAGGTATGAGAAGCAATCAAAAAACAACTAAAATAACAGGGAAAACCAGATAGAAGGTGACAGAGGACAATTTAACTTTGGGTCATGGGTATGCAGCATAATTGAATGATAAGATAACCTGGAGATGTTTTCTTTGAACATATGTACCCTGATTTATTGGTGTCACCCATTAAAATTATTTAAAAAATAAAAAAATTAACAAAAAACAAAGAAAAACCAACTAAAATAAAGCAACTATGAGTTGTTGCTTCACATCTCTCTTCCCTCTCTCTATCTTTTCTTGTCCTCTCTCTCTCAAAAAGTAATAATAATAAAGTGAATTTACATCATTATCAGTGTGACTGATGTTTCTTATGATCTGTGACTCTGATTATATTATCAAGCATGTATATCTGTTTTCTATAAAACATTCATTACAGTTTTCTGAAACAATGTTAGAAAATAGAAACTTGTTTTCTGCTAAGAATAAATTGTTTTTTTTTTCTTTTGGTCTGAAAATTTTTAAAAATGGGATGACAATAAATAACAATTTAACAAATAATGTTCCTACTACTGCAGGGTTTACCTTAAATATTTTGTTAAATTGCTTCTTGCCAATTTGAAAATAGAAACATAAATTACAACAGATGAAGTTGTTGAAGTTCTCTTTATTTTTCATAATGTTATTTTATTTAAGTGTTATTACTAATAAATATTTAGACTCTTTTTTGGCTTTTACAATAAAAATATGGTCTGACAAACACACTTGAAACTGTTCTTTACAACACTTGCAAGAGGTTTCAAAATATAAGTTGGGTAAAATTTTAATTTTACTACCATAAATTTAAGATTATTTGCATTTTTATATTTTATAAAACTTAGCTGTATTAAGAATTCTTTTCTGCATGTCATTTAATTGTTGATATAAAACTGAATACAGAACAAAATGTAATAGCATATATCTATTAATTTCTTCTAGTAAAGGTTTCAAAAATAGTAAATTAATGTTAGTTTTAGCAAAACAATGACAAAATTATATGTCTTAATGTTCAAGTTCACTAATTTTAGGTATAAATTTAATAAATGAACTAAACAATCTTCTCAAAAAATTCTAAGATTTTTGACTCAAAAGAGATTTTTAGACCTTTTATTTATTTATTTATTGAATTTTATTTAGAAAACTAAATTTAATAGGATGACACTGATCAATAAGAGTACATAGGTTTCAGGGGAACATCTCTATAGCATTTGAACTGTTGATTGTGCTGTGTGTCCATCACCCAAAGTCAAGTCATTTTCTGTCACTGTATATTTGTCCCTCTTTTTCCTCCTATCCCTTCTCCTTCAACCCTCTCATGTATGAGCAGTCTTTCTTAATATAGAGATGGGGAATGTAGATAAAACGTTGAGCAATGCGGTAGTGAAAGTGTAAATATAGTGAATCCTCCATAGACTATTACAACTCCCTTTCACAAATTTCAATACCAGCCTGAATTTAAATATGTATACATGTTCATGCCAAAGTGCACACATATACACATACACATGTAAAATGGGTGGATAGGAATGATAGGCAGTCCCTGGGTTACAAATGAGGTAGGATCTGTAGGTTTATTCTTAAATTGAAATTGTAAGTAAGTAGGAACAGGTACATTTACCTATAAATTCCACTTAGAACAATGTTTGCTTTAACACAGTATTTGTATTTACTTTTCTATGTATATAAATACTTAAACACTTTCAAACCTACAGAACCTATCTCGTTTGTAACCTGGAGACTGCCATAATTAGGAAACTCATCACTTCAATTCTTTTCGTTTTTAACACATGGTCATATAAAATCTATACAATTAAACACTTAAAAATCAAGTAATCTTGAAAGTTTCATTGACTGGGACTCCCATTACATTCAGAATTGGAAAGTTAAAAATTATGAAAATTGTTTCAGTGGTTGTCTTGCTCTCCTCAAAGAATACCTAAGATTTTATTTTTTGCTCTATGAAATATAGACTTATAAATCTTGGGGAAAGGTTGTGAGTGAAAATACCTTCTGGATTATTAACCAATATATGGCAATTTGAATAAATTATTATTATTATTATTATTATTATTATTATTGACAGAGACAGAGAGTCAGAGAGAGGAACAGATAGGGACAGACAGACAGAAAGAAGAAAGATAAGCATCATTTCTTCTCTGCAGCTCATTATTTGCTCAGTTATTGTTTTTTCATATGTGCTCACTGTTTTTTCATAGAGCAGAGCAAGTGACTCATTGCTCAAGCCAGTGACTTTGTGGGCTTCAAGCTAGCAACCTTTGGGCTCAAGCCAGTGACCATGGGGTCATGTCTATGATCCCACGCTCAAGCCAGTGACCTTGGGGTTTCAAACCTGATTCCTCTGCATCCCAGTCTGACACTCTATCCACTGCACCACCAACTGGTCAGGCTGATAAAATTATTTTTAATTTCTTTTATTTATTTATTTATTTATTTTAGAGAGGAGACACACAGAGAGAGAGAGAGAGAGAGAGAGAGAGAGAGAGAGAGAGAGAAAGAGAGAAAGGGGGGAGGAGCTGGAAGCATCAACTCCCATATGTGCCTTGACCAGACCAGTGCAGGGTTTTGAACTGGTGACCTCAGTGTTCCCAGGTCGACGCTTTATCCACTGCGCCACCACAGGTCAGGCTGATAAAATTATTTTTAAGGGTAAATAAACTCTTAAAAATAAGAGACTTATGAACATATTCTGAATATCAGGAAAAACTAATGTTCAGAAAATAATCAGGAGTTTATAAATTAAATTTAAATCAAGAGATTACACAAATTTTATAGAATTTGTATAAAATTTGTGTGGGCTGTGTTGTCAAATAAGAAAATATTTCCTGCCTGACCAGGCCGTGGTGCAGTGGATAGACCATTGGACTGAGATGCAGAAGACCCAGGTTCGAGACCCTGAGCTCGCCAGCTTGAGTGCGGGCCCATCTGGCTTGAGCAAAAAGCTCGTCAGCTTGGACCCAAGGTTGCTGGCTCCAGCAAGGGGTTGCTCGGTCTGCTGAAGGCCCGCGGTCAAGGCACATGTGAGAAAGCAATCAATGAACAACTAAGGTGTCCTAAAAAACTAATGATTGATGCTTCTCACCTCTCTTTGTTCCTGTCTGTCTGTCCCTATTTATCCCTCTCTCTGACTCTCTCTCTGTCCCTGTAAAAAAAAAAAAAAGGAAAGAAAATATTTCCTCCCTGACCAGTCAAACAAATATGAACAAGTACACAACCCAAACATTAGATCTTCTGGAATGATATATACTAAATTGGATTCGACAAGACGGTCAAATTAGTAGGGATTCTTGCATATTAATATCTTTATATGGAATATTTTTTTTTACTCTAAAACATCACATTCACCTGAATGTACAGTGTTGAATTACATTTATAAAAATTTTCAGCTATTCAATCAAAAACTAATATGTATAATTATTTGTCTTTAATAATAAAAAAATAAAGAAATATTTCAAGCAGTGTTCTCCAAAGCTAAAGTTGCAGCTTTATAAAAAAAGTAGTCAAAGGAAAGAAGAGCAATATTTCAAAAATATATGTTTTAAAAATGTTTTAACCCTGGCTGGATAGCTCAATTGGTTAGAGTGTCATCCTGAAGATCAGAGGTTGCTGGTTTCTTCACTGGTCAGGGCACATACAGGAACAGCTCAATGTTCCTCTCTCTCTCTCTCTCTCTCTCTCTCTCTCTCTTCTATCACTAAAATCAATTTAAAAAATATTAAAAAATAAAAAAGCACTTTTATATAATTTCAAAATATAAATCTTTTACATTTGTATCATTTGCTAAGGAAGCCATAATAAAATACCAAACTGAATGATTTAAAGTAGTAGACATTTTTTTTTTTTTAACAGAATTCTGGTGGCTAGAAGTCTGAGACCAATTCGATGTCTAAGGGTTTGGTTTCTCCATTTTTTCTTGGCTTATAGATGGTTATAATTTTGCTATTTACTTATGTGGATTGTTTTCTATGTGTTCTATTCCTGGTGTCTTTCATTGAATGTCCTAATCTCTTCTTCTTATAAGAACAACAGTAACATTAGAATAGAATCCAAGTGTTTTTTGTTTTGTTTTGTTGTTTCCCTTTCCCCAATGGTATAAAACTAGATAGCAGAATAAGCATAAAAACAAGGAAACACACCAATATGTGGAAATTATGCAATATATTCCTGAACAACCAATGGATTAATGAAGACATCAAAAGGGACAAAGAAAAGACCAAAACTAAAGGGTTCCACTGTTGAAGTCTACCAAACACTGATAGAAGAAAATAACTCCCATCATTCTCAAACTTTTTCCAAAATTTGAAGAGGAGAAAACAACCCCAAATTCATTTTATGAGGACATAAATACCATCATACAAAACAAGATAAAGAAACTAACAGGAATGATCTATAGGCTAATATCTCTGATGAAAACAGATGCAAAAATTTATAACAAAATAGCAACAAACCAAACTGAACACCTCACTAAAAGGATCACAAACCTGTCAAGTAGGACTTTTCCCCTGAGATCCAAGGAAGATTCAACATATGCAAATCAATAAATGTTATACATCACCAGATTAATGAATTAAAAGATCAAAATCATTTGAATTTCAATACATACAGAAAAAACATTAAATAAAATCCAAAATCATTTTATTTTAATACTTTCAACAAATTGGAAATTAAAGTAGTGCACTTCATCATAATTAAAAACTCTATGTGCCAAAGTCAAAGCTAACAACATACTCAAGAGTGAAAGGTAGAAACCTCCTCTAAGATTAGCCTGACCAGGTGATGGCACAGTGGATAGAGCATCGGACTGGGATGCAGAAGACCCAGGTTCGAGACCCCAAGCTCACCAGCTTGAGTGCGGGCCCATCTGGCTTGAACAGAAAGCTCATCAGCTTGGACCCAAGGTTGCTGGCTCCAGCAAGGGGTTGCTCAGTCTGCTGAAGGCCCACAGTCAAGGCACATGCGAGAAAGCAATCAAATAACAACGCTTCTCACCTCTCTCCGTTCTTGTCTGTCTGTCCCTATCTATACCTCTCTCTGACTCTCTCTCTGTCCCTGTACAAAAAAAAAAAAAAAAAGATTAGGAACAAGACCAGGATACTAATTCTCACATTCCTAGTAAACTTAGTCTTAGTGAGAGTATTTAAACAAGGAAAAAAAGTCACTAAAATCTGGAAGGAAGAAGTAAGATTGTTTTTGTTTTATCTTGTATATAGAAAATCCTAAAAACTTTATAAAAATACTGTTTGAACTAAAAAATAAATTTAATAAAATTGTAGGATACAAAATCAACATACATAAATCAATTGTGTTTCTACACACTAAGGACAGACTACCAAAAACAAAACCCACACAAAAATACCCAGTCACATTTATAAAAGCACCCCCAAAATATAATACTTAGGAATAAATTTAACTACAAAGGTAAAAGGTCTGCAGACCAAAAATTATAAAACTCTGAAGAAAATTGAAGAAGGTAATTTCTCTGTTTATGGAATAAAGAATCAATATTCTTAAAATGCCCATGTTATCAAAGGTATCTATAGATCTAATTCAGTCTCTATAAAAACTCACAAAGTATTTTCATAGAAATAGGAAAAACAATCTAAAATTTACATGGGACACTAAAGGGCCCTGGATATTATAAACAATTCTGAGAAAGAGCAGAGCTGGAGACATCATGTTTCTTGATTTCAAATATTACAAAATTATAGTAATAAGAACAGCAGGGTACTGGTATAAAAACAGACTCAGATTGCTAAATAGATTCAAGAGCCCACGAATAAACCCATAGATATATGGACACCTCATATGTGACAGGGGAGTCAAAAATA
Source organism: Rhynchonycteris naso (assembly GCA_037038555.1). Taxonomy (NCBI): domain Eukaryota; kingdom Metazoa; phylum Chordata; class Mammalia; order Chiroptera; family Emballonuridae; genus Rhynchonycteris; species Rhynchonycteris naso. The sequence goes on from CM072996.1 coordinate 68,157,378, forward strand.
CTCAATGGGAAAAGGATAGTCTCTTCAATAAATGATGCTGTCAAATTCAATAATCACATTCAAAAGAAAGAATTTGGACACCTATCATATATCATTCACAAAAACTAGTTTGCAATGGATTAAAGAGTTAAATGTAATACTTAGCCTGACCAGGCAGTGGCACAGTAGATAGAGCATTGTACTGGGATGCGGAAGACCCAGGTTCAAAACCCCTGAGGTCGCTGGCTTGAATGGGGACTCATCTGGCTTGAGCATTGTCTCACCTTCTTGAGCGCAGAGTTGCTGGCTTGAGTGTGGAGTCATAGATATGACCTCATGGTTTCTGGCTTGAGTCCAAAAGCTTCTGGTTTGAAGGCCAATGTTGCTGGCTTGAGCAAGGGATCACTCACTCTGCTGGAGCCCCCTGGTCAAGGCACATATGAGACAGCAATCAATGAACAACTAAGGTGCCACAATGAAGAATTGATGCTTCTCATCTCTCTCCCTTTCTGTCTGTCTGTTCCTATCTGTCTCTCTCTCTCTGACTCTCTCTCTGTCTCTGTGGGGAAAAAAATGTAATATTTAAAACTGTAAAAGTCTTAGCACAAAAAATAAGGGAAAATATCCTTGATTTTGTTCTTGGTGACATTTTAGATATAACACTAAAAGCAAAAGTAACAAAAGCAAAAATCAACAAGTGGAACTACAATACAGTAAACAGATGTTTTATAAAATAGTACACCTAAAATCTATAATTTTGTTAACCAGAGTCATCCCAATTAATTTAATAAAAAGGATAAAAGGGCTATATCAAACTGAAAACTTCTGTACAACAAAAATAAACAAAATTTAATGAATTAAAGGCAATATACAAAATGCAAGAGCATATCTACAAACCATAAACTTCATAAAGTGTTAATATCTAATTCAGAATAAAATAGCCTATTTAAAAAATAAATACTTGGCTCTGGCCGCTTGGCTCAGTGCATAGAGCATTGGCCCAGTGTATTGTCATCCCAGGTTTGATTACCAGTCAGGGCACATAGGAGAAATGACCTTCTGCTTCTCTACCCCTCCCTCTCCTCTTTCTCTTCCTCTTTCCTTCCCTCTGTGGGGGGTTTGAGCATCAGCCCAGGAGCTGAGGATAGCTCTGCTGGTCCAAGCATCAGTCTCAGGTGCTAAAAATATCTCAGTTGATTCATGCATTGGCCCAGGCAGGGATTGCCAGATAGATTCTGGCCAGGGCGCATGAGGGAATCTGTCTCAGTATCTCTTCTCCTCTCACTTAAAAATAAATAAATAAGTACCAGAATAAACATTTTTCTAATGAAAGATGTTTTTAATGAAATATGAAAGAAGACATAAAAAGATGCTCAACATCATTAATAATCAAAAAAATGAAAAACAAAATCTTAAAGGAATATCTCTAAAAATGACTATTATCAAAAAGATAAACAAATGGTAATAAATGTTGGCAATGATCTGGGAAAACAACAAATCTTTGTGTACTGTTAATGTAACTTGGTAGAGTCACTATGGAAAATTATATAGATTTTTCTCAAAAAATTTAAAATAGAACTACCTTATAATCCACTAATCTGATTTATGAGTATAGATACAAAGAAAATAAAATAATCTATAGAAGAGATAGCTACACTTGTATGTTTATTTTAGCATAATTCACTATAACCAAGACATGGAAGTAATATAAATTCCATTGGTAGATGAATGAATAAAGAAAAGTGGTATATGCATACAATCAAATATTATTCAACCATAGAAATAAAAGAAGAAATCCTGTCATTTTTAACAACTAGACTGGACTTAAGGCAGTATGTTAAGAAAATAGGTCATATAGAGAAAGACAAATACGGATGACCTCACTGATGTGTGGAATATAAAAAATGCCAAACTCATAAAAATCATGAGTAGAATGGCAGTGCCATGGCCTGGAGTTGGGACAAGTGAGAAGATGTCAGTAAACGAGTACAAACTGCCAGTTGTAAAATCAATAAGTTCTGGGGATCTACTATTTGGCATGGGGTGACTATAGTTAACTAAAGTGAACTACACATGCACATAAAAATTGGTAGGAGGGTACATCTTAAATGTTGTCACCACAATAAAAGTAACTATATAAGATGATAAAATGTTAACTAATGTCATTGTGGCAATCATTTCACAATATATCAGCACATCAAATTATTATGTTGCATGTTGTGCACCTTTTACTTAGACAGTATTGTGAGGTCAGTTTCTAGTGGGGGAAAGTCACATGAAGAACCAGGTCCGGAGAATTTGGCCGGAACCATTCACACCCATTCACACCAAAAAAAAAAAAAAAAAAAGTGGCCCAGTAGCATTTTGAAACTATCTGTCAGCCAATAAAATTTTGCCATGACCTGTCAAACCATCATGCAGACCAGTGAACCTCACCCGGGAGTACTCTAAATAAAGCTTTTTGCTTGTCCACACTTGGTGGCTATGTCCTTCTTTCTTCCCTGGCTGAAAATACCTTACATTTGGTGCCAAAACTCGGGAGGAGATTGAGTTTGCAAGAGCTGCTCCACTCCTCTTCCCTTCTGAGGAAGACCAGAACCTCCCACCCACTTTGGCACATAATGCGGTATGTCACCTGCCTCTAGCCGCCTCTCAGTTCTTTCTGACTCTGAGACTCTCTGTCTATAATTGCTGCTGCATCAGGGACCTCCTACCCTTTCTGAGTGCATGTGTGCCCATGGAGATGTCCTGGACACTCCCACTAGCCTGACTGCCCGGTGGCCAGAGATTGAGTTGCGGGATGCCAATTCACATCTCTGACCACCCCAAGACTGAGGGCGGCCATGGGGGCACAGGAATCTAAACCTGGCTCAAAAACACCCTTTGGGTGCTTTATCTGGAATCTCTCAAAAATAGATCCCTCTCTAAAGAAGAAGAAACTGATCTTCTTCTCCACTATGGCCTGGCTACAGTACACACTGGATAACCAGACCAGGTGGCCTCCTGAAGGAACTTTCAACTTTAACACTCTCACTGATTTACAGAACTATTGCCAGAGAACTCGGAAATGGTTGAAGATTCCTTACATTCAGGGCTTCTGGTATTTGCACTCCTGTCTTAATCTCTGTGCCACCTGCTCTATGGCACACGTTCTTTTAGCCAGAGAAACCTCAGCTAAATCCTCCGCTCCTGATCTTTCCTTCTTCACCGACCCCCTTGAGAAACTTTCTTTCCCTCCTGCACAACTCCCTCTGCCCTATCAGGATCCTCCTCTACCTTTGCCTGATCCTGTTTCTCATTTGCCTACAGATACCAATCCCTCTCTCTCCTCCCTGTCAGTGCTCATACCAGATCTCACTCCGAGCCATGAGAGGAAGACAACCTTCTCTGCCCTCTCTCTGCAAGGTGGCTGGAGCAGAAGGAGTTGGTCGGGTTCATGTTTCTTTTTTCCTCTCTTATCAGTCTGCAATTGGAAAGCATTTAGGCTCCTACTTTTCTAATCCTACCACCTATACCAAGGAATTGCAAGATCTCACTCAGGCATATGACCACACTTGGCATAATGTTATCATATCTTCTATGTTATCATATCTTCTACCCTTACCCCCGTTAATCCCGATGAATAAGACCGAATCTGGATGGCGGCATGGACTCATGCCAATCAGGTTCACCTCACAAATGACAAGATGCCAGTTGGGATACAGGTGGTCCTCGATACAAACCCATACTGGGATTGCCAGACAGGACAAACAAGGAGGAGTTGATGAGACCAAATGATTGAATGTCTCATAGCCGGCATGCAGAGCGTGGCACAAAAGGTATTTAACTATGACAAATTGAGAGAAATCACTGAATGGCCTGAGAAAAACTCAGCCCTCTTTTTGAACTGCCTCACTGACACTATGATCCACCATACTTGTTTAGACCCAACCTCCAATGCAGGGGCCACTGTATTAGTCACCCACTTCATTTCCCAATTGCCCCGGGACATTAGAAGAAACTAAAAAAGGCAGAAGAGGGCCCAAACCCCTATCTGAGACCTGATGAACATGGCATTTAAAGTTTTTAACAGTGGAGAGAAAAAGGCCAATGCTACTTGCCAGGCCTGCATGCAGCAAAAGGTAACACTCCAAACATAGGCTCTTGTGTCAGACCTGAGGCCGGCAGAGCAAAAGGGGCAAGGCATAGGAGGTGCCCCACCCAAGTCTGGGCTGCAAAGAGGAACCCCACCAGGAACTTGCTTTAAATGTGGCAAAGAGGGTCACTGGGCTTGGCAGTGCCCCTGTCCGAGGCTGCCCACTAAGCCCTGCCCTGACTGCAAGCAGAGCGATTGCCCCCTTCAGGTAACAGGCTTTTCCTCGGCGTCTTCACACAGAGGACAAGCCATTCAGATGGGAGGCTAAACCAGCCAGGCAGGCCCATTGCTCAGACTTCTTGGTCTCATGAACAACTGATGCAACTCAGACTCAAAGAGCCACATCACCTTTGCCGAGACCAGGGTAATGCTAAAAGTAGCAGGTAAGTCCATCTCATTTCTTGTGGACATGGGATCTACCTTCTCTGTTTTACCGTCACACTCTGGACCTCTAGTTCCTTCGCAGGTCTCGGTTATGGGAGTGAATGGGTCCGCTTCTTTTCCCTTTGCATGCCACCCCTGATATGTAGTTTGGACAGACTCCCCTTTTCGCACTCCTTAGTTATGCCGTCATGCCCGGTACCCCTTCTGGGTCGGGACATTCTACAGTCTCCAAACCACTATTCAGCTGACAACATCTTCCCACTTACTTCCACCACTCACTTCATGGTCTTAGACCTCAAGGATACCTACTTTACCATTTCTCTACACCCTGACTCTTACTTTCTGTTTGCCTTCACTTGGATGAACCCAGACACTAACACAGCCCAACAACTTATATTTACCGTCTTGCCCCAGGGATTTAGGGACAACCCACACCTGTTTAGGCAGGTGCTAGCTTGAGATCTAGTTGCATGCGATCTTGAGACAAGTACCCTCTTGCAAATGTAGATGACCTACTCCTCTGTGGGCCCTCCCTGTCGGCCTCAAGAAAACACTCTACCACCCTTCTTAACTTCCATGCTGTGAAGGGGTATCATGTCTTCTCTACTAAGGCTCAACTTCACTCTCAGTTTGTAGTCTATCTGGGCATCGCCTTAACCCCCACCACACAAGGCCTTACTCTAGATCAAACTTAGACCCTCTGCCGTCTCCAGCCACCTACCACCATGGATCAATTTTTTTTTTTCTTTCCTTGGTCTAATAGGCTTCTTTATACACTGAATTCCTAATTTTGCTCTTTTGGCTAAACTCCTCTATGAGGCTGCAATAGAGACTCCCACGGGACCTCCCACATCCCCCAACACCAACAGAAGGGCTTTCTCTACCCTTTGATACCTACATCTCCTCTCCCCCTCTCACTTTACCTAACACCAGATGCCCTTTCCACCTTTTTACTGATGAAAAGCATGGTAATTCAATTGGAGTACTGACTTAACCTGGGGGCCTACATACCACCTCATGGCATATCTCTCTAAACAATTAGACACCACCATCAAAGGTTGGCAGTCCTGCCTCTGGGCACTGGGCGCAGCAGCTGAACTCACCAAGGAGGCTACTAAACACCCTTTCCCAACCCATCTCTGTCTTTTCCTCCCACAGACTCACTGACCTCCATTCACACAAATCTCTTTCTCTATTGGGTCCTTTTCACCTACAAGAATTTCACCTCCTAGTCATCAAAAACCCTTCAGTCACTCTTTTTCCCTCTCCCTGACTCAACCCAGCCACTCTACTGCCAGCTCCAATGACACTTCCAGAACCACCCACTCTTGTACAGAGCTAATAAATTTTCTCAACAGACCCTGAGATGGATTATCAGATTCCCCTTTAAAAGATTCAGATCTAATACTCTTTGTAGATGGGAGCTCTATACAGAAACCCGACGGACAATGACGGGCAGCTTCCTCCATCCTAGAAGCCCAACAGCTGCCATAGGGCACCACCTCCAGAAAGCAGAGCTAATTTCCCCCACATGGGCACTCACTCTGGCCCAGAGAAAACACATAACCATATATACTGACTCTAAATATGCTTTTCTTATCACCCACATCCACTCTGCCCTCTGGAAGGAAAGGGGATTCCTCACTACCAAGGGCTCCCTCATAATCAATGCTACCCTCATTTATAAACTTTTGCAGGCATTACAGGTACCCAGTGAGGTGGCCATGATACATTATAGGGGCCATCAAACCTCTCAGGATCTGGTAGCCTTAGGAAATGCTCGGGCCGATGCAGCGGCTCAAAACCTCACCTTGGGGACCTCCCCCACTTCTCTCATGTTTCTTTCCATTTCCTTGAAACCATCCTACACTCCTGAGGAAGAACAGGCCCTCCTTAGAAAAGGTGGAGATGTGTACAACCAGGGATGGATATTTCTCAGATAGAATTGCCTTACCAAAAGGACAGGCTGAAACTCTCCTTTCTGATACTCACTGTTCCTTACACATAGGGCCAAAAGCTCTCTATGGGTTCTTGCAACCACTTTTTTTTCCCCCAGGCCTACAGCGAACTATAGAAAAGGTACACGCAGCATGCACAATGTGTTCCAAAACCCTATGCAAGGGGGTCTTAGCCCCCACTTCCCTACTCATTAGCTGAGGGGGCACTTATCAGGCCAAGATTGGCAAATCGACTTCACTCACATGCCCCCTCACAAGTAAACTCTGCTATCTCCTAACTTTTGTTGCTACCTTTTCAGAGTGGATAGAAGCCTTTCCCACCTCTCAAGAAATGGCAGACACCGTTGCCTCCATTCTTGCTGAACACATCATCCTGCAATTTGAACTGCCAACTACCATCCAGTCAGATAATGGCCCAGCCTTCCCTGCCCAAATAGTCCAGCAGGTCGCCATTTTTCTCAACATCACCTGGAAGCCCCACATACCCTATCACCAGTGGTTCTTAACCTTTTTTGAGGTACCAAACCCACCAGTTTCATATGCACATTCACCAAACCCTTCATTAGTGATAAATAAAATATGAGTTTTTTTCCCAAATTTAGTTTTGCCAGTGCGAGACTAGAGTTGCTCAACTTGGCATTGCATATCATGCAGATAGGACGCTGACTCCCATACCATTCTGTGATACGTGTGAATCCATGTTGTACATATTTGTCTGACCACTTTCTTTATTTGCTTGACATATTTAGTATGGATTAAAATATTAAGAAAGAAACCACACAATGTACAACTACAACAGCCGTTGACTACTGCACACACTAAATTCCCCCCAGCACTGGTTGGCCAAGCAATGTAACGTGATTCTCTGCAGCAAGTGATGGCCAAGCAGGGTGTGTCATCACGACTTTACACAAGTGTGACTTTACCTTCGCGGCAGAGGCTTCTCCGAACCCCTGAGACTGACTCATCGAACCCCTAGGGTTCGAGAGAACCCAGGTTAAGAACCACTGCCCTATCGCCCTCAAACATCGGGTAAGGTGGAAAGGTCCATGGCATCCTGAAAAGTCAACTAAATAAACTCTCCATTGAGACCAGACTCACCTGGCTGAACCTCCTCCCCTTGATACGCACCAGAATCGGAGCAACCCTATGAAATCCCACTGGATTCAGCCCCTTTGAGCTGGTTTATGGTAGACCATTTCTAAACATTCTCAACTTACCTGTCAATACCCCTGCCTCTTGCCACATACCTCCCTTTTCTGTCTTTACTCTGCCAGCTTCTTAGGGAACACACGGACCAGACTCTTCATCCCGTAGAGGGTCTAAGTGAATATCATCTAGCAGTTCCCCTCCAACTAGGGGACAAAGTTCTTCTAAGGGAACTCCAACCCAGCTCCCTACAGCCCTGGTGGGTGGGACCCCATATGGTAATATTGACTACTCCTACCAGAGCCAAGCTCCTAGAGCAAACACCTTGGTACCATGTTTCCCACCTCAAGCCTGCCCCAAACAGGACCACTGGCAATTGGAACCACTGGGCCACACCTGTCTCTGGCCCACTTCAATGTTGGGCCCTGCAGATCTCCTGATACTCCTGTCCTTCTCACTGGGAACCTGCCACCAGAGTGAATTAAAGCAGGGAACAATGCTGTTACTATATTAATGAGACTGGCCTGGTGGAAGAAAACAACAATGTCCTCAACCATCTGCAAGAGAAACTGTGCAAAGACCTCTTTTACTACAACCCACTTAAGTCCTGGTGGCATTCACTCATCCTCACCTGGGTTGCCCCTTCTAATTATCAGCATATTACTCATGTTTTCTCCTTTTTTTCTTAGATTCTTACAAGGCCACATTCATGAGATTTTTCAAATCATGGTCAACCAGATGCTCTGACCAGATTTTAAAATTGGTAAAGCGGGACACCATTGATGGGGGTGTGGGGTGGGGGGGGGGGGGTTCTTGATTAAAAATTTGGTCTATATGAAGCAAAAAAAATTTTCACAGAATGCAAAAATAGGATTGTAATATATATTTTTAAATCGGGACTTTTTAAAAACGCCATGGGACGCAGGACAAATTGTTAAAAATTGGGAATGTCCTGCCAAAAGCGAGACATCTGGTCACCTTATCCTATACCCATATACGTGACTCCCCTCAGAGCCACCACCTCTAACCTCCCTTCCCCATGACGCCCCTAACAAGCAGGAAGTAGCCAGATGAATAGCAGTGCCCCTATCTAACACAAAAAGTCAGAATGTGAGGTCTGTTGGCAATAGGGGAAAGCCATATGGAGAACCAGGTCTGGGGACTTTGGCTGGAACCACCCACACCCATGACCACCAAAAGAAACCGCCCTTGCATTTTGAAACTGTCAGCCAACAAAATTTTGCCATGATCTATCATACCACCATCACCCTACCAACACTATAAATTACCCCCAGGTGGGAGAAGCTGTGCGACTTCCCTGGCCCCTGTCTTGTGGACCAGTGAACCTTGCCCAGGAGCACTCAAAAATAAAGCTTTTTGCTTGTCCACACTTGGTGGCTATGCCCTTCTTTCATCCTCGGTGGAAAATACATTACAAGTATTATATGTCAATTATAACCCCAAATTCTGGAAAAAACAAACAATCAACAAATATTCTTAGAGATGTTAGAAGTGAGGTCATGAAAAAAACTGATTTTCTCAATATTACAGAGACAGGTAGGTGAATACAGAGAATCATAACTTAATTACAGTGTACACCAGAAACAGGAAACTCTGCAGGAACCAGTGTTTGGGTAGAAAAACCTGAACTGTAATTGACAAATTGCTGGAGGCTCAATGTGGACAAGTCTGAGTCAAACATTCCAAAAGGCAGACTGTCATTGGGAACACCCACACTATTGTGAGTTCTACATTCAGCTCTATCAGGCTCCCAAAGGGATTATCAGAGAAATATTCCCTCCTGCTTTTGCATGAAAAGAAAGAAAAAATAAACTATTTTAAAAAATGTCAGAGCATTCTGCTCTTCTTCACAAGGCCAGCCCACAGGCCTGCCCAGAGCCTAACCTTCTGGGTTTTTTATTTCTTTTGTTAATTTTAATGGGGTGACATTAATAAATCAGGGTACATATGTTCAAAGAAAACATCTCCAGGTTATCTTATCATTCAATTATGTTGCATACCCATCACCCAAAGTTAAATTGTCCTCTGTCACCTTCTACCTGGTTTTCTTTGTGCCCCTCCCCTACTCCCTCTCCACCCTCTCCTTCCTCCCTCTACCCCGTAACCACCACACACTTGTCCATGTCTCATAGTCTCGCTTTTATGTCCCACCTATGTATGAAATCATGCAGTTCTCAGTTTTTTTTTCTGTTTTACTTATTTCACTCCGTAAGTTATCAAGGCCCATCCATTTTTTTGTAAACAATTCAATGTAATCATTTCTTATGGCTGAGTAGTATTCCACAGTATATATGTACCAAGCTTTTTAATCCACTCTTCCTCTGGCAGACACTTGGACTGTTTCCAGATCTTCGCTATTGTGAACAACGCTGCCACGAACACGGGGGCGCATGTCTTCTTTCTGAACAGTGCTATGGTGTTCTTAGGGTATATTCCTATAAGTGGGATAGCTGGGTCAAACAGCAGTTCGAGTTTTAATTTTTTTGCAGAATCTCCATACTGTTTTCCACAGTGGCTGCACCAGTCTGCATTCCCACCAGCAGTGCAGGAGGGTTCCCTTTTCTCCACATCCTCGCCAGCACTTGTTCTGTGTTGTTTTGCTGATGAGCGCCATTCTGACTGGTGCGGGATGATATCTCATTGTGGTTTTAATTTGCATTTCTCTAATGATTAGTGATGTTGAGCATTTTTTCATATGCCTATTGGCCATCTGTATGTCCTCTTTGGAGAAATTTCTATTCATTTCTTTTGCCCATTGTAAAGCCAGTAGCCAGGGCCACCATCGCAGCTGCCTGGTCCATGCAGGTTCACATTTGATTCGAACAGTTCGTAATAAAACAATGGAGCCAAGAACAGTTGAGCCATCAGCTTTAATTCTAGCTTGCACCTGGCGGGCAAGCAAAAACACACACTGAGCTCCAAAACCCACACATTCATTGCTCACAAAGCTACTGACTTATCCAAGTTTCCTAGCAACAAAGCTTTCTAGCTTACCAGACTTATTCACCTCTGTTCCCCATCTCCTTCTCCAGCACAAACTCTGCACAAATTAGCTTCTCCCTCAGCACTCTGCCATCTTGGCTGCTTCTCCTGGCCTCCATGTGGCCTTCATCTGCTCTCCTCTCTAATACCTCAGGAACCAAGAGCTCAAGCTCCCGGCTTGCCCCACTTTATAGTGTAAAATCAAAACCTCCAATCCAATTACACACACAAGAAAGTCTCCAATACAAAGCCACCCATCCAAGGCACAATGGGATTCCTCAGGAGAGTGCACCACCCTACATCATCCATTCAGTCAAAGGTGTAGGGAAAAGTTTACTCTTAAAACTAAGCACAGGGAAAATCGGACGGAGGGTGATGGAGGACAATTTGCTTTGGGGTGACGGGTATGCAACATAATTGAATGATAAGATGACCTGGAGATGTTTTTGTTGTACATATGCACCCTGATTTATTGGTGTCACCCCATTAAAATTAATAAAAAAAAAGAACTAAGCCTTAGGTTATAACAACCTGGCCTGCCTACATTACAGCCTTTCCCCCACTCCCATTCCAAGCATAAGGGCAAACAATATCACCTGGGTGACGGGCTTCCATGTGGGCAGCGCCATCCTTAACAAAGTGAGCATATTATATTTTATCTGCCGAACACTCATTTTTTGATTGGATTTTTATTCTTCTTGGTGTTGAGTTTTGTAAGTTCTTTATAAATTTTGGTTATTAACCCCTTATCAGACGTGCTGTCGAATATGTTCTCCCATTGTGTGGTTTGTCTTTTTATTCTGTTCTTATTGTCTTTAGCTGTGCAAAAGCTTTTTAGTTTGATATAGTCCCATTTGTTTATCTTGCCTTTTATTTCATTTGCATGTGGAGATAAATTGGCAAATATATTGCTGCTACAGATGTCAGAGAGCTTGCTGCCTATGTTTTCTTCTAAGATGCTTATGGTTTCACGGCTTACATTTAAGTCTTTTATCCATTTTGAGTTTGTTTTTGTGAATGGTGTAAGTTGATGGTCTAGTTTCATTTTTTTGCAGGTAGATGTCCAATTTTCCCAACACCATTTGTTAAAGAGGCTGTCTTTACTCCATTGTATGTTCTTTCCTCCTTTGTCAAATATCAGTTGTCCATAAAGGTGTGGGTTTATTTCTGAGTTCTCTGTTCTGTTTCATTGATCTTTGTGCCTGTTCTTATGCCAGTACCAGGCTGTCTTGAGTACAATGGCCTTGTAGTAAACCTTGATATCTGGAAGAGTGATACCTCCAGCTTTATTTTTTCTTTTTAAGATTGCTGAGGCTATTTGTGTTCTTTTTTGGTTCCATATAAATTTTTGGAATATGTGTTCTATATCTTTGAAGTATGTCATTGGAACTTTAATTGGTATTGCATTAAATTTATAAATTGCTTTGGGTAATACAGACATTTTAATGATGTTTATTCTTCCTAACCATGAACCGGTATATGCTTCCACTTGTTTGTATCTTCCTTGATTTCTTTTATCAATGTTTTATAATTTTCCAAGTAGAAGTCCTTAACCTCCTTGGTTAAATTTACTCCTAGGTACTTTATTTTTTGGTTGCAATAGTGAAGGGGATTGTTTCCTTAATTTCTTTTGCTGACAGTTCATTGTTGGTATATAAAAATACCTCTGATTTCTGAGTATTAATTTTATATCCTGCTACCTTTCTGAATTCATTTATCAGGTCCAGTAGTTTTTTTACTGAGACTTTAGGGTTTTCTATATACAATATCATATCATCTGCAAATAATGACAGTTTTACTTCTTCTTTTCCAATTTGGATGCCTCTTATTTCTCCTTCTTGTCTGATTGCTGTAGCTAGGACTTCCAGAACTATGCTGAATAAGAGTGGTGAATGGGGGCACTCCTGCCTGGTTCCTGATCTTAAGATGATTGCTTTTAATTTTTGCACATTTAGAATGTTTGCTGTCTGTTTGTCTTATATGGCCTTTATCATGTTAAGGAATGTTCCCTGTATTCCCACTTTACTGAGAGTTTTGAGCATGAATGGGTGCTGGATTTTATCAAATGCCTTTTCTGCATCTATTGAAATTATCATGTGATTTTTGTCCTCCCTTTTGTTTATGTGATGAATCACATTGATTTGCAAATATTGAACCAGCCTGGCCTCTCCAGAATAAATCCCACTTGATCATGGTGTATGATTTTTTTCATATATTGCTGGATTCTGTTGGTTAATATTTTGTGGAGAATTTTAGAGTCTAAATTCATCAGGGATATTGGCCTATAATTTTCTTTCTTTGTGTTGTCTTTGCCCGGTTTTGGGATTAGAATTATGCTCACCTCATAAAAGGAGTTTGGAAGTCTTCCTTCCTCTTGAATTTTTCGAAATACCTTGATGAAAATAGGAGTTAGTTCTTCTTTGAATTTTTGGTAGAATTCACTTGTGAAGCCATCAGGCCCAGGACTTTTCTTTTTTGGAAGTTTTTTGATAACTGTTTCGATCTCATTTGTTGTAATTGGTCTGTTTAGGTGTTCTGATTCTTCCAGATTGATTTTTGGAAGATTATACGATACAAGAAATTTGTCCGTTTTACCTAGGTTGTCTAATTTTTTGGCATATAGTTCTTCATAGTATTTTCTTACGATACATTGTATTTCTGTTGTGTCAGTTTTTACTTCTCCACTCTCATTTCTAATTTTATTTATTTGGGTCCTCTCCCATTTTTTCTTGGTGAGTCTAAATAAAGGTTCATCAATCTTGTTATCTTTTTAAAGAACCTGCTCCTGGTTTCACTGATCCTCTGTATTGTTTTCTTAGCCTCTATGTCATTTATTTCTGCTCTGATCTTTATTATTTCCTTCCTTCTACAGGTCCTAGGCTTTATTTGCTGTTGTTATTCTAGTTCTTTTAGATGCAGGGTCAGGTTGCTTATTTGAGCTTTATCTAGCTTCTTATGATATGCCTGTAGTGCAGTGAACTTTTCTTCAGTACTGCTTTTGCAATATCCCATTAATTTTGAGTTGATGTATGCTCATTATCATTGGTTTATAGAAACATTTTTACTTCTTCTTTAATCTCATTGTTAATCCATTTATTATTTAATAACATGCTATTTAGTTTCCAAGTGTTTGAGTATTTTTCTTTTTTTTTGTGGTTAATTTCTAGTTTCATGGCACTGTGATCAGAGAAAATGCTTGATATGATTTCAATCTTCTTAAATTTGTTGAGACCATTTTTGTGTCCTAATATGTGGTCTATCCTAGAAAAGGTACCATAAGCACTTGAGAAGAATGTATATTCTACTGCTTTAGGGTGAAAAGTCCTGAAGATATCTATTAAATCAAGTTGATCTAGTGTATCCTTTAAGTCTGCCGTTTCTTTATTAATTTTCTTTCTAGAGGATCTATCCAGTGAAATTAGTGGGGTATTGAAATCCCCTACTATTATAGTATAGCTGTTAATCTCACCCTTTATAGCCATCAAAGTCTGCTTTATGTATGTCTGGGCTTCTATATTTGGTGCATAGATATTTGTAATAGTTATGTCTTCCTGTTCCCTGTATTATTATGTAGTGTCCTTTTTTATTTCTTACTACAGCCTTTGTTTTAAAGTCCATTTTGTCAGATATAAGTATTGCTACCCCGGCTCTTTTTTTCATTTTCTTTTGCATGAATTATTTTTTCCATCCTTTTACCTTCAGTCTATGTGCATCTTTTGTTTTAAGATTAGTTTCTTGTAGACAGCATATGTATGGGTCCTGTTTCTCTATCCACACAGCTACCCTATGTTTTTTGATTGGATCATTTAATCCATTTACATTTACGGTTATTATTGATATGTAGTTGTTTATTGCCATTTTATTCTTTAAAGCTGTATTTCTCTTTTGCTATATTCTTTTCTCCCATTGAACTGTTCACAACAGGCCCCTTAGTATCTTTTGCAGAATCGATTTTGGTTTAATAAATTCCTTGAGGCTTTTTGGTCTGGGAAGCTCTTTATTTCTCCTTCCATTTTAAACGTTAGCCTTGCTGGATAGAGTAGTCTTGGTTGTAGGTTCTTGTTCTGTATTACTTTGAATATATCTTGCCATTCCCTTCTGGCCTCAAATGTTTCTGTTGAGAAGTCGGATGTCATCCTTATGGGGGCTCCTTTGTAGGTGATAGCATTTTTTTCTCTAGCAGCTTTTAAAATTTTCTCTTTATCCCTTAGCTTTGGTATTTTAACTATGATTTGTCTTGGTGTAGATTTCTTTGGGTTTCTCTTTAATGGAGTTCTGTGTGCTTCTTGAATGTGTAAAATGTTTTCCATCCTTAATTTAGGGAAGTTTTCTGCTATGATTTGATTGAACAAAGTTTCTATTTCTTGTTCTCTCTCCTCTTCTTCAGGCACCCCTATGATGCAGATGTTATTTCTCTTCATGTTGTCACAGAGCTCCCTTAGAGTCCTCACATTTTTTGAGTCTCTTTTCTTTTTTCTGCTCTGCTTCTGTGCCTTTGTTTATTGTGTCCTCTAACTTGCTGATTTGATCCTCAGCTTCATCCATCCTGCTTTTAATTCCTTCCATTTTGGTCTTCAATTCTGATACTGTATTTGTCATTTCAGTCTGATTCTTTTTTATTATTTCAATTTCCTTTTTTATACTTGTTATCTCTTTATTAAGGTGTTCGTAATGACTATCCATTGTTGCTCTAATTTCTTTGAACATCCTAACTATCATTATTTTAAATTCTGCATCTGGTAATTAGGTTATATCTGGTTCATTCAGGTTTTTCTCTGGGGATTTCTCTTGATTCATTCGGGTTGCATTTTCTGCATTCCCATTTTTTCTGTGTATGAGAAGGTTTGGCCACTGGAATCCAATGGATGTTTCCTCTGTGTTCTCTAGGTGTGGTCTATGCGCAGACCCTCCACCCTCTCTGCCACTGCCTAAGGTGGTTGGGTATGGGCGTTGCCAGCGGCGGCTCACAGCGGCTGTTGCTGTAATTTCCACCTCTCCTCTGTGGGAGGGGCTTTGTTCTGGTGCCTGGCTCTACAAGCCTCAGCCTTCCTGGGCCTTCGCCTCACCCCCACAGGTTGGGTTGCACACTGCACTCAACCCACAAGCCTCAGTACCAAGGGTAGAGGTGAGCACCTTTGCTCAGCTGCGGACCCAGCCTGTTCCCAGGCTTCCGCTCAGCCCCATGGTCAGAGCCTACTCGCCAGTTTTGCGGATTGGACGGGGCTGCTGGCATGCACTCAGTCCGTGCCTTCACCTGTCCCTGGACCTAGCCCCACCCCCGCAGTCAGGGCCGGCTTGCGCAAGGTCTAGTGTTGCAAGGCAGATCTCTGCCCATTCCTGGCCTCTCACTTTTCCCCCGCAGGTGGAGCTACAGGCAGACCCACAGCTGCCAGACCACTTTTGCGCATCCCTTTTTCCCCTACTGGGCTAGACCGATTTCACACCCACTGGGCCTCTGCCCCCACCGATAGAACTGTGTTTTAGTGTCCCGCTGCCACCATCCCTTCAGCAAAGCCCTCAGCAGGTGGGTGGGCGCACTGCAGCTCAGACCCTAACACTCCATACTGTAGTCCTGGAAGCTCCCTCTGTCTAAGCAGCTCTGCTCTAAGTGCCACAGGAGAGCTTGTTTGGCTGGTGTCCTGTCTTCCTTTGCTGGTATTGCTAGTTCCAAGGGAAATATTCGGTTTTGATTAGGGAAGTGACTTAGCCCAGGGGTTACGGTGGCTGTCCCTCAGAGTGTTTCTCCCTGTGCCTTCAGTCCACGCTCTTCCTACTGCTCTCGTCCTCTCCTCTGTCCCTGTTCCCTGAAGCCTCGGGTGAGTGATTGTGAGAGAGGTTTTCTGCGCTGTCCCTTTAAAAAGAATCTTGGTCTGAGAAAACTGTTTCTCACAAACAGTATCCTCACTTGTTTCACAGCTCAATACTGTCCAAACGCCTCTTCTAGGCTCTGGGGCTGCAGGCTGGGGCTTTGTTCCTGGGATCAGGTCCCTCCCTCTCGGCCAAACTCTCGTCCTGCCTCGCAGGTCTCTCTGGGCTGCTGTTCGCTCCGGGGAGCTGGAAGCCCTCTTTGTGTTTTCGCTTTTCCTACCAGTCTCAATATGGCTTCTTCAGTGTTCCTTGTTTGAAAAGTCCACTTAGTTTAGTTCAAAGTTGGTTTATCCAGATGATGGTTCTTAAAATTAAGTTATAATTCACTTTGGTTCCGGGAGTTGGAAGTTGGTATGTCTGCCTACTACATGGTCATCTTGCCATCCCCCCTTTCTGGGGTTTTAACAGAGCTTAAACTACCTAGGGGAAGAGAAATACCCAACTTCACCTCCCTCTAGCTTTTCATGTGGGAGAAGGGAAATACCCACTATACCCTCTTCTAGGAATTCAGAGACACCCAAAGGGAGAGGAAACCTGGAATTAGAAGTGAAGTTAACAGTCCAAGGGACAGTCTCACCAAAAGACTGAAACTTAATCAAAGGAGTATAGAGGCCTCACCTCCACACAATTCTTATCACTTCATCATGAAAGGCCAATATAACACAGTTCCACCTTCTCAATGCATTATATACAACTTTCAACAAAAAAATTTCAAGGCATACTAAAAAGTGAAAAATAAATCAAAGTTTAAAGAGACTGAACAAGTGTCAGAATCAGAGTCAGGAAGAAATGTTATTTAAAATCAGAACAGTTGTTTAATAAAACCAATCCTTTATAAACTAAGGGCTTAATGGAAGAAGTAGACAACAAATAAAAATAGATGGATAATATAGACAGAAAAATGGAAGTTCTAAGGAAAATATCTAAAAGAAATTCTAGAGATCAAAAGCACTATAATAAAAATGAAGAATATCTTTAATGATTCACTAGTAGCCTGGGCATGGCTAAGGAAAGAAAGAGTCTCTGAGCTTGAGGATGCACCAGGATCCTTAAAACAGAAAAGAAAAACAAAGACAGGAAAGCAAACAAAAAACAAGGACTAAAAAAAAAACAATTAACCCCCCCCCCACAAAATTCAGTAACTGTGGGACAACCACAAAAGGTATACCATCTGGATAAGAGAAGTAAACAGAAGCAATATTTAAAGGAGAAATCACTGAAAATTTTCCTCAAGTTAATGTCAGACACGAAACCACAAATCTCAGAGCTCAGAAAACACCATACTGAATAAATGCAAAAAAAGAAATAAAATCACTACACCTGAGCATATCAAACATATTAAAACATGTTAAAAATTCAGAATTAAACAATACACTAAGGAAGATTGATTGAGTATAACAATGGTACCATTGTGGTGTTAGGATATTGATAGTGGGGTAATTGCATGTATATAAACAAAGGTATATAAAAATTTTCTGCACTTTTCATTTAATTTTTCTTGAATCTATAACTGAGCTAAAAAATAAAGTTTATAAGTTGAATAAAACATGTCAAGGATGTTGTAAGAGAAGTAAAGAAATCTGATCAGAAAGAAAAAATTAAGTTTGAGCAGAGAACTGAAAGATGAGTAAAAGTTAAACAGATGCAAGATGGAGGTAGAATTAAATGAATAATAAGATTGTTGTTGAAAAAAAATAAAACAAATCCTTATATGTCAACACAATCAATAAAATAAAAGAATAATCTAGTTGGAGAGGTGTTTGGTCGACAGTCAGGGGTGGGAAGAAAGGGCCACCAAAGTCCGAACTGACCAATTTCTGTCCTTATTCTTTTCCACAACTCAGCAAGACAGTTTCTGAAATAAAGTTGAATTCTAATACGAACTGCCAGGAGCACTATTTGAAAAACACTTCTTGAGACCAACACCCTTATTTTATTTTACACAGCAGGAAAATAAATATTAGAAAGGTTAGATGGCTTTCTAATAATTAATGCTTGTTAACTAATGAGTGAATGAGAAAAAACCTGTGTTGAGTTACTTTTCCAAGATGTAAAGCAAAAATCATTATAATCCCATATATTAAAGAGGGTACCACTTAAATCAACAAAAAATGCCATGGTAATTTGTGATTCCTCAAAAAATAAATTCAAAATCTTGATATAATCATGAAATTCTAATATTTTAAAAACTGTGTAGAAAATATAATCACAAATAGCCTTCACAAAAAAATGGTTCAGCACATGACATGAAAGTATAATAGAACAAGTTATACTTTCAGTGCTCGTGGGAAACACTGAAGAAAAAAATAATTACCCATTTAAAATAAATAATATTAAACATGGTTGTGAAGCTGACTTTATACTCAGTGAAATAAATGGAATGATATATAATTGTATCTAGTTTAAATTACATCAATTTTCTGTCAAGTAAAATGAAAATATGAATAAATGACTATCAGTGCTTGAACACACCAAAAACTATTTGGACATCTTCCTGTGGTCTAGCTAGTTTCATTTCTCTAATGAGTTTAAATACACTGACATAGAACTTTGCAAAATAATAATGTCATCATCACGTATTAGCAGCATGGCCAAAGTTGTATTATTCACATTTCATCATTTCTTTTTTTAACAAGTGGCTATCTATGAATTAGTTATATCAGAGTTTTGATAGAATTCTCTGGGAAATTTCTTTCTAATATATAAAACTTTTAAAGAGATTTATGAAGGAGTTTGAAGATGGGACATGTCTCTCTTTGCTTTTCAGGATTTTTTTTTACAGTAAAATTAACCAGAAGGTGTATTTATACAAGAGCAGAGAAATAGAGTGAACTTGTGTGATTTAAAAAAATGATTGAAATAAAATATGTTTATTCATTTAATAAACACCTATTCTATATATAAATTTTCTAAATACTTAGAATATTGTGAAAAAACTGACAAAAATCTCTGTTATTATAAGGTTTACATTTTTGTGAATAGATAATAAGTAAACATGTCATATACTTATTGAATTAAAAAAAAGTTTATATGACACAAAATTGTCTACTTTGTAGTCATTTTACTATTATGTTATTAAACACATCAGAAAAATACTTTAATTACTGAGCCTCTAGCATTTGAATTTTGGAATTTATTTATGATACAATGTCTTTGACTTATATATATTACTTCCTCACTCCAATGTAAATAATTCATTCATCTGACAAAGCTGTTAGTTTCCACAGTAGTCCATGCATTAGAATCTGTATCAAATATGTGAGTTTTTTTGCATGGGTAAATTTTATTGATAGTACATGACATGATAGGACTTCCTAAGCCCCTCCTAAGCCTATCTGAGATGATAACTGTGTACGTCAACTGAGGGCCTTTCTTCCTCTTGTTGAGGATGGTTGTCCAGGGGACTCTTATTCCTTGAAGGCCATGTGGACAATAAAGTTTACAACCTTGTTGCTGAAGCCAAATTACTTGTGATAACAGAAAATGAGTTTGAAAAAGTGGCCATTGAGGGCAATGCCAGCCCAAGCATCTAAGGCATAGTAGTAGGTGTCACTGTCGAAGTCACTAAGACAACCTGGTTCTCATGTAGCCTAGGATGCCCTTGAGGGGACCCTCTGATGCCTGCTTTATGACCTTCTTGATGTCATTGTATTTGGCAGCTTTTTTCAGTTGGCAGGTCAAATTCAAAATCGGTGCATTGGTGATGGGGACATGGAAAGCCATGTCAATGAGCTTTCCATTCAGCTCAGGATAACCTGAAGCAGCACCAGTAGAAGTGGGGATAATGTTCTGAGCAGCCTTTTAGCCATAATACCACAACTTCCCAGAGGGGCCATCCATGGTCGTCTTGGTGGCAGCGATGATGTGAACTGTGGTCGTGAATTTCTCCAAGATTACATCGTTGTCATGAATAACCTTGACCAGGGGGCCAAGCAGTTGGTGGTGCAGGAGGAATTGCTAAAAATCTGGATGGAATTGTCACCCTTTTCATGGTTTACACTTATCACAAATAGGGAAGTATGTACAGAGTGACAGAGATGATGGCCCTCTGAGCTTCACTTTTAAGTGAGCCCCAGTTTTCTTCAAGGTAGTAAAGACACCAGTGAACTCCACAACTTATCCAGTACGAGCACCTTATTTGATGTTGGTGAAATCTTACTCCTTGGAAGATGAAGATAGACTTTCCATTGATGACAAGCTTCCCATTCTCAGCCTTAACTGTGCCTTTATACTTGCCATGAGTAGAATGAAATTGAAACAGGTAGACCATTTAGTTGAGGTCAATTAAGTGTTCATTGATAGCAGCAATACATATTTTACCAGAATTAAAAGCATCCCTGGTGACCAGGCACACAATATGGCCAAATTAGTTCACTCCTACCTTTACCATTGTGTCTCAGGGTTGTAGGTGTCATTGCTCAGCAAGACATGGCTGTCTGTTGAGCAAGAGAGGCAGAGATATTCAATTATATTTTTATTATACTAAAGGGTCAAGTTGTTTGGATACTACGTCTTAGTAGCATATCCAATAAAATGTAGTAAATTATAGAAAAGGTAATTAGTATAATCATACATGTCACTTACTTTCCTAACCTGATATTTTAGATTGCAATAAATATTTAAGTTGTTTTTATAAGTAAAATTGCATATATTTTCTCAGTTCCCAAGTGCTATATTATCATGTCTTTAAGCTACATGAGTTTTCCTTATCAAATAAAGGAAATATATTTAGAAAACAAATAATATATATTTATATATATTTAGAAAACAAATAATAATGATGGCAGAAAGGAAAATGCTGTTTAATATACAGTAATTAAATTTATTCCATCTAAATTAAGATTTATCTATTTCACAAACTAATAATTTGCTTATCACAATTAGGTAAAACTGTGGCTTAATAATTCATAATAGATGTATAATTACTTTAGTTCAACTCAAAAAAACACCCACAGGGCATATTTACAAATTACTTTATTGTCAGTTATACTTTGTGAATGACAATAATAATGTGCAGAATTTCTAAAAAGAGTTGAATCTCTCTTTTTTAAAGGAGGTAGGCAGGGAAAATAAAACTGTATACTAAGCAGATTTTTAACCTTGTTTTCTGCCTCACTATCTTATGAGTAACTAGCAAGCAATTTAAAACAAAATTTAATATTATGTTGACTTTTTTAATTACAAAGAATAGACAAGATAAAATTAAAGCTATTATATTAAAATCAAATTTTAATTATCAGTTTTTTAAAATGTCTGTTTTGAAGAAGTCACTCTTACTTGTGTATATGTAGCTATTCAACAAGATTATATAGTAGTATTTTAGCTAAAGGTTTCCTGAAAGTATAGTTTATATTTGTTCTTACAAATTTCATTCTATATACAATAAAATATAACAGCACCAAGATTATTTTTGCATATTTTAAAATTTTTCAAAAAGTCAAATTATACTGTCTTCTTCCATTTCACAAACCAATAACACCAGATAATATGAAGAAATATGGTTTAGGTTTATAGTGTTTAGACATGTAAAAATTTAACTTTTTTTTCAAACTATTAATTACAAAAACATAAAAAAAAGCAATTTTTAATCATAAATACTTGAAATAAACATTTGTCATTCATTTGTCTTTCTGAGTTAAATGAGTTAATAGCTGAGAAGTGTCTACCTTACCAACTACATCTATTCTATGTACTCTTATTTTTTGTTTGATGTTGTCTCATTTGTTTATTTATTTAATTTTGTTTTTCTTGTCCAAGGAGATATATCCAAAAAAATATTGTTAAGGGTAATATCAAAGAGTTTACAGCATATGTTTTCTTCTAGGAATTATATAATTTCAGGTTTTATATTTAAGTTTTTAATCCATTTTGAGTTTATTTCTGTAATGTTGACAGAAAGTGGTCTATTCTTTGCATGTATCTGTCGAGTATTCCCAACACCATTTATTAAAAAGATTCTATTACTTCACTTTGTAGTCATGCCTCATTTCTCATAGGTTAATTGCAAATTAAAGCCACATTGAGATATCACCTCATACTTTTCAAAAAAGTTATCATCAGTAAATCAAAAAATAGCAAGTATTTGTGTGGATCATGGCAAAAAGGGTAACCTTGAGCTCTGCTGCTGGGATTATAAATTGGGAAGCCACTATGGAAACAGTATGGAGGTTCCACATGCAATTGAACATAGAACAACCAATGATCCAGACATTTTACTTCTGAGTATTCATCTAAAGAAATTCAAAACATTAAATTGAAACAGTGTATATTTATACTTCTATGTTCATTGCAACATTATTTACAATAGCCTATATATGAAAGCAATTAAAATATTCATTAATAGACAAATGAATAAAGATGTAATAATACATATATACAATGAAATATTAGTCAGTCATAAATAAGAATGAAATCTGGCGATTTTTGCAGCATAGATAGACAAAGAGGATATTATACAAAGTAAAATAAAATTGACAAAAAAACCACAGTTTTATTTCACTTTTTCTGGAAGATAAAATAAACAAACAAACAAAATAGAAACCAACTCATAAATACAGAGAACAAATTGGTGGATGCCAGATGGTAAGTGGTTTGGGCAGGAGATGGGTGAAACATATAAAATAAATTAAAAAATACAAATTACCAGTTATTATTATTAATTTTTAAATTTTATTTAAAAAAATTAACTTTAACATGGTGACATTGATTAATGAGTACATAGGTTTCAGGTAAACATTTCTATAACATTTGAAGTGTTGATTATGTTGTCACCCAAAGTCAAATAATTTCCTGTCACCTTATATTTGTCCCTCTTTACACCCTTTTTGCCACCCTCTGTTCCATCTCCCTCCCCCATGTTCCCTTCCCCCTGGTAACCACTTCACTTTTATCTATGTCCATGAGGCTCAGTTTTATATCCCACCTATGTGTGAAATTATACAGTTCTTAGCTTTTTCTTATATTCTTATTTCACTCAGTATAATGTTCTGAAGGTCCATCCATGTTGTCTTGAATGGCACTATGTTATCACTTCTTATGGCTCAGTAGTATTTCATTGTATACCATATCTTCTTTATCCAATCTTCTATCAGGAGACACTTTGGTTGTTTCCATGTTTTGGCCACTGTGAATAATGTTATGAGGAATAGGAAGGTGCATGTGTCTTTATGTACCAAAGTTTTCAATATTTTGGGGTAGATACCCAGTAGAGAACTAGGTATATGCTAGGTCATATGGTAGTTCTATTCATAGTTTTTTGAGGAACCACCATACTTTCTCTCATAATGGTTGTACTAATTTCTATTCCCACCAGCCAGCCATGAATGAGGGCTTCTTTTTTTCCATAGTCTATCTAACACTTGTTATTACCTGTCTTGTTGATAATAGCCAATCTAACAGGAGTGAAGTGATATCTCATTGTAGTTTTGATTTGAATTTCTTTAGTAGCATCTTTTATATATCTATTGGTCATTTGTATATCCTCTTGGGAGAAGTGTCTGTACAGGTCCCTCCCCATTTTTTAATTGAATTGTTTGCTTGTTAGCTACTGAATTTGATGAGTTCTTTATATATTTTGGATATTAACCCCTTATCAGAACTGTTTGTAAATATCTATTTAATTGACTGTCTGTTTATTTGGTTGTCAGGTTTTATTGCTGTGCAGAAGATTTTTAGTTTTATATATTTCCATGCATTTATTTTGTCTTTACTTCTCTTGTCTTTGGGGTCTAATTAATAAATTGTTCTCTATGGCCAAGGTCTATGAGCTTAGTACCTATATTTTCTTCCATGCAATTTATTATTACAGTTCTTATATTTAGGTCTTTGGTCCATCTTTTTTATTTTTTATTTTTATTTTTACAGGGACAGAGAGAGAGTCAGAGAGAGGGATATATAGGGACAGACAGAAAGGAATGGAGAGAGGTGAGAAGCATCAATCATTACTTTTTTGTTGCTGTCGCAACACCTTAGTTGTTCATTGATTGCTTTCTCACATGTGCTTTGACTGCAGGCCTTCAGCAGACCAAGCAACCTCTTGTTGGAGTCAGCGAACTTGGGTCCAAGCTGGCGAGCTTTTTTAGCTCAAGCCAGATGGGCTCGTGCTCAAGCTGGGGAGCTTGGGGTCTCAAACCTGGGTCTTTTGCATCCCAGTCCGACGCTCCATCCACCGTGCCACCGCCTGGTCAGGCTCTTTGGTCCATTTTAAATTATTTTTGTGCAGGGGAAAAATCGTAGTCAAGTTTTATTCTTTTGCATGTGACTTTCCAATATTCCCAGAACCATTTATTAAAGAGGCTTTCTTTTCTTCATGGTGTGTTTTGGCTCCTTTGTCAAAGATGATTTGTTCACAAAATGGGGTTTATTGCTCAGCTCTTGATTATGTTCCAGTGTTCTGTATGTCTGTTTTTCTTCCTATGCCATGCTGCTTTGATTGTCATGGATCTGTAGTATAATTTGAAGTCAGGTAGTGTGATACCTTCAGCTGCATTATTTTTCTTCGGTATTGCTTTGGTTATTTGTTTCCATACAAACCTGGTGATTTTTTTTTTCTATTTATTTAAAGAGTGGCATTGGAATTTTGATGGGAATTGCATTAAATTTGTATATTGCTTTGGATAATATGGTTTTTTAGTATATATGTTGATTCCTCTAATCTATGAATATGGAATATTTTTTCATTTTATTGTCTTTTTAAATTTCTTTCAATGTTTTATAGTTTTCAGTATATAGGTCATTCACATTCTCTGTTAAGTTTATTTCTAGGTATTTTTGTTGGTGTTAAAATTGTAAAAAGAATTGTTTTTCTGAGTTCATTTTTTGATATGTTATCATTGTTGTATAGGAAATCAGTGGACATTTGTATATTGATTTTTTATCCTGTGACTTTACTGCATTGGATTATTCTTTCTAATAGTTTTTTGGTGGAGTCTTTAGGGTTTTCTATATACAGGATCATGTGATATAAAAAAAGTGATACATTTAATTCTTTTTTCAGTATGGATGCCTTATATTTATTTCTTTTGCTTGATTGTTCTGGCTAAAACTTCCCAGATCTATGTTGAGTAGAAGTAGAGAACGTTGGCAGCCTTGTCTTATTTTTTATTATATAGAAAAAGCCTTCATTTTTTTCACCATTTAGTATGATATTAGCAGATGGTTTGTCATATATGTGTTCAATCAAGAATCTACTTCTGCAGTATTAGTTCTAGAATTTATACATCTTGTTTTATGATCTATACCACCAAATGTGTGTGTGAATGTCACTGTTATACATAGTGAAATCTCCTCATAAAATACATGTTAAGGAACACACTCAGACCCTAGCCAGTTGGCTCAGTAGATAGTGTCAGCCCAGAGTACAGACAACCTAGGGTTCAAGCTCTTGTAAGGACACACAGGAGAAGTAAATATCTGCTTCTTTCCCCCTTCTTCTCGCCCTTCTCTCCCTCTTGCCTCCCATCATCAGTGGCTTGGTTGGTGGAAGTGTTGGCCTCAAGAGCAGAGGATAGCCTGGTTGATCAAACATTGGCCCCAGATGGGGTTGCTGGGTAAATTCCAGTAGGGGCAAATTTGGAAGTCTATCTCACTATCTTCTCTCCTATCATTAAAAAAAAAAAAAAAACACTCAAAGATCAATTTTATTTTGTGTCATGTTGCTATGTTTCTGATGATTTTCTTACAATCATTCCTATCAAGCAATAAAGACAATAGTTTCCATAGATTCTGTGAAAATCAATAATAGAATGATTGATTATGTTTTCAATTGGATGTATAATTGCCTGTTCAATCTCATGCTAATTTTGCAAGAGGAAGCAAGAGATGTAATGTATGAAACAACTAAAAATTAAAACTACTAAGGTTTCTATTTTAAGTGTTTATGAAAATACTTAAAATTGAAAATTTCTACTTTAGAATAATGACATTTCCTTTATACATGTTGTATAAATTATCCTGGCATCAAGGTTGATTAGACCATGTTGATTATTAATTTTTGTCTGAAATAATAAAGCAGAACATCATATGCCTTGAGCCATCTAATTTCATTTAGTTTGTCTACCACTATGACCACTCGACATTCCGTTTGTTCCCATGGTAAGTGTAGAAAAATTTGCAATACTTTTTTCTGAGAAGCTGAAATGTCCTCAGTGGGTCTGCTTAAGAGACAAGTATTTAATGTGAGAAGAGTTTTGTTCTGTACCACTTGAACCTTGGCCTTCCCACTGGAGCTTTTGACAAGAGTGTTAAATCTTGAAGTAGCCTCTGGTTTATCTTATTATGGGTATTTCTGTCCCTTGAGCATTGTACTGAAACTTCCAATTCATTTCCAAGAGACCTCAGACACTGACCAGATGATAGTTCTTTTAGTTAAAATACAACTGAATTTACCCTTATATCATGATGGGAATCATGACTTAGCACTTTTCTTTCTGGCACATGTTTTTCTTTTATTAATTTCATTAATAATTTGCCCAAAGAAAACCTTTGGCTATGAAAGTTCTAATTTAGATGTACTGTAATTGTAATATGTTATTAATGACAGATATTCTGTTTATGTTACTCTGACATCTTAATAAACTATTTGGGGAGACTCAGTCATACTGTGCCTACTATGTACCAGGCTTTTTACGTCATCATCTCATTCATGGTCAGAGTCACCTGCTGAAGTATTATTATCACAATTTTATAGGTGAAGAAACTAAAATTCAAAGAGGTAAATTAATTACCTGATGAATGATAGTAAGAAATAGACCTTTGGTTTGTATGAAGACCAGAATACCTTCAAAGTTTATGCTCATTCCACTAAATTTCAGAGCTCTTTACTATCTTCTAGTGAATTACTTTTATCAAGCAAACATATCAAAGATTATCTGAAAGAGCTCACTGCAAGTATCAAATTTTATGGATGTCTCATTGTAACCATAAAGAAACTTCATTTCTTTAATATGACCTTTTCTCTTTTCTTTTTTATTCAAACTGGTCTCATCCAGCACCCTGCCTTACCCACCTACTTCTCCCTTACCGGTTTATTCTGTTCACCAATAAGCCCTCAGGACAGTAAGGTTCTGGTCAGCATACAATAGTGTTAGAAACAAAAGCCTCAAATCTATTGACCACAGGGAAAAATGTTTTGCAAAACTAAAAATAACACCTAGGTTTTTAGATATGTTTTATCTTTAGACTTAAAAAAGCAGAATGACTCTACTGATCACACCTTTCAAAACCAGACAGAATCACATCAGAAGGACAACAGGACCAAATGAAATAATTACCTCCTAACCTAGTGCCAAACAACCAATAGAGTACACCATGATTAATGATTTTCACCTTATACAACCCATCCCCTAAAAACCTCCAGGGAGCCTGGTCTTGGAACAATACCTCACATGTGACTCCAGGTTTGGTGCCATGTTCTTAAGTAAACCTGTATTTTCTTTGCTTTAAGCTCCTGTTTTCATATAATAGTGTTTAGATGAACACTGGTGAACAATCTCTTTAGTTCAGTAACATGTATCACTTTGGAAATGAATTATATTTTGTATTATACTATATGATATATTTGCAGTTGTTTTAAAAATACTCTAAATTGTTTACATGTTAAATTACTTTTTTTCTTAAAATACTGGAGAGAAATTAATGGTCTCAGATATAACATTATGTTTATTCTGTTACTTTATCTAATCATCATACAGAGTTTTATGCTTCCAAAATTATAAGGATATCCAAACCAGTCTGAGAAGCAAAAACAACATAACACAGGAAGTCAATGGTATAAACAAGGCCTTCAGGACCAATAAGAGCTTGTCAAGGTAAAGCAATTTCAGTGTTAGTAATATGGTACACGTGGACACATGACAGATTCATTGGGGTAGAACTATGGAAAGCATGAATTACAGTAATTCTTTTTCATTAATTACCTGTCAATCTATTTGGAAGAGAGTAGAAAACAACTATTCTATAAAAGCAATTCAATGCAATCCAACACACCCATTATTAAGTGATTAATAAAATGACAGGCACAATATCAGATGTTAGAATGTTATAAACATTTGTAAGACATAGTTACTGCTCTTAAAACTCTAACAACTTGGAAGAAGAGATAGACACATAAAATTATAATTATATATAATGTGATAAGTAATTATAATTATATATAATGTGATAGAAGTATTCAGAGAATACACAGAAACTATTGAAGAAAGTGTTTATATGAGGTGCAATCTTGCCTTTTTTTTTGAGAATTGGTATAGAAAAAAAATGTAGAGTAACACTCAGTTATGAAATAGTGTGATGTGTTTTGTGAATATTACGTTGATTAACAGGCCTGATTGCAAAGGAATGCTCATGAGGGGAAATGTGTATAGGGAGAAACAGTATATAAAGTGAAATATAAATAATAAGAACCCTTTAAATGTTCATGTAGTTTGCTTCACTTTTTCTTTATAAAACTCAAATGTTTTTGTAGTTACTCATTCAGTGGCTACCCACTCTACCTGACTGACTGTAAAATCAAAAAATCGCAGAAGCTGTGTCTTGTCCTCTCCTGCTTAGCATAGTTCTCACCACATATAAGATGTAGGATGTTTTTGGGGAAAAAAAGGAAGAATAATATATACTTGATATTGTACACGAGATAGCCAGTGATAAAATAAAAAACTTGTAGTGAGGGGTGTAGCAGATGGAAAACAGTGTCTTTAGAAGACATGACTGAGAATATTATGAAGGATGGCTTAGGTGGAGGTTGTATGAGATGTTAGTTCCCACCCTTAACTCACCTCCAGGATAGTGAGAGGCCTGGAGAGAAAGGTAGCAGATCACATAGGGAAGAAAAGGATGACTGAGAGACTTATGTGTAATGTATAATTATCCAGAATTTTCAAAATTAGTATAAAAATGTTGAAGAAAAAATAAAGGCAAAAAGAAGATTCTTCATTTCTAATCTGAAGGACAGAAGGGTTCAATGACTTTGAAGGAAAATAAGCTAGTTTGGGGCAGAAATTAGACTGGTAAGAGACATAAATTGAAACTACTAAGGTCTGTTATCAAAGTAATTTATCTGCATAGGCTCTTTTGTTGTTGAATTTTATTGTTTGATATGTTATAATTTAAGAGTAAAGACAATGTTATAAATGTTTAAATTTGCTTTACTGATTTATACATTTGTTGTTTAAGCCACACTTTGAATGGTCAATTTAGAAATTTATCACTTCTAAAAACGTATCATCCTTTTGTTCAGTCAGAAATATTAATTTGTAGATTCAGACCTCTATTATTTGCAATGATTTCAATGAGCAAAGATTCCCATCCTTTGGAAATAACTTATATATTGATTAGAGTATTACAGAGTATGTCCGTGAAAATCTCTTCCTAAACTTACAAAGGATAAGTAGTAAAGGAACTTTGGACCCTTCCAGAACAACATCTCATATTTTTTTCTTTCTTCAAGGAAATGCTTCAAACTCTTTCTTCAGTTTTATTTTAATATAGAAATACTTGTAGTGATACACACACACACACACACACACACACACACACACACACATTAGATAATAAGGTCATGAGGATAATAGGTCTGAATTAATAGCAAAAACACAGCAAGTTTCCTTAAGCCCGGGATGAAATGCAGAGACAGACCATATCAAAGATTCAATCTTTTCTCAAAGTTTTCTTCTCATCAACTAAATGAAGTTTACAATAGTGTTTACTGTGCACTTTTTTTTATAATGAGAAGTTTTCATGTTGATTTTTGTAGTATAGGGGACCAAGTTTCATCTTTAGTTATAAAGTTAATCCTCAGCAAGAGAAGAAGATTGATATTTTTTGATGGTGCTAAAGAATCATATGTAAAATTAGGTAAAATAAAAAAAATATTATAAATTTTTGAAAATAAGATAAAAGTGGCAGCAGGTAAAATAAGAAAATATGTTTGAAGAATATTCTTTGTATTAAGAAAGAAGTCAAAATATTAAGAGTGAATTAGAAATATGAAACCTGTGAGCCCTAGTCAGTTGGCTCAGTGGTAGAGTGTTGACCCAGCATGTGGATGTCCAGATTCATTCCTGGTCAAAGCACACAGGAGAAGTACCCCTCTGCTTCTTCACCTATCCCCCTCTCACTTTTCTCTCTCTCCTTCTGCAGCCATGGCTCAATTGGAATGGTTTGGTCACAGGTACTGAGGATGGCTCTATGGCTTACACCACAGGTGCAAAGAAGAGCTTGGTGGCCAAACTCTTCAAGCAATGGAACAATACTGCAGGTGGGCAGAGCATCACCCCCTAGTGGGCTTGATAGGTAGATCCTGTTCAAGGCGCATGCATGAGTTTGTCTCTCTGCCTCCCTTCTTCTGACTGAATAAGAAATAAAACTGTGATGGAACTGTGACAGGAAAAATAAAGAGAGCAATAACAAAAACATTTGATTCTAAAAGCTCAAGTATTATGCTTTGCATGAAATGAATTTAAGAAATGATATAGAGACCCCAGAAAAGTGCCACCAGGGAACCATTGCTAATTTCCTATTATTTCATAAAATAGTAAACAGTAAATATTAGGGAGGTGAAGAAGAAGCAAATGATTATAGTAAAATTGTATTTCTCTGGAATCATTTTAAGGTATGGGAAATAAGTCTATATATTACAAATTTTAAGATATTAGAACTCTTGTATGTCTAAGTTTAGACAAGCAAGAAGTTATAGTACAGATTGTACATGTATTGTTTTTATTTATAATATAAAACAAATTCTTTGGAACACTGTCTGGCTGCCAGAATATTGGCAGGATCAAGAAGAAAATGAATTATAAATTAAGAAATGTGTCACCTATGGTTTATAAGCCATAGTTGTTCTGGAAAAAAAAAAAAGGGTGTTTCAATTATATAGAGGTAAGTCTTTTTTATTTTTTATTAAATTTACTGGGGTAACACTGGTTAATAAAATTTTACAAGTCTCAGGTACCCATTTACAATATATGATCTGTATATTGTATTGTGTGTTAATTACCCCAAGTTAAGTCTCCCTCCATCATCTTCTATCCTCCCTCTACCCTCCTCTACCTCCCCCACCTCCTTTCTCTCCTGCAATCCCCACACTGCTGTCTGTCTGTAAG
The DNA here is from genome assembly GCA_037038555.1 of Rhynchonycteris naso. NCBI lineage: Eukaryota > Metazoa > Chordata > Mammalia > Chiroptera > Emballonuridae > Rhynchonycteris > Rhynchonycteris naso. The sequence goes on from CM072996.1 coordinate 68,188,955, forward strand.
TCTTTCATTGATTAATCCCTTCATCTTCTTCACCCAATTAGAAAGAATTCTTATAAAAATTTACCATAGATTGTTTTGCAGCAAGTGTATTTTCTGACCACAAGACTAGTACATTTTTTCTAGCTACTCAGGGGGCAGACCGTAAATGCAGTAAATGAAGACTTCAAGTTCTTACATACTAAAGGAGGATTAGTCGGTAGTCTCAGAAAGTAAAAAATCTGTTTAATGTATCACAGAGCTACAGTTAATATTAGTTGATTCTGTGAAGAAATAATGGTACCATTTTCCTAAGTACATCCTCCAACATTACTAGCAGTTATTGGCCTTGGGAAAAGAGTGACTGGTCATTGTAATGATGTTTAACAGATATTTTAGGAGTAAAATTTAAAAAGATATAAAGGTCTTCCTACACTTTCAAACCTATAGTAAACATTAGCAGGTGTTCATATACCAGAACAACTATGTGTTTAAGAAAAATCACTACCCATCCTTCTATATTACATGTCCAAATATGAATAGACTTCAATGCCTGCTATGTAAAGAACCAGTTACATCACTAGGGGGAGTCATTCTGGCAACAATACAGCACTTCCATTCTTACATACAAAAAAGTAATAACCATACTAATCTAGGACAACTTTATTTTTTATTGATTGATTTTAATGACACACACACACAGAGAGAGAGAGAGAGAGAGAAGCATTTGCTTGATGTTCCACTTAGTTGTACATCTATTAGTTGCTTCCTCTTATATACCCTGACCAGCAAATGAGCCCGCAACCTTGATGTTTTGGGAGGACACTAACTGGTTGAGCTAACCAGCAAGGGCAATGTAGTTTATACCTCCATGTTTTGTCACTGCAAACCACTCTTTTGAGTGGCAGATTAGGCATGTTACTGTGAGGAATTTCCTCAAATAAAATGATCTTTTACTTTAGGACAGTAAATTCAATAAAGCACATGTTCAGAGTTGATGTTTAAAGAAGGAAAATATAAATTTAGCAACAAAAACTGACTGAGAAGTTAAATAGCGATAGGCAATCAAAAGGAGGACAAAACTGGAGAAACAGTTGATTTTGAAAGTCGATTCTGTAGGTAGGTGTCTTGGGCTTGAAGCTGGAGTAACCATACAGTAGTAGGGACCCTCAGGCACACCCTTTGACATTTTTTTTCCTCTTAAAAATAAGACAACACTTCCCAAATAAAGTTGCTTATGCTAAGCCCCACATCACAAAACCAAGAGTGAACTTTATTAGTTTTGGCTCTCCCAAAATTGAAATCTTTAATGAGTCAATTAGAAATAACCTAATTAGAGCTAGTTAGGTAATATGTCTAATACACCCCTACTGTCCCCAGAGTGAAAGTGACCTTGTAATAAATCTTGTTTGTCTTGTGTAACTTTGTTCCTTTTCCCTTCTGCCTGTAAGTCTTTCATTTAATACAACTCCTCCAAGTTCCTTTTTATATGCTAAAATGATGGTGCCCAATTAATGAATTCTTGAATAAGGCCAATAAGGTTGTTAATATTTATTGAGTTGAATGTTGGTATTGAACTGTAAAATGAGATAATAGAATGCCTTTTTTAGAGTTTCTGAGAGGATTAAATATATGTTAATATTTGTAAGATACTTAGAAAAGATTCTTACATATCTTAAGCATAATATCTGTGTGTTTAATAAAAAAATTAGCAAAATGTAGACAGAATATGCTTCAGATAAACTATGAAGATGGAAAAACCATCATTGCCCTAGATGGCAATAGCAAACTTTTGTAAAATGCTTTAACTGTGTATCTAGGACATGGGTGAATACCATGTATAACTATGAGTAGGTAAGGATCATTTCAGTTCAGTCATCCCCTTGGAATACTTGTAGCTTTCATAACTTGCTTGTTACATTACTTCCACTCAGGGCTCAGTGTAGGTTAACTTGCCACAAGTGTGACTGCCATTGATAACACATGACATGGATACAATTTGAGTACATTGCATTCACTTGGAAACCAGAGTACCCTTAAAACAAGTATCAAATGAGCATATTCTAGTCCTGAATGCAGTTCAGTCTAAGCAGTTTTGAAACTTATCGCAAATGCCCTTTCTGAAGTTCTAGGGGAAAATCATCAGTAAAGCAATGTGGGAAAATTTTTAGCAATATTGTGAATGATGCTAATATTCATACCCCTGGGCATTATTCTGGTTCTATGAATGTTAGTTCATAGAGTTTTCCAATCAATTTTCTATAGTCTAAAGAGCAAACTAGACTTCTGCACATAGGAGCAATGTATTGCCCTTTATCTTAAAGAAGTGATCTCAAAAATTTATTCAGGTTGAAAGCATTGAGTGCATTAGTTGCTGCTTGCCTCTCAACAGTATATTCTGTATAGGTAATAGTAAGATTTTTAACAAACAAGAAAACAAACAAAAATGCACAGACACTGAAAGAATTATAATGGTTACCAGAGGGAAAGGAGGTAGGGGGTCATAAAGAGTAAAGGAGGTAGAATACATAATGAGAGAAAAATATTTGATTGCGTAGTAGACACACAATGCAATATAAAGATGAGACATCATAGAATTGTACGAATTGTACACTTGAAACCTATATAATCATATTAACCAATGTCACACCAATAAATTTAATTTAAAAAGTACAAATCGGTAGCTATAAAAATAGTAATAGGTATTTAAATATAGCATAGGCAATATAGTCAATAATATTTAATAACTGTACAGTGCCAGGTATGTATTGGAAATAGCTAGGGGACCACTATGTAAATGATTGTCTAACCACTATGCTGTATCCCTGAAACTCATACAAAATAATATTGAAGGTAAACTAAAATTGCAAAATAAAATTTAAAAAATAGGATTTTTCTCAAGCATATGAAAAAACAGATAGGATAAACATAATAAACATAACATGACTTAAATAATTTCAAGTTATTTTGCTATCAGTTTATTAAGAGATGCTGTTTATTGTTGTTTGCTTTTAGTTCTTTTTTCCTTCAAAACACACAGGTAAAACACTTTAGTAAAACTTGTGTTTTAATTTCAATCCAAATTACTTTCTTGGAGGGCAGGGTAACTGGTTATTGTTCTAGTGTTGAAATTCTTTTTCAAAGAAGTAGCTAAAAGTATTATTTTCTTCAATTGAAATGCCTTTTGGTTAAGAATAATGGCATTTTTTTCTAGTGTCATTATTATTTATTGATCTGTCTTCTCTTATTTGCCACAATTCCCTCTTTGATACAGGTATTGCTTTTTAACTCAGACTTTTCATTCATGGATAAGGAGTCTCTAGACAGAGCTTGTAGGAGAAATATATTTGCTAGCATTCTGAAAAAGAAAGACTAGGGCTTCAAAGGTAAATAAAAATGGAGATATTATCAACTAGGCAGTATAACAATACTTACATTCAGTTTACTCAACATATGACATCACTTTCTATTTCAACATTTCTCTAAGATTATATCTATTCAAGTTCAGAGTAATCAAAATAATGTACTGAGAAGTAATGACATTTTCATTGAAATACAAATATTAGACAGGTAAAAATGCACAAAAGGATAATAAACATGTAAATTTCCACTCATTAGTAGTGATATAATAATGTAAAGTATATAAATTTATTTTTTAGTGTATTAAAATTATTAACATTTTAATGATGTTTTATAATTAGTCAACTATATACTACTGATGGAACTATAAATATTATGTTTTCTGACAAAATTTCTCAATGTATAGAATCTTTTATATTTTGACACAATAATTATACTTGTACTACTTCTTCAGAAAATTTTTGGTCTAACTTATTCTGTGAAAAGTATATAATAAATATTTTTGTCTAACTTATTCTGTGAAAATAAATATTATTAAATAAATAGCTGGCTCTATTTCTGCCTTCTGGATAATAATACAATCAATCTCTTTGGTAAAATAAATAGTTCTTTCAAATTAAACAAAACACAATACTTCAATGGACTTTGATGAGTATTTTGGTTAAAAAGACAAGGATTCCAGGATGCATGGTAAGTATGTATTGCTCAATTGTCCTGTGTAATAAAATGTGATGTTCAAAGTGTCAGGCATATTCAGACAAAAACAACATAGTTGACGATAAAAATGTGAAAGAGAAGAGTGAAAGAGTAAAGGGCTGGAAAATGGGGTGGCGAAAGAGAGAAAGAGAATCTTCAGTCTTAAGGTGTGATTGATGCCTGGGAGCCTGGGGAAAACTGCTGAAATGTGAAAATTCCTGTTGAGGAAGTTCCTGAGAAATTTTATCTTACCTTTATGTGATGTTCAATTCTAAATATTGGTTCTGCAGTTGATCGTCCACGTATGCGCAATTCCTACTTCAGTTAGTTATCCCCCACTTTTGACTGCCTAGTGGATAAATGAGTTAACTGTAGTTTGCTCTGCCATAATGTCCCATTCCCTACTCCTTCAACGAAAGTAACCAAAGTAAAAAGAATCTCATGTTGGTGATGCTTTGCAAAATGGGACTCTTTGTCAAGGTTTGGGGTTTCATGTGGAGAGAAAAGTATCAGTCACTGAAGGCAAAATATCAGAACACTGAGAGACTGGAAGGGAAAAGAACTAGAATATAAGAAAATACGAAATGTAAGTATACAAGAATGTAAAATATTTTGTGGGCATTGTCATTCTCACCGCATTTGAGATATAGATTTAGGGTATCTTTATTTCTTTATTTGCTGTTTGTTCATTTGTTCTAAAATAAATGTGAAATATTTATTACCTACTAATAACAATTTGAAAAGAAAGCTAAATATAAAAATATTTGAAAACTATTAAATCACTTACAAATATTACTTATGATGCAACTATAGGCATTCAAGGACTTGTATCTAGTTAATAAGCATCAAAGTTCAACATTGCTGTGAGCTCAGTAGGTTAGAGCATCCTACCAAAACATTAAGCTTGGGGGTTGGATGGCCAATACAGAAAGTGACCAATGACTGCACAGCTAAGTGGAACAAGAAGTAAATGTTTCTCTCTCTGTCTCTAAAAATGAATTTTTAAAATATCAAAGATATAAGCAAAGTTCAAAAATATATTAGTGGAAAAAAGTTTCAGATAAAAGCTTATCAAGCCCCGGCCAGATAGCTTGGTTGGTTACAGTGTTGTCCCTAAGCACAGAGGCTGCTGGTTCCATCCCTGGTGAGGGCACATACAGGAACAGATCATGTATCATGTTCCTGTTTCTCTCTCTTTCTTCTTCTTTCTCTAAAATCAATCAAAACAAAATTGAAACAAGCTTATCAAATTAGTTGTACAAGCAGTATATTTTTTATTTGTAAAAGACTAAATTTTCTATTTGTTTCTTTAGAAGTATTCCTGCTATAACAGAATTTTTTAAAAATAATATTCTTGCATACATTCTCATCACATGCTAACAGAAAAAAAAGTAATTCTTTTTTTTTTGTTTTTTGCTAATACTTGATTTAAAACATTATTTTATTGAAAAGTTTTGGTGTTATTTAAGCTGTAAAAGACCTTTAAAAAAGTAGAAGAAGGCCCTGGCTGGTTGGCTCAGCAGTAGATCACCGGCCCACCATTTGGAAGTTCTGTGTTCAATTCCCAGTCAGGGAACACAGAAGCGCCCATCTGCTTCTCTACCAATCCCCCTCTCCGTTATCTCTATCTCTCTCTTCCCCTCCTGCAACCAGAGTACCATTGGAGCAGAATTGGCTCAGGCACTGAGAACAGCTCCATTGCCTACACCTTTGGCGCTAGAATGACTCCAGTCCCAACGGAGCAACACCCCAGATGGGCAGAACATCACCCCCTGGTGGGCATGCCAGGTTGATCTCGTTCAGCCACATGTGGGACTGACTGAATTTCAACATCTAACTTCAGAAAAATTAAATAAATAGATGATAGATAGATAGATAGATAGATAGATAGATAGATAGAAGAAGAGGTGGATACTTAAGCTCAGCAAAGAAATATATATATATATATATATATATATATATATATATATATATATATATATATATATATATATATATATTTGGTTTATCAGATATGGAGAAAGCTAGAATAGGTGCTAGGATCTGCTGACAGCTGAGAATGCGATGTTGAATATTGCAAAATAATAAAAGTTTGCAAAATAGTAGTATTATAACATCTGACAATATAGAAAAGCTAATTACTTTTCTAATGTTTCTAATTTGCTTTATTGGGCATTTTAAACAGAAATAAGCTTTGATTTAATAATAAAACTTGCCCTGGCCAGATAGCTCAGTTGATTAGAGATTGGCCCCATACAAAAATTGTGGGTGCCATCCCCGATCAGAGCACATATGGGAACAGATCGATGTTTCTGTCTCTCTTTACTCATTTCTCTCTCTCAGTCTCTAAAATCAGAGGAAAAGAGGGATGGTCATAGGTAGGAGGAGGTATAAGGGGAATAAATGATAATGAAGAGAGACTTGACTTTGGGTGGCAAACACACAATACAATATACAGAGGATGTATTATAAAACTCTTCATTTGAAGTCTATAAAATTTTATTAACCGATGTCACCAAAAAAAAAAAAAAATCAATAAAAATAAATGTCAATGAAAAGCTACATTCATTTCATCAATTCCACTCTAAGGATAATTTTTCTAAATCATATTGACTCTATAAAATATATTCTTAATACACTATTATTTTATTTATTTATTTATTTTTATTAAGTGAGAGGCAGGGAGGCAGAGACAGACTCTCACATGTGCCCTGACTGGGATCCACCCTGAAAGCTTCCTACGAGGTGATGTTCTACCCATATGGGATGCTGCTCTGTTGCTCAGCAAATAAGCTATTATAGTATGGAGGTGAGGCCATAGAGCCATTCTTAGTGTCCAGGGTCAGATTTACTAGGATCATTTGAGCCATGACTGTGGGAGGAGAAGAGAAGGAGAGAGAGATGTGGAGGAAGGGTGGAGAAACAGATAGGTGCTTCTCTTGTGTGCCCTGACCAAGAATCGAACTTAGGACTTCCACATATTGGGCTGACACTCTGTCGCTTATCTAACTGGTCAGGGCCTTAATACTTTAGTCTTAATGTTATAACACTTGCTATAGAAAATTATTGAGACTTAGATTGGTAAAACTGTTTCTATTATCAGCCCAAAAACCTACAGTGAGAAATAACATCACTTTTCATTTACTTCACACTACAAATGGAAAAGTATGTCATCTATCCAATTTTCAAGGTTCTTTGCTGTAGAGATAATGCTTTTGTTTTCCAATTTATGCTTCTCCAACTGGTGGGTAGTAGAAACAAAACCTGCAAACTCAAAATTGACATATTTTGCAGAATCTGAGACAAGAGTGTTTCTCTGCCTATCAGTTTGTGCAGAACATGTAATTATTTCCACATCTCACAGGTGTAGTCCTTTTATTGCTGGATTTTCTTAATGCTTTGAGTTGACAATGACAGGGAGGAAAAGAATAAGGAAAATACACATTTGAGGACTGTCATTGGCAGTAAGTTCTTTGAAACTAATTTTGTAATGACTTAAATTCTGGAAAACATTTATCAGACAATTCTCTAGATGGAGAAAATAGTTACGTTTTTGTTAAATTTGCCATAGAATTTTTCAACTCCTTGTCTTTTTTTTGACAGGTTATTTTCAGGAATGTCATTACCATAAGGAAGGTAGTAGAAATGTGACTACTGTCCTGTGAAGACTTTCATTAATGCATTCGCCTTGTCCAGTTCAACAATAGCATTTGGTATTATCATAGGTACTTGTTTGCATAAAAATCACAATGACATCATCACTGCAATATTTGGGAATCAATTTGCAAACTGGAAAATGACTGACATTTAGGTCTCCCATGAAAACTCTGTTTTCTGTTAGCAACATAGTTCATGGTTCGATCCTGTAGGCAATTTGATATAAAATGCCTTGTCAAGAGGAGTCAAAAACAGTGAATATCATAGTACTGAAAATCTGCTAGGTGTTAGCATGTGTAATGACACAGGCAAATTAAATAGAGCTGTAGTAAAAGTAGATAGCCTGATCACACAACTATCTCTAATCCATTTAAATAACATGTGTTGAAATAATAATAATAATAAAAAAAAACTACCAACATTTACTGTAGGTCATTCACCCAGGGAAATTAAGGTTATTTTTTTTGTGTCTTGAAAGGATATACATACTGAATAAAGAACTGAATTGTAAAAGAGAATTTTACTAATAATGATGCAGGTTCTTAATGTTCTATATCCTTATGATTTTTCATAGATTTATATAGCTGTTAAACAAAGAATAAAGCTGAGCCCTGAAGTCTCATTTTGAGATAAATTTTATCAGCTATGAGAACTGCTGTATAGTGATCTAAATATTAATTATTCTCAAAACATTGTCAGAGTTTAAATTAAAGTCAATCACAAAAGATCTTATATTTATCTTTTGAAAAACTCTATGTTGTTTACGCTGAACTTAAGAAAAAATTAGCTTAACTAATTGAGTTCTTACCACTATGACTAAAATTAAGTCCTGAAGCTTCAGCACTAGACACATAATCTTCACTATCTATAGCCATTCTACTATTTGGATTGATTTCTACCACTTTTCTTCTCTTCTCCCTAGCCATTCACCAAGTCATCCACCCAGAATATACCAACACTTTTTACGGTTAACTAATTCCCTGTGTTGTTTTTCTGTGTGTTGTCTTCACATATACAATTCTTTCCAAGCTTGAAAATCATGAATTGTTGTTGATTCTTCAAACCTTAGTTCTGAGAAATCTTTCCTGACAGCATAAGATAGCCATTTCTTCATTGTTTGCACTAGAGCATTTTGCAACATTCAATTAGGATGGGAGCCATTTTAAATGTCTTTTATATGACAGCTGACATTTTCCTATCAGACAGACATCTAGGATGATAAATTTCTTCTATTAAGGCAGTCACCCACTTCACCTGTACTTCAAAGGCATTGAGACATCAGTATTCCATTATCATCTACATCTCCTTAATAACACAATAGAGGAAGAAATTTAAAATAAATTATATATATTGGGTTGTTTTGCCATATATATTTTTGGACTGAAACTCCGCAACATATCATCACCGCTTTCAATCATTAACAAGAAAGAAGTTCGATGTCAAGGGAGATAATGCTGGAGATGAACTTGGCAAATGAAGGTTATGTTATAAAACCTAAATATTGGGAATAAGACACATAAGTTGATAGGTTTAAAATAGCTAGCTATAAGACTTCTGGCAGGAAAACAAAATGAAACAATTATTTTTAAGAAGCCATACATAAAATTATAAACCAGATTAAACAATTACATGACCTATATCTAAATTTATTTTATTTTTATTTTATTCATTTTAGAGAGGAGACACAGAGTGAGAGAGAGAGAGAGAGAGAGAGAGAGAGAGAGAGAGAAAGGGGGGAGGAGCTGGAAGCATCAACTCCCATATGTGCCTTGACCAGACCAGTGCAGGGTTTTGAACTGGCGACCTCAGTGTTCCCAGGTCGACGCTTTATCCACTGCGCCACCACAGGTCAGGCATGACCTATATCTATCATACCTGCACAGAATGTAGTGATAGGAATAAGCATCAAATAATGGGCCACTGATATTAGTCGTAATTTAGCTGTAGCATTTTGGAGAGAGAAAGCAAACCTAAGATGGTGGATTTTTATGACCTCTGTTGTCATATAATGTGCTACAATGATTAACCTTTCAAAAATTATTCTGCATTTTTGAAGTTATAAATATGATCAAATTATTTTTATTTTTGAATCACCAACACATTAAATAGTAACTGATAAAAATTTTAATAGAAACTTGAAATAATTAAAACAGAAACAGATGGTTTTTAAAAATAGATATCCAGTAATTATTTAATGAGGAATCTGGTATGATCCACACTGCTCTTCATCATAAGGTGAAGAGAAAAATAAAATAAAATGCAGTTTCTCACCCCAACTTTATATAATTATTTCATAGTGGTGTTGAAAGAAGAAATGTTAAAACAGAACTTAAAATTAATATAAAAACCCAAACAAATGTTCATCATTCTGGCATTTATTGCTTTAACAAATATTTGTTATTAAAAATCTATATTTTATTAAGAAATAATGGGGTCCTGACCTGTTAGCTCAGTTAGTTGAGAGTGTTTCCCTGAAACAACAAGATTGCAGGTTGATCTCCATTAAGAATATACATGGGAAGCAACTGGAAAAAAGAAAGAAAGAAAAAGAAATACATGACTGAGATGTTGAGTGGAACAACAAAATGCTTCCCTTCCCCCTTCTCTTTTTCTTCCTTTCTCTCCATCTCTCTAAAAAAATTAATAAAAGTTTAGCCATGGATTCATCATACTGGATCATGAAGGTTGTCAGTTTGCTGTCCCGTTCAGGGCACATACAAGACCAGCTCCACGTTCCTGTCTCTCTCTCTTCCTGCCTCTCTCAGGGAAAAAAAAAAAAAAGAAAAGAAAAAGTAAAAAGAAAGTAAAAAATAAAATGTGGGCACTTATAAAATACAGTACATTATATTTTTCAAATGAATACTATATGTTATAAATTAGTCTATATTTCTTATAGAAAATAATAAAATACTGTTCAATTAAAAGATAAAGAGGGGGGCACAAAGTAAACCAGATAGAAGGTGACAGAGGACAATTTGACTTTGGGTGACGGGTATGCAACATAATTGAATGACAAGATAACCTGGAGATGTTTTCTTTGAACATATGTACCCTGATTTATTAATGTCACCCCATTAAAATTAATTTTAAAAAAAGATGAAGATATTAAGCAAAAAAGAAAAACAAAACCGCCATTCACAGACACAGAAAACAATGTGGCGATTACCACAGGGAAAGAGGGGGAGAGTAGAAAACGGTAAAGGGGGATAAATGGTGCTGGAAGGAGACTTGGCTTTGAGTGCTGAATGTGCAGTGCAGTATACAGATGATGTATTGTATAATGGTGAACTTGAAACCTATGTAATTTTATTAATTAAAGTCACCCCAATACATTTCATTAAAAATAATAAAATAAAGTTCTAAATAATTTTAAAAGGTGTAGAAGCCTACCAACCATAGGGTCCTTGTCTTTATTACATAAAATCCTCTGAAGCAATAAAATAAACTTAGAACTTAAAAATGAAAAATAATTAATTGAAATCTAAAGGAAAGAATAAATGAAGGCAAATGAAAACTTTCCTCAGGATTTTGAATGATCTACATCTCCTAAGTCCTCCATTGCAATTATAGAAACAAAATGAACTAAGATTAAAATATTATTTTTAAAATAAAAATGTTGTGCCTGACCAAGCGGTGGCACAGTGGATAGAGTATCAGACTGGGATGCGGAGGACCCAGGTTCGAGATCCCGAGGTCACCAGCTTGAGCGTGGGCTCACCTGGCTTGAACAAAAGCTCGCCAGCTTGAGTCCAAGGTTGCTACCTTGAGCAAGGGATTACTTGGTCTGCTGAAGGTCCGCAGTCAAGACACATATGAGAAAACAATCAATGAACAACTAAGGTGTCAAAAACAAAAAACTGATGATTGATGCTTCTCATCTCTCTCCGTTTCTGTCTGTCTGTCCCTATCTATCCCTCTCGCTGACTCTGTCTCTGTAAAAAAAAAAAAAGAAAAAATGTTGAAATGCAAGTTATATATTATAGTTTAATTTTATGAATATTTTATAAATATATAACATATATTATTTTATGTCTGTTTATAAAACACATAGCACCTGATATATAATTTTATTCCTCAGATACATATATTCTAAATATATGCATAAATTTCTGATACGTAAAGATGACACTTAACATCTTTCTTAGTCCCCTTTTTAATCACCTCTTTTCATCACTTTATATAAGTGCTGATAGTATACTAAGAAAGAAAGCAATTTTCCTGATTTCAAACTCTGTAGTGAAATATAGCAAGACACTTTTATCCAATCAAAAGATCTGAGGTTTTAGGAGGGAAAGGTGTGGTTTTCCTTCCCATCTCTCAGTTAGTAAAGGTTTTCCCAGGTTTAGAAAGTGGAAAAGAACAATAGGAAATTTCTTAGAAGGTAGATGTCAGCGAATACAACCTAGCGTTTCTGTACTTTGCATTCTTTTCTGAGCTCCATGGACAGAAAATGTCCAGACACAGAGAGTTTAATGACTCAGAACTGTAAAGAAAGAAGTTGAACCATTTCATTTTCCTCACGCATCACACAGCAGTGTCTAAAGGAGATGTCAAACATGGAAATGTCGTGGTTTATCAATTCTTAAGACCAAGACAAGTGATGGATAGCTCAACGCGTGCAGGCAGGGATTTAAGACAGACTGGTGCAACCCTTTCCCATGCCTTGGTTTTAGGCAAGTGCTCTAACGTATTTGGCGGGGTTGGACTAAATTAAGTTTCAGGCAGTCTGGTAGAAAAGGGTTTTAAATTTATGATAATTCTTTGTCTACCCTCAAAAGCAGGAAGCAAGACAGTATGACAGAATTTGTATTCTTTCACTTCTCTTATTCACAATGTGTGAGCAATCACTTTTCTTCCACCCTGTTATTCAATATGTACCTGAAAAAAGGTAAGCTACTTTTGGTGATTCAATAAATAACAATGAAATTAATCCTGCCGACACAGATTCTAAATGGGCAAATGTCTGCCCACCCAGGTTGCACAATCACATCTGAGGGCCTGCATCAATGTTGTTTCCATTCATTTCTTTTACGTCATCTTGCCATCACTGTTTCTTTAATCTTCCAAAGAATGAATACAAAAAACATGATTTCTCTTTTGATGCGTTGATTGTTTTTGCCAAGAGTGTGCAACTTCAAGGTTTTTACCAACCAGGGGGAAAAAAAGAGAAGGTGCTGAATGTGTTAATGTCAGAGCCCACCTGCTCCACAGAAGATGACTTAGACAGTGAGATTCCCAAGGTGAAGAAAGAAAGAGGAGACCAAAGAATTTGAGACATGTTGCAATGCTTATTCCTATTCTAGCAGTGCCAGAGCAGTAGATATAGTGCTTAGGAGCAATAGTGGTATGGTGTCAACATTACATCAGCTCAAGGGGTGAAAAATGATGTCATGGCTTACATAGCAGTTGCTGAGTCGACACCCTGAAAGGAGTGGGAACTGGAGCTGAGTGAGGTGCCCTAAAAGGTGTGGGAGCTGGACAATCTCTGCAGTGTATGTTGTTGACCAGAGGCCACATCCTGGGTCTCACTGTCATTTCTCCAGTTAACAACAACAAGAACAAAAAAATCTCTCTGATGAGGTCCTTCAATTTTTAAAATGTTCTTTTTTTTCCCCTTTTTTTTCTTTTTATTAAGTGAGAAGCAGGGATACAGAGAGACAGACTCCTCCATATACCCCAACCAGAATGCACCTGGCAAATCCTCTACTGGGTGATGCTCTGCCTATCTGGAGCTGTTACTCCATTGCTCAGCAACTGAACTATTTTAGCACCTAAGGTGAGGCAATGGAGCCATCCTCAGTGCCTGGGGCCAACTTGTTTGAACCATTCGAGCCATGGCTGTGGGAGAGTAAGAGAGAGAGAGAGAGAGAGAGAGAGAGAGAGAGAGAGAGAGAGGAAGGAAGGATGATGGAGAAGCAGATGGTAACTCTTCCTTTGTGCCGTGACCAGAAATTGAACCAGGGACTTCCACACACCAGCCAAGGCTCTACAGCTTAGCCAACTGGCCAGGGAAATTTTTAGATTTTCAATAGTCTCTTCTAAACTAGAGTCAGTCAGAGCAAAATATTTTATTTTATTTGTAAAATATAAGAGCCCCAAGGCTGGTACTCAAATCTTGATCACTTTTCTTATTCTAAAATTTCTTCTGCCTGCTCTTGTGTTTATATTCTAGTCCAGAGGCTTTCAAAATTTTTGTCTATGACTTTCAAAGTGAAGTATATTTAGTAGATACCAAAAAAAAAAAGGGAAAAAAGACGTTTTTATGCATTTAATATTGTATATTTTAGTTTACTATATTTTTTTTATCTTATTTAAAAATATTGGTCATTACTAGAGTGACCATAAATACCAGTTTTCCCAGAAAAATTTTAGTTTACACCTATTGACAAAGTGTAATTATTAGTAGTATCTCACTTTTCTCTCAAGTGTTTATGTTGTATACATATTTTTTGATTGTCTTAGCTAAGATTCTCTAAATTGGTTTTATAACACACTAATAGTTGGAATCTAAATATGTTAGTGTCTATTTTCTAAATTTGATGTATGTTGTTCAGAAAATAACCCCAGTTTCTCATAATTGTCATCCTTCACCATTGAATAAACAGCATTATGATATTTTCTGAAAAATTTAATCTGTTATTAGTGACAAGCACATTCTTGATACCATGTGATTTTCTACACTCAGATACAAGTGTCATTAAGTTACCAGGACATACATAAATTTTGCTTCTAAACATTTTTTAAAAATTCAGTGCTTATAGGATAAGGGATTAAAAATCACATATTCTATACCCTATAATATATTTGTGTTAACTTTGTGGATATTGCTTTGAATTTAGTCTCATTACTAAAATTATTAAATTTGCACTTTCATTTCCAAAGCAAATGCCCTAAGCTACCTAAGCAAATCCCCATTCACAATACTCACAGACACTTCTCTTCATTTTCTCTCATTATTGGGCCACCTTGGGTCATAATTTTGGTTTATAATATAGAAGTGGAAGCCCTTACAAAGAAAAGGTATTTTACTTTTCTTATCTCATTCGCTCTACCAATTCACCCTGGGCATTTTACTTAATGATTTTCTTTATCTCAGGAATAAAAGTAGCAAAGTTGTAGTTCCTACTATGTGATCATAATATGGCAAACATAAAGAGAAAGATCTACATAACTAAGGATGAATGGACAGTATTGGAGTGGCTGTGGTTTTTGGTAATATTGAATTGCTTACCCATTGGTATTTTTTTTTTGTGTGTGGAACAAACAGATTTCTTTAACTCTTTAATCACTTGTAGTAGGATTTTATTATCTTCAGAACATGATACACTGATATATACCAGAAGTGGATGCTATTAGTGACAGAAAATAAAGTGTAAGTTATCTGACCAGGGAGGTAAAAAAATAGAAAATGTGCACCTCTTAGTCTTAGACTGAGTAATAAATAAACCTGTCACCACGCCACGACAGTGAACTACTCAGAGACCAAATGAAATGCTCTGAGGACTGAAGGAAGACAACAGCCTTGGACAGAAGCAGACAACAGACATTTTCAAGGAGTGAAGTAAAGGTAAAGAAACATGCTGACTTCTAATCCCTGTTTTGATAGCCTAAACATTTTCTGTTTTTCTGAATCTTATCTCGCTGTTTTGCTGTTTTCAGCATGCACTGTTTCCAGTGCTGGTCAGAGAGGCCCCTGGACTCTCATCCACTCAGGGCTTTCACCCTACTGTACCTTGCTGTCTTAATTGGCATTCTAACTGCATATTTTCATAGCATATTCTTACATAAACCTTGTTTAGAAGTGACAAGAAGTTTGCTTGCTCAACCATAAAAAATGTAATAATTACTTTCTGTGACATTAGGTAAATTTTTGCTGTTATTTATTATTCTGAGAAAATCCTTACAAGAGAATAACATATTGAATTTAGAGCTTAACATATACTTTAAATATTCCCATGTTTCTTCCCAAATTAAAAAAAAAATGTTTCTTTCTCATAAGAAAAAATGTAACTATATATGGTGATGCATGTTAACCAGATTATTGTGGTGATCACTTAATATATACATATCAAATCATTATGCTATACACCCAAAATAATATAATGTTGTAAGTTAATTATACTTTATTTTAAAATAAAAGTTTGTATGTATTTTAAGATGAGATTAATTATAGTTCATAGATAGTCTTCACATTATCAGACTCTGATATTGGAATCAATTGGCATTAATTATTGAGGTAGTTCATAATGAGGTTATACAAGGTAAAAATGGAAAATTTTGAAAAATTACATAAATGAGGTTGCCAAATATGAACTTATTTTTAGTTATATTCTCTGTACTTCATTTTGAGATTTTGCTCCAGAAAATCACAAAACAAAAGGCTCAAAAGACAGGGAGAGATGTAAACATGGCTGTTTCAGTAAATATATCCTGATGACAAAGATATGGAAGCAACGCACGTAGCCATCAATATCCAAGTGTGTAGGAATATGCTATGAAAATATGCAGAGTCAGGACAATAGTTAGAGACAGTAAGCTGCCATAGGGCAAAAGCCCTGAGCAGATTAGAGTTCAGGGGCCTCTCTGACTCATACTAGAAACAGCACCTACTGGAAACAGCAAAACAGCAGGATAAGATTCAGCAACACAGAATACATTGAGGCTCTAGAACAGAAAATGTTTAGGCTCTCAGAACAGAGAGTAGAAGTCAGCATGTTCTTTGTACTTTATTTCATCCCCAAAAACTTCTGCTGTCTGCTTACTTGAGTTATTTGTGCTGGCTCATAAATATCTGAGTAAGGCTGGGGATAGGGTTTCAGTCCTTGCATCTGCTGTCTGGGGCTGTTGCCTCCCCTCCTTGAAACTTTTCATTTTTCTCCAAGTAGTTCATTGTTGCGGTGACACAAGTGGATAAAGAAGGTTGGTACATAAATGCTATCATTTAACCATAGGAAAGAATGAAAACTTACTATTTACAATAATAAATATGGACATAGAGGGTATTATGCTAAGTGAAATAAGTCAGAGAGAGAAAGACAAATATCATATGATTTTTACTTTTATGTGGAATAAAAAAAAAAACCCACAATAAATGAACAAATGAAACAGAAATAAGTTCACAGATAAAAAGAAAAACTGCTGGTTGCCAGAATAGGGTATCTGGCAGGGGAGGGCTGGGTAAAAAAAGTTAAGTGATTAAAACCTACAGATTGTTAGTTATGAAATAGTCACAGGGATGCAAGGTATGGCATAAGAAATATACTCAATAATATTGGAATAACTATGTGTGGTGCCAGGTGGCTACCTGAAATACCATAGGAAAGACTTTGTAAAGATTCTGATTGTCTAAACTTTATGCTGTACACCTGAAACTAATACAAAATAAGACATATTATAAATTGTAAATGAAAAAGTTTTAAGAAGAGTTTTGGTGAAGCATTAAATTTTAGGAATAGCACCCATCTTCCCTGTATCTGTAAAGAAATTTTAAAAGGGTAGTGAGCTCACTCGTCTTGTCAGAAAATGAAGTCACTAGTCTGAGGAGAAACTTGGGGTAGGAGAAACAGACAGTAATCTTGCTTCTTGATGGTAGAGCCCAACAGGATTTGAAAATCTAGTAACCAGGCAGGCACATTTTAAAACAGACCCCCCCACCCCCAGCTCATTTGGCTAGAGACACTCACAGAGACAGGATGTTCTCCTGGAGGTCTAGAAAGGCCATGACCTTCAAAAAGGCCATGGTCACAGCATGTATGATGGCTGCCGCCACTAGATCCACACTCAGTTTAGTTCAAGCCAGGCTACCACACTGACCCCAGCTGAGCAGCCGGATGTACCCTCTGTGTGTCTAGAAGGTGTGTCATGTGAGGAGGTCCTGCGTGGGGCAGGAATAGAATGAGGTAGGAGAATCAGAAGCCTGGAGGGCCGGTCATATTCACACCCCAGGTCAAGGCTGACTGGGTACACCAGGAGTATGGGAAGCACCATCTATCTGAGAGTAACCCAGAGCCCTGGAAGTGAATGTCATTTCCCCTGGGTGAGGTAGACACAGGGCAGAATCTGATCCAGGATCAGAAGTTTCAGTGGGCAGAAACAGCAGTGACAGAGCTTGGCAGGCTCGAGGCCGCAGGACTGATTGCCTGTCACTGTCACCACAGAGCTCAACTAAGGACATCGGGAGCAGCTGGTAGATGGAGATACCTCCCCCCTCTCCACCACTGAGAGCCAGACTAGGCCTGAACTACGTGTGACTGACTACCTTGGGGCCTGGGGCCCCTGATTCGCTGGAAAAAGACTCCTCATCATCCAAACTCCATGAGCAGCTAACAATTTCTAGCTTAAAACTGCAGCAACATGCCCACTCTAAGAGAACTGAGCAGGAGGACCTGGAGCCCAAGGAGGCAGAGCCCAGGGGTGAGAAAGTGGGGTTAGAGGGTGAAATAAGGGTAGAGTTGCATGAAAGTTTATGGGAGGGGGCGTCAATTCCAGGACACACAGGGAACATTTCCAGAGGTAAGCTAGGAGCAAAGACAGGCCTCAGACCATCCATCTGCTAGACTGCTGGCTGGGAGAACATCTTGTGGTAGGTCCTGTTCAGCAGCTTTTTTGAAAGGCTCTGTCTGTGGATTGGGTGGGGGGGAGATTAAATGGAAAACCAGGCACATAGGTAATGTTTTCTCCTCTTTCAACTCCAGCACCAGCCCAGGATGAAAAGCCAGCTCCTAGTTTGACTCCTATTATAGATTGTGGGGGTGCAGACACAGAGGTGGACTTGGAGATTTCTCCAGATCAGAAGGTCTGTTCACCTCTAGGGGCCAGACCTTCTTCAGTGGATGTTCCAGTGACAGCTCAGGGCTGGGGCCAGCCTATGCCACCTCTCCTGAGCTCCCTGAGGAGGACCCGCCATCCAGGCCTGAAAAGCTCTCCCCAAAAACTGCCTTGGAAACAGCCAGAAAGGAAAAACTCCCTTTAGAAAAAGCATCAGGGCCAGCTCTAGATCTGCTTGTTGAACCGGCTTTCCTTCTCCCATCAGAATTCGATTTACTCTATCTCTTTGACCTTTTTCTTTTAATAATTTAATTGTTATATTGTCCTTTTCTCATAAATTTGACTCATTTAGGTAATAAAATATTATTTTTTATTTTAAATTGTGCTATTCCTGAGCATAAAGCACAATCATGATGCTGTATATGCATTGCCACTGTCTAGTTGCAGAATGCTCCATTGCCCAAAAGGAATCCCTGCACCAAAAGTACTCTTCCCAAGTCATCCTGCCCCTAGGTGCCCCTGATCTGCTTTCTGTCTCTGCTTCATTACCTATTCTGGATGCTTTCTATGAATGGAATTTTACAATAAGTACCTTTCTATGTGTGCTCCTATATTTTTATTTTTATCTGAAATAGCATTTTGGTTATTTGAAAGGGAAAAATCTCCAATAAATTAGAGGTGAGTCAGATGTAAAAAGTAGAAGCTCTTATGGTAACTGTGTGCATAATCTCAGGTTAGCACTGCTGTGCTAAGTGTGACCTGAGGGTCAGAAACAAGTCAGCATTATTCAAAAAAATCCAAGTTGCTGAAAGGTGCCCAAACTGATTTTATGAATCTAGTATTATCTCCTGTCTAGAGACACTACAAAGAAAGTTAATTATATGCCCAAATCCTTGCTGTATATAGATGTAAAAATACTCAACAAAACTAACAAACCAAATTAAATGAAGGATAAAAATCACATTATCTTACCCTGGCCAATTGGCTCAGTGGTAGAGTGTCAGACACGTGTCCAAGTCCCGGGTTCAATTCCTGGCCAGGGCACACAGGAGAAGCTCCATCCTTCCCCCTCTCCTTTCTCTGTTGGGGACCAAATAAATAAATGGTATTTTTGCAATCTGGTCAGAGGTGCTGGGCCCAAACTCCACCTCATTTGTCTAGTTAACAAAGAGCTACACCTGATTCTCATTTGTCTCACCCATGCTCTCTGGGGGAGGCTGGAAGCTAATTTCTTATTAGTGTAAAGTAGATTTGGATGGTATGGTGGGCGTTGTCTTTGAGTTGCCTTGGAAACTTAATTGAATTGCTGATGGACTACATTTTTCTATGAGTGAAAGTGGATGTGTTTCTTGGAGCTTGGGGATTATGTCTAAGAAGCAGTAGAGACTGTTTGCCATGGTGTCCTCCTGAACCCATCTGTGTGTGTGTATACATATACATATACATATATATCTTTAAGCCTCTGTCTATCATTTATTTTAATTCCATGCCTATTCCCGTTTGGGACCCTGGTATATACTCGTTGTGGCTGGACTGCAACCATTGGTGCCCATATGTGTGGCCATTGAAAAAGGGAAAGAGGAGAAGTAATGGAACTCCCCAGAAGTGTGCACACAAAGTAAGTATAAAGCTTCTAGAGAATGAAGCTTTTAAGTAGAGTTTGGGGGCAGAGTATAATAATAAAGTCACATGAAGTAAGTAGAAAGCTTTTAGAGAGTAAAGCTTTTAAGTAGAGTTTGGTGAGAAAGTATAATAAATAATTTGGGAGAAAAATAAATATGGGAGTTGTAGGATCAAAATTGAGTGACCTTTCTCTTTTTGTAAAAATGTTTTTATTTGAGAAGAAGCTATTTGAACAGAATGAGGTAGAAAAAGAGAAAAGTAAATATGAGAAAAATTTGGAGTCTGAGAATAACCCAGGAAATGAGAATATCACAGCTTTGGCCATTTTAAACTTTGCGGTTCCAAAGTCTTTGTCTCAGACACTTGAAGATCCCCACTTCAACAAGCTTTGGATCAGGCTCAAGTTGCAGAAGAAAAAAAATGAAAGAATTCAGCAATATTAGGCAAAGTCCTGATGAGCAATATCAAGAATTTGTTTCATGGCTGATTCCAGCAGTTGAAAGAATAGTGAAGTAAAAGAATTTTAGATCATAATATGTGCTGATGTTGGGATTTGATACATGCAAGGTCTTGCTTTTGCCACAGCCCTTAAGGTGAGAATTCCAAGACTTTTTGATAAAAGGCAGGACAAAGGAAAGAAAGAAGGTCAGGGAAATACTTCTGCCTGTGAATCTTGTTTCCAATACGGCGGCTGGGTTGGGCCCAGACTGGTGGAGGCTGCAGCCAAGAAGAAGGTAAAACAGGGAGGTGAACAGGGAAGCCTTCCTCACCCCGGTAAACTAGGTCTGCCGCTCGGCTGGGATTGAGATGGAGGCTTTCTGCAGCCCATAACTCAGCATGATTAGTCTAGGTTGCCAGTTGCAGCAGCTATTAGAATTTGATCTTTAGTAAATAAAAAGACATAAGAGTTTGGGAAAATTACAGCCTTTTCCCAATATTTTCTAACTTTCTCTAAACTATCATTTTATTTCTTTCCTATTCTATGCCTGGAAAGAGGGCAGAGGGGAGCCTGTTTGGATATGCCTAAACAAAAATCTCATACAGCGGTCTTGAGATTTTTCAAGAGAGATTTCTGTTTGGTATTTATCCTTACCATGTTCCTATTGAAATAGCCCTACTTAAGATCAAGCAGGCCACATTCTAATCTCTAAAATGCTGGGTTTCACTATTGATTTGTGTAATTATATGTGAAGTCTTTGTTTTATGTCCAAATGTGTCTGTTTTCAAGGCCTGAATTATATTTTTGCATGCAAAAAATTAAAAATGCTGACTCTAATATTGTAAAAATAAAATATCATCCCTACAGATTTAAAAATTTAATTGGAACAAGTAAATCGCACTCACTGACATTTGGATAAAATGAAATGTAGATCCTAAAGACTTTCTAATTTAGCCAAACTGCTCCAAGCTAAAGTTACTGCAGCTGCAAACTTTGAAGCAGGGTGGATTTGCTTAACAAAAGTGTATTTTTTTTTTTTTTTTTTTTACTCTTTGAATTGCCTGTTGATTGATTGGGTAGAAGTGTTTTGATGAGTGTGGGAATGATGCTTGAAAGTGCATTTGCTGTATTTTGTTGGAGGTTGGCATTGAGATGGGTGTTTCTTGCAGTTTTTGAGGTCAATGTGTTGTGGAGTGTACTCAACAAATGCTTAAGGGTCAATTGTAAATAATATATATTAAAAAAATAAAAGGGGGGGGGAATCATGTCCTAGAACTCCTGCAAATCTATTTAGTTTGAAGAATTTCTTTTGAATGCTGATGTACAGGAGACGCCAGGCCTCTTTCTTTTGAAAACTTCTACCCTCTTTTATTTGATCCAGCTAGTAACACTGTTTTGTCTTTTTCTAAACAGTTCCAGATATACAGAGAAAGTTTATATAGGCAGACGTGGACCCTCAAAACCTTCAATGAGATCTTCTGAACATGGCTCCAATGCCCCAAAGGGGCCTTATAGGACTCATCAGGGCCCTGCTTCAAGAGTGGAAATGAAGGTCATTGAGGTAAAGCATGCCAGGCTTCTCTGCCCCTACAAGAAACATACCTTTGCTGTGGAAAAAAAGGGACACTGAAAGGTAAGCTTCCCCCTCACTCCTCTAAGGAAGGGTTCAGTCTCTCCCAGCCACCTGTGACCTTACCTTGCCCAGCCTTCTGGGACTTGCCAGTGAAGACTGAGGATTCCCAGGGCTGTCAGCACCATCCCACATCACCGTGTATGGGCCTGGGGTCCAAGTAGCAGGTAAACTGATCTCGTTTCTTGTGGGCACGAGGACCACTTACTATGCCTTGCCTGAATATTTGAATTTTTATTCATCCCTCAAAAAATCTCTGTGGGTGTTGATAGTCTTTATTTTTTGCTGCTTTATTTAATATATAGTGTTTCCTATATTCCTCCTGTCTTAATGCCCCATGCCTATTTTAGGCTGGGACCTGCTCCTAATTGAGACGAATTTACCTCTGCCACCCAGCACAGTGTATCCCAAGGTTCTCTTCACCACACCATGGTTGCAGAGCTACAGGGGATGGCACCCTGGGTTTAAAGAAAACAGAAGATCCATCTTCATACCTGCTGCAGATGGCTTCTCCAGTCTACCTGAATCATTGCCAGCTAGAAGCAATGGTCATTGGGACTTGGACTCTAGCTGCAAAGTGTGGAAATGTGACCACAACTCCAGTGCCTTGTGGACTTTGCCTGAATGTGTGTGACTCCTGCTCTTTGGGACAATTCTCAGACTGAAGTGGGGTTGGGTTACATTTACAAATAATATGAAGCAATGATGGTGTCAACATGGACTTGGTGAAATTACATTAACATGTTAAGGACATTTAAGACTGTAAGAATTTTATTATAGTACCTGTTTTCATTAGTTAAGACTTTGCTTAATAATCTAATTACTTAATTGTATTAGGACAATTGTTATAGTATCTGTTAGCATTGGCTATTTCAAATTTGTTGTTTATTTTGTATTTTTCCAGTCTACCTCCAAACTGGAACATGGGAATTCAGATGAGTATAAATCACAACACACAAATTAAAGTTTAAATAAATAAATAAAAAGGGGGATATGTTGAGAACCTAATAAATAAATGGTATTTTTGCAATCTGGTCAGAGGCTGGGCCCAAATCCCACCTCATCTACCTAGTTAACAAAGAGCTACACCTGATTCTCATTTGTCTCACCCATGCTCTCTGGGGGAGGCTGGAAGCTAGTTTCTTATTAGTGTAAAGTAGATTTGGTATAGTGGGCACTGTCTTTGAGTTGCCTTGGAAACTTAATTGAATTGCTGATGGATTACATTTTTTCTATGAATAAAAATGGATGTGTTTCTGGGAGCAAGGGGGTTACAGCTAAGAAACAGTAGAGACTGTTTGCCATGGTGTCCTCCTGAACCCATCTGTGTATGTATGTATGTATGTGTATATACATATTCCTGTCTATCATTTATTTCAATTCCGTACTTTTTCTTTTGCAAAGACCCCATAATTGGCTCATCATGGCTGGACTGCAACATTTCTCTCTCTCTCTCTCTCTCTCTCTCTCTCTCTCTCTCTTTTCTCCTCCCCCAGTTAGACTCCATTGGAGCAAAGTTGGCCCAGGCACTGAGGATGGCTCCATGGCCTCCACCTCAGGTGCTAGAATGGTTTCAGTTGCAATGGAGCAATGCCCCATTTGGGCAGAGCATCATTCCCTGATGGGCATGCCAGATGGGTCAAGGTCAGGCACATACAGGAGTCTGTCTCTGTGCCTACCTGTTTCTCACTTCAGAAAAAAAAATCTCATAATCATATACATAGATGCAGAAAAACTATTTGACAAAATCTAGAAGCCATTTATGATAAAAGCTCTCAGCAAAGGGAGAATAAAGAAAACATACCTCAACATAATAACGGCCATCATATGACAAATTCATGGCCAAAATTACTCTTAATAGGAAAAAAAAACTAAAAGCATTTTCCCTAAAATTAGAAACAAGATAGGTATATCGGCTTTAACCACTCATATTTAACATAGTACTAGCATTCATAGCTACAGGAATCAGACAAGAAAGAAACAAAAGACATTCAAATTAAAAAGGAAGAAGTAAAATTCATCATTTGCAGATAACATGATAATGTATTAGAGAACACTAAAGATTCCACCAAAAAACTGCTAGAACTGATAAATAAATTCAGAAAAGTAGCAGGATAGAAAATAAATATACAGAAATTAGTTGGATTTTTTATACACCAATAATGAGATCTCAGAAGGAGAAACTAAAATTTTTTTTTCATTTACAATTTTATTAACAAAATACCTTAAAAATAAATTTAACCAAGGATGTAAAAGACTTGTATTTGGTAAATTATTAGACACAAAGGAAATATTAAAGAAGAAACAAATAAGTAGGAGCTTGTACCATGTTCATGAATAGGAAGAATTAACATCATTAAAATATTCATACCACTCAAAGAAATCAACAGACTAAATGCAATTCTTATCAAGACACCAATGGCATATTTCACAGAACTAAAAATAATAGTCCAAAATTTATTTGGAACCACAAATGACCTCAAATATTCACAAAAATCTCAAGAAAGAAGAATAAATTAGGAGGTATAATATTACTTGATATCACACTATACTACAAGGCCCTAGTAATCAAAACATTATGATACTGGCATAAAAGCAGACATGCAGTGGAAAAAAATAGAGAGCCCAGAAAAAAAAATCTACACCTTCATAGTGAATTAATATTTGACAAAGAAGGATAAGAACATACTATGGGCTAAAGACAGTCTATTCAATAAAGTGGACAGAAGCATGCAATGCTGAGTCTTTCAATCACCTGTCACAATGACCAAGGAAAAGAGAAATAAAGAAGCAGAAGCAGGCTATGGATGGTTGGCTCAGCCGTAGAGCACGGCCCAGCATTTGGAAGTCCCGTGTTTGATTCCTGGCCAGGGCACACAAGAGAAGCAACCAACCGCTTCTCCATGCCTCTCCCTCTCCTTTCTCTCTGTCTCTCTCTTTCCCTCCTGCAGCAAAGGCTCCAATGGAGCAAAGTTGGCCCAGGAACTGAGAATAGCTCCATGGCCTCTAGAATGGCTCTGGTTGCAACAGAGCAACAGCCCAAATGGGCAAAGGATCACCCTCTATTGGGCATGCTGGATGGGTTGCGATTGGGTGCATGAAGGAGTCTGTTTCTCTACCTCCATGCTTCTCATTTCAGAAAAATACAAAAAGTAAAAAATAAAAAAAGCAGAAGAAGGAGAAGCAAAATATATGGTAGATTATAGGAGACAGGAAGAAGAAAGTAGTAATTTTTACTATCACTTTGGTGTTCTAAAAAGTGGTAAGGTATGTCATAGCTTGAGCCCTGTATCCCAAACTAAAATGTCAGAGTTATTTAAATTGAAGTGTAAAACCTTTCTTAATGTAAGAAACCAGAACCATTAGGTAAGGTTTTTGAGTGATGCAAATGACATGATTGGAGACAAAGCTTAGACAACAAATTCTTTTTACTGCTTGAGAAACATAATCTCATGAGTGTTGGCGAATACACTTGGAAATTTTCAATAATACAAAATTCAGTAACAATCCTACCAGTGATGTTTTTGGGCTCCCTAGTGAAGATGTTGTGCTGAAAATTTTCTGTTTGACTTCCAAACTTACTCTTCACTCATGTGCACTCTCCTTTGTATCCAAGAAGGTGATCCATGTGAACAATATCAATGGCTTCCATAAATTTCTGACTTTAAGTGTAACCAATGGAGTCATTGTTAAGTGACTAGAGAGCTGGAGGGCAGTAGTTGTATGTTACTCTGTTCTACTTCTTCTCTGTAAGATGACTTTATGTATGTTTCCTCTAGTAAAAGAAACAACTTCTCTTATTAAGCAGTTCTCTCCAGTAGCCATTGTTTCTAATAATCAATCAAACCCATTTTTTTCTTGGCTTTTTAGGCCTAGAAAGGGTATGAGCTTCCTACAACCTTAACAATTAAAGATGATATTCACACAGTGTGATTTGTATATTTTACATGAATAAATATTGTAAACATCAAGGCCCTGGCAGATTCTGGTACCAAAAGTAAATAATTACCATTCTGTAACTCTAGGAATTTTTCTTTTTCTTCACCCCATCTCTTTTCAGGAGAAAAAAGGCTACTGTTGGGTAATGGAAATCATAGACCAAGTGGAATACAATATCTTCATGGTATTACATGGTTATGCATAGTTAGATTCAATAAGCAGTCTAATCTTCAGAACTGAGAATGTGATCAAGTTTGCTAATTGATAAACCAATTGAAACATTGATTATAAGAAAATATATTAAATCAGAAATAAACTCTATTAACCAATGTATTTGTGTATGTGTGTGTATGAGTACATCATCTTTGGAGGAAGTGTCATATGTAAAAATTTGGTAAATGTTTAGAAGAACTTAATTATATGAATAAAAATAAATTAACCTAAGTCCAAAAACTTGGTTGCATCAATTGGTTCTTTGAATGCTCTAGAATGATAATGTAAACAGAAACATTTAAAAGGGTATTACTTGGTGTCACCCCATTAAAGTTAATAAAAAAAAAAGGGTATTACTTATGTCAAAGAGCACTGAAGTGGAGCCAGAAGGCCAATGGATAAATTGCTCTTATGGATGTCCACAGCTAGATGGAACATAAACTTTTACATTGCACTAACCACAAACAGGTACAATCTGTTGCAGTTATTGGAATGAGGATTCTTTTGCTGCACTCCAACCTAGCAATCAGCATAGTAAAATATCTTACATAAACTACTGTTAGCTATTTTTCTCTACACTGATCATAATTCTTCCAAAACAACTATGTAAACCTATGGTTTTGGGTTTATAAACCCTGTCACTCTTCCTCCCACCTCAGAAAACATTTTGGGTTCCTCCTGAATTTGTGTTTCCAAAATTCAAATTCCTGAGACCCACAAACAAACTTTTGGTTTGCTTTGTAGTCTTAATTCTTTTTGTTTATTTATTTTGTTGATAAAAATGGAAAGACTATGAAGTATTGATATCATAACTATATAAGAATTAAGGAAGAACAGAGATAGCATTAAGAGCTATTTGTTCACAATACAATAAAAATAATTTGATTTTGAGATTAAAAAATACACTGTGTCTGAACTTGCAACTGGCAGATATAAATCTCCTATTTATTAAATTGTGTATTTTTGGCAATGCCAAGTAAAGCAAATGTTGGAGATAAAAGAATCATTCTGCTGAAGTATTTGAACTAATTTGGATTTCTAGTAATTTTTGAAGTAACTAATCTCTCTCCAGTTCTTTGCTATCATCAGACTGGCTAGAGATGACTCAGAGTTTAGAATTGTGAGATAATATAAAATTCTGTCACTGGGCAGGGGATAGGGTAATTAGTGTAACAAGGCCAGAAAAGTTTTGGGAAGAAAAAACAAAACAAAATTTTACTTTTAAGAGATTCTAACATACTAGCAATGACCAAGGTCAAATGGCAAGAAATAGTAATTAAGTCCCTATATAATGTTAACTCAAGGAAAGAAGGAATTTAATTACTAACCAACATATCTGTGACTAACAATCTGGAACAGAGCTTATTCTGGCTTGGTCTATCCCATGTAGATCTCAAAATTTATAGATACCCAGACATTCTGTTACAGTAAGCTACTTTGAGAAAAAGGGTGAATTTAAGTGAGCAAAATAGTGATAAATTCTTAGAAACTAAGTATGGGCTTGTCTTAAAACCTGTAGACACTCAGACACTCTTAATCAGTAAACTACTTTGAGAAAAAGGATGAATCTAAGTGAGCAAAATAGTGATAAATTCTTAGAAACTAAGTATGGGCTTCCTATGATATTCTAAATGGATTTGAGCCTGGAATCATCCAGGGTAAAAGAAATTTCACTGACTGTCTAGGGCTAAGCTAAAGCAGTGAATTAAAATGTTTTCAAAACACAGCAACAGCATAAATTGAACATACTCATTTACTGCATGACTATCCTCAAAAGTGAACTGAACTACAAGAATCTATGTAAACAAAAGAAATTTTAAAAAAAGTCAACTGAACTACCAATACTTTAGTTTGAGAAAGCTATGATTTCTTAGTCACTTTTCAGTTAACAGTCTTAATTAAGAGATACCAGACTTCACGTTAATATAATTGGTGGGGAAATACAAAGTTAATAATTGAATTTTTAATCACATTTTATGAAGAAATGCATATCAATTTCCTGGAAAAAATCAAAAGCTGGAATTTGGGCATTTAAAGGCAAATATCTAGATAGAAAGAGAGAGAAAGTCTAAAAGGGAAGGCATAGCCCAAAGCTTTATAGAAATTGACAGATTTCAATTCTAAAGTCAGGAATATTTAGGAAACCGTTAAAAACAGTATTATTTTCTCATTAAAGTTTTATGCAGCAATATCACACCCTTCTAATTTAGAAATCTTCAAAATAGCTTTGACTTGAGTCATATTTTGAGGAGTGAAAGGATCAGAGTGGTATCCAACAGGCTGTCATGACACAGAGAAAAGACAGACTGTAAGTGAGGTAAAAAAGTAGGTGATCATTTAGAATCTGATCATGAACTCTGAGACACAAATCCTTACAAGAACTGTTTTGTGTGTCCACAGCCTGGAGTATCCCCTAGAGTAACTGAGACAACTGCTTTGTTTTCCACCATATAAGGAGCAAGGGCTCAGCCAATTTTGACTAAATCTTATTTTACTGGACAGTCTTTAGAAGCAAAAGGATTTGGGAAAAATACATGTATCAGTTACATTTGTATTACCCACATTAGAAGTAATTTTCTGTGAAGCATTTTTTAAGTGGTAAGAGGAAAATCATATTTCAAAAGCTGAGTATGTAAAAACTGCAAAATATAAGCTTATTTGTTACTCTCTAATAAGAGAGTCTATAAAGGGTTAAGAGAGGTGAAATTCAAATATAATTAATTTCAGGTCATTCAAATTAAAAATAATTTAAACAATAAATTTGTAAGTATCTATTAATTTAAATAAACAGTGTTAGTTTATCATTTCAATATGAGTTGGATATAGAGATGAATGGGAAATAGTTCCCATTCTTTTTTTCTTTTTTTTTTTTTTTCTTTTTTTTTTTTAAGTGAGAGGCAGGGAGGCAGAGACAGACTCCAGCATCTAACCCAGGGGTAGTCAACCTTTTTATACCTACCGCCACTTTTGTATCTCTGTTAGTAGTAAAATTTTCTAATCGCCCACCAGTTCCACAGTAATGGTGATTTATAAAGTAGGGAAGTAACTTTTCTTTATGAAATTTATAAAGCAGAGTTACAGCAAGTTAAAGCATATAATAATATTTACTTACCTAGTACTTTATGTCAGGTTTTTGCTAAGTTTGGCAGAATAGATCTTTATAAAACAACTTACTATGGTGTTTGGTTGCTCCTCTACCGCCCACCGCCCACCATGAAAGCTGGAACGCCCACTAGTGGGCAGTAGGGACCAAGTTGACTACCACTGATCTAACCTGACTAGAATCAAACCAGCAAGCCCCCTACCAGATGATGCTCTGCTCCTCTGGGTTGCTGCTCCGTTGCTCGGCAACCAAGCTATTTTGTTCCTGAGGTGAGGCTATCAAGCCATCCTCATTACCCAGGGCCAACTTTGCTCAAACTATTTGAGACATAGCTGTAGGAGTAGAAGAGAAGCAGGTAGTCACTTCTCCTGTGTGCCCTGACTGGAAAAAGAACCAGGAACTTCCACATGCTGTGCCGATGCTCTACTGCTAAGCCAACCAGCCAGGACCATGGTTCCCATTCTTAGTGAATTGATTGAATGAAAAAAATATATATATAAACAAAGTTCTGAGTGTCATAGTAATGATACACATGTAGGACTTGGAAGTACCTGGAAAAGAACAGCTATTGCTGAGCTGAGATATTAATGAAGCACTTACATTACAGCAAGGCCTTGAAGGAGAAGTGGGAATTTCCTAAGCAAGTACAGAGAAAGACTTTCAATTCAGAGGTAAGTGTGTGCCCAAGGACAAAGAAGCTTACAGGACCATCACATATCCATGGAATAGAAAATAAGTATCAGGAGGGAGCAGTGGCGAAAGATGACGTTGGAAAGAAAGTCTGAAACTAGTTTATATAGGCCTTTGGAGATTAAGTTAAAAGTTTGGATTTTACCTTTAGACTATGGAAGTTGTAAGTGGCAAGAAGGGAGTGGTATATTATAGAAATATGTTCTACCCAAAAGTATGCTTCAACAATATTTTGGTCAGCTAGTGCAAACAATAAATACTCTTAAATTGTCAGTGGATTAAAGCCCCAGAATTTATTTTCTTGCTCGTATAACATGCCCATGTGGGAATCTAGGACCGTAAGACAGCTCTCCTCTAGGTTATCATGTAGTGGCTTAGGCTCTTTCTATCTTGGAGCTCTGACATCCTCTGAGGCTCTGTTGTCTTCTGCACCCAGCTGGTGCAAGCAAAAAGAGAGCATGAAGGAGACACACTTATGTCCTAACTTGTCCGACCAAGAAGTAGCATAGCTGATGTCCACTAATTTGTATATAGTCATGATGTTACACCAAATACAAAGTTGACTAGAAAATGTATTCTTTATACATGCCCAGGGTAAAAAAGTTATATAGAGTGCAACTCAAATCCAAAAGTCTTACAGACATTTAAAGACCTATAGCTTTCTACTAAAGATATCACATGATTAATGTGCTAATTGAGAAAACTAAAACATGTAATAATAAAGATATATGTATATGTGAATTTGGTAGCAATAAAGTGGAAAAAATTGATATCTTAACCTTGTATTTAGAAAAAGAAATATATTCTGTTAAGTATTTGCTTAAGATGCAGTATATAGATCCTTTAAAATATTTCGTCAAAGGGGCCCTTTCATCTAGCAACCTCTAAAGAGGCTCTTGAGTCCCAGCGCAACTTTAAACAAGCAGGGCACACTTCCAGACTGGGGATGACTCAAGAGAGACAAAGATAAGATAGAATATGATTCCACAAGCAGTGAACATAATAGGCCTATCTTATTGTAAAAAAATCAGTGGTTTTAGTTGAACTTATGCACTTTGGCTAAAAAAGAACCACTTGATATTCCAGACAGTATATGTGAAATGATGGAAGAGTTTAAAAAGGATAAAAAGGAGTAATATTTTGAAAGAATTTCAAAGTAATCTGGATGAGAGGGGATACAAAATTCTCCTGACCTGAATAGACACAGGGAAAAGCAAAGGACTTTCCCTATGGAATCTTCTAGCAATGGAAAATATGAAACAATCCGGTGCCCTGGAAATGAGAAACTAGTGACCTAAGCAAAACCAACTTCCTTACACTTATAATCCTTATTCACTCACCGTCGTGATGTTACTAGCTACCTGTGGTTAGCATTTGTAGCAACTATCCCTGAGGCATTAGTACTTTTGGGGATATGCACAGGTCCCATATTATATGCTATTTAATATTAAAGTATAAAGAAATGTAAAAAACAATTCTACTGTGTAGTAAAAATGTCATTGTTTTAAATCTCAATATTCTCTTACTTATCTACTAACTAAACTAAGTTTTACCTTGGATCAAGATCAATTTACCACATTTCATATATATATATATATATCTAGTGGAGGGAGCGGAGTAAATATTCTCAAGTCTGATTCTGATCATGTCACTCCACAGAATAAAACTTCTCTGTGGCTCTGTATTGCCCACAGGCTGTACTCCTCCATATGCCATGCATGCTCCTTTATTATGCTGACTCTGCCTACTGTTTTAGTGTTACCTCTTACTACTTTCTTATTGTTATATATGCTTCTGTTGCGTGAAAATATTTTCTCAAACAGACCAGATTCTCTTTCACTTCTATATATTACATTCTTTTAAATGCTCTTCCTAATTTCTGTCCACACTAGTACCTACTTCAATATTTATTTCAAAGACTCCATTTTCAGGAAACTTTCACAGATCATCATGGTTTGAATGCAATGACCATTTTCAGTATCCCAAACTACCATGAAATATCTCTTTAGATGCAGTTATAAGCCCTGGTTTATCTATCAACCTCCCATATTAATGTTTAAGATCTTTCTTCCTTCTTTTTTTGTAACCTCTGTGTCTAGTACACTAAATGATATCCAGCACATACTTGGTATTTGTTGAATGATTTATGTGTAGTGTGGTGGACATAGAGATTTGCTTTCATGAGAGTAAATGTGCACAACTATAAGAAAGTAATCTCTAGCAAACACCTCCTTCAGGGTTTGCTTTCACCACAGAGAGTTGCCTCATCCAAGGGCATACTTTTCTGAGTAGGTCCTTCATGCAATGACTCATGAAGCTCTTGCTATAAAGGCCTGGTCATTTGGCCTCATGAGTGATACCTGAAAATACAGCCGGACCCCTTGAAGAAAGGGGCTTGCAACCGGGTAAGAAGCACTTTGAAAATAATTCTATTATTGCTTCCCCAAAGGTCCCTACAGTCATCTACTTAGACAAATGTGCACTGGTAAATAAGAAATATAAAGGTATATTGAGAGATTTTAAGTTAAGGTATATATTAATATTCATTAATTTGATGAATCATTCTGTTTCTTTCCTTACCCTTGCCTGGCCTGCTATGAGAGTGGGAGCACGTGATGGCCTGGTAAAAAAAAAAGAGTCTTTTTAGGATCCAGATTATTCCAGTTCTGGTGAGTCTACAGACCCATTCAATTTTAATTTTTCTATTTCCCAAATGTATAATTGGGATTGGCATGCATAATAGTTTGTGCAACCCACACATTGGGTCTTAGATCTGCAGGCCAACAGCTTGCCAGATGGCAAGCATTAACACTATCCCTTATTCCAGCCAAGATAATAATTCAAAAATAATATCATGTCCCAGAGGGATGGGAAAAAATTTTAAGGATGCAAAGCACACAGAAACAGTGATTTCCATTTAACTTAACAGCCAAATTGAGCTACATGAGAACAAAGTGGCTAATTTGTGCCATATATTCTGGCAGATATTAGGATATAAAGGTTGTACTGATGGTAGGATAAACTATTTTATAAAATGTATGGAAAGTACTAGTGAAGAATCACAATAAAGGACTTTGGGATCCTGGAACAAGGTCATGCAAGCTGCAAAATTAATTATAGGTCTTTGACTAACAATTTCTGGCAATATTCTAGTGGAGAAAGTGTCTGATGATGGGTAGCAAGGAACCATAAGATGGAACAAACTCTATGAGTTGAGTCATATTAGATTTGCCAAGTTTTTTTTCAGGCCCATCCATCTACAATTTATCATATTAAGTTGTATATCTATGATCAGAAGTGATTAGAACTGGAGATCACAAGCAAACTGCCCGAGCAAAGAGCCCAGAGCACAGAGAAGGTGCTATGCACCACTGTTGCACCAATGCTCCACTCTGGCCTCACACCACTGGCATTTAAAGAAACCTGGTTGAACAGATATTGAGGGAATAAAAACTGAAACTTTTGTTATAGATGTGACAAAGACGGTGACATCTTTACTGCAGCCTTCTTTAGCAGTAAACCTCAAAAACAAGATGAAGAATAATTCTCACAATAAAGAGCTTCATGCTGTTCCTCTGGCCATATAGTTTGTTGTAAAGAAAGAAAAGTGGCCTCAGGTTAGACTATATGTGGTCTCATGGGTAGTGGCAAAGGACGCGGTTGTTTTGTCAGGTCCTCGGGGAGAAA
This sequence comes from Rhynchonycteris naso, assembly GCA_037038555.1. Taxonomy (NCBI): domain Eukaryota; kingdom Metazoa; phylum Chordata; class Mammalia; order Chiroptera; family Emballonuridae; genus Rhynchonycteris; species Rhynchonycteris naso. Next base: position 68,222,735 of record CM072996.1, read on the forward strand.
AAAGTTTAAAATGAATCCATGAAATGTATAGTGCATACGGCAGACTTAAGGGAGTAGGCACAAAGTGGGAAGAACTTTGTACTAATGAACATGATAAAGCATGCTTTATAGAAAAACTTAGCTAGTTGATGTCAGGGAGTTTCAATATCAGCCACACTAGTGTTGGTATATTAGGTGCATAAACAGAATGGTTACATTGGGAGAGAAATTTCTCATGGGACCAACAGCAATTGCTCCTACCTACTAAGGGTCATTAATATGTTTGTGATACTAAATATGCAATCTGCCAGCAATGCTTCTTAGTCCCTGGTATGATACTATATCTAAGTAAAATCACTATTCACTTCTTGGATAATTATACATTAGAGCACTTTGATCTTTTATTATTATTATTATTAATTTTAATGGCATGACATTGATCAATCAGGGTACATAGGTTTAGAGAAAACATCTCCAGCTTTTTCTGACATTTGATTATGTTGCATACCCATCACCCAAAGTCAAATTGTCTTCCGTCACCTTCTATCTGGTTCTCTTTGTGCCCCTCCCCTCCTCCCTCCCCCCACCCCCTGACTCTCCTCCCTCCTTCCCCTATAACCACCACACTCTTGTCCATGTCCCTAAGTTTAATTTTTATGTCCCACCTATGTATGGAATCATATAGTTCTTAGTTTTTTCTGATTTACTTATTTCACTTTGTATAATGTTACCAAAGTCTTGAAAAGGCTAAATATTTCTTCTAATAGGAAGAGAAAAATCCTGAAGGTGCGAGTTTTCTTAATTGCTGAGTCCTAGTTAGCACCATGATCTCAGGGTATGTGGACCTGTTGATTCATTGTCATTAAATCCAGTGAAATACAAGGTAGGGCAAAAGGAGGTATACAGTTGTTCATATAGAAAATAACACAATAATTAATAAAAATAACACAAAAATAGCCTGACCTGTGGTGGCGCAGTGGATAAAGCATCGACCTGGGAACACTGAGGTCGCCAGTTCAAAACCCTGCACTGGTCTGGTCAAGGCACATATGGGAGTTGATGCTTCTAGCTCCTCCCCCCCCCTCTCTCTCTCTCTCTCTCTCTCTTTCTCTCTCACTCTGTGTCTCTCTAAAATGAATAAATAAAAAGTTTTTTAAAATAATACAAAAATAAACTTTATGTTTTGCATACCCATACTATAAACCTAATTTTTTATGACCTTGTATTGTATCAGACCATGGGACCAAATTTATATTAAAGGGGGTATGGGAGTGAGCCAAGTTACATGGAATCTACTGGTTGTACCAAGTAATGTACCACCTTCTTTTTGACAGCCTAATACAGCACTGGTATGGTCTCCTCAATGTAAATTGAAATGCCAGTTTGATGATGCTATTATACAAGGAATAGGCACCATCATTATGATGTAGAATATAAATTGAATCAAAACACTTATATGTTTGGTGACCCCAAGAGAAAGAATATTTGAATCCCTACAATTCTGTCTTTGCAGGGTAAAAGGCCTAGGTTTCCACATTTGACATTCTTTTTCAGAGAATTCAGAAAGTCAAATTGGTCACTCATGAGCTATTACATTCCATAGGTCCTTGCAGGATTATCCTGCAACATGGGTGCAGACTAGAGATGTTGACCTGTAATAACTATCTTTTTCTTTTTTTTAGCTACAAAACAGAGATAGACAGAGACATGGAAAAATTTGAGACAGACTGGTAGAAAGGGAGAGAGATGAGAAACATCAATTCTTTTATTTTTTTCCACAGGGACAGAGAGAGAGTCAGAGAGGGATAGATAGGAACAGACAGACAGAAACGGAGAGAGTGAGAAGCATCAATCATTAGTTTTTCGTTGCCATTGCGACACCATAATTGTTCATTGTATGCTCTCCCACATGTGCCTTGACTGCGGTCCTTCAGCAGACTGAGTCACCCCTTGCTGGAGCCAGCGACCTTGGGTCCAAGCTGTCGAGCTTTTTGCTCAAGCCAGATGGGCCCGCGCTCAAGCTGGCAAGCTTGGGGACTCGAACCTGGGTCTTCCACATCCCAGTCCGACGCTCTATATCCACTGCGCCACCGCCTGGTCAGGTGAGAAACATCAATTCTTTGCAGCACCTTAGTTGTTCATTGATTGCTTTCTCATATGTGTCTTGACTGGGGGGGCACTATAGCAGAGTGAGTGACCCCTTGCTCAAGCCTGTGAACTTAAGCTCAAATCAGTGACCTTGGGCTTCAAGTCAGCAACCTTTGGGCTAAAGCCAGTGACCATGGGGTCATGTCTATGATCCCACACACAAGCCAGCAACCCCTCTCAAGGTGGTGAACCTGAGCTCAAGCTGAACCGTGCTCAAGCCAGTAACCTCAGGGTTTCGAACCTGGGTCCTCTGCATCCCAATCCAGTGCTCTATCCACTGTGCCACTGTCTGGTTAGGCTGTAATAACCATCTTACATGCTAAATTTTATCTCAGTCTCTGCTGCCGGAAAACTCCACTGGCAATAAGCAGTGTTAAAATATAATTGCTATACCACATGGTATGTATATGAAATCCTTTACTGATGCATTTTATGGATATACACAGTTGGTATCTTCTTTCACTTTTATAATAACTCCCTGTTTGGAGCTTTTCTGGCCTAATAAGAAGCAATGCAAGTGGCAATTAGTGTGTTAAAAAAGAAATAGTGACACAAATGTGTCACATTTATAAAGACAATGCATAACTAGCTTTTACTATGTTGTCACTTGACTATTCCTAAATTTTCTTATACTATTTATATTATATTTACTACTTAACACATTGATAGCATATTGGAAAGATAATAAATGATGGGACATTATTTAATCAAAATCACTTTATTGGAGAATGCAGGGGAAGATGAAAGGGTGGAAGAGAAGAAAACAATGTGTACATGGAAATATATTTGGGTAAAAAAATCAAACATCCATATACTATCTGTGTCATCTATTGATATTTACTATCCTATAAAATTTTTTGGATGAAGAATGAGGCACAGTCTTGAAGTTGCTGGAGAAGAGTAACATTTCTTACATTCCAAGTTACATTTCAATTTCAGTCAAACAAAAATTATTCACTAACCTTAGCATCTGTCATTTACTCTTTATTAAATATCCAAACAATAAAAATCTAGTACCTACTCTAACAAAATTATGTTTGTTTATTAAAATTGCTATTATTTCCACAATAAACTCTATAAAATAGATGATATAATCTAGAGTTTAGAAGTAGAAGGTTATAACCATGAGACCTGAATTAACAAGTATTAGATTTTCTTATGGTGTCTTTTTGTGAAAATATAAACTCATCTGTAAAACATGTGCACTAAGCAGTAAAATATAGAAATACCAATGAAGCAGCAGTTCCTTTAAGCTCAGTTATTGTACTGTGGCATAATTTTAATAGTAGAAATGTAACAACTATTACTACTGCTGTAACTGTTTAAAAGGTGGTCCCATGTGGACTTTGAATATGACTTACATTTTTAGTTAATTATTTATAATTATGTGTTTAAAAGGTTAGAGAAAAGAGGTGTAGGGAATTTAAGTAACTTACCCAGGTTCACAAAGATGAGCAGAAGAAACGCTGAAAGTAAATCTTACATCTGTGGCTCTACCTAACATATAGCATACTTGATAGGGGAGCCCAAAAGTGAGAAGTTTGTCTTTGGTAATAGTAGTTTTTAATTGTAATAAATAGAAGATATGTAAGGGTTAGGAAGTTAAGTTGCTTGCTATTCTCTCTTAATGGCTCACTGGCCTTTACTTTGAAATGTAGCTGAAGAGTGTGCCTTTGCAAGACTGTTGGGGAAAGCTTATATTAGGGAGGGCCCTGACAATTAGAGGAGTTTAAATCACAATTGTTGTTAGTAAAAGCCTAGCTACACAATTTACTGTGAAAAGTTGACGCCTCTAAATTTATCAGAAACTTACTTCACCAGTCTTAAATATTTACTTTGTATCCTAAAAAAACAGAGTGTCTTTTCACAGACAATTCCTTGAGGCAGATGGTCCCAGAGGCTCGGACCAAGTCCTGGCTGTTCCTGGGAGTCACCTACCCCCACTGTCTTGAAAATAAGAGCATGGAAACTGGGCCTATGCTATATTAAAAGTTGTAGAGGAGACGTTCCTGCAGCTGAATATCCGCCATCTGCCCACTGTTACATAACTTAACTGCATGGACATTTTTTTTTGCCCCTTACACCATTGCAAATAGCCCCTGAACCCTGTAAAAACCACCAGCACCCAGAAGAGTGTTAAGGCAGTTCCTCTGGACAGGAGTCCCTGCCTTATCAAGTTGCTGCAATTTGAAATTAAAGATGCTCTTATTCCTTTTCAGTCACTGTCTCTCAAAAAATTAACAAAAAACAACAACAGGCAACTCGAATCCCGCTTGTTTCAGTAAAGTATCCTTGAATGGAAAAACTTCTTCAAAACCGGTAGATAGTAGAGGAGGTGACAAAAATATCATCTCCTCAATAAGTAGCAGCAAGTGTGGAATCTCTATGCCAATATTTATTGTAGATTGATATCACATCACATCACCTCCTGTCTACCTCACATCAAGTATACAACACAGCACTATATGCCACATCATGTCTGTGTCATGTCAGGGCTATCCTGCATCTCATCAGGTCACTTTAACTCTATGACAAGTAATGTCTAAGTTTACCTCTACATCCTGTTTACTGATATCTCAATAGGCATACATTTATTGTGATTCACAGATGTTGCACTTTTTAAATAAATGAAAGCAAGACCTTTCACCAGTAAAAAGATTATTACTTGCATTATTGTGATACTTTGTTTATTGTGGTGGTCTGGAACCAGACCTGCAATAACTTTGAAGTATGCCTGTGTATGCACCTATGTAGATATAGATATAACTATTATTTTATCAATTCTGAGAGAGGTATTTTATTTGAGACAACTTATAGAAAGCATTTTCAGAGAAAATATATTGTTACAATAGTGTCTACTAACTATAGCATGTACTTAGATTTTCTAATACTAAGCAGAAAAGGAGAGAGTTAAGAAATAAGATATAAAGTTTGAAAGTCACAGTGCTAAAGGAGATGACTTTGAATCAACTAGCAAGTTTGAGAGCATTTGTCAGTAAGTATAATAGCCGTATATCATATAAGACAGTGATTTTTTGGCATTGTGGGAAACAAGCACACTCTTCACTGCAGAGGTCAAACAGAGAAGCTAATGAGAGGATGAAATCTGGTAGAATCAGTACGATCTGTTCTCTGGCCATCTGATGAATGCATTTATGTAGGAAGACTGCTTGTAAGCACCAGAGTGACAGTTATGTCCTGGAAACATTCATAATTTTTTTTGTGTGTTTTTATCCTAGTAAACTGAGATTTATAAAGGAGAATGCTCATTTTCTTTTTCCATTCTAATCCTTGTGTGGTTTTTTGTTTGTTTTGTTTTTATAACATTGAGGATTAGAAGAATCTACTGTGTGGTAAATGGTAAGTAAGTAAAAATATCTTGAAGAAACCAAAATTTACATTAGTCACTTGCTTAGGACTTATGTTGAATATACAAGATAAACATAAACAAATCTCCCAAAAAAATAGTGTCTGAAAACGCCTTTGTTGTTAGTGATTGTTTTGAAAGTGATTAAGCTAATGATGATAATGATAACAATGAATAATATTTATTAGTTAAAATAACTTTTTAATTTATTTTTAAGGTCTTAACATAATTTTATAATTATGTGGTATAACCTATGTTTAAAGGTAAGGAAATAGGTTCAGAAAGAATAAGTAATTTGGACAGAGGTTTATGGATTTTATTGCAACATTCTGCCTTTCTCTTTTTTAAGAAAAAATAATTAAGTAGCAGAAAATATATTCGTTTTATCATGGCACAATAATCAACAAAGAAAAAAACACTTATCATTGTATAAGACTCACTTTTCATGAAGAACAGCTATTTTCAATTAAAACAATAACAAAAAAAACCCCAAATAACAGTTCACTTAGGAGGCAGCTGGTAGGAAGAGCCACACGGTAAATGTATTCAGCTCTAAAATAACCTCTGATACTGCTCACCTAACCTGCAGTGTATCTTGCAGCTGAGGCTGCTCTTTGGAAAGAATGGAAGATGCAGTACTGCTGCCCTTGCATTTCTATTTTGCTCACATAACTCCCATTAACATTGCTCAAAGTTCAGGGCACCAGTTTTTCTCTGCTTCTTCAATTCTCAATAGCCTTGCAGTCATTTAGCAGCACTTTCTCAATAAGAAGGAGGCATTTTGCACAGAAATAAGAAAGCTGCAGGGAAGTCTTGCTTATTGCAGGGAATCTCTGTGTGCCGAGCCACGTGATTTATGGCTCTGGTAGGGCACCAGCTGTTTGGAACCACCTCAGGGCTGGAGGCGGTGGGAAGATAACTCCCATTGGCCATGTGTACACCTGATTGGTTGTTTGACAGCAATGCCTTCCAGCTGAGCAGTTTCTTTTCCAGTATTCACCAGATGCAATTAGCAGAGTCAGAAGGAAGCAACTTAAAATCTGCCAAAATAGGTCAGTAACCTCATTTTCTGCTGATTAGTAATCACAGCAAAATTCTTTAAATCAACGAAACTTCTGTTAAGCTTATACGAACATATTCCTTTTTTATGTGTCTGAGACAGAGACAGAGAGAGGGACAGAGAGTGGGACAGACAGGCAGGAAAGGAGAGAGATGAGAAGCATCAATTCTTTGTTGTGGCTCCTAAGTTATTCATTGACTTTTTCCTCATATGTGCCTTGACTGGGGGTGGGGCTGATAGTGGGGCTTCAGCAGAGTGAGTGATCCCTTGCTCAAGCCCCTTGGGCTCAAGTCAGCAACCTTTGGGCTCAAGCCAGCAACCATGGGTCATGTCTATTATCTCACACTCAAGCCAGTGATCCTCATGCTCAAACCAAATGAGTCTGCGCTCCAGTCGCGACCTCAGGGTTTTGAACCTGGGTCCTCAGCGTCCCTATCCACTGCGCCACTGCCTGGTCAGGCAACATAGTCCTTTGCTCCAAAGGTTTGCCATTAGTTTCTCACTCTGTAAATGTCATTATAAAGAATATATATTGTATAAAATAATCATTTCCAGTTGAATTCTGTTTCTACATACAATTTATGAAAGTCCTAAGAGTCCTTGGCATAAGAACAATTTGGAGGGGCTCAGGATATTAATACAAACTACAGATTGTAGGTTATAACATGTACACAGTTCCCTATTTTGTCAGATAGCATTTTACCATAATATTTTTTCTTATGAACAGTAATCCATGGGTTGATTTTCTTAGATAAACTATCATATATAAAATACACTTAGTGTTAATATTTAAAAGGATGCAAACAAAGCATTACCCCTTAGCAAATGTAAACAAAACCACTTCTGAAGCAAAATATTACCACATAACTTATTTTATGATTAATGTTCTATCTTTAAGATTTCAAATGATATCTGAATTCAGCATTTCCCTCCCGAATGTTTGGCTCATAAATGTCAAAATCTTCCTGTCTAAAATATAAGCTTTGATTTGAAGCAGAAACAATTGAACCTCTCTTCCTGACACACAAATTAAGAGATGAGCAAAAGGCTATAGTAAAAGAAACAAATGAAAAGAGTAGAGGTGTGCTTTGTATCACATGCATTTTTTTTTACTCATCGTTCCTTTGTTTTCTTTTTCTAAAACAGTAATGAAACATCTGTTATAGCTGATCATATATAAGCCACTGGGATAATAAATGCTGTCAAAATAATTAATGGTTTAACTCACTCTGCGTAGTTTCAATATTAATAACCGAAATGAGACTTTTGTGTTCATGTGAAGAGAAACATATGTTGTTTATTGCATTTTGTCTCTATGAAGTAAAAATAGTGAGCCTTCCGATTTATCGTAGATTTTGGTCAATGAGTATCTTGATTAGGAGCAGTCCAGTGTATTACAGTCAACACCCTGTATTCCAGGGTGGTTTGAAACAATGTACTGCCATTCCAGGAGCCTTCAAACCATACATTTCCTGCCTCTGGACCAGGATAGTATAAAGAATTTCAGATATAAGAAATAAAGGTCTTGCTCAAGCAAGCAAGCAAACAAACAAATCTTGAAAAACAATCATAGCAACTTTTGCCTATGTTTCTAGGTTTGTATCAAGAGCCCTCTTCTAACAGATTCAAAATAAATTGTAATGTTCTTCTTTGGCAGTAAAACCTTTTTTTTATTTTTAAATTATGCTTTTTGTTCATAGGCCTTATAGAATGACTATATAACACCATAAAAATGTTTTAACTTTTCACATTTATGTAAACTATGGTTTACCCATTATGATCCTTTTTTTGTCCATTTTATCTGTTCAGTTGCTGTAGTTGATATTGTTTCTGTATTAAAATAGGGCTCTAATATGTTCAGTTAGGCTCAAGGATATATGGATATTTATGAGCACATTAAATATCAGGACAGAAAAGGCACAAACAGAAACTAATCAGTTCTGTCAGTCATTTTACCCCTTCATGGAATACAAATTAGTTTATAAAAATAAGAGTATTCAGTCAGAGATATCTGCTTGTTTATTCTAGTTTCCAGGAAGAATACTTGGGTTTTCATTGGTAATATGATACTATGACATGTAAATCATACCAAATATTTACTTAAATGCTTTCAATGAAAAATATGTATTTTTTCAGTATCTTTACACCCCAATACTGAAACCATGTTGACTCCAAGGCCACTTAACTATGACTGATATTAAATAATTTTCCCCAAAACTCAAATAAGTAGCATCAGATAGTTGTAAAATTATACACAAAGGTAGACATAATTTTATAAACCTTTGTAATAGATACTAAAACATTCTATAGTAATATTTCAGAAAACTACTTTATATTCATTAACCATTTACCTAAACCTTTGGTGAAAGTATTTCAAGTAGAATTACTATACAGAAATTGGTTTAGTTATAACTTTACTGCTAGTATGATTGTGTCTGTCATTAATCAGCAAACAAAAGGAACAAAGAAATATAATAAATAGGTCTTTGCATATTTCTAGACATCAATATTTGTTTTATGACAATGTATAATTTATGTACGCTGATATTATATTGCTACAGTATACCAGACCTTTGCTTCATGATCATTTGATAGCTTACTCAAATTATTTCATAGAGGAATTTATATTATGTTTCTTTTTTATAAATGAGGCAGTAAGGATTTATACATGTAAAATGACTTGCTCAAGGCCACACATCTAAACTGTATTGTTATCCTTATTTAGTTCCTATTAATTTTTCAATCTTTTATACTCTTCTCATCTTACTACTTTACACTGCTTAAAATTTTGTTTTGATGAAATAATCTATATTTTAAAATATTTGAAACATTCTAATGCCAGGATCTTAGAATGTCACTTCTGTACATATATATAATTATCCATAAATATGTTGCACTGCTTAAGCATCATGTATATCACTATTTTTATATCATTTTGACAATAATTCATATTTTCTACAGCCAGTGAAATGATAGAGGGTGGGAGAAAAGAGATTTTTGAAAGCAAACAACAGACAAAGGAGTATTTGATTTATCACACATTAATCAACCACCAAAATAAACCTATTCCTCTTAAAAATTACTCCCATTGTAGAAATAGAATAAAACAAAGCAATGTGCAATAAATTTTAGTTAATTTTACTGTTACTGTTTATTAAGTAAAAACATATCAAATAAAAATTTGTGAAAACATAAAAAAATAAACAATAGCAATAAAACCTCCAAGAACCCAGGAAGAAAATATTGGTAAATTGAAGAAACACTCTCTGAGCTATCACTGTAATTAGTATAACAACCTTGAAGACATAAAATGATCTGTTTAGAATTGTCACATGTGAAGTAAGACTTATGTTCACAACTGTTCCATCTTGAGAGAGCTGAATCTAGTTGATTTCCAGGAAACTAGATTAAAACCAAAAATAGCCACCATATAACAATAGAAGTAGCACACTACATGAATAGATAAAGTATATGTAAACACAGGTATAATAATATAACTATGCTCATGTTAAATGTTACATCAAAATTGTTGTGTTCTATTTAGTGAGTTGAGTTATTCCAAATGAATACATTATTTAAAAACTTGATCTAAAAGTTCCCATCTAATCATTCTTGTCAATTATAGATACAAGAACTCTCACAAGTGCCTTAAGAGGGGCAGTATTTATTGAGTCATTTAAGAATCTCATACAAAATGTCACCTAAAGTTGAAATGTTTCTACTTATTTAAATACTTGATAATAAATGGGCTAACTCACAAATAAAGTAACCTATTAATTTCTGAGAAATTTTCAGAGAGGAGATTCAACACTTGCTCAATAGTTCATTGATATTAGAAAGTTCACATTCTTTTTGTCTTTTTGCTTAGCCATATCTTCCTGCGTTGGCTTTGTTTCTTTGTGCTTACTGTATATGAATATAATGTGACTTCAACAGCTCTAAGTATCATATCACCATTCAATGAAAGAACAGGAAAAAGAACCAGTGGTGAAATATCCCATTACATATTTTTAATAAAAAATAAGTTTTACATTAAGCTCCTTGATAAATTTGCTGAGTTGTCCTTTTTGCTTATTGATAAAAGCTGAGTCTCATGGCCATATTAATCTCACGGGAGTTTGAACAATTAGTAATTTGTCTTTCCCCACTACTGAGGTATAGTTGGGCAAGAAAAAAAAATAAGAATATTCTTTGGCTACCTAAATTTTTATAATGTTAAATTTAAAGATTTGAAATATAAAATTTACAAGAAGTTCTCTAAGATATGTTAGAATAATTTCTTAATTATAAATTGATGATCACAGAATTGTTACTTCATTTTGTCTCATAATAATTCAGTGAGAGGTTCCGGTTTCGACCCAGCGGGAGGAGGAGCGGGAAACCGCGTGGGCCGAGGTGACAGGGCTGGTCCACAAGTGGGCGTGGACTAAAGACGACGTGATTCTTCATGTCCTCCCACTGCACCACGTCCATGGTGAGGTTAACAAGCTGCTCTGTCCACTATGGGTGGGGGCCACCTGTGTGATGCTACCGGAGTTCAATGCCCAGCTGTTGTCTCAGCAGTTTGTTAAAAAGGTTATTCTTGGAGGGAAGCAAGATGGCGATGGAGTAGGCGGACGTACCAACTTCCAACTCCCAGAAGCATAGTGGATTATAACTCAATTTAAAGAACCATCATCTGGATAAACCAACTATGAACTAAACTAAGTGAACTCTTCAACCAAGGAACACAGAAGAAGCCACATTGAGACTGGTAGAAATAGCGAAAACGCGAAGAGGGCTGCCCAGCTCCCCAGAGCAAACGGCAGCCCGGAGAGACCCGGGGGCAGGAGGAAAGTTAGGTGAAGAGGGAGGGACCTGGGTCCCAGGAACCAAGCCCCAGCCTGCAGTCCTAGAGCCTAGAAGAGGCGTTTGGACAGTTTTGAGCTGTGAAACAAGTGAGGGAGCTCCCAGGCCTACAGTGTGGAGTATTAGGTCCCATCCTACTCTGCTGAGGGCTGCTTAAGGGCATGGTGGGCGGCAGGACGCTGAAAGGCGGTTCTGTCAGCGTGGGCAGAGGCCAAGCCGGTGGGAGATCGGTCTAGCCCAGAGGGTCAGAGGGGACGCACGAAGGTGGTCCGGAAGCTGCGGGCCCGCCTTTAATCCCACTTACGGGGACAAAGCGGGAGGCCAGGAACGGGCAGGCCCTACGCATGCCGGCCCTGACCGCGGGGACCGGGCTAGGACCAGGGACGGGCACGGGCTCGCGGCTGAGCTGACGCTATAAGCCCCCCCCCGGCCCGGAGAAACCACGGTTGGCCAGTATACGTGCGCGAGGGGGCTCCGAGCGTGAGAACGGGGTAGACCCCAAGACAATTGAAAGCTCACAGCTGAGTTCAAGCTACTATCCCCGCCCGGCCAGAGAAACAACGGATTGCATTCATACGTGCACGAGCGGGCTCCGAACGCGGGGGCGGGGTAGAGTCCGGGACGAGCGGAAGTACGCAGCTGAGCGGAAGCCAGCAAACACGCCCGCCCCAATAAACCTTGGTTTCCGACCCTGCGCAGAAGGGCCCTGGCCTCGACGGCGGGGCTAAATCTCCGGACGGGCAAAAGCTTACAGCTGAGAGCACGTCAAAAGCCCAGCCTAACCCACGGAACTGTAGCGGAATTCCGGAAATAGGCTGGGTCCGCGGCTGAGCAAAGGTGCTCACCTCCACCCTTGGTACTAAGTCTTGTGGCTTCAGTGACAGCCCCTCCCACGGAGGAAAAGCAGAAATTCACAGCAAAAGCCACAGTGGGCTGGCTCTGGCAACGCTCATACCCAACCACCCTAGGCACCGGCAGAAGGGTTGGGGGGCCTGCAACAGACCACACCTAGAGAACACAAAGGCAACACCTACTGGACTCCAGTGGCCACAACTTGCTTATACACAGAAAAAATGGGCAGGCAGAGGAATGCAAACCAAATGAATCAAGAGAAATCCCCAGAGAAGGACCTGAATGAACCAGATATAACAAAATTACCAGAAACAGAATTTAGAATAATGATAGTTAGAATGTTCAAAGAAATTAGAGCAACAATGTTTAGTCATTATGAACACCTAAATAAAGAGATAACAAGTATAAAAAATGAAATTGAAATAATAAAAAAGAATCAGACAGAAATAACAAATACAGTATCAGAAATGAAGACCACAATGGAAGGAATTAAAAGCAGGATGGATGACGCTGAGGATCGAATAAGCGAGTTAGAGGACACAATAAACAAAGGCACAGAAGCAGAGAAGAAAAAGAGAAAGAGACTTAAAAAATGTGAGGAAACTCTAAGGGAGCTTTGTGACAACATGAAGAGAAACAACATTCGCATCATAGGGGTGCCTGAAGAAGAGGAGAGAGGACAGGAAATGGAAACTTTGTTCAATCAAATCATAGCAGAAAACTTCCCTAAATTAAGGCTGGGAAACACTCCACACATTCAAGAAGCACACAGAACTCCATTAAAGAGAAACCCAAAAAGATCTACACCAAGACACATCATAGTTAAAATACCAAAGCTAATGGATAAAGAAAAAATTTTAAAAGCTGCTAGAGAAAAAAAGGCTATCACCTACAAAGGAGCCCCCATAAGGTTGACATCGGACTTCTCAACAGAAACACTTGAGGCCGGAAGGGAATGGCAAGATATAATCAAAGTAATGCAGAACAAGAACCTACAACCAAGACTACTTTATCCAGCAAGGCTAACATTTAAAATTGAAGGAGAAATAAAGAGCTTCCCAGAAAAAGAAAGCCTCAAGGAATTCATAAAAACCAAACCAACTCTGCAAGAGATACTAAGGGGCCTCTTGTGAACAGTTTAAAGGGAGGAATGAATAGAGCAAAAGAAGAATACAGCTTTAAAGAATAAAATGGCAATAAACAACTACATATCAATAATAACCTTAAATGTAAATGGATTAAATGATCCAATCAAAAGACATAGGGTAGCTGCATGGATAAAGAAACAGGACCCATACATATGCTGTCTACAAGAGACACACCTTAAAACAAAAGATGCTCATAGACTGAAGGTAAAAGGATGAAAAAAATATTTCATGCAAATGGAAATGAAAAAAAAGCAGGGGTAGCAATACTTATATCAGACAAAATGGACTTTAAAACAAAGGCAGTAGAAAGAGGTAAAGGAGGACACTACATAATGATAAAGGGAACAATTCAACAGGAAGATATAACTATTGTAAATATCTATGCACCAAATATAGGAGCCCCGACATACATAAAGCAGACTTTGATGGATATAAAGGGCGAGATTAACAGCAATACTGTCATAGTAGGGGATTTCAATACCCCTCTAACAACACTGGATAGATCCTCAGGAAAGAAAATTAATAAAGAAACAGCTGACTTAAAGGAGACACTAGATCAACTTGATTTAATAGATATCTTCAGAACTTTTCACCCTAAAGCAGTACAATATACATTCTTCTCAAGTGCTCATGGTACGTTTTCTAGGATAGACCACATGTTAGGACACAAAAATGGTCTCAATAAATTTAAGAAGATTGAAATCATATCAAGCATTTTCTCTGATCACAATGCCATGAAACTAGAAATTAACCATAAAAGAAAAACTGAAAAATACTCAAACACTTGGAAACTAAATAGTATGTTATTAAATAATGAATGGATTAACAATGAGATCAAAGAAGAAATAAAAAAGTTTCTAGAAACAAATGATAATGAGCATACATCAACCTAAAATTTATGGGACACAGCAAAAGCAGTTCTGAGAGGGAAGTTTATTGCACTACAGGCATATCATAAGAAGCTAGAAAAAGCTCAAATAAGCAACCTGACCCTGCATTTAAAAGAACTAGAAAAACAACAACAAATAAAACCCAAGACAAGTAGAAGAAAGGAAATATTAAAGGTCAGAGCAGAAATAAATGACGTAGGCGCTAAGGAAACAATACAGAGGATCAATGAAAACAGAAGCTGGTTCTTTGAAAAGGTAAACAAGATTGATGAACCTTTAACTAGACTCACCAAGAAAAAAAGAGAGAGGACTCAAATAAATAAAATTAGAAAGGACAGTGGAGAAATAACAACTGACACAACAGAAATACAAAGCATTGTAAGAAAATACTATGAAGAACTATATGCCAAAAAATTAGACAATCTTGGTGAAATGGACAAATTTTTTGAATCATATAACCTTCCAAAAATCAATCTGGAAGAATCAGAACACCTAAACAGACCAATTACAACAAATGAGATCGAAACAGTTATCAAAAAACTCCCAAAAAAGAAAAGTCCTGGGCCTGATGGCTTCACAAGTGAATTCTATCAAAAATTCAAAGAAGAGCTAACTCCTATCATTCTTAAGCTATTTCAAAAAATTCAAGAGGAAGGAAGACTTCCAAACTCCTTTTATGAGGCGAGCATAATTCTGATCCCAAAACCGGGCAAAGACAACACAAAGAAAGAAAATTATAGGCCTATATCCCTGATGAATTTAGACGCTAAAATTCTCAAGAAAATATTAGCCAACCAGATCCAGCAATATATGAAATAAATCATACACCACGATCAAGTGGGATATATTCTGGAGAGGCAAGGCTGGTTCAATATTCGCAAATCAATCAATGTGATTCATCACATAAACAAAAGGAAGGACAAAAATCACATGATAATTTCAATAGATGCAGAAAAGGCATTTGATAAAATCCAGCACCCATTCATGCTCAAAACTCTCAGTAAAGTGGGAATACAGGGATCATTCCTTAACATGATAAAGGCCATCTACAATAAACCGACAGCAAACATCATACTAAATGGACAAAAATTAATAGCAATCCCCTTAAGATCAGGAACCAGACAGGGGTGCCCACTTTCACCACTCTTATTCAACATAGTGCTGGAAGTCCTAGCTACAGCAATCAGACAAGAAGAAGAAATAAAAGGCATCCAAATTGGAAAAGAAGAAGTAAAACTGTCACTATTTGCAGATGATATGATATTGTATATTGAAAACCCTAAAGTCTCAGTCAAAAAATTACTGGACCTTATAAATGAATTCAGCAAGGTGGCAGGATATAAAATTAATACTCAGAAATCAGAGGCATTTCTATACATCAACAATGAAATATCAGCAAAAGAAATTAAGGAAACAATCCCCTTCACTATTGCAGCCAAAAAAATAAAGTACCTAGGAGTAAATTTAACCAAGGAGGTTAAGGACTTGTACTCGGAAAATTATAGAACATTGATAAAAGAAATCAAGGAAGATACAAACAAGTGGAAGCACATACCGTGCTCATGGCTAGGAAGAATAAACATCATTAAAATGTCTATATTACCCAAAGCAATTTATAAATTCAATGCAATACCAATTAAAATACCAATGACATACTTCAAAGATATAGAACACATATTCCAAAAATTTATATGGAACCAAAAAAGAACACGAATAGCCTCAGCAATCTTAAAAAGAAAAAATAAAGCAGGATGTATCACTCTTCCTGATATCAAGGTTTACTATAAGGCCATCATGTCAAGACAGCCTGGTACTGGCATAAGAACAGGCACATAGATCATTGGAACAGAACAGAGAACCCAGAAATAAACCCACAGCTTTATGGACAACTGATATTTGACAAAGGAGGAAAGAACATACAATGGAGTAAAGACAGCCTCTTTAACAAATGGTGTTGGGAAAATTGGACATCTACCTGCAAAAAAATGAAACTAGACCATCAACTTACACCATTCACAAAAACAAACTCAAAATGGATAAAAGACTTAAATGTAAGCCGTGAAACCATAAGCATCTTAGAAGAAAACATAGGCAGCAAGCTCTCCAACATATGTAGCAGCAGTATATTTGCCGATTCATCTCCATTGGCTACTGAAATAAAAGGCAAAATAAACAAATGGGACTATATCAAACTAAAACGTTTTTGCACAGCTAAAGACAATAGGAACAGAATAAAAAGACAAACCACACAATGGGAGAACATATTCGACAGCACATATGATAAGGGGTTAATAACTAAAATTTATAAAGAACTTATAAAACTCAACACCAGGAAGACAAACAACCCAATCAAAAAATGGGCAAAAGAAATGAATAGAAATTTCTCCAAGGAGGACATACAGATGGCCAATAGGCATATGAAAAAATGCTCAACATCACTAATCATTAGAGAAATGCAAATTAAATCCACAATGAGATATCACCTCACACCAGTCAGAATGGCACTTATCAGCAAAACAACACAGAATAAGTGCTGGCGAGGATGTGGAGAAAAGGGAACCCTTCTGCACTGCTGGTGGGAATGCAGACTGGTGCAGCCACTGTGGAAAACAGTTTGGAGATTCTTCAGAAAATTAAAAATCGAACTGCCTTTTGACCCAGCTATCCCACTTTTAGGAATATACCCTATGAACACTATAGCACATTTCGAAAAGAAGAAATGCGCCCCCATGTTTGTGGCAGCATTGTTCACAATAGCGAAGATCTGGAACCAGCCCAAGTGTCCGTCAGAAGATGAGTGGATTAAAAAGCTATGGTACATATATACTATGGAAAACTACTCAGCCATAAGAAACGATGACATCGGATCATTTATAACAAAATGGATGTACCTTGATAACATTATACGGAGTGAAATAAGTAAATCAGAAAAAAAGAAAAACTGAGAACACCATGATTTCTTACATAGGGGGGACATAAAAGTGAGAATATGAGACATGGACAAGAGAGTGGTGGTTTGGTGATGGGGGAGGGAGGGAAGAGTGGGATAGGGAGGAGGGGAGGGACATAGGGAAAACCAGATTGAAGGTGACAGAGGACAATTTGACTTTTGGTGATGGGTATGCAACACAATTGAATGATAAGATAACCTGGAGATGTTTTCATTGTACATATGTACCCTGATTTATTGGTGTCACCCCATTAGAATAATAATAAAATATATATATATAAATAAATTAAAAAAAGAAAAAAAATAATTCAGTGAGAGTTTAAAAGGTGTGTTTGTACCTTTCCATTAAATATAAATTAGATTTAGTCATATAAAGACACATTTATACAGTGTGTCCGTAAAGTCATGGTGCATTTTTGACTGGTCGACAAGTTAAAAGTGCACCATGACTTTACAGACACACTGTACTTTCAATGTTTATTGATATAATTTGTCAGGATTTAGCACTGATATTTTAACTAAAAATATCTAAGTGATTCATGTGATTAAAATCTTGTTGGAGAGGCAAGAGAATTGTAAGTTAGTGAAGCTAAAACTGGAAAATAGTTTGTAAAACACTGTACTAGCAATGAGAGATAAGAAAGTTATTGTTGCTTCTCTCATTGCTAGTGTCTTCACAGTTGCCTTTGTGTGGTGGTGGTGGTGCTGGTGGTGGTGGTGGTGGAGGTGGTGTGTGTGTGCGTGTGTGTGTGTGTGTGTGTGTGACAGAGAGAGAGAGATTGGGACAGAAAGACAGGAAGGGAGAGAGATGAGGAGTATCAATTCTTCATTGAGGCACCTTAGTTGTTCATTGATTGCTTTCTCATATGTGTCTTGACGGGGGGGATACAGAAGACTGAATGATCCCTTGCTCAAGCCAATTACCTTGGGCTCAAGCTAGTGAGACTTGCTCAAACCAGATGAGCCCTCACTCAAGCTGCTGACCTCAGGTTCTCAAACCTGGGTCCTCTACATCCCAGTCCGATGCTATATCCACTGCGTCACTGCCTGGTCAGGCCACAGTTGCCTTTTTTTTTTTTTTTTTTGAGATGAGATGAGACAGGGAGACAGACTCCTGCATGCCCCCTATGAGGAATCCACCTGACAATCCCATGTAGGCTGATGCTCTGCTCATCTATGGATGTTGCTCAGCAACCGGGCTCTTTCAGAACCAGAGCAGAGGTTCCAAGGAGCCATCCTCACCCGGGGCCAACTCTCTGGGACCAATTGAGCCATGCCTATGGAAGGGAAAGAGAAAGAGAGAGAGAGAGAGAAAGAGAAGTGGGAGACAAAAGAGTGGAGAAGCAGATGGTTGTAACTCAGGTGTGCCCTGACCAGGAATCGAATCCAGGATATTCACATGCCAGGTCAATGCTCTACCACTGAGCCAACCAGCCATGGCTTGCAGTTACCTTTCATACTCACAAAATCTGGGACCAATAAAAGTACGGGCAACAAACACTACATTACCACTATGCTATTATGTCTCTTGAACACTGAAAAATCTAGCTTTAAACCATTTTTTGTAACCTCATTCATTATCATTGGCGACAGCTGGAGAATGTCTTGTGCTTCAGTATCTAAAACCTGAGTATTTAATTAAACTGGTATCCAGCTGCAAAGAAGTCTGGGAAATTAATTTTTTTTTCTCCCTTAGTTCTGAGATAATGAAAGTTTCATAGAAGTGGTTAGGCTGAGGACCATAGTCCAGAGTAAGCAGAGTCATTTTTAGGATCAACATTGCAAAAATTTTATAATATATAAGCTGGCAAAAATCAAACTGGTAAGTAGAATTATTTTTTGTTCTCTGTTTTATTATAAAAATATTAAAAGAACAATATGCAATTTGACCATAATACAAACAATTTAGTAATAGTGGTTTGGCGTGTTTTTCTGTGGGACATGAAATAGTATAAAGTTTTATTAAAATAACCAGTCATTTATCAAACTGATATCTCACATATAACAAAAAAATTTTATTTATACAAAATGAATTTTATTTATTTTTAACTAAGTTATTACATTGCACCTTTACTTGTTCCTATAAATGATGTTGAGATACTTCTGTTTACCATTGTATAGTAAGATAACAAATGTTCTTCTGCCTTGGGTTTTCAGAACAACTTTTGCATTACTAAAATAATATTCAGAACTTTCTTGAGTACAAAGTCAAAATACCTCTTTAAAATCAGAAAGCGATATGCCTGACCTGAGGTGGCGCAGTGGATAAAGCGTCGACCTGGGAACACTGAGGTCGCCAGTTCAAAACCCTGCACTGGTCTGGTCAAGGCACATATGGGAGTTGATGCTTCCAGCTCCTCCCCCCTTTCTCTCTTTCTCTCTCTCTCTCACTCTGTGTCTCCTCTCTAAAATGAATAAAATAAAAAAAATAAAAAAAATAAACTTAAAATCAGAAAGTGATATAGAATTCTAAATATCCCCAAGCTCTTATAAAATTAGATGAAAGGATTAGATCTGTCACTGTAAATTGTTGTACATTTATTCATGGAAGAAATGAGAGAAAAAATATACAAAGGAAATATGATTAAAAGAAGATACAAATACATTAATAGAAATGCCTGATGATTCAAAGATGGCGATGGAGTAGGCAGACATTCCTACTGTCACCTCCTAGGACCAAATTGGATTTCAAATTAATTTAAGATAATCATCTTACTAAACCAACTTTGGGCTAAATGAAGAGGAATCTATAACCAAGGATCACAGAAGAAGCCACTCTGAGACTGGCAGGAAGGGCAGAGATGCAAAAAGGGCTGCCCTGCTCCCAGGTGCAAGGGGCAGCTGAGGGTCCAGAGGGACTTTCACTGCGGCAAAGGTCACCTGAGAGGTGTAAGTCATAAGCCCCAGACCCAGAAATGCAGCCTAGAACCCCAGAGCCTAAAAGTGGTGCCCAGTCAGCATTTCCCAGAGAAAAGAGCCAGGGTTTCTGTCTACGAGATGGAGCTCTCTCAGAGACGTAGACTCTGTCTTAAAGGGCAGTGCAAAAAAAATCTTGTTCACAGCCACTTACCCAGGGCTCAAGTGAAGGAAGAGCTGAGAGAACTAGAGTTGCGTGAAGAGAGTGTAAAGTTGGAGGCCCAGGGAGAGACAATGTGGAGGATGGCCACCGGAACCCCTGTGCAATTCTACAGTTTGCAGTTGCCATCTTTCTTAGGTGAAGCAGTCTCCTCTGAGCAGCATCAGCCTGGGGAGAAACAGCTGCTCCGCCCTTGGGAGTATATCCTGGTCTTGTTATGGCTACTGGGTCCTGCTGAGAAGCCAGGAGGTAGGGGTACATCAGTGACTCAGTTTTCTGGTGTTGAGGCTGTATCTTCCCCCAAACCACCCACACTCCTGAGTCTAAGGCTGATCATTTCACCTCATGGGAGACTCAGTGAAAACTATACAGAGTGTGGGTGACCAAACCTCTGGGTTTCAGAGGCCACATTGACCAAACTCCTGTGACAACACCCTACTGAAGTCTATGAAAAAAATATGGACAGACTGACAACTGGGGCCAGGGGTGAAGCCACACCCATCACTCTTTCTAATTCATTAATTGACTCAGGCTCCAGACTCTAGCAGATGTTATATCAGTGGCCAAACCCAACAAGCAGACAGCAAGCAAACAGAGGCTACAGGAGGTGGGACTCAGAGAAACTTGGCCTTTAAGTGGAGCTTCCCCCAGGACCAGTGTGGGTAAAAGCCAGTCTAGGTGTGCAGCTTGGTATTTCCATATGCACCTGGGCCCAGCAAAAGCAGCCACAAACTTTGGATTGCTTGTAGCTCCAAGAAGTTTACTGAGGGCCATTTACAGGCATTGCCTCCCACTGGTTAATGCTAAGTTCTTGCCAGGGAGACACAGCACTGGCACATCCAGTAGCCAGCTACAGAAAGCATCAGTTCAGGACCTAACAACCCTTGCTACAGTGGTATCCAAAAGAAGGGGTCCTCATACCAGGCCCAACTGAGGTAAATTTCACTCTCTGTGATCAGCACTGGTACAGTGGCACATGCACATTGAATAGGGTGGAGCTTCACAGTCAGCCAGCCTAGGTGCTGAATATCCTGCCCTGCTGAGCTAGATTCCACAGGGTCATGGGAGAGAGGCTTGGAGCATAGACATCTAATGTGTAGGTCCCTGTGGAACTATTGTTGGATCTGGTTGAGGAGCTTAGCCACCTTTGAGGGGGAGGGCACAGTCAGCCCCAGAAAAGGACTCTGTCAATTTTCCTTCCTAAGACCAGGGTCTCAAAAGCTGAAAAAACTTCTTCAGAAGGGACTGACAGCCACATTTTGTCTGAAACTGCTGCTCACCTTGTCAGGGAGAAATAAAATTTTAGTATGTAGCAGTGGATGAAGGAGACCTCTGGAGTAGGAGCTACATTTCCTATACTGAGCTAGTGACCAAGAGACCCCTGAGGTCAGGAGTCCCATTAACATTTTATTCCCAACCTCAGCTGCCCCCACTCAACAAGCTCGCAACCTGCAGAGGCATTGTTTGGGAGAGGTCACTCCTGGCCCACACTACAGTATTTCTACAGAAGACTCTGTGAGAAGAACAGGTAGCTGCAAGATGAGGTGGAGCAGCTGAAAAGTGAAGGCAAATCTTGTGGAGCCTGGGGCTTTTACAGAGCTGTTGTCATCTCTGAGCAGGAGGAAGCTGATTCTTATACACAGTTTAGCCCCTTGCACACTACCTAGGCACAGAAAACAAAGACACACAGCAAAAAAAGCAATAGCTAAAGGCAAGTAGTCTACAAGGGGTTACAAACTACAATTGATGCCAACCCCAAAAGATCTAGAACCAACACAAATGGTAGTGGGTGGCAAACAGCACCAACTTTAGACTAAGCTAGGTACCCAAGCAGCATGCGCAAAAGAGGAGTCTAACAGGCACCAGGCACTGTGGAGAATATGTACACCCAATAAGACAGACATTGCACAGTGTGTAATACACATGACCAATGTTGACACTTAGAGCCAGCCAGCCTAAAGTAATAAATATACCCATGAAAGGTGTAACTGCATTCAATATGCACATACAATAAAAAGGAAATAGTACCCTCAAGAAGCATTCCTAGAACAAGGAAAACAGATGACCTAGACTTCAGTACCACTGAGCCTATCTTCCCATAAAGACACCACAAAAATTTCAAGGTCAGATAGTGCTAACTAAAACACAGACAAAATAGGCAGACAGAGAAATGTGACCTAAATGAATCAACAAGAGAGATCCCCAGAAAAAGAATTAAATAAAATGGAAGTAACCAAACCACCAGACACAGAGTTTAAAACAATGATTTTCAGGATGCTCAAGGATCTTAGAGCAACAATGATTGGTCATAATGAACACCTAAATAAAGAGATAGCAAGCATCAAAAAGGACATTAAAATTATAAAAATAAACCAATCAGAAATGACAAATATTATATAAAAAATAGGTGGCACTAGAGGGAATCAACAGCAGGCTGGATGAAGCAGGTGATCAGCACAGCAATTTAGAAGACAAGATAAACATAAGCACAGAAGTATAACAGCAAAATAAAAAGAAGCTCAAAAATACTGAGGAAACTCTAAGAGAGCTCTGGGACAACATGAAGAGAAACAACATTTGTATTATAGGGGTTCCTGAAGGAGAAGAGAACTAACAAGGGATAGAGAACTCATTTGAAGAAATCATAGCTAACAATTTTCCTAAATTGATGAAGGAAATAGTTACACAAGTTTAAGATGCACAGAGAGTCCCATTAAAGAGAAACCCAAGAAGGCCTACATCAAGACATATTGTAATTAAAGTGCCAAAATGAAGAGACAAAGAAAGAATACTAAAAGCTGCAAGAGAAAAGCAGTTAATTACCTAAAGAGGAACCCTCATAAGGATGACATCTGACTTCTCAACAGAAACACTTGAGGCCAGAAGGGATTGACAAGAAATATTCCAAGTGATGCAAAACAAGAACCCACAACCAATACTCCTTTATACAGCAAGGCTATCATTTAAAATTGAAGGAGAATTAAAAAGTTTCTCAGACAAAATAAACAAACAAATAACAAATAACTCAAGGAATTTATTACAAACAAACCAGTAGTGCAAGAAACATTAAGGGGCCTGCTATGAAAAGAGCAAAAAAAGAAAAAAAAGAAATCAAGAAAAAGAAAAAATGTAGATTTAAAGAATAAAATGGCAATAAATAAGTACATGTCAGTAATAACCTTAAATGTAAATGGATTAAATACTCCAATCAAAAGACATAGGATAGCTGCATAGATAAGAAAAGATGACCCATTCATATGCTTTCTATGAGACCCAACTCAGAACAAAAAACACACATAGAGTGAAAGTGATGGAATAGAAAAAAGTATTTTATGCTAATGGAAATGAATAAAAAGCTGGGGTAACAATGCTTATATCTGACAAAAAAAGACTTTAAAACAAAGACTATAGTAAGAGATAAAGATGGTCACTACATAATGATAAAGGAAGCAACCAAACAGGAGGATATAACCATTGTAAATATCTATGTGCCTAATATAGGAGCACTTAAATATATAAAGCAGATTTTGATGGACATAAAGGGTGAGATCAACAGCAATACTATAATGGTAGGGGATTTTAATAGACCCTTCAGACAGAAAATTAACAAAGAAACAGCAGCCTTAAATGACACACTAGATTAACTGAATTTAATTTATATCTTCAGAACCTTTCACCCCAAAGCAACAGATTATATGTGTTATTTGATAATGCTTTTAAGTGTATTACTTTAGGGACAGTGTGTTTTTAATACAGAATTAAATGCCCTTCCAAAAATAAAATCTAATTTTAAGATATTTGTATTATTTTTTGTTATATTCTAAAGTTACCTAAGTCCAGAATATACAATAACCTTTATTACACAAAACTCAGTGGTTCCACTTAATGTTTTCTTAATATGCATTTGAGAAATTTTACTCAAATTTATACCTGCTAGTTAAATGATTTCTAAAATTATCATTGAAAGTAATATTTTTTTAATTTTTATTTATTTTTTATTGTAGCCATCTCTTTTTCTTTATTGTTTGTTTTCTCTTTTCCTTTTTTTAATTGATTTTAATTTATTGTGTTCACATAGATTCTAGTGTTGCCCCGAATGCATCCTCCCTCCTCTGTATTCTCCTCAACATCTCCCGTCCCCCTCTTCCCATTGCACCCTCCCCCTTCCCTTCAGGTTTATCCCATCCTATCATCCCCTTTCCCTCTGTCCTCTTTTCCTCTGGTCCCTTTGATCTCTCCTCTGTCTCAATTCCGTTTCTCCCGGCCCATGCATATCGCCAAATATTTAGTTTTTAAAAGTTAACATTTCACTTATGTCAAAATGTATTAGAAAGAAATACTATGTAAAATTCATGAAACAATATTTTCAGCCTAATATAAATATGCCACCGAATTATTAATGTTTTGTATGCATATATTTACACACAGGAATGAAAATTTTAATTTTTCTATAATAATTGGAGGAATATTTGAACCACTGCACACAATAATTTTGAAAACTGGTAATAACTTGAGAATATTTCTGTGATTACATTCATGTTTTAAAAATGTATAATTGTTCTAGATCTGTAAACCATCTTATTTACATTTGAATAGTAAAATGAAAATATAAGTTAGGGAATGATCTGTGTTTTCATTCTGATTCTGCCGTTATGTTGGAGAGATCACAAAATATTTTGAGCACTAGCATTCTAATTTATAAAATAGACCAATTCATGTGGAAAATTGTACCAGCTTTTCTCTCAAGCTATAGGAAAAATATTTTGATTTGGAAATTTCTATGTCAAAAATACTCTAATTATGCTGTTTCTATGTGTCATACCTAAAATACCTCTGTGTGTAGTTAAAAAGTGATTTCAAGTTTGTAGTTACAGAGTATGTGGTTCTTTAAAACTAAATTACGTTTTAGAATCTACGGTATGATAACACATAAAACATAAAACAATGACATTACTCTTTTTAGTTACTATACATAATTATGTGATTTGGAAAATTATTAAATGTGCCCATTTTCTGTATTATCTTCTCACTGTGCATAGGCATTCTTTATCATCACATTTTAAGGTGATTTCTAACACTTAAGAAAAAAAAACTTTTTATTTTAAGAGTATACATTGAATATCTATTAATGTTACAAGGTACATTTAAGAACATTTTAACAGTCAGTCATCTTTTAACTTAAGATTTTTTTTAAGCATTGCAGATTTTTATAAAACTTTATGAAGTTTATCTGTATTGTGCCGATAATTCAATGCAAACAATAGTATTTTTAGAATAAAAAAGTGAAACATGCTTTACTATGTCTCATTTTTTATTATTGTTCCACAGAATGAAACATTTAAAAAATTTTCTTAGTAATGTATAATATATGCCATATTAAGGATATGCTTCATTTTCCTTGTCAGTGTTTCTTCCAACCATCCATAAAATATTCTGCTGATTTAATTCTCCTTTGTTCTGAGAATGAGGGATTAATTTAAATCTGTGTTTTTAAACCTGATTTTGGGTGTTAGAATATAGTTTCTTCAAAGATACAGTATTTTTATTCTTCTTTCTCTTTTCTAGTATGTTATTTTGTATAAATAATATTTATTTGAAATTTTCATGCATAGGCAAATTATGATTGTTATATAAGAAGTTTTTAATGATTGAACTTAGTCCCTTTATGCTCTTATATTTATTAATTGAGTTTAGACTAAATAATTTACACAAAAGGTTATATCATTTAAAGCCACTTTTACTATACATGTATATAGTATATATATGATTATGATCCATCAAATTGTTTAAAAGTTAACCCCTTAAAAACATTGCAATAAAAATCCACCAAAGCCTGACCAGGCGGTGGCGCAGTGGATAGAGCATCGGACTGGGATGCAGAAGACCCAGGTTCAAAACCCAAAGATCACCAGCTTGAGCGTGGGCTCATCTGGCTTGAGAAAAAAAAAAGCTCACCAGCCTGGACCCAGGTCACTTGGTCTGCTGAAGGCCTGCGGTCAAGGCACATATGAGAAAGCAATCAATGAACAACTAAGGTGTCGCAACAAAACACTGATGATTGATGCTTCTCATATTTCTCCATTCTTGTCTGTCTGTCCCTATCCCTCTCTCTGACTCTGTCTCTGTCCCTGAAAAAAAAATGCACCAAATATTTTGGGTGATCTCCTGGCTATCAAAACTTGAGCAACAAAATAAATTATGTAGTATTGAATTACAACCCAATATATAAAATAAATAACTGTGATTTCATAAATATTTGAATTAATTTGTAAGTGGAGAAGATAAAACAATTCTCTAGAGAACTTTAAATAATTCTTATAGATGCTTTGGTCTCAAGGAGAGGGTTTCTACTTCATCACTTCTAAGCATGGGCATGCCAAACTTAGGAGCAGACAGAAAAGGAGGCCGAAGAGGCAAAGGAGAATGAAGCTGATTTTGAATCATGTCTGACAGCTTACACAAGAGTTAGTCTGAGATGAACTGTGCATTTAAACTCAGGAAAGACAACAAAGAAGAAAACAAGAGTATACTTTATAATTTTGAATTAGGTTCGATTTTTTAGGGAGGACATTATATATACACCGTGGTCATTGTTCAAGGCAATTTATCTCAAATTAGGACACATTTTCTTACCAAATTCTGATACGGAGGACATTTTCCGTTATTTTCTATCAATACTTTGAGTATAAAATTAGATTCATTGCTATTATTTATAAATTTGCTGTCAGTTCAATGCTTGATCCTTTCAAGGTAAATGTATTCTGGGCCCCTTTTAGGATTCTTATCTTTAACTTTGTTTTTCTGTAAAATAATTATTCATGTATAACTGACAACTTATTTTTGCTTATACTGTGTATGTTTTAAAGGTGTAATTTATTTCTTGATTTCTTCTAAGTTTAGAAATTTTCAGTTTATTCTTTTTCAACTATAACCTCTCTGTTTTAGTATTGCATTAAAATATGTCTACTATTTTCATTATTTACTTTATGCCTCTTCCCTCTCTGGCTTTTTAAAATATTCTGTTCCTCCATGCTTCATGGTAGATATTTATTGCTATCAATTTTCTTTCTTTTCTTTTTTTTTTTTTTTCTTACGTGAGAGGTGGGGAGGCAGAGAGACACTTCTGTATGTGTCCTGACCTGGATCCACCCAGCAAGCTCTCTATTAGGGCAATGTTCTGGCCATCTGGGGCCACAGCTTCATTGCTTGCCAATTGAGGTATTTTAGCACCTGAGGCAAGGCCATGGAGCCATCCTCAGAACTCAGGACCAACTTTGTTCCAATCATCTGAGCCATGGCTGTGGTGAGGGTGGGGCGGGGGGTAAGCTGATGATTGCTTCTCCTGTGTGCCCTGACCAGGAACATAACGAGGGACTTCCACATCCCAGTCCAATGCTCTACCACTGAGCCAACCAGCCAGGGTACTATCAATTTTCAAATACACTAATTTTCTCTTCAGCTCTACCTATTTTCTAGACAGTCTTCTCTTGATTTTTAAATTTATACATTGTGTATTTGTGTTATATAATTTTCAGTTTTCTATTGAAGTTTTCAATTTTGCTGTTTCTTTCCTTTTATATATTTATTTTAAATTCTGTGCTAATTTGCTAAAATAAATTCAAACTTTGTGTGTATTTTTACTCTCTGTGTCTTATGTTGATATTTTTTATCTTTCCTTCTCACATTCATTATTATTTCTTATTTAGTCTCAAGTAATGTGTTTGTAAAATTAATTGTGAACCTATTTTGATACCAGAAATGATGATAATTTTTTCCAAAATTATTTGCATGTTTCTTGCCATGTGAGTAGGATTCCTAGTAATTTGCAACTACCTTGTTCAAATTTCTTTTTACTCTTTTAAAATTCTTGTATTGGTAGATATTTTTTAGAGAGAAATATGAAAGAGAGAGAGCTTGATTTGTTTTTCCACTGATTTATGCATTGATTGGTTGATTCTTGTATATGCCCTAACTGGGGATCAAACCCTTATTCTTTGCATATCACGACAATGCCATAACCAACTGAACTATCCAGACAGAGCACAAAAATATCAATTCATGAGATGAATTTACGTCTGAGTAACTCTTTAAAAGTGTGTTCCTCCATGGTATTTCTTCATGTTCCCCTATGTAGTTCTTAGAATGATAATGATATAATAATAATAATAATAATAATAATAAAAGACTTATGTGTAGTTCTTATATACTATGCACACTTTTCAGTGCTTTAAAAATAATCATTTATTTAACTGAAGAGAAATTCTGATGTCAGTAAATTTCTATCCTCATTTTACAAAGAAATAACTTAGACAAAGGAAAAACAAATGTGAACAAGATTAGCAGTAATTATTAGAACCACTATTCAACTACCAAGTCCCATTTTCAAAAGCTACTTTACAAATGAGCCTTTGCATAAAAGACAGTTGCCCTCATCAGCAACAAATCAATTTGTGGCTATCAATTCAAGAAATGAGTCTTTTCTAGAGTACTTACACTTTAAAATAAGACCACCACGAGCGGAACACAAAAGCATTTATCTGTAACTACTAGCAATCTCATGAAAGCTTTACAGTGTACTAAGTTAAGCAATATACTTCTGACCCTTGATGCCCTTACCACTTGTAAAGGTATTACGGTTTTGCAATTTAAGGCACTAGAAGGGAAATAATTATATGACAGATTTTTCAGGCACATAATAATAATTCATTACATACATAGCTAATACCTTTTAGTTTTTTTATTGAATTTTTAAATATTTATTGGAAGGGTAAAAGTTACAAGATTAAAGAAAGATAACAAAATGTCTCTAAATCCATTGCAATAAGTATGCTTTTATTTTTAAAATTTTCTTTTATAAGTATATATTTTTAATAGTTGAAATTATAATAGATTTTAAATGTATATTTATAAATTAGCATGTTGCCATTCTCTCCTGATAATTAGACATTCATGTAACTTACTACGTGACAGCAAATCTGAGGAGTCATTTACATAGATTCTTGCATTTAATCATTAAGCAAATTTATAACAAATGTTATTTATATTTAGATAAATTAAACCTAAGAATTAAACATTCTGTTATTTATTTATGCAAATCCCATAGTGGAGATTAGTGGCATTAAAATTTGGTCTTCAAAATTTTGACTCTAAAAACTGTATTTAAAAATATTAAATCTATTTATTTATTGATAGTAGAAAGAGAAAGGAAGGAAGAGAGATTGAGAAGGAGAAATATCAATTTGTTGTTCCATTTATTTATGCATTCATTAGTTAATTCTTGAATATGCACTGACCGAGGCATCAAACCTGCCTCCTTGGCTAATGAATACAATACAATGCTCTAACCAACTGAGCTATTCAGCCAGGTAGAAAACAATGCATTTTAACCATGGCACAGTACTGTCTGCATGATATAGACATAGAGGTGTCTAAATATTCTAGCTTCATGGATGACAGTTACCAGGACAGCATTTTACTCAGTAATTGGTCTGAAATAGTACAATCTTTTTATTTTGACAGATATATTTTCTTTTTAGTACTACGGACACAGATTAGAATAAATTAGAACTCTATGTTGACAATTGGGCATTAAAACTAGAATATAGGTGGTAACTGAGATGTCTCTAGCCTGAAAAACAAGCAGCTCAGTGTCAAAATTTAACAAATATCCTTTTTTTTTAATACGGACAGAGAGAGAGAGAGGGATAGATATGGACAGACAGACAGGAACAAGGAGAGGTGTGAAGCATCAATCATTAGTTTTTCGTTGCCATTATGACTCCTTAGTTGTTTGTTGATTGCTTTCTCACATGTGCCTTGATCATGGGCCTTCAGCAGACCGAGCAACCCCTTGCTGGAGCCAGCGAACTTGGGTCCAAGCTGGCGAGCTTTTGCTTAAGCCAGATGGGCCCATACTCAAGCTGGTGAGCTCGGGGTCTTGAACCTGGGTCTTCCTCATCCCAGTCCTACGCTCTATCCACTGCGCCACCACCTGGTCAGGCAACAAATATCCTTTTTTAAAAATTAAAAACCAATAAAATTTTATTCATAATCTGTTACCATCTTAATTCCTGTACACTAGAAGTTTTTATAAAAACAGCTAATGTGTGTACAATCAGGTCATAAATGTATACATGTATAAAGATATTTTAATTTTTTCATACAATAACTGAGAAAGAATGCCTATTAGCACTTATACTTTGTTTTCATGTTATTTTTAATATAAAGTCCTAATATAGACATAACTATTTATTAAATATAATAGCCAAAAATATGATTTTTTAATTATAATTGCTTTACTGACTATAAAAACTAAATTATTTCAATTGAGTAGACCCTATAAATCATATTTTAAATATTCCTATTTAGAGCCTGGCTGGTTGTTTTAGTGGTAGAGTGTCAGCACAGACTGTGGATGGCCCAAGTTTGATCTGGTCAGGACACAGAGGAGAAGTGCCCATCTGTTTCTCCACCCTTCTCTCTCTCTCTCTCTCTCTCTCAGTGTGTGTGTGTGTGTGTGTGTGTGTGTGTGTGTGTGTGTGTATGTGTGTGTGTCTCTATTGAGCTATGGCTCTATTGGAGTGAGTTGGTCCTGACTCTGAGGATGGCTCTATTGCCTCTGCCTCAGGCACTAAAAGAGCTTGGTTGTTGAGCAAAGGAGCAAAACTCCAGATGGTAGAGCATCACTCCCTCTCACCCCACTGGGCTTGCTGAGTGGAACCCAGTTGGGGCACATGCAAGAGTTTATCTCTCTTTCTCCCCACTTCTCACTTAGAAAACATTTTTAAAATATTTCTATTTATAATCTAATGGGAGTAGATTTTTTGCCTTTTCACTAAATTTATACTTATGAATTCTTAATAATGCATTGAATCTATTCAATAACTTTTACCTTATTTTTGAAAATAATTTCTGTTCATGTCAAATATTTAGCACTGCTTATATTTTATAAGATGATACCAATGACAAAGGAAAAATATAACTGAGTAGTATTCAGTCCAGAATTGTGAGAAAGAGATGAGACAGAACTGACCAGACTAGTTAATACAGTTAAGTTTCCCACCATGAGATTCTATAAAAGATCTGCCATAATAATGTCTGTACTATATACAATTCAATAGAAATTGTAGTATCTAACTTCTCAAAACTAGAGTGTAGGGAAATAAATAAATAAATAGCAACTCTTAAGAATCAGATTTAAATCAAATCACTGACTTGCTCTTAGAATAGGTTTCTTGCACCTCATCCCTAATAAGAATAACTGTAAATTGGGAGGAGGTGTCAGATATTTCAAAGCTATGGTAGCAAATTGTGTCCCCAAGGAAAGACATAAGTTAAAAAAGCCACAGTATAAATGATTTTAAGAGTTGACCTTTCACAATCTCTTTAAAAACTTGTAATAAAGTCGTCTAAAAGGACTTATTTTGTATGTGGCTTTTCAATTTTCCCAGCACCATTTATGGAAAAGGCTTGTTTTTACTTTTCCATTATATATATTTTAGCTCCTTTGTCAAAATTATTTGCTATTATATATGTAGGTTTATTTCTGGCCTCTAAATTCTGTTTTATTGGTTTACGTGTCTACTTTTTTCTTAAAATGTTTTATTATTGTATTTTTTGTGACATTGATTAACATAATTATGCATTTTTCAGGTACCTAATTCTATAACACACCTCTGTAAACCATAATGTGTTCATCCTTCCAAGTCAAGTCTTTGTCCATTACCATGTATTTCTTCGTACTCTCTTCCACTTGCCACTCCCAACCCTCAACAATTGCCACACTGTTTTCCATGTCTATGAGATTTTTTTCCTTTTTTGCTCCATCTTTCTAACTCCCTCACCCAACTCCCAACCCCAAAAGCTGTTAGCCTGCTCTTTATATATGAGTCTGTTTCTATTTTGCTTGTTAGTTCATTAGGGTCCACATATGAGTAAAATCATATGGCATTTTTTTTTCTCTGACTGGCTTATATCACCTAGCATAATGATCCCCAGGTCTATCCATGCTATCTCAGACAATATGATTTTCTCCTTTTTATGATCATGTAGTATTTAATTGTCTAAAACTGTACAACATTGTTTTATCCACTCATTTACTAATGGATACTATGGCTATTTCCAGGTCTTGGCAATTGTAAATAATGCTGCAATGAACATAGTGGTGCATATATTCTTTTGAATTAATGTTTTTGGATTTTTAGGATATATTTTCAGAAGTAGTATCACTAGGTCAAAAGGCAGTTTCATTTTTAATTTTGAAATAAATGCATGCTGCATTCCACAATGACAGATCAATTTACATTTTTACCAACGATGCATGAGGTTTCCCTTTTCTCCATTCCTTCACCAGCATTTATTTTTCTAGATTTGTGATGAGAGCCATTCTTAGAAGTGTGAGCTTATATCTCATTGTGGCTTTCATTTGTATATCTTAGATGATTAGTGACATTGAACATTTTTCCAAATGTCTACTAACCATCTATAATGTCCTCTTTAGAAAAGTGTATTTAGCATGACCAGGCGGTGGTGCAGTGGATAGAGCATCGAACTGGCATGCGGAAGATCCAGGTTTGAGACCCAGAGGTTGCCAGCTTGAGCGCGAACCCATCTGGCTTGAGCAAAAAGCTCGCCAGCTTGGACCCAAGGTTGCTGGCTCCAGCAAGGGGTTGCTCGGTCTGCTGAAGGTCTGTGGTCAAGGCACATGTGAGAAAGCAATCAGTGAACAACTAAGGTGTCGTAATGGCAATGAAAAACTAATGATTGATGCTTCTCTCCTCTCTTTGTTCCTGTCTGTCTGTCCCTATCTATCCCTCTCTCTCTGTCCCTATAAAAAATAAAAAATTAAAAAATAAATAAATAAAATTTAAAATGCAAATGATTTCTTAATATTTATAATACATTTTGCTACTTTCCTGAATTTATTTATCAGTACGAGTAGTTTTTTGGTGAGTTATCTATATACAGTATCACGTCATCACAAATAATGTCAGTTTTACTTATTATTTTTCAATTTAGAGGCCTTTTATTTCTTTCGTGTTTTAATTGCTGTGGATAGGACTTCTGGTCCTATATTGAATAAGAGTGGTGATAGCTGGCATGCCAGTCTATTCCTGATCTTAAGGAAAATGTTTTTAGGTTTTTAGTTTTTGCCCATTAAGTATGATTTTGGCTATGGGTTTGTCATTTATGGCCTCTATTTTGTTGAGATATATTCCCTCTATTCTCATTTTTCTGAGAATTTATAACATAAATGGGTGTCGGATTTTATCAAATGCTTGTTCTGCATTTATTGATGTTTTATATGATTTTATTTCATATTTTATTTGTTGTATCACATTTATTGATTTGTGAATGTTGTATCAACCTTGCATCTCTGGAATAAATCCCAAATTATCATTCTGTGTAACCTTTGTAATGTATTGCTGGATTAAGTTTGCTAATATTTTGTTGAGGATTTTAGCATCTACTTTCATCAGAGATACTGGTCTACCTTTTTTTTTTTCCTTTGCATTGTCTTTTTCTGATTGTAAAATTAGAATAATGCTAGCCTTGTAAAATTATCTTTCATATTTTGAACTTTTTGACAAACTTTGTGAAGGGTATGTGTAAATTCTTTTTTAAATGTTTGATAAAAAGTAAAAATAAATAAAAAAGGAAATTTACCTGTAAATCCATCTGGTGCAGGACTTTTGTTTGTTGGGATTTTTTATTTATATTTTATTAATACTTCAATTACACTGACTGTGATCTTTTTATTCAGATTCTCTGATTCTTCTAAAGCAGTTTTGGGAGATTGTATAATTGTATGTATCTTGGAATTTATCTGTTTCATCCATATTGTCTGATTTGTTACCGTATAGTTGTTTGTAATATTTTCTTATAGTGGTTTTTATGTTTTTGGTGACTGTGTATCTGATTTTCTGTCAATACATTTCTGTTTCAATTCTGGTCACTTTACAGAATAATTTGAAGACAGGGAGTGTGATACTTCTAGTTTTGTTATTTTTTTCTCAGGATTCCTTTGCCTATCTTAGGTTTTTGTCATTTCATACAGATCTGATAACTTTTTGTTCTGTTTATTTTAAACAGTCATTTAGTTTAGATGGATATGGCATTAACTATATATATATATAGTTAACTATATATATATATATATATAAAACTTTGGATAAAATAGACATTTTAACCATGTTGATTTTCCCAGTCCCTAGACATAAAATATCTTTCTATTTTATGGTGTCTTTTTATTCCTCTTTTAATAATAATTTGTAGTTATCAGTGTATAGAGCCTTCACCTACTTTAAGTTTATTTCTAAGTATTTTATTATTTTTGTTGCAATTGCAAAATGGATCTCAAGAATATCATGCGAAGTAAAATAGCTCAAACACAAAAAAATAAAAATCACATGATTTTACTCCTATGTGGGATATAAAACAAAAGCAACAAATGAACAAACATTACAAAAAAAAAGCCTTATAGACCCAGATAACACTATGGTGGTTACCAGAGAGAAAGACAGTGGAGTAAAGAATTTGTTTTGTAAGAAGCTAACATAATACTGACACTGTAATGTTGCTGTTAATTACTTCTCATCAAGAACTTGGTAATTTTGTTTTCTATATTAACTTTTAAAGCACATTGATAAGAACTATTTTGAAACAATTGAATTAATTACTGTTTTTATTTAGAAATGATGGAGTAAAGTAATGCCTTCTTTAAAAAGTTTTAGTTATATCAATATTAAAGTATCAATACAAGTTTTCTTTCATAATAATAGAAAACTAAAATACCTAGGTTAGAACACAAATTTTTAATGTGACTCTGAGTTACAATACTCTTACTTCTTTTAACTATGTTTACATTTATTATTTTCTTTTATTTTCTTTTCATTAGGGAAGAATGCCTCCCAGCTCTAACTAATCTTCTAAAATAAAAAAGGCCAAAACCAGATAATATCTAAGAACAATGTTCCTACTTCTTTTATAGGTCTAATATAAACTGTAATATTTAAATTAAATAGCAATGACTACACACTAAACACATATAACACTGAGAAACAAAATTTTTGTTGCATCCACAAAAACACTTGTTCTTACCTATTTCAAGTGTGCTGATCTCAAATCTGACATTAAATTTCTCTGTAAGCTACAGATCTTTTTGCAATTCAAGATTTTAGGTTTTCATCTATTGTAAAGTTTTCAATATTTAGTTTAACATAATACAGTAGAATGTCTTCATGGGCATCATCTTCGTGAAAATATAACAATTTATATAATGCAGTATTACACTAATAAACTAAAATATATGATTGCATCAGAATTTATCTACAATTTTGAAATAAAACATATTAAAAACACTTCTTTTAATCATAAAATTTGTGCATAATTTATTTAAATCCTATTCAGGCAAAAATTTGCATTTATAGCTCTTGCATTTATGTGCTTGTTGAGGACAATCTCGTTTGATGACCCAGCAGTAGTGTGATCATCACTAACAGCTCTAAGATTTTTGGGAAATTTATCAAGGTAACTGTTCAGAAAGTGAATCTTAACACTCATATTACATCCAATGTTGCAGAAAGCCAACAGCATCCTTTGAACCAGAAGTTCATAGTTTTCTGCTGTTTGGTTGACAACAAAGTTCTTTGCAATGCCACAAAAAATGCCATGCTGTTTCTTCTTATTATTTATCTTCCTGGCAAATTCTTCATCATGTATAAGGGTTCAAATTTGAGGTCCATTGAGTATACCTGCTTTTATCTT
This sequence comes from Rhynchonycteris naso, assembly GCA_037038555.1. Lineage (NCBI taxonomy): Eukaryota > Metazoa > Chordata > Mammalia > Chiroptera > Emballonuridae > Rhynchonycteris > Rhynchonycteris naso. Next base: position 68,258,818 of record CM072996.1, read on the forward strand.
CTCAAAAGAGAAGGCAGGAAAGAAAAGCAGAAATAATATGTTGAAAGCATTCACTTTCTCTATACAAAGCCTGAACAAACTGCTTCATTAAGCCAAGTGTGATGTGAGGTGAGGGAAGAATGATCCCATCTCAATTAACTACAGGTTTATTCACAATATTTTGCATCCCTATTTCCAGAGCTTCTACCACTTCTTCTGTGTCCAGTGTTTCTCCTGAGCTCGGCTGTCCCACAGACATTGAAAGCAAGGATAATTTGTGCAACCTCTCTGTTATTTTAGCAGGGAATTTATCATTTTAAGATTCACACAAATAATCCAGTTATGCTACTCATACTTCACAAAATCGAGGACAATTATTATATCATTCTTATCTTCTTGCAGATGAGGTGAATAACCAATTAGAATCGCTGTATAAACATTACAGTTGTGTAGGAGAACACATTTCAGACTTTGTTTAGAGATGTGAAGAAATACCCACCATTCCATTGTACTGTAAGTGGTAACACCTAATTGGCTGAAAAGACTACTGATATCATGACAGTAAACAGTGTTTGTCTTCAGAAAAAAAGTCCACAAAAATTTGTTCATGCTTCCTGAAATGGGATACTTTAGCTGACCTGTAAAGTACTTTCTTTTCTTGAAGCCTGGAGGCTAATAACTCAACTGCTTTTTATGATAGGCCCAAACTCTTACTAAGGCATTTAATTTGGATAGGCTAAACTGCTGAGGGGTTAATGACTGCTTGGCATCAGAAGAAGACCTTAAGATTCTACAACCATTTCCTCATGCATCTTATCAAAATACACTTGATCACCATGTTAACTTTCTTCGTCCTTAGAAGAAATAAAACCTTTGAAAACTGCAACCGTAAGTGTCTCAGAGTGTGGGATAGGTCATCTTGCTGAAGGAATATTAGGATATGCAATCATATGCCGTTTTTTCTTGTCAATGCCCTTTGTATGGATCAGACAGAAATAACAGTCACTGCTGTGGTCCTTAGGTTTATGCCAAACCATGGGAATACCAAAAGGAATTTCTTTGCATTTTCCTTTTGTCCAGTCACGAAGCATTTTCTTACAATTATGACACACAATATGAGGAGCCCAATTCTTGTCTTGATCACCAAGAGAAACTTGAAAATAGGCAATATATGCACGTGTCACAAATGATGAAATATTTTATTGCGCCTTTGACGTTGAAGTTTGTAACAGCCAAATATATAACCAATGGTCTCAGAACTATTACATTTACATCTACTCAAAGAAGCCATGATAAAATCTTAAAACAAAATAAGAGGGTGTTTTATCAGATAATATTTTTTTTACATTTAAAAATGACTACAATTATGTAAAAGTGATGTTTTTAAAACATTAATCGCCTTGTGGTTATGTTCAATGAAAGTGTTATTCTCCTTTAACTTCAATTTAAAAACCAATGCATGCCATTAACTGTAACAAAAAGAAATTAAAATTGCATACAAACTAGAGCATGCCCCCAAAATCAGAATTCAGATTTGGGATTACTGATTCAGAGATATATTGAAAAAGTTCTAAAACCTCATGCAACAGAAAATGAAAAAAAATTTTGCCCAGTGTAATTAATTTACATTTGTATTAAACAAAATTTTCATGTCATGATGGTTTATATTTTCTGCCAAATAATTAAGTTAATTTTTATAAAACATTTGGAGAGCCTTGAAAAAATTACTGAATTATTGATATGGAAGAAAACATACCAAAAAGATAGAAATTTGGAGTGAAGTATTATAAGATTGAATTGATTTAAACACCTTTGTGAACTTCATTAAGGCATTAAAGTTTGGAATAGAATACAGGAATGTATTTACATCCCTCATACATCTGATTATGGATATAAAAATAATGAGAGAATTAACTCATGTGGCATGGCTTGAGATAGCTAAGGGAGATTGTGTGTGTGTGTGTGTGTGTGTGTAAACATAATGCATATATGTTTTTGTGTGAATACATAAAACATGTAAACTAAAATCAGATCTAGGTCTAAACTCAATAAGAGAAGAAATAAATAATTTGGAGTATGATAACTAGAATAATAATGTGCCACAAATATTCTAAGCTACTTTGCAGCAAACAGCGGTATTGATCCAAATGTCATTGATAGTCATATGAGACGAAAATCATCATTGGAAAATTTAAATTTCCATGAAGTTCTATGTTTTTATAGCTCTTTTTATATGATTTTGCTGGTCTATATAATTATTTTTATGTTATCGGCATTCTTTGTAGTTACAAATACTAAATAGGTACATTTTATTATTTTCAAAATTACTAAAAAACATTCTAAACTAAAGATATCTCATCCTCTAATATAAAGGTAATAGCTTGAATTATGGACGTTAATTATTTAGATTATCTCAGAACTAATTACTGATACACACTGAACTAGCACATAAGTAAATAATATATTTAAGAAACTAATATTTATTTTACAATTATAATTTATATCCTTAGAATTTTTTTGTTTTTCAATTGTATATGATATTTGACTTTTAAACATCCACAACTAGACTCCTCTCTTTTAATTTAAATGTTTTAAAAAGTGGATTATAAATTACTATAAATATACAATATTAAATATTAAGTCCAAGTTGCAAAAACAATGCTTAAATAGTATTATGAGCTCAGTGTGTCTTACTCAGAATTTATATGTGATGTCAGAACTTCCAATACCTCAAAATGTGATTGTCTTTGGAGATAGGGTCTTTGAAGAAGTTAATTAGATGAAATGAGTCCTGACCAGGTGGTGCCACAGTGGATAGAGCGTTAGACTGGGACACGGAGGACCCATGTTCGAGTCCCCGAGATTGCCAGCTTGAGCACGGGCCCATCTAGCTTGAGCAAAAGCTCGTCAGCTTGGACCCAAGGTCGCTGCCATGAGCAAAGAGTTACTCAGTCTGCTGAAGGCCCACAGTCAAGCCACATATGAGAAAGCAATTGATGAACAACTAAGGTGTCGCAACGAAAAACTGATGATTGACGCTTCTCATCTCTCTTCATTCCTGTCTGTCTGTTCCTATCTATCTATCCCTTTCTCTGACAAAAAGAAAGATGAAATGAGGTCACATGGCTAGGTCCTAAAGAAGTATAATGAGTGTCCTTATTTATTTATTTATTTTACTGGAAGGCATATTTGTATTTTGTTCACACAATTATATTTAATCAATATATTCTAGAGGTATTTAAATAAATGTATTTACTATATTTATTTAATATAACTTGTATTTAATATCTGACACCATTATTCACTTATTTTTAATTTTTCTCTGAAGAGCTTTCTTTAATATTTCTTCTATTTCAACCTGCTCATTATGAAGTCTCACATTTTATTTGTCTTAATGTTTTGTTTTTCATTTTTATTTTGAAAGATTTATTTTTTCTGCTTGGTAAAAACAGCTAGGTTGACCTTTTTAGGGTTTTCCTCCACAAGTACTTTAAAGTCATCACTACATTTTCTTCTGGCTTGTGTAAATTTGACAAGAAAATTTTCCTGTTTTTTGCACATATAGGTCTTTTAGTTTGTTTTATGAACACTTGGCTGCTCTAAAGATTTTTCTCTTTGTTGCTTATTTTAACAAGTTGTGTTTTATGTGCTCTAATGTTTCCTCATATTTCCTTGGATTGATTTTTTTTTTTCTTCATAGATATGCGGGTTTAGAATTTTCATCAAATTTGAAAATTCTCCACTCTTGTTTTCTCACATAATACCCTCCCCATAATCCCCTTTCTCACTCTAGTAGCACATATTAGAAAAAATCCCTGTACCTGTTTTTTTTTGTAGTCTTTTTATTTAGTCTCTGTGTTTCATTTTTATTGCTGTGCCTTCAGGTTTACTAATCTCTTCTTCTGTGATATCTAATCTACTGTGATTCCATTCAGTGTATAGTTTATTTTATATTTATTTTTCTTTATACATGTCCATTTTGTAATGTTTTATATCTTCTATCTTTTCACTATCTGCATATATATATATGTACATATATATGTATATATATGTGTGTGTGTATATATATACAATATTTATTACTTTTTAAGTCTATAGCAGGCTGTGTGTTTAAAATAATGAACGCTACGACAGAAACAACATGGAGTAGCTTAATTAGTGCTCAACACTGTGACATTTACCAACATTAGATTTATCATACTCTGGCAAACTTATGTGCCAGAAATTATCATTTGTTAATATCTTCATTTTCTTGTTTTCTCGCCATGTAATATTCTTGGCATTTAGGATATTTGGGTTCATTGAAAAAGAAATAGTCCCTATTTTTCTGTCAGAACTTTCTTTAATCTATTTTTTTAAAAAAACACTATTTCTCTCTTAAATCTACAACATTTAAAAAATTTGTATTATAGCACCCAGCATATTGGAATATATTGCTACTCTTATTATTATTTAGAGAGACAAAGAAAAGAGAGAGAGAAATGAGAATGAAAAACATCAATTTGTAGTTTATAGCACTTTAGTTGTTCACTGATTGCTTCTCTTATGTACCTTGACCAGGGGACTCAAGCCAAACCAGAGACCCCCTGTTTAATCCAGTGACCTTGGGCACAAGTCAGCAACCTTGGGTTTCAAGCCAGCAACCTTTGGACTAAAGCCTGCAGCCCCACCCACACTCAAGTAGGGAAGCCCACGCTCAGTCTCACAACCTCAGGATTTCAAACCAGTGACCTCAGTGTTTCTGGTCAACATTCTATACATTACACCACTGCTGCTCAGGCAATATATTGCTGTTTATTTACTTATCTATCTGTGTTTTTCATTCAACTGTGAGTCTCTTGTTTTTTTGTTTGTTTGTTTTGTTTTGTTTTTACAGGGATAGATTGAGAGTCAGAGAGAGGGATAGATAGGGACAGAGGGAATGGAGAGAGATGAGAATCATCAGTCATCAGTTTTTCATTGGAACACCTTAGTTCAGTGGTTCTTAACCTTTTTTTGAGGTACTGAACCCACCAGTTTCATATGCGCATTCACTGAACCTTTCTTTAGTGATAAATAAAATATGATTTTTTTTTCCAAATTCAAGACATAGATATATGTTTTTTTACTGGTGCACAAAATGAGCCGTGCATGAACATCACCTTGCTCAAAGAACAAAACCAACAAAGTGCATGAACTCACAACAAATTACGGTATTACTTTATTCTAATCTCCGCAGCAGCTTCTCTGAACCCCTGAGACTGACTCATCGAACCCCTAGTGATCGATAGAACCCAGGTTAAGAACCACTGCCTTAGTTGTTCATTGATTGCTTTCTCATATGTCCCTTGACCGCGGGCCTTCCGCAGACCAAGTAACCCTCTGTTAAAGCCAGCGATCTTGGGTCAAAGCTGGTGAGCTGTCCAAACCAGATGAGCCTGCACTCAAGCTGGTGACCTCGGGGTCTCAAACCTGGGTCTTCCATATCCCAGTCTAACACTCTATCCATTGCACCACTGCCCAGTCAGGTCAACTGTGAGTCTCTTAACAATAAAATTCTTTTTGGCATCATTGTGTTCCCATACCTAGCACAATTCTTTGACCATACTATGTGTTTAATATCTGATAAATGTTTATATTTTAAAAGCTTAGGAATTTAAATTTGAATAAATATTTGCTTTATTAATAATTTATTTAGATACACATTAATGGTTAAAGATGAGCTTATTTGTGGTATACATAACGATTGTTAGGCTAAGTTTGTAAAAATCTGAAATAAAACAGAACTTGATTTATTTTATTTCAGAATTCTATCTTTTGAGTATTTTTCCAATATCATAATCTTTCCCAAATAAATTTATATTTAACATTGGCTTAACAGTATTATCATATGTATTTCTTATTAAAAGATTTAGATGTTTACCTTATGGTTTTAGTTTGAGATGATGAATATTACTTCCAAAAAAAAAAACCAATCTTGATATTATGACAGTTTTCACATATAATTTAGAAAACTTTAATGTAGTACTTAAGATAGGACAAAATATATATACTGAACATCTTTCAGTCCACCTGGAAATGACTTTTTAAAAATTTATCTATAGCCATAAACCAGTTGTTACTTAATAAAGAAGGCAGATTGACTTTTTTCTATACTGTACTTTGAATTTGAATAATTTGATCTTAATAATGAACTGAATTTGTAAAGGTGCCAGATGAAATGAGATGACCATCTACACCGTATGATCTTGGAAAAGTTGCTAATGCCAAAGTACTAAGGAAGTCTGGAAATATTTTTCTTTTATAGGAAGAATTATATTCAGCCACTATTGCAAATGACTTTAACTGTGCAGAGCATGAGTATCTTAGGTAATAGGACTAGAACTAGGGCTTAAGACACAATAGAAAAAGAACATATAAAGCTACAGAAATGACTATCTCTTTATGGCAAATAAGAGGGGGGAAAAAGGACAAATTATCATAATTATATTAAGGTGCCAGGGGAATATAATCAAATGGAACCACACAGAATTGTGGACAATGATCATAGACACAAATTTATATTAAAATGGTTGGGCCTGACCAGGCGGTGGCGCAGTGGATAGAGCGTTGGACTGGGATGCGGAAGACCCAGGTTTGAGACCCCGAGCTCGCCAGCTTGAGCGCGGGCCAATCTGGCTTGAGCAAAAAGCTCGTCAGCTTGGACCCAAGGTCACTGGCTTCAGCAAGGGGTGGCTCGGTCTGTTGAAGGCCCGTGGTCAAGGCACATGTGAGAAAGCAATCAATGAACAACTAAGGTGTCACAATGGCAACGAAAAACTAATGATTGATGCTTCTCACCTCTCTCTGTTCCTGTCTGTCTGTCCCTATCTATCCCTCTCTCTGACTCTCGAAAAAAAATTAAAATGGTTGGGAGAATTGCTACTTTAAAAAACGTTAAAAAATGTCTTATTCAATACTTGGCCCAAGTATAATTTTGTCAAGACTAGAAATATGTTTTTTCAAATGCAACATAAATTCTAAAATATCACCTTCTGATGAGAACAAGATACATTGCTACTTGTGTCTAAGAGAACAGTTCTTTATCTAACTTTATTGTGTTGTGATTAGAATGCAAAATTCTAAGCCTCAGCAAGGTATCTCATGTGGTTAGAGTGTTGTCCCAACATGCCGAGGTTACAGATTTGATCCCCCATGGGAACACATACAAGAATCAACCAATGATGACAATAAGTAAAACAATAAAATAATGTTTCTGTCTATATGTCTATCTCTTTCCCTTCCTCTTTCTCTAAAAATTAGTTAATAAATATAAAAAAGAATGTAAAAAGAGAGGAGAGGGGAGGTAGAAGTAAAGGGAGACAAATATATATCCCACATAGATATAAAATGAAGGCTCATTGATAAAAGTGAAGTGGTTCCTTGGGAATGGGGAATAAAGAGGGACAAATATATAGTGATAGAAAATGATTTGACCTTGATTGATGGGTACTCAACACAGTCAACAGTTTAAATGCTATAGTAATGTTCACCTGAAATCTATGTGCTCTTATTAATTCAGTAAATTTAATTGAAAAATAAAAATAAAATATATATATATATATATATATATATATATATATATATATATATATATATATATATATATATGTTATGGAAAAAATTCTAATAGTTTACTTTTTATTGTCTTTGGTAATTTTAAGTTTGTTTTTTTTTGTTTCTTTTGTGTGGTTTGGGTCACAATATAAATAAATATAACTAATGACATCTTTTTTACTATATAATTTTTTTTATATAATTGATATTATTGGTATGAACTTCCTCCCCTATGTAGAGCAAAATATACAAATGACTTAGATATACTACAGATAAAAGGAAGTAGACATTTGTTTTTACAGCCCAATAATTTAAGACACACTGTTTCAGCAAATACTTGAGCACATGAAAATTCTACTAGTATATGGCCTAAAAATAAAATATAATACTGTATTGAACTATGTCATTTACTCCAATAGATTTATCTTACTCATATCCTCCTGCCCCACACTTACCTAAATATCTAGAACTTGTCAATAATGAGGGCCTTTTTCTACCAGAAGAATTAAAAGACAAGTCAGGCCTAAAATCAAAATAAATTATTAAATAAATAATTGATCTAGAATTGACATGATTGATATTTGAACCTTTATCCTATTGTCAGAAGTATGACCCATCTGTGGGAAAGTAAAATATAGCTAAGTGTTTTGATGAAAAATAATTTATGCCTGACCTGTGGTGGCGCAGTGGATAAAGCGTTGACCTGGGAACACTGAGGTCGCCAGTTCAAAACCCTGCACTGGTCTGGTCAAGGCACCTATGGGAGTTGATGCTTCCAGCTCCTCCCCCCTTTCTCTCTCTCTCTCTCTCTCTCTCTCTCACTCTGTGTCTCCTCTCTAAAATAAATAAAATTTTAAAAAAAATTAAAAAAAAAGAAAAAAGAAAAATAATTTAAAGTTTTTTCTTAATATATTGTGTTAACATGGTTTCAAATGTTCCACTCTCTTATAACGCCCTAAACTCACTTCCTGCCTCCCATACCATATGCAAACTATTTTTACATTTTAAATTTTACCACCCTTGATTCCCCTTTTCTTCTGTCCCTATCCCACTTTCCTCTGGGACTTTTTACCCTGTTATCTGTATCTATGTCATCTGTATATAATTAAGCTAATCTCTTTACCTTCTTTGATCGTGCCCCCTTATCTTTCCCTCTGACAGCTGATCATCTGTCTCTTGTGATGCTGCCTCTGTTTCTATTTTGTTCTTCATCTTATCATATTCATTAGATTTCATATATAAGTGAGATCATATGATATTTGTCTTTCTCTGCCCGGCTTATTTTATTTAGCAAAATAACTTCCAGATCCATCCATACTGTTACAAAAGGTAAGATTTCTTTGTTTTTCATGGCTTCATAGTATTCTATTGTGTGTATGTACCACAGCTTTTTTATCTACTCATCTACTGATGGACACTTGGGCTTTTCCTAGATCCTACCTATTGGAAACAATGCTGCAATTAACATAGCAGTGCATATCTTCTTTTGAATTACTGTTTTGGTATTCTTAGCATATATTTCTAAAAGTGAGATCGCTAGGGCATAAGGTAGTCCCATTTTTAATTTTTTCAGAAAATCCCTTACTTTTTTCCTCAGTGGCTGCATGTGTCTGCATTCCCACCAGTAGTATAGGAGGCTTCTCTTTTCTCCACACCCTCACCAGCATTTGTTGTTTGTTAATTTGTTAATGAGAACTTTTCTGAAAGGTATGAACTGATATCTCATTGTGGCTCAATTTGCATTCCTCTGATGATTAGTGATGTTCAACATTTTTTTATATGCCTATTGGCCATTTGTATATCCTCTTCGGAAATGTATCTATTCAGTGCCTTTGACTATTTTTTAATTAAATTTTTTACCTTCCTGACATTAAGTTTTAGAAGTTCTTTTTATATTTGGTTATTAAGCCCTTATCAGACATATCAGCAAATATGCTGTCCCATTAAGTAGGTTGTCTTTTTATTTTATTAATGGTGTTTGTAGCTGTGCAAAACTTTTTAACTTAATATATTCCCATTTTTTATTTTATTTTATATTTCACTTGTCCACAGGGATATAGCTGCAAAAATACTGCTATGAGAAATATCGGAGAGTCTAATGCCTGTGTTTTCTTCCAAGATTTTAATGGTTTACAACTTACATTTAACTCTTTATCCATTTTGAATGTGTTTCTGTGAATGGTGTAATATGGTAGTCTTTCATTTTTTTCTTGCACTTGTTGAATTTTCCCAACCACATAACTGGATATCAGAAAGTGTGATACCTCCCACATTGTTATTCATTTTTAAGATTGCTGAGGCTATCCCAATTTCTTTTTTTGTTTCCACATCTATTTTTTGAATATTTGTTCTAGATCTGTGAAATATGCCATTGGTATTTTAATAGGAATTGCATTGAATTTATAGCTTGCTTTAGAAAGTATAAACATTTTAAGGATATAAATTCCTCTTATCCTTCAACACAGTATATGCTTCCACTTGTTTCTATCTGCCTCTATTTTTTTAATTTCTTATAATTTTTTGAGTACAGGTCTTTTGCCTCCTTGGTTAAATTTATTTCTAGGTACTTTATTTATTGTTGCAACAGTGAAGGGGGTTGTTTCCTTAATTTCTCTTTTGACAGTTTATTGTTGGGTTATAAAAATGCCACTAATTTCTGAATATTAATTTTATATTCTGCTACCTTGCTGAATTTATTTATCAGGAATAGTAGTTTTAGCTGAGACTTTATGGTTTTATATGGACAAGATCATGTTGTCAGCAAATAATGACAGCTTTTACTTCTTCTTTTTCAATTTGAATGTTTTTTTTTTTCTTCTTCTTGTCTGATTGATGTGGCTAGAATTTCCAGAACTGTGTTGAATAAGAGTGGTGAATGGGGACTCCTCTTTATTTTTTTTGATTTTAAGGTGATTGGTTTAAATTTTTCTCATTCAGTCTGATGTTGACTGTCGGTTTGTCATATATGGACTTTATTATGTTGAGGTATAATCTCTATATTCCCACATTTCTAAGACTTTTGATCATATATGAGTGCTGGATGTTATCAAATGCTTTTTCTCATCTATTGATATAATCATGTGGTATTTATTCTTCATTTTGTTTACTTGATGAATCACATTTATTGATTTGTAAATATTGTACCAGCTTTGCCTCCCTGAAACAAATCTCACTTGATCATGATGTATGATCTCTTTAATGTATTGCTGTATCTGGTTTGCTATTATTTTGTTAAAAATTTTAGCATTTTTTTTTATCAGGGATATAGGCCTACTGTTTTCTTTCTTTTTAGTATCTTTATATAGTTTTAGAATTAGGATAATGCTTGTGTCATAAAATAAACTTGAAAATATTTCTTCCTCTTTAATTTTTTTGGAATAGCTTGAGGAGGATAGGTGTTAGATCCTCTTTAAATGTTTAGTAAAGTTTGCCTGTGAAGCCATCTGGTCCAGGAGTTTTGTTTGCTGTGATTTTTTTGATAACTGTTTCAATTTCATTTGTTCTAATTAGTTTTGTACTTGCTCAAGTTTTCTGATTCTACCAGATTTTGTTATGGAAGATAGTATATTTGTACAAAAATATCAATTTGTCTATGTTTTCAATGTTTTAGCATATACATCTTCATAGTATTTCTTACAATCCTTTGTATTTCTGTGATGTTAGTTGTTACTTCTCTTTCATTTCTAATTTTATTTATTTGGGTTCTCTTTTTTTTTTCTTGATGGTGCTTTAAAGTTCATCAATCTTGTTTATCTTTTCAAGATGCAGCTCTTGGTGACATTAATCTTTTGTATTTTGATATTTTTAGCCTCTATGTCATTTTTCTTTTTGCTCTGATCTTTATTAATTTCTTCCTTCTACTTCCTATGGGCTTTACTTGTTCTTTTCCTAGTTATTTTAGGTGCAGGGTTGGATTATTTACCTGAGCTTTTTCTTACTTCTAAAGGTATAACTGTAATGCTTTATGAACTTCCTTCTCAGGACTGCTTTCACTGTGTTCCATAGATTTTGGGTTGTTCTATTTTCATTTTCATTTCTTTCAAGAAAATTTTTGTTTCCTTCCTTGATCTCATTGTTTACCCATTTGTTATTTAATAACATGCTATTTAGCCACCAAGTATTTGATTGTGTTTCAGTTTTTATATTGTAGTTGATTTTTATTTTATGCCATTGTATTCAGAGAAGATGCTTAATATGATTTCAAACTTTTTAAAATTATTGAGACTTGTTTTGTGTCCTAACATATGATCTACCCTAGAAAACGTACCATGAGTACTTGAAAAGAATGTACATTCTGCTGCTTTGGGGTAAAATGTTCTGAAATATTAATTAAATTCAGTTCATCTTATCATTAAGGCCTTTATTTTTTTTGTTAATATTTGGTCTGGTGGATGTATTTATTGATGTTAGTGGGTATTAAAGTTCCTTAGTATTTCTGCGAATTTTGCACTTTATGTCCATCAAACTCTGCTTTATATATTTAGGTGCTCCTCTATGGGTTGCATAAATATTTACAATTATTATATCCTCCTGTTGGATTGCTACCTTTATCATTATGTAGTAACCTACCTTGTCCCTTAACATAGCCATTTTTTACAGCTTTTTTCATTAGCATAAAATATTTTTTGCATCTTTTCACTATGAGTGTACTTTGTGTTGATGTAGGGCTCTTGTAAACTGCATATATACGAGTCCTGTTTTCTTATACATGCAGCTACCCTATGCCTTTTGAATGGAGTATTTAATTCATTTTACACTTAAGATTATTACCATAATTGCCCATGTATGAGATGCTCCCATGTATAAGATGCACCTTAATTTTAGGACCCAGAATTTGAAAAAAACTGTATTACACAAAGTTGTTGAACTCAAGTTTTAGTCATCATAAAATTCAAACAACTCCTCATTCGTGCAAAAAAGGTAAAAAATGCAAGTAAAAAAATCTATAATCACTGTAAGACACACCCTGTTTTTAGACCTCAAATTATTCAAAAATGGTGCATTTTATATGTGGGGAAATACAGTATTTATATGTACTTATTTATTGCCATTTTAATCTTTAAATTTATAATTTTCTTTATCTTGGTTGGGTTTTTTTTTTCTTTTTTCCTCCGTTTCTTTCTTATAGCAGGCATTTTAACATTTCTTGATGCCCTCTACTTCATGGCTGACTTCTCAGAATGACCCAGTCTCTATAAGGTAGGGCAGGAGAGATACCCAAGGGTGGTACAGTTGATTTCTCCCAGGTTGATGCTGCATGAAAGAGACTGCTTCATCCAAGAAAGATGGCAACTGCAGCATTGGAGAATGATTTAGCACAAGGGTTCTGGTGGCCATTTCCTACATTGTCTTTCTCTGGGACACCAACCTCACCTTCTCTTCATGTTACTCTTGGCCTCTCATCTCTCACTCTGCAGAAAGTCCAGGTAAGTGACTGTGAATGAGATTTTCTGTGTGGGCTTTTTAAGATGATGTCTGTGTCTTCTAGAGCTCCTGCCTCTTTCTCATAGACAGAAACCTTGCCTCTTTTGACTGCCAAATGCTGGGTAGGCACCTCTCCTAGTCACTGGGGCTCTAGGCTGGGGCATCCAGGCCAAGGCTTAGAACCCTTCTCTCTCAGCACAAACCTCCTCACCCTGAAAATCTCTCTCGACCCTTCACCATTGCTGTCTCCTGAGAGTGAAACATCCCTTTCTGCCTTATCACTCTTACTACCAGTCTTGATTTGGCTTCTGTGACTCATTGGTTATGGGTTTCTTTTAATTTACTTTAAAGATGTTTTTTTAGGATGATTGTTCTTAAATTTAGTTGTGGCCCCAGTTACTGGCTTAGTGGATAAAGGGTCAGCCCTCATGCAGATATTCCAGGTTTCATACCCAGTCAGGACACACATGAGAAACAACCATTTGATTCTCTTTTCTCTTTCTCTTCCTTCTCTCAGTTGGTCTAAGCAATGACCCCAGATGGAAGTTGCCAAGGGATTTGCCTGGTGAATTCCGGTTGGGATGCATGCAGGAGTCTGTGTCACTATCTCCCCTTCTCACATGGGAAAATAAAATAGCTATAACTTTAATTTTATCCTGGCAGTTAACAGTTGGAACATCTGCCTACTCTGTCACCATCTTGAAATCAGAAAATTAAAGTTTTAAATTTCTCTGCTTTTGGATTGCTAACAATGCTTAGTTACATAATTTATGTGGAAGTCTTGACATTAAGCTTCTTTGAAGTATAACAATTTACAAAGCTCTTCAATTTATGAAAATATTAGGTAGATAATATATTGTTTTACAAGAGGGAAAAGGGGTCACAGATTGTTTTATATATATTTTCAAAGACAGTTTCCCCAAATATCTTTTCCATACAGTTACCTGAGTGTAATTACTGGTAAGTAAGGAATTTGCTAACTGCAAATAGATTGACCACTTTCTTTTTGGAATTCAGTATTCGTAGAACATTGCAAATGGAGAGAATGATGCTGACTGAGGAATTAGGGCAGTAAGAGACAACAAGTGGCTGTAAAATTGACAAACAGTAACCTAGAAAGCTAAACATACTTGAACCTTATATAGGTAGATTATTTTAAGTAAGAAAAGGAGTATATATGAATTACTAAAGCTGTGCTTTCATTTAATTTTTTACTATTGTGGGTCATATTTATGGGAACTAAATGAACATTTTCTATTAAAGGCATTTGTTAACCAACTACACTTATGGTATTAATGAAATTAACTAACGTACTCACTATATATAAAAAATGCTATTAAATAAGTATGCACACACATACAGAAACACCCACACACACTTTTACAGTATTGAAATTGGAATTTCTATTTCATTAAATCTGGAATAATTTCATATAATCTACTTCAGTATTTTAAGACTATACAATTTGAACTAAGGAACAGAATAGAGGGAGGTAGAATCAAAGGGACCAGAGGAAAAGCAGACAGAGGGAAAGGGAATGAGAGGATGGGATCAGAGAAGGAAAAGAGATTGGTGAAATTATACATAACACAGTGTTATAAAGAGCAGAAAAGCAAATTCTGGAGGAAAGAGGGGGTGTTTGGGGAACAAGGTAATGGGAATGTTGATGGAATACTGGGGTGGGAGATGTATTTGGTGGGACACTTGAATCTATGTAAACACAATAAATTAAAATCAATGAAAAGAAATATTTCAAGATGACCTTGGCTGGACAGTTTGGTTATAGCATCGTCCAGTTATGCAAAGGTTGCCAATTCAATATCAGGTCAGGGCAAATACAGAAACAGATGAGCTATAATTTTCTTTCTCTTGCTCTCTAAAAAAATTAATAAATAATTTTTAAACAGAAATAAAATACTCCAAGATGATTCCATTGAGCAATATGACTTGAGAAACATATGCATGTGGCCCATAAATATGCACAATTCATTAAATGTTTCTTTCAAATACAAAATAAAACTTTAATTTATGATGGCTTGTAATCAAACATATGGCTAAATATTCAAAATTTCCTAAAAATATCTAACTTTTATTTTATGTTAATTCAAAACAATCAGAATGTAAAGACTACAAAATGCATCACTTATGTATTTGACAGTCAAAATTTGAAACATAACTAAAATTAAAATTATGTACTTTAGAGAGGGAGATATAAACTTCTTTAAAATCTGGTATTATTTTTAAAAGATTAAAATATAAATTTATGACCTTGGCCAATGGCTCAGTGGATAGATCATTGACCTGTGATATGGATGTCCCAGATTAGATTCCCGGTCAGGGCACACAAGAGAAGTGACCATCTGCTTCTCCTTTCCTCTCTCTTCCCCTACTCTTCCTCCCTCCTTCAGCCAGTGGCTCCATTTGTCCAAGGTTTCCAGATGCTGAGCATAGGTGGATTGATTTGAGTATTGGCCCCAGACAGGGGTTGCCAGGTCGATACCAGTTGGGATGCATGTGAGAGTCTACCTCACTATCTCTTCTTCTCTCCATAAATATATATTTATTTATGTATTCATTTAGAATTAAAAATGAATATTCAATGTAAAAATGTTAAACACTAAAATATTTTTCTTATTTTTTAAAATAGTTAAGTGTATCAAATTGGTAGCAAGAAGTAAGATTGCATGGAGAAAGGAAACCTTGATTAGTTAATAATATGGTGATAAAAAGGAGAAACAGAAGGAAAGAAAAAGAGAATTGATCTGAAAGTATCCTATATATAGAATTAAGTAAAAAATATCAAGAACAATGTCATATGCAAATAAATTATATATCTAGATTAAAAACAAAAACAGTAATCATCAGTCTGCATGAAAACAAAATATCAAATAAGAGGCTTTGTATGGGTAGTTCAAACACTTGAAAGTCAATGAATGAGAGAAACCATCTTAAAGCTTTAATCAAAATAAAGTTTTGTTAATTTGATACAAAACAAATTTTAATACAAAATCATCATATAGAAATCACTACACAATGATGAAGAGTCCAACTGCAAAAAACATTAACAATTTTATATTGGTCTGCATAATAAGAGAGCCTCAATATATATAAAACAAAAATTGATGGAATATATATATATATATTTTGTACAGGGACAGAGAGAGAGTCAGAGAGAGGGATAGACAGGGACAGACAGACAGGATCGAAGAGAGGTGAGAAGCATCAATCAGTTTTTCATTGCCATTACGACACCTTAGTTGTTCATTGATTGCTTTCTCACATGTGCCTTGACCGCAGGCCTTCAGCAGACCGAGCAACCCCTTGCTGGAGCCAGCGACCTTGGGTCCAAGCTGATGAGCTTTTTGCTCAAGCCAGATGGGCCAGCACTCAAGCTGGCAACCTCGGGGTCTCGAACTTGGTTCTTCCGCAAAAATTGATGGAAATTTAAAGAGAAACAAATATATATCATATGAGAGCTGTCAAGACCAATATTCTAACTATGGATATGTATAATATACAAGCACAGACATAAAATATGCCCCCAAAATTATAGAAAATACATTCCTTTTAAGAACACTTGAAATGTTTGCAAAAAAATCACAATATATTAGATCTTGTAACAAATATCAACACATTAAAAATAACTGTAAAAGATAAACAGCTTTCTCTATGTACAATGTAATAATGCTAAAAAATAAGCAAAAGCCAACTTAGCATTCTAAAAATTTTAAATATAAATATTCAAAGATAAAGTTTTAAAGTCTATTGAGAATGCAATAAAACTAAAAATGTACATATAGAAACACAAGAAATATGCTTAATGTGGTATTTTAAAAAATAGTACATAGAAGAGAAGAGAGACTGATAATTAATGATTTAAGAACACAAATAAGAATTTTGAAAATGAATAACAAAATGAAAGCAAATGAATGAAAAAAATTAAAAGCTATAAAAAGTTAGCAAAGGCAAAACTTATTTTTAAAAGCATAATATTAAAAAACAACTTTGAGACTAAAATAAAACAACTTTGAGACTAATAAATAGAAAGAGCTACACCACAAATAAATAATATATTATAATGTAATATGATATTAAATATTTAAAATATAAAATATAGTATTTAGTATGAATAAATCAAAACAAATAAATATTAAAATATCAATAAAATTACCAACTAAATTATGAAAAGGTGATGTTTTAGTAGTCTTATAATCATTCAAATAATATTTTATATTTGACAATACACTAATAACTTAAATTTTAGATGCCAATAAATAAATTATTTTTAATCAAAATGGAAAGATTTATTTAATTTTACAAGTTCTATAAATATAATTTATTGCAGTAACAAATTAAAGGGAAAGATAATTATATAGATACCTCAATATCAGTAGGCAAAACTTGGGAAAAATTCAAAACACATATATAAGAACCTTGCAGGGCTCTGGTGGGTTATTTCAGTTGGTTTGAGAGTGGTTCCATTACATCAATATTGTGGTTTGATCCCCTGTCAGGAACACATACAAGAACCAACCAATTAATTCATGAATACGTGGAACAGCAGCTCTATGTCTCTCTCTCTCTCTCTCTCTCTCTCTCTCTCTCTCTTCCTTTCTTCTCTCTAAAATCATTCACTAAAAATAGTAATAATAAAAAACATTGCATACAAATTTGGGATGAGGAAAAAACTGTTAATCCAAGGAGTAAATAGGTTTTCTCAGATCTACTTTGTTTTAACAATGTATAGATCTATTGTGCAATTGATTGAGATTGTTCTTATCTTGACAGAATAATTCTAAAATTTACATTGATATTTTAAGTGGTTTTTATTGTGAATATAACATTCACAAGAAAGTGTATAATACAGAAATAGGTAGCATAGTGAACAATTCCAAAACAAGCAATTCTTAATCACCCATTTCAATAAAATTTTAATCACAATTGAAGCCCAGTATTTTCCTTACCCTTGATTCTCCTAACCTTTTTGAGGTAAATACTATCCTGCCATTTATATCAATCACTCTCTCTTTCTCTCTCTTTTTCCTTTCTGTGTTATGAGCTCTAAATTATGTAGTAGACAAAATACAGGAAGCTCAGGAGCTCAAAGACGAGAGGGGCTTCTTGGATCTGAGATGCAGATTACTGAGGTTTCAATGCTTGTGACATGAGAAGTCATAATGAGGGAGATGGTTGGGCCTTTGAAGAAACTACAACCTGGTATCAATTACCACTATGGAAGTAGGAATCCAGCCAAAGGGGCAAGAAGCTAAGGAGAAAGGGAGTGCCTGCCACTCCTTTATCTTTCAGCTTTAAAGCTGCCTGGCCCACCCTTATTGAGACAACAAATTGAAAAGTAGCAGGTTTAAAGAGTTCTATTCACAGATCACAAGGCAGTACATGGGAGAATGGGTTCAAGCCGAAAAGGATAGCCTATTAACCATCACTACTCCTTTGCAGTCTTCCTGCTTCCAATCCTCTACAAACTGTTCTGAACAAAGCAGCCACAAAGAGATTATCAGTATGAAAGTCAGGTTGTGTGACTATTCCCCAATGTCTCTCCAGGTTTCTCAGAATAAAAATAAAAATAAAATGGCTTCCACAGACCTTATGATCTAATGACCTCCTATTAAGTCTTTTTTGTCTTTCCTTCTCTTACAATGATATCTGTGCTGCTACTGGAATGTCAGGATGTCCCTTTCTGGGGATCTTTCTGCTTGCTGTTTAACTTCCTTTCTGCTTGCTGTTTAACTTTCCTTCACTCAGATATCCCCATTGGCTCACCCTTCACCACATCCTTATCTTTGCTCCAATGTCTCTTCTCAGAGGTCTTCTCTGACTAATTTAACTTGCCTCCTCAACCCAACCACCCTATGTTCTTTACTGTTCTATTTTTTACTGTTTTAACTATCAGCTTCTGACTCCTTCCCTTGCTTCTATTTTAGGTTGTCATAATCCATATAGCAGAATAAAAAAAGCTCCACAGAGTAGATGGTTTTTATCTTTCCTTTAACGTATAAATCCCTGGTGCTTAAAACAGTGCTGCATACGTAGTAAGCACTTAACTTTGATCTTGGGTATAATATTTATTGCAATTTGATATCTTTATCTCAATTTTATGATATGTACTATTTTTTATACCATGGGGTTTTATAAAAATGGAAAGGAAAACATATACAAAATAAAATATTTTATATATTGCCTAACATATTAGGCCCATAGTTAATATTATCTATAAAGTTATGCTATTTATGACACATAATTTATTAATTTTTACATATTATTATGTTAGCAGTAATTAGTTATAGTAATATTTGTGAGGGAAAAATGCAAAAATCACATTAAAATTTATTTTGAGGACCAGACAGTGTTACATTTTAATCTAAAACTCAAGAAAAGGTAAATGTGAATTCTAGACTGCTTTCTTTTTAAAATTTGAATTTTATGAACATACAATATTAGTTTCATGTGTACAACATAGTAATTAAACATTTCTGTAACTTTTTATTTTATTATTTATTTGTTTATTTATTTATTTATTTATTTTTTAGAGAAAGGCAGAGAGGTAGAGGCAGGAACACCTAGCTGCTCCTATATGTGACCTGACTGGGGAATAGAACTGGCAGCCCCTACGCTCTGGGATGACACTCCAACCAACTGAGTTATACAGCTAAGGCTTACATTTTATTTAATTTTTCTCTAATAGAGACAGAGAGAGGGAGAGATAGGAAGGAGGAAGGGCAGCATCCTTTTTGTTATTTCACTCCATTGTGCAATCATTGGTTGCTTTCTGTGTGTACCCTGACTGGTGATCAAACCTGCAATCTTGTCATTTTGGGACAATGCTCTTAAGTGACTGAGCTAAGTGACCAGGGCCAACATTTATTTAACTTATGAAATGATAACCCCAATAAGTCTAGTACCCACATGACTCCATACATAATTACTATAACATTATTAACTATATTTTCTATACTGTATTTCACATCCCCATGATGGTTTTTATAACTGGTAGTTTTGCATCTTAGTCTCTTTTTCATTTTCTCCTATATCTTTCCCACCCCCACAAGCCTTGCGACATTGGAAACATCAGTTAGTAATCTTTATCTATGAGTTTGTTGTTGTTGTGTTTATTTATTTTGTTTTTTAGATTCCCCATATAAATAAAATCATGTGGTATTTGTTATTCTCTATCTGACATACTGTACTGAACATAATATTCCTTAGATTCATCTATGTTGTCACGAATAGCAAGATTTTAATCAGTTATTACAGCTGAGTGATATTTCATTGTGTATAGATACCACAACATCATGCCTGACCAGGCAGTGGCGCAGTGAATAAAGCGTCTGACTGGGATGCAAAAGACCCAGGTTCGAGACCCCGAGGTCACTATTTGAGCATGGGTCCATCTGGCTTGAGCAAAAGCTCACCAGTTTGGCCCCAAGGTTGCTGGCTCGAGTGAGGGGTTACTCGGTCTGCTGAAGGCCCGCGGTCAAGGCACATGCGAGAAAGCAATCAATGAACAACTAAGGTGTCACAACAAAAAACTGAAGATTGATGATTCTCATCTCTCTCCATTCCTGTCTGTCTGTCCCTGTCTATCCCTCTCTCTGACTCTTTCTGTGTCCCCCCTTCCAAAAATAAAAGATACCACACACAATTTCTTTTTTTTAAATATATATATTTTTATTATTAATTATAATGGGGTGACACCAATAAATCAGGGTACATATGTACAATGAAAACATCTCCAGGTTATCTTATCATTCAATTGTGCTGCATACCCGTCACCAAAAGTCAAATTGTCCTCTGTCACCTTCTATCTGGTTTTCCTTGTGTCCCTCCCCTCCTCCCTATCCCACTCTTCTCTCCCTCCCCCCATCCCAAAACCACCACTCTCTTGTCCATGTCTCATATTCTCACTTTTATGTCCCACCTATGTATGAAATCATGCTGTTCTCAGTTTTTCTTTTTTTCTGATTTACTTATTTCACTCCGTATAATGTTATCAAGGTACATCCATTTTGTTATAAATGATCCGATGTCATCATTTCTTATGGCTGAGTAGTATTCCATAGTATATATGTACCAAAGCTTTTTAATCCACTCGTCTTTGACGGACACTTGGGCTGGTTCCAGATCTTCACTATTGTGAACAATGCTGCCACGAACATGGGGGCGCATTTCTTCTTTTCGAACAGTGCTATGGTGTTCTTAGGGTATATTCCTATAAGTGGGATAGCTGGGTCAAAAGACAGTTCGACTTTTAATTTTCTGAAAAATCTCCAAACTGTTTTCCACAGTGGCTGCACCAGTCTGCATTCCCACCAGCAGTGCAGAAGGGTTCCCTTTTCTCCACATCCTCGCCAGCACTTATTCTGTGTTGTTTTGCTGATGAGTGCCATTCTGAATGGTGAGAGGTGATATCTCATTGTGGTTTTAATTTGCATTTCTCTAATGATTAGTGATGTTGAGAATTTTTTTATATGCCTATTGGCCATCTGTATGTCCTCTTTGGAGAAATTTCTATTCATTTCTTTTACCCATTTTTTGATTGGGTTGTTTGTCTTCCTGGTGTTGAGTTTTATAAGTTCTTTATAAATTTTAGTTATTAACCCCTTATCAGATGTGCTGTCAAATATGTTCTCCCATTGTGTGGTTTGTCTTTTTATTCTGTTCTTATTGTCTTTAGCTGTGCAAAAACTTTTTAGTTTGATATAGTCCCATTTGTTTATCCTGCCTTTTATTTCAGTTGCCCGTGGAGATAAATCGGCAAATATACTGCTGCTACAGATGTCAGAGAGCTTGCTGCCTATGTTTTCTTCTAAGATGCTTATGGTTTCACGGCTTACATTTAAGTCTTTTATCCATTTTGAGTTTGTTTTTGTGAATGGTGTAAGTTGATGATCTAGTTTCATTTCTTAGCAGGTAGATGTCCAATTTTCCCAACACCATTTGTTAAAAGGCTGTCTTTACTCCATTGTAAGTTCTTTCCTCCTTTGTCAAATATCAGTTGTCCATAAAGCTGTGGGTTTATTTCTGGGTCCTCTGTTCTGTTTCATAGATCTATGTGCCTGTTCTTATGCCCGTACCGGGCTGTCTTGAGTATAATGGCCTTATAGTAAACCTTGATATCAGGAAGAGTGATACCTCCTGCTTTATTTATTCTTTTTAAAATTGCTGAGGCTATTCGTGTTCTTTTTTGGTTCCATATAAATTTTTGGAATATGTGTTCTATATCTTTGAAGTATGACATTGGTATTTTAATTGATATTGCATTGAATTTATAAATTGCTTTGAGTAATATAGACATTTTAATGATGGTTATTCTTCCTAGCCATGAGCACAGTATATGCTTCCACTTGTTTGTATCTTCCTTGATTTCTTTTATCAATGTTTTATAATTTTCTGAGTACAAGTCCTTAACCTCCTTGGTTAAATTTACTCCTAGGTACATTATTTTTTGGCTGCAATAATGAAGGGGATTGTTTCCTTAATTTCTTTTGCTGACAGTTCATTGTTTGTTTATAGAAATGCCTCTGATTTCTGAGTATTAATTTTATATCCTGCCACCCTGCTGAATTCATTTATCAGGTCCAGTAGTTTTTTGACTGAGACTTTAGGGTTTGCAATATACAATATCATATCATCTGCAAATAGTGACAGTTTTACTTCTTCTTTTCCAATTTGGATGCCTTTTATTTCTTCTTCTTGTCTGATTGCTGTAGCTAGGACTTCCAGAACTATGTTGAATAAGAGTGGTTAAAGGGGGCACCCCTGCGTGGTTCCTGATCTTAAAGGTATTGCTTTTAATTTTTGTCCATTTAGTATGATGTTTGCTGTCGGTTTATCATAGATGGCCTTTATCATGTTAAGGAATGATCCCTGTATTCCCACTTTACTGAGAGTTTTGAGCATGAATTGGTGCTGGATTTTATCAAATGCCTTTTCTGTATCTATTGAAATTATCATGTGATTTTTGTCCTTCCTTTAGTTTATGTGATGAATCACATTGATTGATTTGCGAATATTGAACCAGCCTTGCCTCTCCAGAATAAATCCCACTTGGTCATGGTGTATGATTTATTTCATATATTGCTGGATCCGGTTGGCTAATATTTTGTTGAGAATTTTAACGTCTAAATTCATCAGGAATATAGGCCTATATTTTTCTTTCTTTGCGTTGTCTTTGCCCGGTTTTGGTATCAGAATTATGCTCACCTCATAAAAGGAGTTTGGAAGTCTTCCTTCCTCTTGAATTTTTTGAAATAGCTTGAGGAGGATAGGAGTTAGTTCTTCTTTGAATTTTTGATAGAATTCACTTGTGAAGCCATCAGGCCCAGGACTTTTCATTTTTGGGAGTTTTTTGATAACTGTTTCGATCTCATCTGTTGTAATTGGTCTGTTTAGGTGTTCTGATTCTTCCAGATTGATTTTTGGAAGGTTACATGATTCAAGAAATTTGTCCATTTTACCAAGATTGTCTAATTTTATGGCATATAGTTCTTCATAGTATTTTCTTACAATGCTTTGTATTTCTGTTGTGTCAGTTGTTATTTCTCCACTGTCCTTTCTAATTTTATTTGAGTCCGCTCTCTTTTTTTCTTGGTGAGTCTAGTTAAAGGTTCATCAATCTTGTTTACCTTTTCAAAGAACCAGCTTCTGGTTTCATTGATCCTCTGTATTGTTTCCTTCACCTCTATGTCATTTATTTCTGCTCTAATCTTTATTATTTCCTTCCATCTACTTGTCTTGGGTTTTATTTGTTGTTGTTTTTCTAGTTCTTGTAGATGCAGTGTCAGGTTGCTTATATGAGCTTTTTCTAGCTTCTTATGATATGCCTGTAGTGCAATTAACTTCCCTCTCAGAACTGCTTTAGCTGTGTCCCATAAATTTTGATTTTATGTATGCTCGTTATCATTTGTTTCTAGAAACTTTTTTTATTTTGTCTTTGATCTTATTGTTAATCCATTCATTATTTAATAACATGCTATTTAGTTTCCAAGTGTTTGAGTATTTTTCAGTATTCTTTTGTGGTTAATTTCTATTTTCATGGCATTGTGATCAGAATAAATGCTTGATATGATTTCAATCTTCTTAAATTTATTGAGACCATTTTTATGTCCTAACATGTGGACTATCCTAGAAAATGTACCATGAGCCCTTGAGAAGAATGTATATTCTACTGCTTTAGGGTGAAAAGTACTGAACATATCTATTAAATCAAGTTGATCTAGTGTCTCCTTTAAGTATGCTATTTCTTTATTATTTTTCTTTCTTAAGTATCTATCCAGTGTTGTTAGAGGGGTATTGAAATCCCCTACTATGATAGTATTGCTGTTAATCTCGCCCTTTATATCCATCAAAGTCTGCTTTATGTTTTTCGGGGCACCTATATTTGGTGCATAGATATTTATAATAGTTATATCTTCCTGTTGAATTGTTCCTTTTATCATTATGTAGTGTCCATCTTTATCTCTTACTACAGCCTTTGATTTAAAGTTCATTTTGTCAGATATAAGTATTGCTACCCCTGCTTTTTTTTCATTTCCATTTGCATGAAATATTTTTTTCCATCCTTTTACCTTCAGTCTATGTGCATCTTTTATTTTAAGGTGTGTCTCTTGTAGACAGCATGTGTATGGGTCCTGTTTCTTTATCCATGCAGCTACCCTATGTCTTTTGATTGGATCATTTAATCCATTTACTTTTAAGGTTATTATTGATATGTAATTGTTTATTGGCATTTTATTCTTTAAAGCTGTATTCTACTTTTGCTCTATTCTTTCCTCCCTTTAAACTGTTCACAAGAGGCCCCTTAGTATCTCTTGCAGAATTGGTTTGATTTTTATGAATTCCTTGAGGCTTTCTTTGTCTGAGAAGCTCTTTATTTCTCCTTCAATTTTAAACGTTAGCCTTGCTGGATAAAGTAGTTTTGGTTATAGGTTCTTGTTCTGCATTACTTTGATTATATCTTGCCATTCCCTTCTGGCCTCAAGTGTTTCTGTTGAGAAGTCCGATGTCATCCTTATGGGGGCTCCTTTGTAGGTGATAGCCTTTTTTTCTCTAGCAGCTTTTAAAATTTTTTCTTTATCCATTAGCTTTGGTATTTTACCTATGATGTGTCTTGGTGTAGATCTTTTTGGGTTTCTCTTTAATGGAGTTCTGTGTGCTTCTTGAATGTGTGGAGTGTTTCCCAGCCTTAATTTAGGGAAGTTTTCTGCTATGATTTGATTGAACAAAGTTTCCATTTCCTGTCCTCTCTCCTCTTCTTCAGGCACCCCTATGATGCGAATGTTGTTTCTCTTCATGTTGTCACAAAGCTCCCTTAGAGTTTCCTCACATTTTTTAAGTCTCTTTCCCTTTTTCTTCTCTGCTTCTGTGCCTTTGTTTATTGTGTCCTCTAACTCGCTTATTCGATCCTCAGCGTCATCCATCCTGCTTTTAATTCCTTCCATTGTGGTCTTCAGTTCTGATACTGTATTTGTCATTTCTGTCTGATTCTTTTTTATTATTTCAATTTCATTTTTTATACTTGTTATCTCTTTATTTAGGTGTTCATAATGACTAAACATTGTTGCTCTAATTTTTTTTAACATCCTATCATTATTCTAAATTCTGCTTCTGGTAATTTTGTTATATCTGGTTCATTCAGGTCCTTCTTTGGGGATTTCTCTTGATTCATTTGGTTTGCATTCCTCTGCCTGCCCATTTTGTCTGTGTATAAGCAAGTTGTGGCCACTGGAGTCCAGTAGGTGTTGCCTTTGTGTTCTCTAGGTGTGGTCTGTCTGCAGGCCCCCGAACCCCTTTGCCACTGCCAAGGGTGGTTGGGTATGGGCGTTGCCAGCGCCGGCCCACTGTGGCTTTTGCTGTGATTTCTGCCTCTCCTTTGCAGGAGGGGCTGTCAATCAAGCCACAAGCCTCAGCACCAAGGATAGAGGTGAGTACCTTTGCTCAGCTGCTGACCCAGCCTGTTTTCGGACTTCCACCCAGAACCCGCAGTCAGAGCCTGCTCGCCACAGTTTTGCGTGTTGGGCGGGGCTTTTGATGTGCTCTCAGCTGTGAGCCTTTGCCCGTCCAGAGCTTTAGCCCCACTCTCGAGGCCAGGGCCCTTCTGCGCAGGGTCACAAACCCAGGTTTATTGGGCCGAGCTCTTTGCTGGCTTCCGCTCAGCTGCGTACTTCCACTCGTCCCTGACTCTACCCCGCCCCCGCGTTCGGAGCCTGCTCATGCACATAAGATGGCAATCCGCAGTTTCTCCGGCTGGGCGGGGATAGTAGCGTGGGCTCAGCTGCGAGCTTCCACTTGTCTCGGGGTCTACCTTGTTCCCGCGCTCGGAGCCCGCTTGCGCACATATAATGGCAAACCGGGGTTACTCCGGCTGGGCGGGACTGGTAGCGTGAGCTCAGCCGCGAGCCCCCGCCGATCCCTGGTCCTAGCCTGGTCCCTGCATTCAAGGCCAGCTTGCGCAGGGTCGCAGAGCAGATTTCTGTCTGTTTCTCGCCTCCCGCTTTGTCACCGTAGCTGGCATTACAGGCAGGCCCGCAGCTTCCGGAGCGCTTTCGCGTGTCCCCTCCGACCCTGCTGGGCTAGACTGAGCTCACACCGGCTTGTCCTTTGCCCACGCCGACAGAACCGCGTTTCAGCATCCTGCCGCCTCAAACCCTTCAGCAACCCTCAGCAGTGTAGGAAGGGCCCTAATACTCCACACTGTAGGCCTGGGAGCTCCCTCACTTGTTTCACAGCTGAAATCTGTCCAAACGCCTCTTCTAGGCTCTGGGACTGCAGGCTGGGGCTTGGTTCCTGGGACCCAGGTCCCTCCTTCTCCGCCAAACTTTCCTCCCTCTACACGGGTCTCTCCGGGCTGCCTTTTGCTCCAGGGAGCTGGGCAGCCCTCTTCGCGTTTTCGCTATTCCTACCAGTCTCAATGTGGCTTCTTCTGTGTTCCTTGGTTGAAGAGTTCACTTAGTTTAGTTCAAAGTTGGTTTATCCAGATCATGTTTCTTAAAATTGAGTTATAATCCACTTTAGTTTTGGGAGTTGAAAGTTGGTACGTCCGCCTACTCCGTCGCCATCTTGCTTCTCCCACACACAATTTTTTTAACATTTTTCTATCAATGAACACTTAGGTTGCTTTTTTATCTTGGTTTTTAAAATAATACTGCAGTTACTATAAAGATGCATAGGTGTTTTGAATTTCTCTGAATAAATACCCAGAAGTGAAATTGCTGCATCATAAAGTAGTTCTATTTTTAATTTTTTGAGAAACAGCCATTCTGTTTTCCATAGTGGCTGCAGCAATCTTCATTCCAATCATTAGGGTATAAGTTTTCCCTTTTCACTACATCTTTGTCATCACATTTGATGATTTAATGATGATAGCTATTCAGACAAGTGTGCAGTAATATTTTATTGTGATTTTAGTTTGCCTTTCCCTGATGATTAGTGATGTTGAGCTTATTTTCATCTGTATGTACTTTCTGGAGACACTTATTCAGCAGTTCTTTGGCTTATTATTTGATTGGGTTATCTGTTTGTTTGTTTGTTTTTTTTTAAGTTGTTTGAGTTCCTTATATAGTTTGGATATTAACTCCTTATTGAGTATATTATTGGTGAATAACTCCTCCCATTTGGTAGGGTGTCTTTTCATTGCGTTGATCATTTCCTTTGCTGTGCAAAAACTCTAGTTTGATAAAGCCCATTTTTTTGTTATTGTTTTCTTAACTCAAGAAGACATAGACAAAAAATATTACTAAAAACAATGTTAAAGAGTTTACTTCTAGCCTTGGTTGGCTTGTTCAGTGGTAGAGCCATATGTGGTTGTCATCTGTTCAATTCCTGGTCAGGGCACACAAAAGAGGTGACCATTTGCTTCTTCACTCCTCCCCCATCTCCTCTCTCTCTTTTCTCCCGCAGCCATGACTTGATTGGTTCAAGCATATTGGCCCCAGGTGTTGAGGACAGCTCTGTGGAACCTGCACCTCAGGTGCTAAAAATAGCTTGCTTGTGAGAATGGCCCCAGATGGGCAAAGCATCAGCCCCAGATGAGGGTTGCTAAGTGGATGCCAGTCGGAGCACATGTGGGAATCTGTTCCTCTATCTCCCTTTCTCATACTTGGAAAAGAAAGAAAAAAAATTTTTTTTAAGTTTACTTATTTTATTTTCTAAGAGTTTTATGGTTGGGTCTTATTTTAAGCTTTAATCCATTTTGAATCTACTCTTGTATATATTGTAAGAAAGTGATCCAGTTTTATTCCTTGTTTGTATCTTTATAGGTTTTTTTTGTAAACCATTTATTGAAAATAATGTGTTTACCTCATTATATACTCTTACCTCCTTTGTCATATATTAATTAACCATACAGGTGTGAGTTTATTTCTATGTTTTATATTATATTCTATTGATCTGTGGGCCTGTTCTTATTTCAGAACCATGCTTTGATTACCATGGCTTTAAAATATAGGTTAATATCAAGTAATGTGATACCTCCAACTTTGTTCTTCTTTCTCAAGATTGCTTTGGACCTGACCAGGTGGTCGTACAGTGAATAGAGCATCAGACTGGGACACGGAGGAGCCAGGTTTGAAACTCCAAAGTTGCCAGCTTGAGCGTGGAATTATAGACATGAACCCATGGATGCTGTCTTGAGCCCAAAGGTCACTGGCTTGAGCCCAAAGTCACTAGCTTGAGCAAGGAGTCACTCTTGCTCTGCTGTACACCCCCCTCAGGGCATATATGAGAAAGCAGTCAATGAACAACAAAAGGAGCTGCAACAAAGAATTGATGTGTCTCATCTCTCTCCATTTCTGCCTTTCTGTCCCTCTCTCCCACTCTCTGTCTCTGTCACACACACACACACACACACACACACACACTAACACACATATTGCTTTGGCTATTTAGAATCTATTGTGATTTCATATAAGTTTTTTAATATTATTTGTTCTAGTTCTGTGAAAAATAGCACTAGTCTTTTAATAGGAATTGCATTGATTCTGTAGATGTCTTTGGGTAGTTTGCACATTTTAATGATGTTGATTCTTCTCATACATGAGCATAGTATATCATTCCATTTATTTGTGTCTTCTTCATATTTTTTTCTTCAATGTCCTACGGTTTTTGTGTACAGGTCTTTTAACACCTTTGTTAAATATAATTCTAGCTCTGATGTGATATTTCAATTGGTTGGAATGTCATTCCACTAAGAAAATTTTGCAACTTCTATCCCCAGCCAGGGCACATACAAGAACAGATTAATGTCTGTCTCTCTCTCCCTTCCTTTCTCTCTCAAATTTATAAGTAAAACTTTTTAAAAAACTGTACTCTTAAGTGTTTTATTTGTTGATACTACTATAAATAAGATTTTTAAAAAATTTTTTATAGTTGTATATAAAAATGCAACTTATTTTTGAATATTTATTTTGTATCCAGCTATTTTCCTAAATTTTTATCAGTTCTAATAGTCTTTTGATGGGATTTTTAGGGTTCTTTATATACAATATTATGTCAACTGCAAATAATGACAGTTTCACCTCTTTCTTTCCAATTTGTATGCCTTTTATTTCTTTTTGGTTTGATTGCTGTGACAAAGACATTCCATATGTTGAATAATGGTGATAGTAAACCTTTTTGTTTTATTTCTCATCTTAAAAAGCTTTCAGATTTTCCCTGTTGAGTATGATGTTATCTGTGGGTTTGTCATATATGGCCTTTAGTGTGTTAAGCTACATTCCCTCTGTTTATACTTTGTTGAGGGATTTTTTTTCTGAAATGGATCCTAGATTTTATTAAATGTCTTCTATGTATCTATTAATATGATTATCTAAGTTTTATTTGTCATTTTGCTTATATGATTCTAGCTAGTTGGTTTACAAATCAAATCAACTTTTCATCCCCAGGAATAAATCCTACTTAAACATGATGTATGACTTTTTGAATATATTGCTCAATTTATTTTACTAATATATTGCTGATAATTTCTGTAGCTATGTTTCTTAATAATATTGGCCTGTAGTTGTTTTCTTGTTTGTTTGTTTTGTTTTGTTTATTTGCAATGTCTTTGTCTGGTTTTGGAATAAGAGTAAAGCTGTCCTCCTAAAATGAGCTTGGCAGTCTTTTCTTCCTTTTAATATTTTTTAATAGTTTAAGAAAGGTAGGTGTCAATTCATCTTTGAATGTTTGGTAAAATTTGTGAAGTCACCTGCCCAAGAATTTTATTTTGAAGGAGTGTTTTGATTATTGATTTGATTTTGTTAGCTTTATCAGTTGGTTTATTTTTTTTTTTGGTTTCTTCTTGATTCAGTTCTGGAAGATTGTATGCTTTTAGAAATGTATACATTTTCCCCCAAATTCGTCCAATTTCTTGGTATATAAGTTTGTAGTATTTTTAATAACCCTTTTTATTTCTGTGTTTTCAGTTATTACTTTGTTTTAACTTCTAATTGCATTTATTTAAGTCCTCTCTTTAACCTGAATCTTGTTAAAGGTTTATCAATTTTGTCTTTTCAAAGAACCACCTCTTAGTTTTATTGATCTGTTTTATTTTTAGACTAATTTATTTTTATTTACTTTGCTCTGATATTTATTATTTCCTTTTTATATACTCACTTTGTCTTGTAAAGGCACATTTTTAAGAAAAGATTCATTTTTATACATTTTAGAAAATAATGTTGAATTCATTTATTGTTTCAGTAAATTTAATAGCAATTCTTTTGCTAAAGCTACCATTGTCCTGTTAAAATGTTTTGTGGGAGCATTGTCATGCCTGAATTATCATTAACTACCACTAATAATACCTGATTTCCACATATCAAGACCCATTATTTTGGAAAAGAATATTTCCTTGAGGTCCCAGGAGCTTCCTACTCAGGGTTCTCTGAGTTTATGATATTGATATAGGTCCCAGGTTGAATTGAAGCTGTGTTTTATCTTCATTGGCTTTCCAAATTCTGAGTTGTTCTGCTTTTTATGAATGAAGTTGAGTACTCTATTAGGGATATTGTCAGTGACTGTATGTATATAAAAATTATTGTCTTATTAAAAATCTGTCTTGGTCCTGGCCAGTTGG
Organism: Rhynchonycteris naso; assembly: GCA_037038555.1. Taxonomy (NCBI): domain Eukaryota; kingdom Metazoa; phylum Chordata; class Mammalia; order Chiroptera; family Emballonuridae; genus Rhynchonycteris; species Rhynchonycteris naso. The sequence continues at coordinate 68,289,863 of CM072996.1, forward strand.
CTGAGAGGTAGAATGCTGGTCTCATGTGTAAAAGTCTCTGTTTTGATTCCTGATCAGGGCACACAGAAGAAGCGACTTATCTGCTTCTCCAAAGCTCACCCTCTCTATCTCTTTCTTTCTGTCTCTTCCCGTCCCCCAGCAATGGCTCTAATGGTTCTAGCAAAGTTGGCCCTAGGGCACTGAGGACGTCTCTGTGGGTTGGCATCAGGCTCTAAAAATAGCTCAGTTGCCAAGCAACAGAACTGCCGCTCAGCAGGGCAGAACATCACCTTGTAGGGGCTTGCTGGGTGGATCTGGGTCAGGGAACCTGTGGGAGTCTGTCTCTGCCTCCCTGCCTCTCATTTAATTAAAAAGAAAAAACACTAATCTGTCTTATTGATAACTATTTACCTCTCTCTCTTTTTCTCTCTCTTTTTTAATTATCTCAGGATGATAAATCCCTCATAGCTGGCACACTACAAGCCATTCAAATATTTTCCAGGAAGGTTACTAATTGTCAGTTATGAAGATTTCTGTAACTGTCCATGGATGAAGACAGTAAATTTCTGACTAAGCTGAAATGATCAAGAGGAGTCATGTGATCAACTTTTCAGTACCCAAAGCTCTTTCTTGGCAACCTAAAGATACACAAGATTTTTATTTTTTTTTGTATTTTTTCTGAAGAAGTGGGAAGGCAGAGAGACAGAATTCTACATGCACTCCACTGAGATCCACCCAGTTAGCCCACTAGGGTGCGATGCTCTGTCCATCTGAGGTGTTGCTCCATTACAACCAGAGCCATTCTAGCACCTGAGACAGAGGCCATGGAGCTATCCTCAGCACCCAGGCCAACTTTGCTCCAATGGAGTCTTGGCTGTAGGAGAGGAAGAGAGAGGTATAGAGAAAAAAAAGGAGGAGTGTTGGAGAAGCAAATGGGTGCTTCTCCTATGTCCCCTGACTGGCTATCAAACCGGGGACATCTCCATGCAAGGCCAATGCTCTAACACTGAGCCAATTGGCCAGGGCCCGGATATTTTTTAAATAAACTCTTTTACTAATCTTCCAAATTATCCCTCCTGTCTATCATAAAACTTCCTTTGTATTTTACATAAGTGACATAAACAGTCCTTGGTGTCTTAGGAACACATCTTTTGAAACTAGACCCTGTCTGTTGCAAGCAGACATGGCAACATATGGTAAGCAGTGTATGTAATTCACACACTGTTATCAGTTGGTACAGGTAGATTTTTCTCAACATCTTTTTAAAGAGCCTCTTTGTTTCCTAAAAATCCAAAGATTGTACCTTCTAGAAAAGGTAGCAAAGAAAAGCAGTCCTTGAAATAAATAATAATTTCAAATCTAGTTTCAGAATTTTATTTTGAAAATAAAATCTAGCCTCTTGCTTTTGAGGGCCACATTGTGACCCTAGATTAATAGTGAACTACTTACTACAATCATAATCTCTCTCAATTATTTTTTGTGGTGCAGTGCTCATTTATCTAATTTCCAGAGTCTTAAGTGTCACTATACATTTCCAGTTACATCACCTTATTGATAAATAACCATAAAACAAAAGGTAAAAGAAATTTGACATGTGTAGAAGTTAAACATGATCAGAAACTAATGCTCTACCACAACACGTCAACCAGAGGTACATACCTGAACTGAGCATGTTCTGAAATTTTGCTGGAGTCTCTCTCAAACTGGCTAATTTTTAATTAAAATATAATAACATCACTTCCTATGAAAATCCTAACTTAAATTTTTTAAAAAGATATAATTATTCCCATTTTTATTACCTCTTTAATAATAATTATTGTACTAAAGGTAGTTAGGTTTTGTTTTCTACACTGTCTTAACACCAGAATCTGATATATTTTAAGTGTTAATTTAATCTTAAGCACTAATTTTCTATTACCCAATACCATATCTAGTGCATAGTAGATACTCAGCATGTTCCAAAGAGAATGAATAAAATAGTAAGTAAATGATGAAAGATAAATAAACATATCCAGCCTGAGCTGGCACTGGCGTAGTAGATTGTGTGTTGGACTGGGAGGCGGATGGCCCAGGTTCAAAACCCCAAGGTCTCCAATTTGAGCACAGGCTCATCAGCTTGAGCGTGGGGTCGCTGGCTTGAGTGTGGGATTACTCAGTCTGCTGTTGATCCCCCCCCCCATTAAGGTACATATGAGAAAGCAATCAATGAACAATTGAAGAGCTGCAATGAAGAACTGATGCTTCTCATCTCTCTCCCTTCCTTTCTGTCTGTCCCTATCTGTCACTCTCTCTGTCTCTCTGTCTCTGTCACAGACACACACACACACACACACAAATTAAACATATCTAGTAGACAATAGTTCATTAAGATAGAAAATCTTACATTGTGATTTATCTAAATTTAATATTAGAAACAACATAATACAAAGACACAAAAATCAACTTACAAATATCACAGAACAGTCTCTGCCATTATGCCGTGTGCATCTGAGTAACTGAGGACAATATTAAAAAGAATCATTCTGGGAGATTAAATGAGTGAGCTATGAGGGAATAACAAGACCTAATGTAGGTTAGGGTCAAGAAGAGGCTTTTAGCTCAAATGAAAAAGTGAGAATTGAAGAGTAAATAAGTTTTAGGTATCAAATAGGAGAAAATGTGTTCCAAAGAATAAAAATAGCTTGTACAGAAGCAATAGTATCAACTTTTAAAAACCATAGTAGGCCAAAACTTGTCAAAACTGCTAAATAAGTTAAAAGGGAAATACCCCATATTTATTATTATACAAAAAATAAAGTATTGCATAACAGTGCATTTTGATTCTTTATATATTTTGAATATTCTTTATTTTATTCTTTAATGAATGAGGTTCCTAAGGTTAACCAGCAGAAATTAAACAACATAGCCCTGGCTTTAAACATTGAATTTTTTATTTTTGCCTTTAACCAAAACATTAAAATTTTAATTGAAACAAATAAACTGTACTTCAATAAAAATGTGTGCTAAGTCTGACCAGTTGGTGGCGCAGTGGATAGAGTGTCGAACTGGGTTGCGGAAGACCCAGGTTCGAGACCACGAGGTCGCCAGCGCGGGCCCATCTGGCTTGAGCAAAAGCTCGCCAGCTTTGACCCAAGATCGCTGGCCCCAACAAGGGGTGGCTCAGTCTGCTGAAGGCCTGCGGTCAAGGCACATGTGAGAAAGCAATCAGTGAACAGCTAAGGTGTCGCAACGGCAATGAAAAACTAATGATTGATGCTTCTCACCTCTCTCCGTTCCTGTCTGTCTGTTCCTATCTATCCCTCTCTCTGACTCTCTCTTTGTCCCTGTAAAAAGATAAATAAAAAAATAAAACATTAAAAAGAAATGTGTGCTAAAATGAAAAATAGTTATTCAGAATAAAAATTGTTTGAGGATGACAACCACTCTTAAGAATTTATTAACAAAACAAGTACAAATAGTTTTACAATTAGTGCTTATTTTTATAAGTGTATAATTATTTCAAATAAAATGATCTTAAGTCATTGACAATGATAAGCATGAACCTCAAAATCATTAACACTTCTTAGCAAAGAAGCATAAATAACTCATTTTTGCCTTTCAGAATGGAGATTGTCAGTGATGCCCATTACCTTTGTGAAAATGAAATGAAAGAAAAAAGCTGACAGCGAGGCTGAAGGAAAAGAAGGCATTGTGTCTTCAAATAACAAATGGCATAATAGAAATTCACAATAATGCTTTTGAAAAAGTACCCTTTCACTGATGTAATGTCTGTCAGATATGTTAGTCATGTGAAATCTTTAACTTGCCCAGGAAAATAAAGATGCTATAAAAGAAAACAATCATTCTGCAATCCCTTCATAAAAAGGATTAAAGTTACCTGGAAAAAAAAGCTATAAAAGTTTTCTTCTTCTCATTAAATGTAGTAGAAAGTTTAAAAAGAAGGAAGCAAATCATTATGCATTCTCAGCCACATTTTCTTTTCTGAGTCTGAATAAAATTAGACCATGGTAACTAAGAAGATTCATTTGTTCTAATATTTAGCTGGATGTTATTAGGACATTTGTTAGAACTCACTTGGCTTTCTGCTCATGATTTCTCTTAGGAATATATGTGCCCTGATCAGGTAGCTCAATTGGTTAAAGAATTGTCCCAATATGTCAAAGTTGCAGGTTTGATTTCCTGGACAGGGCACATTTAAGAATCAACAAATGTTTTTGAGTTTGGGGGGTATATACTCAGTAAAGGGATTGCTGGGCCATATGGTAGTTCTGTTCTTAATTTTTTGAGAAACTACCATACTTTCTTCCATAATGATTGTACTACTTTATATTCCCACCAACAGTGAATGAGGATTCCTTTTACTTCACAGCCGCTCCAGCACTTGTTATTACCTGTTTTGTTGGTAGTAGCCAATCTAACAGGTATGAGGTTGTATCTCATTGTAGTTTTGATTTGTGATTCTCTTAATAGCTAGTGAAAATGAGCATCTTTTCATATATCTATTGACCATTTGTATTTTTTCCTGGGAAAAGTGTCTGTTCATATACTCTTCCAACTTTTTTATTAGATTGTTTGCTTGTTTTTTGTTGAGTTTTGTAAGTTCTTTGTATATTTTGGATATTAGGCCCTTATCTGAGCTGTTGTTTGAAAATGTCATCTCCCATTTAGTTGGCTGTTTGTTTTGTTGTCAGTTTCTTTTGCTGTGCAAAAGCTTCTTAGTCTGATATAGTCCCATCCATTTATCTTTGCCTTCACTTCCCTTGCCTTTGGAGTCAAATTCATAAAATGTTCTTTATGGCCAAGGTCCATGATTTAGTATCTATGTTTTCTTCTATGTAATTTATTGTTTCAAGTCTTATATTTAGGTCTTTAATCCATTTTAAACATTGGTACATAAAGACACATGCAGCCCCATGATCATTGCAGCATTGTTCACAGTGGCCAAGACATGGAAACAATCAAAAAGTTCTTCAATAGAAGATTGGATAAAGAAGATGTGGTACATATATATTATGGAATACTACTCAACCATAAGAAATGACGGCATAGGATCATTTACGACAACATGGATGGACCTTGATAACATTATAATGAGTGAAATAAGTAAATAAAAAAAAATAGCTAAGAACTGTATGATTCCATACATAGGTGGGACACAAAGTTGAGACTCACGCACACACACACACACACACACACACACACACACACACAGCCTCTTTCCCACCACGGCCACCAAGGGCAGACAGATCTGCAAGAAAAGTCAGTTCCCCTGCCCAACCAGGTGGTGGCACAGTGGATAGAGCATCGACCTGGGATGCTGAGGACCCAGATTTGAAATCCCAAGACTCCGGTATATGAACAAGAGTGCAGTGGCTATGAGGAGGAGGGGAAAGGAGGAGAAGAAGAAGATAGGGGAGGGGAGGGGAGAGGCATAAAGAAAACCAAATAAAAGGTGACGGAGAACAATTCAACTTTGGGTGATGCCTATACAACATAATCAAATGTCAAAATGATCTGGAGCCTGACCAGGTGGTGGCACAGTGGACAGAGCATTGAACTGGTATGTAGAGGACTTAGGTTCGAGACCCCGAGGTTGCCAGCTTGAGTGCGGGTTCATATGGTTTGAGTTAGGCTCACCAGCTTAAGCCCAAGGTCGCTGGATCGAGCAAGGAGTAACTTGGTCTGCTGTAGCCCCCCTGTCAAGGCACATATGAGAAAGAATCAATATGTTTCTCATCTCTCTTTCTTCCTGTCTGTCTGTCCCTATCTGTCCCTCTTTCTGTCTCTGCCACACACACACACAAAATCTGGAGATGTTTTCTCTGAATCTATGTACTATAATTGATCAATATCACCCTGTTAAAATTAATTGTCTAAATGAAATTAAAATAAAAGAATCAACTAATAAATGCATAAATAAGTGAAAAATGTTTTTGATGTTTTTCTCTCTTTTCCTTCTTCTCTCTCTATGATTAATCAATAAAAAAGTTTTTAAAGAATATATGCAACATTTTGTGTCAAATTTGTTATCATCAGTTGAGTGTCTGCATAGAAAAGAACAAAGATCCTCTTCTAAAAAAAGTTGACTCAGTATCAAGGGATTGTTATCACCAATCTTACTTATAGTTATTACTTTTTTTCCTGATGTTAGGCTTTGATGTCTGCTGATAATTTGGTTAAATTTTGTGTTTTACCTAATTCCCTAGATACTTACTTTTGCTTCCAGCTGGACTCAACATTCTTGTGGATGCCTAATCTTATTCCTTGTTCCGTTCTTATATGACATTGTTTTTCTATTTAACTCAAGCTTCTGAATTTAAATGACAAGAGCATATATAGTGATATATGATGTATATAGCTGCTTAGTTGATAATACAGACTTAAAACCAAGCTTGTTGTATTCCAAAGCCCATTAATTTCTATCTATCATCTATCTATCTATCATCTATCTCCCAATGTTAGTCATAAATTTGTGGATGATGCTTCTTGGCATATATAATCAGTTGTCACCCTTACACCAAAGACCACTAGAAAAAGTGTAAGTCAAGGAAAGTTAAGTTCATTAATACAGATGAAGTGAATAACACAAATTTGAAAAATATTTTAGTAGAGTCCATAAAGGGAGAGTACAGGGAATGTATCTATAGGCTGTATAGGGTCTGTACTTGAGCAACTTTTTTTTTTCAATGAGAATAGGGGAAATAGAGAGACAAACTCCTGCATGCAGCCCTACTGGGATCCACCTGACATGCCTCGTCTGGGGCCAGTGCTCTGCCCACCTGGGGCCATACTTGAAACCAAGTTATTTTTAGCTTCTGAGACTGAGGCTCTACAGAGCCATCCTTAGTGCCTGGGCCCGATGTATTTGAACCAATCAAGCCATGGCTACAGGAGGAGAAGAGAGAGAAAGAAGGAAAGGTGGGAGAAGTAGATGGCCAACTTTCCTGTGTTTTCTGACCAGGAATTGAACCCAGAATTTCACACACTAGGTCAAAACACTCTACCACTGTGCCAACCAGTCAGGGCCTGGACTTAAGCATCTTAAGGTAGATCTTTATGAAGAGAGCCAAGTTATTATATTATTGAATATTAATTGGGTAAATTTAACAATTATTTAGAATTCATGGACACAGTAGGAGAGATATTTTTATCAGAGCATACATTTTAAATTTATTAAAAATTGAAAAAAATATTTTTTGAGAGATTGGCAGTGATCCAAAAGATATAATATTTATAAATTAATGGTGAATTACCTGATGAAATAGAAGGAATTGATAATGTGGAAACCCAAGGGAGAACAATAATAACTATTTTTATCTCTGGAACCCATGGTATAAGTACTGTTGAAGGACAGAAATAATAATCACCAAAGAAATATGTAGAGAAATTTGTGTTCTCAGGCAGATCCAGATTAACCATTTAGATAAAACCATTAAAAAAAAAAAGTGGATAGGATAAGAAATATGATGGTCAATTGTATTTGTCCATTTGACCAGGGTAAAGGATGCCCAGATAACTGGTAAAACATTATTTCTGGATTTGTCTGTGATGATGTCTCTAGAAGACATTGGCATTTGAATCAATAGACTGAGTAAAAGTTGCCCTCATGAATGTGGGTGGCCATCATTTAATTCATGGAGCACCTAAGTAAACCTAAACAGCTAAAAAGGAAAATTCACTCTCTTTTAAAGGTGAGATATGCATCTTCTCCTGCCCCTGGACTTCAGTGTTCCTGGCTCTCAAACCTTTGGATTCAGACCAGGATTTACACTATAGCTACTAACCCCATCTCCATTCTTGGGCCAATAGACTGAGATTGAATTACACCTCTGGTTTTCCTGGTTGTCCTGATTGCAAACAGCAGATCATGAGACTTCTAGGCCTCTATAATTTTGAGAGCTAATTCCCATAATAAATCTTATTTATATCTATTTATCCGTGTGTCCCATTGTTTCTGCCTGTCTGCAAAATATGACTAATACAAGAAGATAAAGACATAAAAGATTTTGATAATTGTGGATCATAATTTTCAAAGCAATAAGTAGAAGAGTTTCAGGGTTGGGGGGAGAAATAGTGATGTTGGAATAAAATAAGAGCATATAGAGCATTATTTTGATGCAGAAAATGAGAGGGAATCTGGGACTCTAGGGTTTATTTTGGTAACTAGCATAAAAATCTTGGTGATCTCATAGCAGCTAATAGTGGTGAGGATCTGAGTTTTGGAAAGCTAAATTAAGTATCAGTCCTCTTAATGGAAGTGAGTTACCCTGAGAAAGGGAGCCCTTGAGAATTAGGAATACTTTTTTCTCAAAATGTGTAAATATATTATCCTTATTTCTGGGTAAATGGTAAATAATATGTATATACTGTGAGTAATTATTCTCAAAATTCATTGCTGAATTAAAATTAATTGTATTGAAAGAGATAGAATTTTTTTTTCAGTTTATTTTACATTTTAAGAATCATGAAACCTTGGAGTTAAATTTAGTAAACATCTCTTATTTTGCAACTTGTTCAATTTATCTACAACTATGGAAGATTCAGGATGAAAGCAAACATATATTAAACTCTAGGTCAATTTATCTTCTGATTTTAATTGAGTGAATGTACTGTTAGATCTAACTTTTTGAGCACATTGTACATACATTGTTAGAAATAATTTAAAGTAATTTGAAGGTAAGATAGTTTTTTCATAAACTTCCAAACTCTCAGAATAAGTTAGGATATAATGCAGAAATATATAAACTTAGAGTTTGCTATTCTTCATGTGGCATGTGGATATTATCATTTAATTGAGGCTCCTTCTTTTTCTCCTTCAGATTCATTGCCTAACAAAACCTTCACAATCTGGAACGTGACTAGTTTTTGTATTAGACAAAAAGCATGGTAAGTAACATACCTGCTCTTAGTCTTTAATCTGAAAGTGACACATACAGCTTCTTTTTCTTTTTCTTTATTTTCAGAACTGGTGTCATGGCTTCACTTAATTATAAGTGTATGAAAACCAACTATGTTCCCAGAAAAGAATTGTAAATAATGATAAACACATGACTGACAAGCACTATCTGCCTTCTGCTTATTAAGAACCAATTCCTTCTTTGTCCCAGACAAAAACACACCCCTTTTCAAGGGGGAAATAGAAGTCCTATGTAGGTTGCTTTATTCGTAGAAAAGAACAAAATGTCTGAGAGTCCATAGGTGTCGCCGAATTGGGGTCCTTTGCAGTATTGCTACATTGGTTCTAGAGTTCTAGATGTGGTTTCACTTGGTCTGGAGAACTATGATTTTTTAAGAGGCCATATACGCTCCAATCGTTCAATATTTAATGACATGGGAGAAGGAATGGCTACAAAACCCAAGAGGGTATCCCCTTAGAAAAGGAAAAGAAGGGAGACAAATGTTAGTCCTTAGTTGTTGGCCTTTAAGAATTTTGACATATCTTTGAGCATTTATTTTTAGAAATTCTCTCTCTATCCTGGCAGAGAGAATATTTAATTAGGCTGGTTTCTTTTTTTTTTTTTTTCTTTTTTTATTAAGAGCATTTCTGTGCATTATTTCTCATAGCTCTGTCACAGATACCTGGGTGATGTCTCCTTTTACAGTAACCTCAAGTAGGTGGTGATAGATTTTTCCTTATTAAAAGCTCAACCCTTATTTTTAGTCTACCCACTGTACAAATTCTTAGGAGCTTAATGATCATTTTTAGCCGTAACAAAATTTTAAGTCCAGACTAATGTTTCTTTTAGACTTATACCTCTTTCCAAAATCGAGGGAACTTCTTATCTGATTCCAAACAGTTCCATGTGCCAATATGCATAAAGTATTCTTTGAGTTATAATTCTCATATTTACTATATTTCTTTTATTTTCTTTCTAGTTCTCACATCTCTTTTTCTCTAAAGATAATACAAATACCTTGAGCCCATGGTAGAAAACACTACTCTCTACTTAATTTTCTGTAAGTTATATTTATCATTTGCTATCTACCATGATAATGTTTGACTTGCAGTATACCCTTCCTTGGATGTTTACACTCACTAATTTTAATTTATTCATAGGTTTTCACAATGGAGAATAGTCTTTGGTGACAACCTTAATAAATCTCTTGCGAATGAGGTTTTTTTACTGATATTTCAATAGGCAAAATTTAGAATTGTTTTCTCTTCTAAACCTAAAGTTTTTCAATATTAGATTTTCTCTAATTTCTTTCGTTCTTGCTTTCAAATTGACCACTTGTTTCCTGAAGTCACCCACTAATATTCTGTTGTATGACTGCTTCACCCACAGTATATGTTTAATAAACAAAGGCAACAGCATTACCAAACTTTGGCTACTGTGTAACTTGGATAGCCATCAATCAAACCCTGGATAATGGTTTCCTTTCAGGTAGCCACCTAATCATTAAGCCTCTGAAATATATCTTATGATTTTTTTAGGCTAACACTCAAACTCTAGTTTTAGTTTCTCTTGGTCACCTAGGATAGTCTAAAGCTGCAATTATAAATAGCCTTAATATATGAATGACTTAAAGAGAAGCTTTATTATTCCCTCATACAAGTCCATCATGTGTAAATTAGTGACTGTTCTATTTGCTTCTCATGTACATGTGCATACTATTTATAGTAGCAAGGAGAAGGAACCTTAAACTTATGTTCCAACTTTAAGAGGCTTCTGCCTGAAAGTAATATATATCATTTTCATTCACATTTCCTTGGACAAGTAATACATGATCACACTTAACTTCAAGGTTCCAGACAGTATAATTCTATCATGTGTCAAGAGGGAGGAGAACTGTGACAATTGTTCTTATATCTACTAGATAAATCAAGATAATCTGTTATTAAAATTTTACATATTTAGATTAAGAGAATGATAATGTCATCTTTTATTTATCTATAAAAATTAAACTTGAAGATTGATGAAATTTTCTCACCTCAGGTAAACAAAATGATCTAATTAGTGTTTCAAATATTCAGGAAAAATTGCCCTGGCTGAATGCTTGCTTGCTTAGAGCGTAGTCCTGGTACACAAATATTGAGGGTTCAATCCCCAGTCAGGGCACATACAGGAACAGTTCAATGTCTCTCTTTCTTTTTATTCTCTCTCTCTAAAATCAGTAAATAAATTTCAAAGAATTAAAAATATAAAGCAAAATTAATTACTGTTAAATTCAATGACATGTGGTTAAATTGTAATGCTGTTCTCTTTCTTACATTGTATTTGCTTCTGAGTTCTAAGCTAATCTATACTGAATTATAATTATCTGAAATATCCTTAGGTATATATCTGCCTTAAAAGTAGCTGTCCTCAGAGATAAATCAACTTTAAAACACTAAGAAACAACATTACTACCTTTGCTTCTACAACTCCATAACTGATTATATAATTTGCTTCAATATTCTTTACTCATTGACATTAACACAACCATAGGGATGTTCTGATTAAAAAAAAAACAAAAACATATTTTGTGTCCTTTATGGGAAAACAGAGCATAGCACTCTATTTCTCCTTTAAAGTTAAAAAAACTGAGGCCTAGGTGCACACCAAGTTTTGCCTAAAGTTATTTAGGTAATAGAGAACTGGCCATGAAATACTAAAAAAAATCAGTGGAAAATATTCTAGATAATCTTTGCTTTTTTATTGTAATGCTAAGAAAAGTTTTGAAAGAATAAAAAATTTCTTTCTTTTTCTGATGTATGTTATTTTTACAATTTTGTCTCAGAGCTTAGCCAAGGTTAATATATATTTTCAAAGTCCTAAATTCTTTTATTTTATTTGAGATATTTTAGGTTGGAAAATAAGAGAAATTGTCATTAGTTGATAATTTTATTTTATATTGTAATAAACCATTTTAAATGCTATATTTCATTTGACGTGCTATTATTATTATAAACTCAGATAATCTAAATTTTCTACAGTGTTATACTTTATACATGGTAGAGGCAGAATTAAATATCAGATCTAGTTCTCCAAGTCCACAACCCATGGTTTTATTCACCATATTGCATGTCATCTCAAAGTATATAAAGATACTTGTTTAATTTTTTTTTTTAATTCAAAGCACTGTGCTAGACCCAGTAAGGGGGGAAAAGAAGCTCAGCCTTTTGCCCTAAGAGATGTATGTTCTTATAAAGACTGGAGAACAAAGAAGTAACATTTGAGATAAACTTTGGAGAGTAAAGTTTTCCTATATGGAGTATTAGACTTTGCATTTCATGCTAAGAATGGAATTTCATGCTAATCTTAAAAGGTGCAAAAGAGAGTATGTGCTATCGTTTTTTTTTTGTTATTGTTTTTTACAGGGACAGAGAGAGAGTCAGAGAAAGGGATAGACAGACAGGAGCAGAGAGAGGTGAGAAGCATCAATCATTAGTTTTTTGTTGCCGTTGCAACACCTTAGTTGTGCATTGATTGCTTTCTCACATGTGCCTTGACCGCGGGCCTTCAGCAGACCAAGCAATCCCTTGCTGGAGCAAGCAACCTTGGGCCCATTCTGAGGAGCTTTTGCTCAAGCCAAATGGGCACGCGCTCAAGCTGGCCATCTCGGGGTCTCGAACCTGGGTCTTCCGCATCCCAGTGTGACGCTCTATCCACTGTGCCACTGCCTAGTCAGGCAAGTATGTCCTATCTTTATATGACTAATGGCTAAGTGAGAAACAAGTATGGAGGCAGAGGATCATTAGAAATATCAAAAAATACGCCTGAGAATTTGAACTTTGACCCTTTGCCTTAAGATAAAGTATTCTTTTGTCCTTGTAAATTTTCATTTTGTTTTCAAAGACATTAATTCCATCTCCACACATTCTTGCTTGACTATTTGCTTTAAAATATTGAACTCATCCCATGCTTTTCCACTATTTTGGGGGGATGGCTTCTTAACACTGAACCAAATTACAAATATATATGCAGCAGCCTATGAAATTGCCAAACTGTTCCTAGGAACACAACATAACTTTTGCTCTTAAGATTTGCTTTGGATGCTGATATTTTTGCATTAGTTCTACTCCTATCCATTAGCACAATGTCCTTTCTAATGTCCTTGTTTACTCCAAACCCAATATTCTGAAAAGAGATATGGGATGATGTATTTGGTTTAAGCTGAACTCTGACTGAGTGATGACATTTAAGTACATTGTGAGTTAGAACTAGTGCAATATAAAGAGCAATTTTGGCTGAGGAGTAAGGAGGATGGGCAATTATGCTTCTAGTGGGCTATTTTTCATGTCTGTAACTGGACATAAATACAGGCAATTCGGAGCAGGAAGAAATATGACTGGATCTTATTTTGGCTGAGTTAGTTGCAAACAAAAAAAGGATCCCGAAAAGGTCTGGGAGTTGGTCCATTTTTGTCTCATTTGTTTTCAGGAAGAATTCTACCTCATTGATTTCTATTCCTCATTGAGTCATGCTCCCATGCTTGTTAAATATTGCTTTATTGCTTTCAACTTCATCCTTCTCAGTCAGCATCTTTCAAGTAAGCCACTCCATAGTCACATGAGATTTTGGCCTGCAATTAAGTGCAACGATACTGATCTGAGGCATGAAGACTTCTTTCCTTGTCAACCACTCTGTTACATCACATTGAAGGCTTTTTACCACCAGGAGGAATGAACATTTCAAACAGCAAGAATAGTTGTCACCTTGTAGTAGTTCACTAACACATGATGCTGAGACACAGGTGACAGGTAGGAAAATGGTCTTTGCTTTGCCTTCAGTAAAAGAGCTCTTTCAGTCTTTTACCCTCACAGCCATATCCTCAGTAGCTTGAAAGAGAAGTTCCCTATAATGAGTCCTCCATGCTAAATGTTCAGGACTACAGTCTGAATTGGCTGAGCTGTTGACCTGAAATTAATCAGGGCTTATGTCATCACTTTTTTTGTTTAAAGATTTTACTTATTGATTTTAGAGACAGGAGAAAGAGAGAGACAGAAGTGGGGCAGGAGAAGGAGGCATCAACTTACAGTAGTTTCTTCTCTGCCTTGATGGGGTATGCCTGGGATTTCAAACCATTGACTTCAACATTCTAGGTCAACACTTTATCCACTGTTCTACCACAGATCATCACTTTCTTTATTCTTATTCATCTCAGGCCATAAATTATCCAGAGACACTCATCATCATATCAGTCCATTCATTTTCCCATAAATTTAATACCTTCTTCCTCCTTCCCACACAAAGTCTTTAGGTACAAAAATTTTTAAAGTCCTCTCTAACCTCAAGACTTCCTACTGATGTTCCCTTAATTACTCTTAGAAAGAACTAGAGTTCTCTTGCTTCTTCCAAAGCAATTTTTCCTGTCATCTTCTTTAGTGGAAAATATTTTATCCCTCTTTTTCCTTATAACTAGGCATTTTCAGTAGAGTAGTGTTTTCCTATATTCCACTCTAAAATGAAAACTATTTATTTTAGCTACTTCAAAATGTCAGCTTCCTTGAACTTTGTGCTATTTAGCTACTAAAACAAGGGAGTTAAACTTCTTTTTTGATATATCTTATTTATCAACCCCTTATGTATGTATACCACCTCTCTCAATCATTGAATATTTAGTATTTTCCTCTTCTTTTATTCTATATCTCTTCTTGCCACCAAGTTAATGGTTTAAGCATCCATATGTGGATCTAATTATACTCTGGTTCCTCATTTTCTTCAATTACTCACTTTCAATTATGTATTTTCCCCTTTATCTCTCTCTCATAGTCACACCTTGGAATTGATAGTATCTTTTTTTTATTACTTCCTAGTTATATATAGTTTCCATTTCACACATAGAATGATAAAAATTGAAACTTTATAAAAATAATAATTTTTAATTATCCATAGGGATAATCTTATTTATAAAATACTTGCTTTCTTTTCAGAGCAAGGTGATAAAAAATGAAACAAGTACTAGATTAGTTTGATTCTATTACCAAGATGCATGGAATAGTGCCAGCATATTTATCTGCTATTTTTTCTTTGTACTAGAATTGCCAGTGTCAATGGAGTGAAAAGGAGATAACACTTTGTATTATTTTAAAATTAATTTTGATTTTGCTAATTTCTTAAAAGTGGCTTAGGGATACTCATGGCTCTGTGAACTGAACTGAGAATAACTGTTTTAGAACAAACATTTGAAAGTAAAGAAAATCCCATACGAAACATGCATTTTTAATTAGATACAAAGTATTTGATATTCTGAAATTTGTATGATGTTAGAGTGCACAGAAAGAGGTATTTTAAAGTGATTATGATAACTTAGTAAGAAGTGGCATATGTCATCTCTTGATTCTTAAGAATGACCAGCGGCCCTGGCTTGTTGGTGCAGCAGTAGAGTGTTGGCCTGGCATGTGGAAGTCCCGGGTTTGATTCTCGGTCAGGGAACACAGGAGAAATGACCATCAGCTTCTCCACCTCTACCCCTTTTCTCTCTCCACCCTTCCCCCATAGCCATGGCTTGGTTGAAGCAAGTTGGCCCCCATGCTGAGTATGACATCAAGGCCTCGTTGGTTGCCAAGCAACAGAGCCACTGCCCCAGATGGGCAGAACATTGCCTAGTAAGGGGCTTGCCAGGTGGATCCTGGTTGGCGTGCATGTGGGACTCTGTCTCTTTGCCTCCCCACCTCTCACTTAATTAAAAATAAATAAATAAAAAGAATGGTCAGAAATTCAAAAAGCAGAAGAAAAGGAGGTCTAAAAGAAAGTCTTGCACATAATCATTGAATTGTTTGCATGTTTAAGAGAGAATAACTTGAATAATTTAAGGAAAAGAGGATAATTACCTTTTATTAGAAGTGGAGAGAGGGTAGAAATAGTCATCTATGAGCTGTATAATAAAATTGGGAGGCTTTGTTCTATAGTGCTTAGAGTGCAAACATAAGAATATTGGGTAGAGATACAAGGGAATAAAATTGAGCTTAAGATAGGCATTTCTAAGACTGGCTAGTTGGCTCAGTGGTAGAGCATCAGTCCAACATGTGGATATCCCAGGTTTGATTCTTGGTTAGGGCACACAGGAAAAGCGCTCATATGCTTCTCTATTCCTCACTTTCTCACTTCTCTCTCTCTCTATCTCTCTCTTCTGCTCCTGCAGCCATGGCTCGATTGGAATGAGTTGGCCCTGGGCTCTGAGGATGGCTCCATGACCTTTGCCTCAGAGTTCAATTGCTGAGCAACCGAGCAATGTCCCAGATGGGCAGAGAATCGCCTCTAGTGGGCTTGCTGGGTGGATCCCCAGATACATTCAGGAGTCTCTCTCTGCCTCCCTTATTTTCACTGAATAATAATAATAATAATAATAAAAGAAAGTTTTATTTATTAAACCAATATTTTAAATGATAAAGTACTCAATGTTCAAAGTAAATTTTTATTTATTTATTTTCAGATACTTAAGCGATAACTGTTACATAGAGGAATATTGGACTAGCACTCTATGACCTCTCCATTCCAAAACTGAGATTTTATGTTCCTATGATTCACTGTGGTGCTCAGGTATACTATCTAAAGCCAAGAACACATTATAGCTTAGATATTTAACCAATTTATTTTTTCTAATACTACTTATATACATAAACTTGCCTTTATTTAGGTTTGTTTGAGCTATTCTTACATCACCCAAAAGATATTTGTTTCTGCAATGTTTCATCTTGTAAGTTTATACTTCACACCAAGGTATTTTTTCATACACCTTGGACTGGCAATTATACAAGTTATTTTAAAGTGATTCCAATATTATGTGTTCAACAACTGGACACTAAAAGACAAATGAAAGATTAATTTTCTTATTTAAGTAATAAAAATATAGCACTTGGTTAGAGACTTCTGCAGTGTGAGGAAAGGGAAGAACAAGAGATTGCCATTTTTTAGAAGTTTAAGAGCAAGCCTAATTAATAAATGTCTACTTCCAGAAAATACTTTTATTAACTTAATTTCACTTTGGGATCAATGCTGTGATTATTTTGTAATTTAGCTGTTTCAACATGCATATACAATGGCTCTGAATATTAGATTGGCTTCTCGTAGTCTAATTTGCCTCTTTGGTAAGCAGTCATTCTGAAATGTCTTAGAAATATCCAGACATTCAGATATAAAATCTAATATTTTTGGCCAATGTGGTTCCAATGATATCTTTTATTACTATGTACCTATAAGGTATCAAGGAAACATTCCTAGGGACTCATTCTTAACTTATTAGAACAATATATTTCCCGCAGAAACAAAAATGATAGAAAGAAAAAATAAGTTTATTTCTGCATGTTACATTCCCAAACTACCCAATATATTTAGCTTTAAATTATCTAATTCTGAGGAATAACAACCGAAAGAGAGAGGGAAAAAAATGAACATTTGATGTCAAAAAAATTCTAAGGCTTATATAATTTGGAAATTTATACTTGAATCTAATTGTTAAGAACAAAACCTCTTTTTTATTTAGATGTTTAACAATAAAACTTTGCACATTTGTTTTACTTACACTGCTTATTATAAAACTATATATATATATATATATATATATATATATATATATATATATATATACTTTTTAAATAATTTGAATATTGTAAAAATATCTCTTACTTATTGACTTAAGTTCTTTTTCTTGAGGTAAAATTTCTTCTCTCAAAAAATTATCTGGCCACATATTAATTTGTAAATGGGATCATAATATTCATATTTCTATTTTTGTTTGTTTTTTAATTAAATTTATTTGGGTGGCATTGGTTAATAAGATTATATAGTTTTCCAATGTATATTTCCATGATACATGAGCTGCACCCTGCATAGGTGAGCATATTTTAAATTTTATTTATTGTTACCATATTTTTGAGATCCTTTAATGCTAACATTTACTAATTTTCACTTCCTTTTAAATAGTTTAATAGTACTCTATTTCATTGTAAACATATCTTATAATTTACACAAAATGTAAATTATACTTCTTGTGTAAAGTATAACTGAAAATAATAATATTTTCAGTTATTGGTACCTGAGAAACAAATTATAACCACTATTATTGCCCATATATTTTCACAAACCTATAAGATATATTTTATGACTTTTTAAATGAAAATTCTTTTTTTCATTTAGATTTATATTCAATATTATATTATATTAGGTTTGAATAACTTAGTGTATAGGCAGTCATATACTTTACTATGTGTTCCCTCTGATATTTTCATCATCCACATGGCAGAGCACATAGCTACCACAATATTATTCACTACATTCTCTTATACTGTAATTTATATATCCATGACTATTTTGTAACTACCAATATGTATTTCTTAATCTCTACCTCTTTCACCCAGTTTTCCAAATCTTCACCCCTCTGTGAAACACTACTCTACTTTTAAAAAGTGGCCTCCTGAGTTAAAATATATATGCATCTGTTTTGTTTCTGTTTTATATGTGTGTATATATATATTCTCATTTGTGTTTTCTGTTCATTTGTTTTGTTTATGATTTTTTTTTCTAGAAAAGGTAAAACACAACCAGGTAATTTATATGACACTGTCAGAATAACAAAGAAAAGAGTAAGTCCAGAGGCATGGAAGGCTAACAAAAAGTGGAAAAAATAAATTTATGCATTTAACATTTTTTTAGATATACCTAGAGTCTTACATTTAGTTTCAGTTTCTGTTCATCTATAACTTTAGCTAATCTTATATTTTAATAGTCTAATAAGCATAAATTTATGTACTGAAAATGAAGAGTCCAAAGTATAGAACAATAGTCAAATGAAAGAGACCAGCTTCTCCATATATATAAAAGTATGCTTTATGATCCTTTTCTGTTAAATAAAAATGAATACTGTTCTAATGTTTTATTTACAAAGTTGATTTAATAGGATATTCAAATGAGTGCCAACTTAGATAAACACAAAAATATTTATTAATTCTGAGATTTTTTTGTATGTATTTCTAAGATTGATATGGGTGTGTACTTGATTTTTACTCCAAAAGCTGTTTTAAAAAATACCTACTTACACAATTATTGCTTATTACAACTAGAAAAATAGTGAATTAAATATTATTGTTTTCATCTCACTAGGACAAAGAAAAATATTATGATTATCTTCATAGATTCTAAAAATACATCAAATTTCAATACTAATTTCTTATTAAAACACAAAATAAAAAATATTAAATGTTGGTAGTTCTTTTTTTTAAACTGACAAAGTATATAAACTTTACTCTGGATTAACATTTTTTAAAATTAACTTATTTTGGTGTCATCAGTTAACAAAGTTAAATAGGTTCCATGTGCATAATTCTATAGTACATCATCTGTATATTGCATTGTGTGTCTACTACCCAAAGTCAAACCTTCTTCAGTCACCATATCTTTGATCTCCTTTACCCTTTCTTATTACCTTTCTACCTCACCTTCCCATTGATAACCACCATACTGTTGTCTATGTCTATGAGGTATTTTATTTTTATTAAATTTAATGTGGTGACATTGATCAATATGAGTACATAGTTTCAGGTGAACATTTCTATAGTATTTGAACTGTTGAATATGTTGTTTGTCCATCATTCAAAGTCAAATCATTTCCCTTCATCGTATATTTGTTTCTCTTTACTCCTCTCCCATAGGTAACAGCTACACTTTTATCTACGTCCATAAGTCACAGTTTTATATCCCATGTATGTAAGATATATGTTTGTCCTTTCTTACTCCCCTCAACCTTCACCCCCTTCCCCGGTAACCACTTAAATTTATCTATGTACATTAGTCTCAGTTTTATATCTTACCTATGTGTGAAATCATATAGTTTTTAGATTTTTCTGATTTACTCTTTCCATTAGTATAATGTACTCAAGGTCTATTCATGTAGTTGGCATTTAACAATACCACAGGTGAACAATTTCTTTTTCATTTTCTATTGCATGAGGTTTTAGAACTTTTTCTATATACAGTGGGTCCGTAAAGTCATGGTGCACTTTTGACCGGTCGCAAGGTCAAAAGTGCACCATGATTTTACGGACACACTGTATATCTCCATCAGTGATTTCAAATCTAAAATTTGTTTTTTGGTGCATGCTTTACTTTTTATGCAGTTTTAATTTCTTATTGTTACAGTTAATGGCATGCACTGGTTTTTAAATCAGAGCAAAAGGACAATGACTTGTGGTTTTGTTCAATCCAAAACCACAAGGCAATTAATGTTTTACAAACACCACTTTTACATAATTGTAGTTGTTTTTAAATGTAACAAATTATTATCTGATAAAAACACCTTCTTATTTTGTTTTAAGATTGAATCATGGCTTCTTCGAGTAGGCGTAAATGTAAGAATGGTCTTGACACCTTCTGTTAAATATGTGGCTGTTACACAGTTCAATGTCAAAGGCGCAATAATTCATTTGTGACATGTGCATATATTGCCTATTTTCAAGTTCCTCTTGGCTATCAAGACAAGAATGGGCTCCTCATATTGTGTGTCATAATTGTAAGAAAATGCTTTGTGACTGGACAAAAACAAAACGCAAAGGATTGCCTTTTGGTATTCCCATAGTTTGGCGTAAACCTAAGGACCATAGCAGTGACTGTTATTTCTGTGTGATCCATACAAAGGGCATCAGCAAGAAAAAACGGCATATGATTGCATATCGTAATATTCCTTCAGCAATACTACCTATCTTATCCCACACTCTGAGACACTCCCAGATCCAGTTTTCACTGGTTTTATTTCTTTCAAGGACAAAGAAAGTGAACATGGTGATCAAGTGTATTTAGAGAAGTTGCATGAGGAAATGATTGTAGAATCTGAAGGGTCTTCTTCTGATGCTAAACAGTCATTAACTCCTCAGCAGTTTAGCCAACCTGAATTGAATGACTTAGTAAGAGATTTGGGCCTATCAAAGAAAGCAACTGTTATTAGCCTCCAGGCTTCGAGAAAAAAATGTACTTGACTGGTCAGCTAAAGTAACCCATTTCAGGACGCATGAACAAATTTTTGTGGACTTTTTTTTCGAAGACAAACACTTTGTTTACTGGTATGATATCAGTAATATCAGTAGTCTTCTCAGCCAGCTAGGTGTTACCACTTACAGTCCAACAGAATGGAGGCTATTTCTTGACAGCTCTAAACAGAGTCTGAAATGTGTTCTCCTATACAATGGTAATGTTTATGCAGCAGTTCCATTTGGTTATTCAAGTCCTCTGCAAGAAGATTATAATGACATAAAAATTGTCCTTGACTTTCTGAAGTATAAAGAGCATAACTGGATCATTTGTGTCGATCTAAAATGGTAAATTTCCTGCTAGGACAATAGAGAGATTTCACGAATTATCCTTGCTTTCTTTGTTTGTGGGACAGCCAAGCTCAGGAGAAACACTGGACACAGAAGAAGTGGCTGAAATGTGAAACTCTGGAAGTAAAGATGCAAAATATTGTGTCTGAACCTATAGTTAATCAAGACAGGATATTTTTTCTCCCATTTCACATCAAACTTGACTTAATGAAGCAGTTTGTTCAGGCTTTGAATAGAGAAAATGAATGCTTTCAACATATTATTTCTGCTTTTCCTGCCTTGTCTTTTGAGAAGATAAAAGCAGGTGTACTCAATGAACCTCAAATTCAAACCCTCATACGTAATGAAGAATTTGCCAGGAAGATGAATAAGGAGGAGAAAGCAGTATGGTAGTCTTTTGTGGCAGTTATAAAGAACTTTCTTGGCAAAAATGCAAAAAACTGTAAACTTCTGGTTCAAAGGATGCTGTTGGCTTTCTGCAACATTGGATGTAACATGAGTGTTAAGATTAAATTCCTGAACAGTCACCTTGATAAGTTTCCCAAAAATCTTGAAGCTGTTAGTGATGAGCAGACTACTGCTGGATCATCAAACGAGATTGTTCTCAACAAGTACACAAATGCAAGAGCTACAAATGCTAATTTTTGCCTGAATAGAATTTTACGATTAAAATAAGTGTTTTAATATGTTCTACTTCAAAATTGTAGACAGATTTTGATGCAATCATATTTTTTATGTATTAGTGTATTTACTGCATTATATAAATTATCATATTTTTACACAGATGACGCCCAAGGAGACATTCTACTTCATTATGTTAAACTAAATGTTGAATATTTTACAGTAAGATGAAAACCTAAAATCTTGTATTGTAAAAGAACTGTAGCTTGCAGAGAAAAACTAATTCCAAATTTGAGATAAGCACACTCAAATTTGGTAAGAACAAGTGTTTTTGTGGATACAACAAATATTTTGTTTCCCATTGTTTACAGTTCTGGAAGTCAGAAGTCTGAAATCAGTTTCACTGAATAATATGAAGATAACTGCAGGGTCACCTTCCCTTTCAAAATGCTGGAGAAGCTGTTTCCTTGCTCTTTCAGGATGCTAGAGCTTTATTTCTTGTTTTTCTTTGCCCCAACTCCACCTTTTCTCTTCAAAGCCAGCAGTGCAACCTCTTCAATCTCTTAGTGTTTCTCTCACATTGTATTTTCTTCTCTATGAAAAAATCTCATTCTAAATCCTTATAAGAATGCTTGTGATTACTTTAGGATCTACCTAAATATTTCAGGATCCTCTCCTCATCTCCTTATCCTTAATTTATACACATCTGAATAATTCAAGAAGGTAATATTCAAAGGGGGTAGGTACTAAAATGTTGATATCTTGAAGCTGTCATTCACCCTACATACAATTTCTGCTCTGCCTTCCCAGTCAGGTGTCTTCATTATTCTGATGCCAGACATTGAGGTTGCACAATGGCTGCACGATTTAGGAAGGGCATACAGACATTAGTCTTCAGGGATAGAATAGAAGGCATCGTCTGTGTTAAATGCCTCAATTTATAAAAAAGGAAACCTTTTCAAGAAGCCACCAAATAGCTTTTCTTCATAACTCAAGTGGAATCTCACTTCCTACTCGTTCCTAAATAAATCACCGAGAGAAATTAATGCAGAGTCCCTGCACGATTGCATTGTTAGAAAAAATAGTTCAGACTGTTAGATGCTGTCAATATTAGGTAAACAACCAGCACTTACATTTCTCTAGTATTAGCTTAGCATTTCTATACCAAGAGAGTTTATTTCATATGCAAAAGTAGCTATAAGATTTGTGCACATTTGCATGATTTCCTTTGTTGAAATCACTTATTTAATTATGAAACTAGCTAATTCTAATTATATACTGAGGAAATAGGAGCAACCTTGCTTTACGGTCAAATTCATAAAATGTTCTCTACAATCAAGATCCAAAAGTTTAGAACGTATGTTTTCTTCTATGTAATTTGTTGTTTCATATCTTATATTTAGACATTGCATCCATTTCTAATTAATTTTTGTTCATGGGGACAAACTGTAATCAAGTTTCATTCTTTTGCACGTGGCTTTCCAATTTTTCCAAAACCATTTATTAAAGAGTCATTCTTTTTTCCATTGTGTGTTTTTTGCTTTTATCAAAGAATATTTGTTCATATATCTGTGGCTTTATTTCTGGGCCCTCTATTCTGTTCCATTGGTCTGTATGTCTGGTTTTCTTCCAATGCCATGTTGGCTTTTTGTTGTTTTCTTTTACTGTTTTGTTTTGTTTTTTATTTTAATTTATTGTGTTTACATAGATTCAAGTGCCCCATCAAATATATTTCCCTCTTTCCACACCCCTGTGTTCCCCTTGATAACCCCTTTACCCCCTCCCCAACACCCTCTCCCCTTGCTTCTAGAATTTTCAGTCCTGCTCTTTTTGTCTCTCTGTTATGAATACATAATTTCAATAATCCCTTTCCCCTCTCTGATCCCATTCTCTCTTCCCCTTTTCCTCTGGTCCCTTTGACCTCATCTCTGCCTCTATTTCTTTCCTTACTTCTCATTATTCATTTGATTCCTCATATGAGTATGGTAATATAATATTTTTCTTTCTTTGCCTGGCTTATTTCACTTAGCATAATAGTCTCCAGGTCTATCCATGTTGTCGCAAAACGTAAGATTTTCTTTTTTTCATGTTGAGTAGTATTACATTGTATATATGTACCACTGACTTTTAACCCACTCTTCCACTGATGGGCACTTGGGCTGTTTCCAGATCTTGGCTATTGTAAACAAAGCTGCAATAAACATGGGTGTGCATGTCTTATTTTGAATCAGTGATTTGGTATTCTTATGATATACTACTAAAAGTGAGATAGCTGGGTCAAACAACAGTTTTTAATTTTTTTGATAAAACTCCATACTGTTTTCCACAGTGGCTGCACCAGTCTGCATTCCCACCAGCAGTGCAGGAGGGTTCCCTTTTCTCCACATCTTCCCCAGCACTTATCTTGTGTTGATTTGTTAATGAGCACCATTCTGACAGGTGTGAGGTGATATCTCATTGTGGTTTTAATTTGCATTTCTTTAATGATTAGTTATGTTGAGCATTTTTTCATGTGCCTATTGGCCATCTGTATGTCCTCTTTGGAGAAGTGTCTATTCAGTTATTTTGCCCATTTTTTGATTGGATTGTTTGTCTTCCTGGTGTTGAGTTTTATAAGTTCTTTATAAAATTTGTTATTAACCCCTTATCAGATATATTGGCAAATATATTCTTCCATTGTGTGATTTGTCTTCTTATTTTGTACATATTGTCTTTAGCTGTGTGAAAACCTTTTAGTTTAATATAGTATTATCTTTTCATTATATCCTTTATTTCATTTGCCCTTGGAGATAAATCAACAAATATATTGCTGCAAGAGATGTTGGAGTCTACTTACTGCCTCTGTTTTCTTCCAAGATGTTTATGGTTTCATGACTTACAAAGTCTTTAATCTATTTTGAGTTTATTTTTGTGAATGCTGTAAGTTGGTGGTCTAATTTCATTTTTTTGCATGTACCTGTTCTATTTTCCCATTACCATTTCTTAAAGAGACTGTCTTTACTTTATTGTATGCTCTTACCTCCTTTGTCAAATATCAAATGACCATAGAGGTGTGGGTTTATTTGTGAGTTCTCTATTCTGTTCCATTAAACCGTATGCCTGTTCTTATGCCAGTAACAAGCTGTTTTGAGTACAAAGGCCTTGTAGTATAAATTGATATCAGGAATTGTAAAACAGCACACTTTATTCTTTTTTTTTTCAAGATTACTGAGGCTTTTCGTGTTCTTTTGTTCCATATAAACTTTTGTAATACAGTATTTATTCTATAGCTTTGAAGTATGACATTGGTATTTTAATAAAAATTGCATTAAATTTATAGATTGCTTTGGGTAGTATAGACATTTTAATGATGTCTTTTCTTCCTGTCTTTGAACGCGGCATATACTTCCTCTTGTTTGTATGTTCCTTGATTTATTTTATCATTGTTTTATAATTTTCCGAGTACAAGTCTTTAACCTCCTTGGTTAAATTTACTCCTAGGTAGTTTATTTCTTTTGTTGTTGCGGTAGTGAAGAAGATTGTATTCTTAATTTCTCTTTCAGACAGTTTATTATTACTGTATAAAAATACCACTGATTTCTGAATATTGATATTATATCCCGCCACCTTGCTGAATTTATTTATCAAGTTCAGTAGTTTTCTTAACTGAGACTTTAGGATTTTCTATGTACAATACCATGTCATTGGAAAATAATGATAATTTTACTTCTTTTCAAATTTGGATGCCTTTTATTTCATCTTTTAGTCTAATTGCTGTGGCTAGGAATTCAAGAACTATGTTGAATAAGGATGGTAAAAGGGGGGCACCTCTGCTTTGTTTCTAATCTTAAAGGGATTGCTTTTGATTTTTGCCTATTGATTATGATGTTGGTTGTGTGTTTGTCATAGGTGGCTTATATCATGTTGAGGTATGATCCCTCTATTCCTACTTTGCTAAGAGTTTTCATCAGAAATGGGTGCTGGATTTTATTAAGTGCTTTTTCTGCATCTATTGATATTATCATGTGATTTTTTTCTTTTCTATTTTTTTACATGATGGATCACATTGATTGATTTGCAATTATTTTACCAGTCTTGCCTCCCCAGAATAAATCCCACTTGATCATGATTCATGATTTTTTTCATGTGTTGCTGGATTCGGCTTGCCAACATTTTGTTGAAAATTTTAGCATCTAATTTTATCAGGAATATTGGCCTATAATTTTCTTTCTTTGTAGTAACTTTGCCTGGTTTTGGAATGAGGAGTATGCTCACCTCATAAAAGGAGTTGGAAGTCTTCGATACTTTTGGATTTTTTAAAATAGCTTGAGAAGGTTAGGAGTTAACTCTTCATTGAATATTTGGTAAAATTCACATTTGAAGGCATCTGGCCCAGAAATTTTGTTTCTTGGGAGTTTTATGATAACTGTTTCAATCTCACTTGTTATAATTGGTATGTTTACATTTTCTGATTCTTCCAGATTGAATTTTGGAATATTATATGTTTCTAGGAATTTATCCATTTCACCAATGGATAAATTTTTTGTCATACAGATCTTCTTAGTATTTATGTACAATCCCTTGTATTTCTGTGGTGTTAGTTGTTCCTTCTCCACTTTCATTTCTAATTTTATTTGAGTCTACTCTCTTTTGTTCTTGGTGAGTCTGGTTAATGGTTCATCAACCTTGTTTACTTTTTCAAAGAACTAGCTCTTGGTTTAATTGATCTTCTGTATTTTTTTTAGACTCTATATCATTTATTTTTGCTCTGATCTTTATTATTTCCTTCCTTCTACTACCTCTAGGCTTTACTTGCTGTTCTTTTTCTGGTTCTTTTATGTTGTATATTTGAGCTTTTTTTGCTTCTTGAGGTATGCCTCTAATGCTATGAACTTCCCTCTCAGGACTGCTTTTGTTGTGTCCCATTAATTTTGAGTTGTTTTATGTTCATTTCTATTTGTTTCAAGGAAAGTTTTTATTTCTTCCTTGATCTCATTGTTAACCTGTTATTTAATACCATGTTATTTAGTCTCCAAGTGTTTATGTTTTTCATTTTTCCATTGTAGTTCATTTCTAATTTATGCCATTGTGATCAGGGAAGATGCTTGGCATGATTTCAATCTTTTTAAATTTATTAAGACTCATTTTGTGTCCTAACATGTCATCTAACTTAGAGAATGTATCATGAATGTTTGAAAAGAATGAATATTCTGCTGCTTTAGGGTGAAAGGTTCTGAAGATATCTCTTAAATCCAGTTGATCTAATGTGTCATTTAAGGCTGCTGTTTCTTTGTTAATATTTTGTCTTAAGGTTCTATTCATTGATGTTAGTGGGTTGTAAAAATACCGCATTATTATAGTACTGCTTTTGATCTCACCCTTTATGTCAATCAAAATCTGCTTTATATATTTAGGCGCTTCTTTATTAAGTGCATAGATATTTATAATGGTAATACCTTCCTGTTGGATTACTCCCTTTATTATTATGTAGTATCCTTATTTATCCCTTACAATAACAGCCTTTGTTTTAAAGTCTATTTTGTCAGATATAAGTATTACTACTTCAGCTTTTGTTTTCTTTCTGTTTGTGTGAACACTTTTTTCCATCTCTTCACTCTCATTCTATGTGAATCTTTTGTTCTGAGGTGAGTCTCTTGTAGGCAGTATATGAATGGGTCCTGTTTTCTTATCCATTTAGCTACTCATTGTCTTTTGACTGAAGCATTTAATCCATTTATATTTAAGGTTATAATGGATATGTAATTGTTTATTGTCATTTTATTCTTTAAATCTATTATCCTCTTTTTCTAGATTGTTTTTTTCTTTTCTTTGCTCTGTTTACAGCAGACCCTTAACATTTCTTACAGCATTGATTTAGTTGTAATGAATTCCTTTATACTTTTGTCTGGAAGATTTTTATTTCTCCTTCAATTTTAAACAATAACCTTGCTGGATAAAGAAGTCTTGGTTGTATGCTCTTGTTTTGCATTACTTTGAATATTTCTTGCCATTTCTTTCTGGCTTCTAGTTTTTCTGTTGAAAAGTCAGACGTCATGCTAATGGGGGTTCCCCTGTATGTAATTGACTTCTTTTCTTTTGCAGATTTTAGTGTTCTTTCTTTATCTTTTAATATATCTTCATGGGCAAGTTAAAGGCCAAAATTAAAAAATGGGACTAAATCAAACTTTAAAGCTTTTGCACAACAAAGGACATGATTAACAAAATAAAAAGACAACACACACAATGGGAGAACATATTTACTATTATGTCTGATGAGGTATTAATAACCAAAATTTATAAAGAACTTATTAAACTCAATGCTAGAAAGGTAAACAATTCAATTAAAAAATGGTCAAAGGAAATGAATAGACACTTCTCCAAAGAGGACATACAGATGGCCAATAGGCATATGAAAAAATGTTCAATGTCACTAATCATCAGAGAAATTCAAATTCAACCCACATGAGATAGTAGCTCACACCTGTCAGAATTGAACTCATTTACAAATCAACACACAAGTACTGTGGAGGGTGTGGAGAAAAGGGAACCCTCCTGTACCACTGGTGGAAATGCAGACTTGTGCATCAACTGTGAAAAACAGTATAGCATTTACTCAAAAATTAAAAATTGAATTGCCTTTTGACCTAGCTAACACACTTTTAGAAATATATCCTAAGAATTCCAAAACACTGATTTAAAAAAAGAAAGATATGCACCCCTATGTTTATTAAAGCATTGTTTACAACAGCCAAGATCTGGAAACAGTCCAAGTGTCTGTCAGTGGACGAGTTGATAAAAAAGCTGTGTTACATATACACAATGGAATACTACATGACCATGGAAAAGAAGGAAATTTTACCTTTTGTGACAGCATGGATAAACCTGGAGATTATTATGTTAAATTAAATAAGTCAGGCAGAGAAAGAAATATATAATATGATCCCGCTTATATGTAGAATATAATGAACAAGGTGAACTGAGGAATGGAATAGAGGCAGAGGCAGGTTCACAAGAACCAGAGGGACAGTTGTCAGAGGGATGTGGTTGAGGGGATGATATAAGTGAAGGTGAAGCAATTAGTGAAATTATATATCCATAACACATAGATACAAATAACAAGACAGTAAATCCCAGATGAAAGTTGGGGAGGGAGTTAGGGGAAGGGGCACAAAGAGGTTGTAATAGGGGCATGTATTTGGAAAGTGAGTGTGTTATATTGAGTGGGCCACTTGAATCCATGTTAACACAATAAATTTTAAAAATTAATAATAAAAAACAAAACAAAAAATGAAATTACTCAATATTACTACTATAACTCACAGCATCTTATAGGTTGGTATACCTCAAAATATAATTTTAGCAGTTAATCAGATTAAAAAAAAAAACTCAACTACCTTTATAAAATAAATCCTTCACAGTTGGCTTCTTTATAAATTGATCTACACTGCCATGCCAAGTTTTGTTGGAGAAAATCCAGCTGCTGTGCTGATCTTTGTGGTTTTTTAGTAATTTTATTTTATTATGCTAAGAGTTATTGTCTTCTCTTAAAACACATTTTAATATTGCCTTAATTAAGACTCTGACCCATTATTTAAAAAGTACTTTTATGATTTTTTAAATTAAAAATTGATAAGTTTTCTAAGTCATTCAGTCCATGTTCTGAATTTCTCTTATTACTAAATTTATTCTATTTTAGTTTCTAATTATATATGAAAACTAAAGAGCTTATTTTTTTCTTAATTCTTAGTAACTTAAAATATTTTATTTCATAATATGTTGGGTTTCTCATTTCTGTTTTTTCATTTGCTGTTTTACTTTTATTCTACAGTGATTTCATAATGAAAATATCAGCTTTGGGTTCACTAAAATTACACTGTTTTTATTTCAATGATGAAATTAATTGCCTGCCTTCATTGCTTCTTCAGAACGATCTATTTTCTTCTCTATCTTACTATTCTACAAACTTATAAAAATATTCAGTATATTATCATAGTTTATTTTTTTAAACTAACTTAGCTTTAGTTTCTGTACTTTCATTGTCTAGTAAGATATTTTGATGGGTTTTATTATTCATGATAGGTTTGTGAATCACATGGGAAGAATATTTTTCCACACAGTAAGAGAAGCCTAGATTTCCAAACCTTAGGACAGAGGAAATAAAACAGGAGCCAAAATGCTTCAAAATCCTTTCTTATTTTGAAGATATCTTTCTAAGGGCATAAACAAATTAAATTCCTGTGTAGTAGGACTCTCCAACATGACTTAGGTGCAGACAAGCCTTGAATCTTATATCCAGGATTTAGAAACAGGCTTTGTATCTTCCTATAGCAGTTTGATGACCTGGTATTCAGTAATAACCTTGTTAGAAATTCCCATCAAGATATAACTACAAGCTATCACCTGTAGCTGCGTTAAACTTCCATATATCAACTTTCAATTCGCTCTCTCCAAAATATAAATCATACTTTCATTAGTTTTTTAATCAATATACATTTTCATTTCTAAACACTTGTTTAGATACATGTTGATAAGCTACCAGTCATATTTATAATATCTGGATATTTAAAACCATATCACTCTTAGCTTTTTTAATTAATTCAAATAAGTGTTATTAAACACTTTTAATAACAATATTTCATCCTAATTCTTTCTATTACCTTTATATAACTCTTTCTCAAAGTAATGATGTTTTTAAACAGCTGAAGTCTTAGGGTTTTAAACATTGATTTGCTCTTACTATCTGCATGTACCTGAAACATGATTCCACTGCTTTGAGCCTTAGTGTTCTATAAAATAGGCTGTGTGTATAGGCCAGGTGCTTCTATTTCATAAGGTAAATTCGAAAAAAAGAAATATAAGACAAAGTAATAACTAAAATCTATTTTTTGAAACTTTTTGCTAAAGTCTTTATCACTATAGTACTTTCCAATATCAATTCTGATTTCCTTTAAATCTGTATCTCTGATCCTGATGTCACTTTACCAGTTTTTTAAATTAATTTTATTGATCATACTCATGTTTTTTCAAGAAAAAACTTTTATTCAGTTTTACCTAACTCAGGTGATGTTCACACTATTCTTCTAATTATTCAGAACAGAGACCTAATGATCAGAGTTTATCCATCCATCTTTCTTTCTAACACTGCATTTGGTACAACACAGTTTCTTTTATGTACACTAAAATATTCTTCCACTTTTTTATTATATATTTACCTTATTGGCAAATACATATTGTGACTCAATAAAATCTTAAAAGCATTTTAAAGGCTTATGTGTATTTATACTTAGAAAAATTGTCTTTTTTTCTTGTTTGTTTAAGTAACAATTATTAAACCCTGATCTGTTAGCAAAGTTGGTTAGATCATCGTCCCCGTATACCAAGTTTGTGGTTTTGATGCCTGGTCAGGGCACATTTAAAAATCAACAACCAATGAATGCATGAAGAAGTAAAACAACAAACTGATGTCCTCTTTCACCATTGTTTCTCAAATTAATACACAAAAGAATTAAAAATAAATGACACTTCTGAGAGAAGCAAGATGGCGACAGAGTAGGCGGACGTACCAACTTCCAACTCTCAGAAGCAAAGTGGATTATAACTCAATTTAAAGAACCACCATCTGGATAAACCAACTATGAACTAAATTAAGTGAACTCTTCAACCAAGGAACACAGAAGAAGCCACATTGAGACTGGTAGGAATAGCGAAAACGCCAAGAGGGCTGCCAAGCTCCCCGGAGCAAAAGGCAGCCCGGAGAGACCCGGGGGGCGGGAGGAAAGTTTGGCGGAGAGGGAGGGACCTGGGTCCCAAGAACCAAGTCCCAGCCTGCAGTCCTAGAGCCTAGAAGAGGCGTTTGGACAGTTTTGAGCTGTGAAACAAGTGAGAGAGCTCCCAGGCCTACAGTGTGGAGTATTAGGTCCCTTCCTACTCTGCTGAGGGCTGCCTAAGGTCATGGTGGGCGGCAGGACGCTGAGACGCGGTTCTGTCGGTGTGGGCAGAGGCCAAGCCAGTGGGAGATCGGTCTAGCCCAGAAGGTCGAAGGGGACGCGTGAAAGCGGTCCGGAAGCTACGGGCCCGCCTTTAATCCCACTTAGGGGGACAAAGCGGGAGGCCAGGAACGGGCAGGCCCTGTGCAAGCCAGCCCTGACCACGGGCACCGGGCTAGGACCAGGGACAGGCAGGGGCTCGTGGCTGAGCTGATGCTACCAGCCCCCCACACCCCAGGGCCGGAGAAACCGCGGTTGGCCAGTATACGTGCGCGAGCGGGCTCCGAGCGCAGGAACGGGGTAGACCCCGAGACAGTGGAACCTCGCAGCTGAGTTCACGCTACTAACACTGCCCGGCCGGAGAAACCTTGGATTGCATTCATACGTGCACGAGCAGGCTCCGAACGCGGGGGCGGGGTAGAGACCAGGACGAGCGGAAGTACGCAGCTGAGCGGAAGCCAGCAAACACGCCCGCCCCAATAACCTTGGTTTCTGACCCTACGCAGAAGGGCCCTGGCCTCGAGGGCGGGGCTAAATCTCCGGACGGGCAAAAGCTTACAGCTGAGAGCACGTCTAAAGCCCCGCCTAACCAGCGGAAATGTAGCGAGCAGGTTACGACTGCTGGTTTTGGGCGGAAGTCCGGAAATAGGCTGGGTCCTCAGCTGAGGAAAGGTGCTCATCTCTACCCTTGGTACTAAGTCTTGTGACTTCAGTGACAGCCCCTCCCACGGAGGAGAGGCAGAAATCACAGCAAAAGCCACAGTGGGCTAGCTCTGGCAACGCTCATACCCAACCACCCTAGGCACCGGCAGAGGGGGTGGGGGGGCCTGCAACAGACCACACCTAGAGAACACAAAGGCAACACCGACTGGACTCCAGTGGCCACAACTTGCTTATACACAGAAAAAATGGACAGGCAGAGGAATGCAAACCAAAGGAATCAAGAGAAATCCCCAGAGAAGGACCTGAATGAACCAGATATAACCAAATTACCAGAAACAGAATTTAGAATAATGATAGTTAGGATGTTCAAAGAAATTAGAGCAACAATGGATAGTCATTATGAACACCTAAATAAAGAGATAACAAGTATAGAAAATGAAATTGAAATAATAAAAAAGAATCAGACAGAAATGACAAATACAGTATCAGAACTGAAGACCACAATGGAAGGAATTAAAAGCAGGATGGATGACGCTGAGGATCGAATAAGCGAGTTAGAGGACACAATAAACAAAGGCACAGAAGCAGAGAAGAAAAAGGAAAAGAGACTTAAAAAATGTGAGGAAACTCTAAGGGAGCTCTGTGACAACATGAAGAGAAACAACATTCGCATCATAGGGATGCCTGAAGAAGAAGAGAGAGGACAGGAAATGGAAACTTTGTTCAATCAAATCATAGCAGAAAACTTTCCTAAATTAAGGCTGGGAAACACTCCACACATTCAAGAAGCACACAGAACTCCATTAAAGAGAAACCCAAAAAGATCTACACCAAGACACATCATAGTTAAAATACCAAAGCTAATGGATAAAGAAAAAATTTTAAAAGCTGCTAGAGAAAAAAAGGCTATCACCTACAAAGGAGCCCTCATAAGGTTGACATCGGACTTCTCAACAGAAACACTTGAGGCCAGAAGGGAATGGCAAGATATAATCAAAGTAATGCAGAACAAGAACATACAACCAAGACTACTTTATCCAGCAAGGCTAACGTTTAAAATTGAAGGAGAAATAAAGAGCTTCCAAGAAAAAGAAAGCCTCAAGGAATTTATAAAATCCAAACCAACTCTGCAAGAGATACTAAGCGGCCTCTTGTGAACAGGTTAAAGGGAGGAATGAATAGAGCAAAAGAAGAATACAGCTTTAAAGAATAAAATGGCAATAAACAACTACATATCAATAATAACCTTAAATGTAAATGGATTAAATGATCCAATCAAAAGACATAGGGTAGCTGCATAAATAAAGAAACAGGACCCATACATATGCTGTCTATAAGAGACACACCTTAAAACAAAAGATGCTCATAGACTGAAGGTAAAAGGATGGAAAAAAATATTTCATGCAAATGGAAATGAAAAAAAGGAGGGGTAGCAATACTTATATCTGACAAAATGGACTTTAAAACAAAGGCTGTAGTAAGAGGTAAAGGAGGACACTACATAATGATAAAGGGAACAATTCAACAGGAAGATATAACTATTGTAAATATCAATGCACCAAATATAGGAGCCCCGACTTACATAAAGCAGACTTTGATGGATATAAAGGGTGAGTTTTTAACAGCAATACTATCATAGTAGGGGATTTCAATACCCCTGTAACAACACTGGATAGATCCTCAAGAAAGAAAATTAATAAAGAAACAGCAGACTTAAAGGAGACACTAGATCAACTTGATTTAATAGATATCTTCAGAACTTTTCACCCTAATGCAGTAGAATATACATTCTTCTCAAGCGCTCATGGTACGTTTTCTAGGATAGACCACATGATAGGACACAATAATGGTCTCAATAAATTTAAGAAGATTGAAATTATATCAAGCATTTTCTCTGATCACAATGCTATGAAACTAGAAATTAACCACAAAAGAAAAACTGAAAAATACTCAAACACTTGGAAACTAAATAGCATGATATTAAATAATGAATGGATTAACAATGAGATCAAAGAAGAAATAAAAAAGTTTCTAGAAACAAATGATAATGAGCATACATCAATTCAAAATTTATGGGACACAGCAAAAGCAGTTCTGAGAGGGAAGTTTATTGCACTACAGGCATATCATAAGAAGCTAGAAAAAGCTCAAATAAGCAACCTGACCCTGCATTTAAAAGAACTAGAGAAACAACAACAAATAAAACCCAAGACAAGTAGAATGAAGGAAATAATAAAGGTCAGAGCATAAATAAATGACATAGAGGCTAAGGAAACAATACAGAGGATCAATGAAACAAGAAGCTGGTTCTTTGAAAAGGTAAACAAGATTGATGAACCTTTAACTAGACTCACCAAGAAAAAAAGAGAGAGGACTCAAATAAATAAAATTAGAAAGGACAGTGAAGAAATAACAACTGATACAACAGAAATACAAAGCATTGTAAGAAAATACTATGAAGAACTATATGCCAAAAAATTAGACAATCTTGGTAAAATAAACAAATTTCTTGAATCATGTAACCTTCCAAAAATCAATCTGGAAGAATCAGAACACCTAAACAGACCAATTACAACAGATGAGATCGAAACAGTTATCAAAAAACTCCCAAAAAAGAAAAGTCCTGGGCCTGATGGCTTCACAAGTGAATTCTATCAAAAATTCAAAGAAGAACTAACTCCTATCCTTCTCAAGCTATTTCAAAAAATTCAAGAGGAAGGAAGACTTCCAAACTCCTTTTATGAGGCGAGCATAATTCTGATCCCAAAACCGGGCAAAGACAACACAAAGAAAGAAAATTATAGGCCTATATCCCTGATGAATTTAGACGCTAAAATTCTCAACAAAATATTAGCCAACCGATCCAGCAATATATGAAAAAAATCATACACCACGATCAAGTGAGATTTATTCTGGAGAGGCAAGGCTGGTTCAATATTCGCAAATCAATCAATGTGATTCATCACATAAACAAAAGGAAGGACAAAAATCACATGATAATTTCAATAGATACAGAAAAGGCATTTGATAAAATCCAGCACCCATTCATGCTCAAAACTCTCAGTAAAGTGGGAATACAGGGATCATTCCTTAACATGATAAAGGCCATCTATGATAAACCGACAGCAAACATCATACTAAATGGACAAAGATTAAAAGCAATCCCCTTAAGAACAGGAACCAGGCAGGGTTGCCCACTTTCACCACTCTTATTCAACATAGTTCTGGAAGTCCTAGCTACAGCAATCAGACAAGAAGAAGAAATAAAAGGCATCCAAATTGGAAAAGAAGTAAAACTTTCACTATTTGCAGATGATATGATATTGTATATTGAAAACCCTAAAGTCTCAGTCAAAAAACTACTGGACCTTATAAATGAATTCAGCAAGGTGGCAGGATATAAAATTAATACTCAGAAATCAGAGGCATTTCTATACACCGACAATGAAATATCAGCAAAAGAAATTAAGGAAACAATCCCCTTCACTATTGCAGCCAAAAAAATAATGTACCTAGGAGTAAATTTAACCTAGGAGGTTCAGGATTTGTACTCGGAAAATTATAGAACATTGATAAAAGAAATCAAGGAAGATACAAACAAGTGGAAGCACATACCGTGCTCATGGCTAGGAAGAATAAACATCATTAAAATGTCTATATTACCCAAAGCAATTTATAAATTCAATGCAATACTAATTAAAATACCAATGACATACTTCAAAGATATAGAACACATATTCCAAAAATTTATATGGAACCAAAAAAGAACACGAATAGCCTCAGCAATCTTAAAAAGAAAAAATAAAGCAGGAGGTATCACTCTTCCAGATATCAAGGTTTACTATAAGGCCATTATACTCAAGACAGCCTGGTACTGGCATAAGAACAGGCACAGTGATCAATGGAACAGAACAGAAAACCCAGAAATAAACCCACAGCTTTATGGACAACTGATATTTGACAAAGGAGGAAAGAATATACAATGGAGTAAAGACAGCCTCTTTAACAAATGGTGTTGGGAAAATTGAACATCTACCTGCAAAAAAATGAAACTAGACCATCAACTTACACCATTTACAAAAACAAACTCAAAATGGATAAAAGACTTAAATGTAAGCCGTGAAACCATAAGCATCTTAGAAGAAAACATAGGCAGCAAGCTCTCCGACATCTGTAGCAGCAGTATATTTGCCGATTTATCTCCACGGGCAACTGAAATAAAAGGCAAGATAAACAAATGGGACTATATCAAACTAAAAAGTTTTTGCACAGCTAAAGACAATAGGAACAGAATAAAAACACAAACCACACAATGGGAGAACATATTCGACAGCACATCTGATAAGGGGTTAATAACTAAAATTTATAAAGAACTTATAAAACTCAACACCAGGAAGACAAACAACCCAATCAAAAAATGGGCAAAAGAAATGAATAGAAATTTCTCCAAAGAGGACACACAGATGGCCAATAGGCATATGAAAAAATGCTCAACATCACTAATCATTAGAGAAATGCAAATTAAAACCTCAATGAGGTATCACCTCACACCAGTCAGAATGGCACTTATCAGCAAAACAACACAGAATAAGTGCTGGCGAGGATGTGGAGAAAAGGGAACCCTTCTGCACTGCTGGTGGGAATGCAGACTGGTGCAGCCACTGTGGAAAACAGTTTGGAGATTCCTCAGAAAATTAAAAATCGAACTGCCTTTTGACCCAGCCATCCCACTTTTAGGAATATACCCTATGAACACCATAGCACTGTTCGAAAAGAAGAAATGCGCCCCCATGTTCGTGGCAGCATTGTTCACAATAGCGAAGATCTGGAACCAGCCCCAGTGTCCGTCAGAAGACGAGTGGATTAAAAAGCTATGGTACATATATACTATGGAAAACTACTCAGCCATAAGAAACGATGACATCGGATCATTTATAACAAAATGGATGTACCTTGATAACATTATACGGAGTGAAATAAGTAAATCAGAAAAAAAGAAAAACTGAGAACAGCATGATTTCATACATAGGTGGGACATGAAAGTGAGAATATGAGACATGGACAAGAGAGTGGTGGTTTTGGGATGGGGGGAGGGAGGGAAGAGTGGGATAGGGAGGAGGGGAGGGACACAGGGAATACCAGATTGAAGGTGACAGAGGACAATTTGACTTTTGGTGATGGGTATGCAACACAATTGAATGATAAGATAACCTGGAGATGTTTTCATTGTACATATGTACCCTGATTTATTGGTGTCACCCCATTAGAATTAATAATAATAATAATAATAATATATATATATATATATATATATAAAAATATAAAAAAAATAAAAGACACTTCTTAGGTATTTTAACTTTATAGAAATTGAGATGTGAAACTCTCATTTTAATTTTAATGGTGGTGGCATTAGAAATACCTGTATAAGTATGATTGGAAATACTTTGTGTTTTGGGTTTGATAAATAAAAACAATGTCAGTAGGTTTCAATACCCTAGAGATAATGAACTTGTCTGTATATATTAAAATTATTTTTCTAGTTTGAAATTAAATTCTAACAAAACAAGAATTTATTTTGGGTAATGATAAGCTTATAGTGATTTAGACTGCAGAGAAGATGATTTACTTAATATTTACCCCTGTAAGTAGCCTGTACTCCAAACTAAAAAAAAAAAAAAAAAAAAAAAAATGTGTGAAGTGCCCTTCTCTGACAACTTTATTAAAAAAGTATTCAATTTATTGGGGTGACATTGGTTAATAAAACTATACAGGTTTCAGATGAACAATTCTATGATGCACCATTTGTATACTGTTTGTGTACTCACCACCCAAGGCAAATCTTTCTGTATCACTATCTTCCCTTACCCTCCTCCGCCTCCTTCACACCATTTCTCTGCTGCATTCCCCACACTTTTGCCTGTGTCTATGTTATTTTTTCTTTTCTTAATCTTTTTTAGCTTTTTCACCCAGCCCCTCAATCCCTATTACTTCTGACAGCCGTCAGTACATATGAATCTCTCTCTATTTTGTATGTTAGTTTATTTTGTTCATTAGATTCTACATATAAGTGAAACCATAAGAAATTTTCATAATTTGGTTTTAAATAAATTTTGATAAAAAATCTGGTATGTTGTATTTCAGATATTTTTGCACATATTAATTACCATGGAAAGTAAACACTAGTCTATATCCCTAAATACTTATGTTCAGATATATAAATCGAGATGAAAACTACTTACTTCCAAGTAACTTAGACTAGACAACATTATTTTTATTAACAAATTATTTTTAAAAAGACATTTGTTTTGAAGCAGTCTATATTTTTCTAACTTTTTTTCAAGATTTTACTTATTCATTTTAGAGAGAGAGAGAGAGAGAGAGAGAGAGAGAGAGAGAGAGAGAGAAAGAGAGAGAGAGAGAGAGAGCAAGGAGGGGGAGAGGAGCAGGAATCATCAACTTCCATATATGCCTTGAATAGGCAAGCCTGTGGTTTCAAACTGGTGACCCCAGTGTTCCAGGTTGATGTTTTCTCCATTGCACCACCATAGGTCAGGCCACAGCCTAAATTTTTATTGTGATCTCTTAGCTTCATTTTTCTTGTTAATCTGAATTGAAGTCACCATTGAACAAATGTATCGTATCTCATCACTTTATTAGTGTTTATGTAGATGTGTCAATTTTCCCCTACTATTGTGTCTTGTGAATCTAAAGAATCATGTTGATCTCTTTCATAAATGAGGCTTTATAATACACAATATTTTTGTGTTAATAAATGGTATTGATAATTTTACTTCTCTTTATTAAAATATCCTCTTTGGATAATGTGACCATAGTCACAAGCTATGGATCAGTCCACTATATCTTATATTTTTCCCAATCAATTATAAAAATGTTACATCCATAATACTTTTGAAATATTTCCTTTCTTTTAAAAATAAATTCTATGAAAAGAACCAAAGAAAGTGCAGTCTTAAATATTATACAGTGGAACTCGATTTATTTCCTCAATAAAAATTTCTAATTTTCCTTAATATAAAAAGCAATTATAAATTTAAACAATCACGTTATCTAAAAAGTCTATACTTTAAGTTATGCAAAATATTATAACCCATTCTGTCAGTGGTTTTATTTTATCTTTTTCAACAGTAATTCTTGTTTTTAGATAAATATTTTAAGTATTACCAAAGATTATATTTTTTACGAAATCATTGAAGACTCACTATAGTTTTAAACAATGAGAGTCTTAAAACATAAAAATAATATTCTAAAATTGTGTTCAAAATATGAGATACATAAATTCAAAAATATTGTGATCAATATTGGTATAATGAGAGTTATATGTAAAATCTCCACAAAAGTCATTTAAAATTTATTATAAATATATTGAAGCTGCATTGTTTGATGTTCGTATATATATATTTAGTCTATTTGGAAGGTTGTTCCTTTTTTTCATAATTTAGGTAATATAACTTAGCCTTTGAAGAGAAGATATAAGAAGTTAGATGGAAAAAATAAGGGGAGAGAAAAGTTTTTAAAATGCTAGGTAGGATAAAAGAGAAGAGAGTAATAACTAAAAGAACAAAGAGAAAAAACTTTGACTTATTAAAGGTAGCATATTTTTAGTTTTAATATTCATATATACATCTTAATTTTGAATTAATTATATATACATACATATATATATTTAAAGCTTATTAAACAAGTATTCTTGTATTTTTTATTAATCTGGATTTCAATACCTAAATTAAAAAAAAAATCATAGTAAGTTAAAATAGAATGTGTTTTGTGTTATTCATCTGAACTTATATATATATAAACATAAGTTATTTATGGAATGTTAAATGCATTGATTGTATTTTAATATTAAATTCCATGGCTGCCTATGTAGTATTATATACCCAAAGTGAGTTCTTTTGTATTCATTTAACATCAGTAAATATCATAAAAAATGAATAGTAATTATCCATTAATAAATAATGTATAATATTATCCAGTATATATTTATATTTAGAATTTTAATATGACTTTAGTGATAGTATTTTAAAAATCTTTAAAATATATTAAATTATATTATAATAAATTATAAAACATAATTACATCACACCACCACCATCAATCTTGATACACTCATTTTGTTTTAGATGGTTGTTTCTAACTGATGAAGTATTATTGTCACTCATGTAGATCTTGTTTTACTGATTGATGGCATGGTGCTTATTGGCTCTGATCATCTTATAGAAGGCAACTGGGAATGTTGTGTATTTAAATAAAAGTTATCTGTGTAATACATGTTTCCTTCCTTAGTTTTAATTTTATAATACAGTTTATAATTCCATTCTGGAAAAATGATATAAACTCAGTAAAAGTATTTTAATTTTAATAGTATTTACAATAGATTTTTCAGGAATTTTTAGATTATATTGAATTTTGTGAAATTAAATTAATTAATTAATTAATTTATTTATTTATTTTGTGACAGAGACAGAGAGAGGGACAGATAGGGACAGACAGAAAGAAAGGGAGAGAGATGAAAAGCATCAATTCTTCATCGCGGCCCCTTAGTTGTTCATTGATTGCTTTTTAATTTGTGCCTTGACTGGGGTGAGGGGCGGGTGGGGGGCTACAGCTGACTGAGTGACTCCTTGTTCAAGCCAGCGAACTTGGGCTCAAGCTGGTGATCCTTGTTCAAACCAGATGAGTCCACACTCAAGTTGGCAACCTTTGGGTTTCGAGCCTGGATCCTCCACGTCCCAGTCCGATGCAGTCTATCCACTGTACCACTGCCTCATCAGGCTACTTTTACTTCTTTTAAAATAATAAATGGTTCTTTTTTCTAAAATTTAAAAACATAATCTCTTTGGCTTATTTAAGTTTTATTTAATAAAACCTCCCTTATTTCTAGACTACTTTGAAATCTGATAATACTATGTGAATTTGACACTCATGACTAACATGCTTGACCATCCTAGGAGAGACTAAGTTATTTCCAGCTTTACTTATGGCACACAAAACTAAACATTTAATGTCACAGAATATTGTTGTGTTAGTTGTAAATAAAAACTTGGCTTATTTTTAGATAATTCTAAAGATAAACTTTCTTAATTTGCTTTGATATTTTGGCCATAGATCATTGTTTATATCTTTGATTTTATGTGGGCTATATATTTCTAGAATACATTATTACTCATTTCATGGAAACATAAAAAAATAAAATATAGTCTTAGTGCTTCACAGTATGAAATGTCCATGGTTGTAGTCTTAGATAATGTGAGACAATTATTGAACCTACGATTAAGATATTTGTATATGATCAACAGATGCTGTTGGAAGTAAGACAATTTTAAAAGGTTTGATGTCAATAAATAATTTCTTACTACCTCACATGTATAAGACCTTAAAATGTCTTGTAGGGTTTTAGATGTGTACTTAGAATGTGCACACTCATGTGATTTGAGGTGGATTGAATAAGATAACAAGTCAGGATAAGTTTGGGAACATAGAAAATAATTGGCAATATTTGCTAAATTAATCTTGTTACTCAGAATATATTGATCTTCACACTAAAGAAGTGTATAGTTAGATTTTCTTGTAGTATTTCTTAGTAAATATTTGTGGGAAATGAGTAGAAAAGTTTTTTTCTTCTTGTTATTTCTTAACCATTTTTTGGTTTTTCCTTATTCCTTGATCCACTTTATTAAATATGCAGACTCAAATTATAATATTTCTCATTTCTGGCTATCAGTCTCAGTGAAACTTTTTATTATTATTATTATTTAAAAAGGGAGGGAGAGAAAGATAGAAACATGGAGCTGCTCTTTTAGTGCCCCGACCTGGGAATCAAACCAGCAATCTCTGTCCTCTGAGACAAAACTCCAACCAACTGAGCTGTCCGGCCAGGGCTTAATTTTTATTAATTTTTAGAGAGACAAAAAAGAAAAGGGGGGGGGGAGAAAAAGGAGCATTTGTTATTCCATTCAGTTTTGCATTTTTTGGTGTTTCCCGTGTGTGCCCTGACAGGTCAAACTTGCAACCTTGTTTCTGAATGATGCTGTTAACTGACTGAATTAACAAGCCAAGGTTCAGTGAAACTTTATATCTAATTTAATCAAACTCATCTAAACATGGATTGTGATTTGACTTTTATATTCTAAGACTTCCTTTTCAATTTAGGAATAACCTTGTTATTCTCTGTTGAGAATCAATATGGCAAAAGCAAAACAGTAGTTTTCCTAAATTGAGCCATTGTTATAGTGGTAATTTAGAATATTATGCTTCTTAAAGTGAGAAGTTACACACTGGTTAATCTGTGTTACGAGAACTGTTGTCAGGTACAAGACAGTAAAATTGTTAGGCTACCAAAGCAATTAGCCACTATATTAGGTTTTAGTAAGCTACAGTGCATAAATGATTAAAAAGCATTTGAGAATAGAATTGAGTTTGTGGCATATCTGAGCATCCG
The DNA here is from genome assembly GCA_037038555.1 of Rhynchonycteris naso. Lineage (NCBI taxonomy): Eukaryota > Metazoa > Chordata > Mammalia > Chiroptera > Emballonuridae > Rhynchonycteris > Rhynchonycteris naso. Next base: position 68,332,785 of record CM072996.1, read on the forward strand.
ATACAAAATTCACTCACTGTCTTGAAAGATTAGGATGGGGTATATTTCTCTGGGGTGAATGCTTCTGAAAAATTATTCACATTCACAGCCCTCCCAAAATCCAGGAGGCCTGATTTCTCACAACAGTCTTTTGAGTGGCAGTACTTGAGCTTCCTATTCCAATAGTAATGATTAATGTATAAGGGTTATGCAGTTTAATACCTTTTTTTCTCCCTGAAGCTTCTTGGATACTCATTTCAGTAACTGATTTAACATATAAATTGGCCCAAACTTGGCAAAAATCAAGAATATTTAACAGGGCACAGATGGTGCAGCAGAAAGCAATATCTAGAGATTTGGTGACTTGAGTGCTCTCTAACCCTCTACCAGCTGCTTTAGCTCAAGTGTGAATAGACCTTTTAAGAGTCAATGAAAATGTCTTTTGTTGTGCCTAAGTATTACCCACACAACCAAATTGACACCAAAAACAGAAACAACCATATGGTTTTAAGTGTATTAGAGAAAAGTACTTACAGCTTGATACTTAAGATTAAGAATGTTAAAATATTAATGCTGATTACTTGTACATTATATACTGCCAAGATCTATCTGATATGAAAAGTTATACTCATTTCTGCCACACTGGATGTCTCTTAGTTTTTTGCTTTTTATATATAAGAAAACAAAATAGACTATTATTGCCCAAAGCCAGAGACATCCCACACGTTCCTTTAAAAATTGAAACAAAATCACAACCAATATAATATTTGAGCAGATACAACATGAAGTGACAATTTTTTATCAATCGTGGTGTTTTTGGCTCAGGGTGTTCTGCATGGCTTCTTCAGTTTGCAGGAAACGGAAACTAGTTGTACACACTACACTTAAAATGGGAACTCTGATACCTCTTTATGTAGCTGAAGACCTCCAGCAACAACTTTCCTTTTCAGTGGATAATATAAAGTAAATGAATGATATTTAAAGTTCAAGAAGCCATGGTTCATGTAGAATTTGTTTGCAGCCTAGAATATAGAAGATATTCAATATAATAAGCCAGGAATTTATATTTTTTTGACATTTTATTAATCACATGAGTGAACTTAAGGAAACAACTTATTAAACAAGTAAAAAATAAAATTAGCAGTATTCAAATGAAGCAAAGAATAAATGAATGTGAAGCTAATATATAAAAATAATTATTTTAAATATCTAAACCACATATTAAGGTATTCAACTAATATGATACATTTATCCTAAAAACTAGTGCTTTACGTTACCTGATTGCCATCATAATGGTGTATATGAGATAATTGATAACTGTGTATTTAAAATAATTTATCATTTTGATATATTTATAACAACATAACTTATATAAATTTTTCAGTTTGAAATATTCTACACACTGCATGTTATTTACAAGAGTAAAATATAAGCACAGTTCTAATAAACTATTGTTCCAAATAAAAGTTGATATTTTTTCAACAGAATGCTCTATTTGAATATTATTGTAAGGCAGTGGGTATGAGCCTTAACTTCAAGCAGAATAATGTAGATTTAGGTTAAGATAAAAATGGCACAAAATTGGTAAAGTGCAAATGACAAACTTGTATGTTTTCTGGGAGCCTTTAACTGAATACTTTTTTAAGTATGTATCTAAAAAGATTGCAGGTTGGCTCAGTGGTAGAGCGTCGACCTGGCATGTGGCTATCCCAAGTTTGATTCCTGGTCAGGGCACTCAAGATAAGCCACCATCTGCTTCTCCTGCCTTCCCCCTTCTTTCTCTCTCTTTTCCTCTCTGGCAGCCATGGCTTGATTAATTCGAGCGTGTGGACCCCTTGCTAAGGTTTGCTCCGTTGGAGCCTCTACTTCAAGTGTTATTTAGCTTGGTTGGGGCCCCAGACGGGCAGAGAATCAGCCCCAGACAGGGGTTGCCAGGTGAATCCCCATCAGTGTACATGCAGAAGTCTGTTTTTCTATCTCCCCTCCTCCCATTAAATAAATAAAATAAAATAAAATAATTTCATGATGAAATATTTTGGGCTAGATTTCTCTAATAAGAAAAACAAAAAGGGTTCATTCTTACATTCTTTTGGAGTGGGATTATCCAAGTAAATCAAGAGTTATTTAGGAGGACAAGGAGCAGAGCTAAAGGCAAAATAGTCTATCACCTAGAATGTTGTTACCTCATTAGCATGATTAATAAAAAAAGAACTAGTGAAAACAAGTTTGATTCATCTGCCACAAAGAAACAATTGCTACCTTTCATCTACTTTTTCAATCCAATCTGTAAACACTATAACCAAGGTGGAGGCTGAGTTTCTTAAGAAAAATAATATTTAGATGCCCTTTAATTCTTCCTTAAAAGAGACCCTTGAGAAAGGAAATATGAAATATTTTGAGTCTGTTATATGCAGAGTCTCAGTGAGCACTAATACCAGAGGCTCTAAATGACTCTTATGGTCTGCTGGTTAGAGGGGGCCCTACGGGTTGAGGTCATATATATTTTTCTGGCACAAATATCTCACATTAAATACAATCAGGGCACATACCTAGTTTTTGTTTATTTACATACATTTTAAAGCATAATTAGAATAGACACACTTGGCTGTTAAAAGAGTTCTAATAGTGATTTCCTGATCTGAGATGTACAAAGAGAGCGTGAGAAAAAGCCAAATTGTACCACACCTTCTTTATACAAATTGTCCATCAGAGGGCACTTTGGTTGCTTCCATGTCTTAACCACCATGAAAATAGAGGTACATAGATCTTCATGTATAAATGTTTTAAAACTTTTCAGGTAGATACTCAGAAGATGGGTTGCTGTGTCATGTGGTAACTATTCATACTTTTATGAGAAACCTCCAAAATTATTTCCATAGTGACTGTACCAGTTTTATTCTCACAAACTTTAAATGAAGTTTCTTCCACAGCCCTTTCGATGCTAGTTTTTAACTGTTTTGTTGATAATACCCATTCTAACATAAGTTGGTGTCTCATTGTAGTTTTTTGTTTTCTTTTGTTTTGTTTTTTATTCAGTGACAATAGGGGAGGGAGAGACATACTCACACATGTGCCCTAGAACGGGATCCACAAGTTAAGCCCACTAAGGAGTGATGATCTGCCTATCTGGGGCGTTGTTCCATTGCCTAGCAACCTAGTACTTCTAGCGCCTGAGGTGGAAGCCACAGAGCCATCTTCAGTGCCAGGGTCAACTCGCTCTAATCAGCCATGGGTGCAGGAGAGAAAGAGAGAAAGAAAGAAAAACAAGAGGGGGAGGGATGGAGAAGCAGGTGGATGTTTCTTCTGTGTGCCTTGTGAATCAAACCCGAAAATCCACATGTCAGATCACTGTTCTACCAATGAGCTAACTGGTGAGGGCTCATTGTAGTTTTTATTTGCATTTCATCTCCTCAAACTTTTTTGGCCATATTTATGTCTTCTTGGCAGAAGTTTCTGTTCAGGTCCTGTGCCCTTTTTTTTTTAAATTGGATTGTCTGTGAAGGTTTTTGTTGTTGATTTGTATGAATTCTTTATATAGTTTGGAGGTTGACCCTTTATTGGGGGTGTTGTTTGCAAAAATCTTCTTCTTTTGGTTGTTTTTCTTTTTGTTTCATGATGGTTTCTTTTGCTATGCAGAAGCATTTTTAGTCAGATATAATTTTATTCATTTATGTTTTCTTTTTACTTCCCTTGCCTTTGAGGTCACATTTGTAAAATCCTAAGACCAAGGTTCATAAGTTTGGTACCTATGCATATGAATAGTAGAATATTACTCAGCCATAAGAAAAAAATGAAATATTGCCATTTGTAACTACATGAATTGATCTTAAGAATATCATGCTAAGTGAAATAAGTCATTTGGAAAAAGAAAAAAATATTTCTGTCATATGTAGAATATAATATTGAGAGCAATAAATGAACAAAAAAAGAACAATCAAAAATTCACTATCACAAACAATAGCATGGCAATTACCAGAGGGAAAAGTGAGTGGGGAGAAGGTGGTAAAGGGAATTAAATCCATGCTGACAGAGAAGATTTGACATTGGGTGGTAAACACACAATGCAATATACAGAATTGTATTATAGATTATACACTTGAAACCTATATAATTTAATTAATGAATGTCACCCTTATTAAATTTAATTTAAAAAAGAAAAGAAATACCGAATTGAAGTCCCCTAAACTGCCCCCCATTGTCCCTATCAAGTGAGAAATCAAAAGTAATACTTTATCTTGGAAGAAATTGTTGAAATTTTTAATGCAACCCATAATTTTAAAGAATGCAGAAGTTAGTGGTTCCCCATTATATTTCTTTTATTTTACCTGTTGTCCACCCTTCCCCTTGAGAATGGAATACATTACACTTGGTAAAGTGGTATTTCTACCTGCTTTGCTAAATATTGTATCTTTACTGAAAGAGATTTGTACAAACTCTCCATTTGTACCATTCTTTCAGGTGATCAGTTAGTTGATTTTTATATAATTTCATTATATTCTTTCAATTTTGGCAAAGGTAGTAATTTGTTTTCACCAGAATTGATAATTCATCCAAGTATAGGTTTGTCTTTCCTGCCTGGAATGTCTTTGCCAATAACAATATCTAAGGTCTTATGAAAAAATTAATTTACTGACATAGAAGGTCATATAATATTGTTTCAGGTCAATGTGCTTATTTAATGGCAGAGGAAGTGCCATGGTTCCCACATGGCAATAGATGAGTATTCTTATCATATAACACATGACTAAAAGCAACCAGATTTAAAGAATGACAGAGTGGCCTATTGAAAGCTCAGCTAAATTGCCACCTCAGGTTAAACACCTTGAGAGACAGGGATTCTTCCTCAGAATTGTAGTAAATGTACCAAATCGAGTGCACATATATACTGTTTTAACTTCAATTGATGGGCTATAGGAAAAAGATGGTAGTAAATAAGTTTCTTTCTAATTCACATTGACTTTCTTCTTAAAGATATGCTTTTGAACCTTGATACTCTGAATTCAGATGGATTAGATGCTCTGCTTTCTATGCAGAGCCCTTCCTCTAGGGTATACAGTGAGGATTACCCTAAACTTAAATTAATGACATTGTTTCTGGTCACTCTGTGTATTGAAAATTAAATATTAGAAAGGAGACAGCTGAAATATAATATTTGTATGGGTTATATAATCATCTTATTATGAGGAGCTAATTATGGTATTAAACAAAAGGCCCTACAAGCATGTCTAGAACTTAGGTTTCACTGGGATACCCTTTGGTGCTTTCATAGACCATGATACTCTTGAATGTGTACCTAATGGAACCATTATGTGAAAATGATCAAGACAAAGTCACAGACACTTCTGAGATGAAATATCGATGTCTCTATCAATCAAGCACACTATACTAGCTGAAGAACTGACCAAAAGTGAAGGGAACTTAGAAAGTGCTATAAAGAATGGAAATAACATAAATCAGCGAATCAGTGAAATCAATTATAGACTCAGAATTTCCAATAGTAATCAGACCCCATTGTATGCTGAACAGCATATGGCTATATAGAAACAAACCCTTGGGGTTTTCAGAGTATATTAATAGATGTGGAATAATATGACCTGACATACAGGTTGATGGGCATACAAATAAGGATATAAGCTACATGTAATGAGAAAATGCTGACCTTGAGCAAATCAAGTAGCAGAAACCACATGCCAAAAAGGGAATTTTTATACTATCTAAGAGATGAATGAGCGTTAATAGGAAATAGAGTTGTGAGAATGAAATGGATAATATTGCTGAGCATCAATCAGCTTTCTTATTTGGGAAGACAATTGGGTGCACTTAAGCTATTTACACCTTAGTTGCTAGCATTGACAAATACATTAGGCTTAAATATTAGACCTGTAACTTATAAATATTAGCTTTGCATTAAAAAAACAAGTTAAGGCTTTTAAGACATGTTTACAGTCTAAAGGCAAAAATAACCAGTAAAATTAAGAAATGTATTTAAAGGCAATTAAACCATTATGTGTGGAGAAAGGTACATTAAAGATAATGGTTCCACATTGTCATTGAGTTGTGCAAACATTTGTCCATATGAGCAGTAACAGTTTAGTAAGACAAACAGGTTTATAAACTCAAGGTTATGTTTCTTCACTCAAGGAATCATTCCTCATTGCTTGACGTAAAGCTAGGCTTCTTAGTGGATGCAGTAGATAAGATAACTTCAAGATTTCCTTTCTACTCTCTATTTCTAAAATTATATAGGATACACTTTTATTTTTTTATGAGTAACTCACAGAAAATAGTTTCAGAAACAATCAAATATATTTTCCTTAAGAGAGACTACTTTTGTTAACCACATTTTCCAAATAGATTTCCTTTTTTAAATCGTATAAGGAAATCTACCCACAAGCTTACTTAAAATAAAGTTAAAGAATCTGTAGCTATGTTTTTTAATCCCATTTTACTGTCTAAAGAATCATTTCTGTTTACACTTTGAGGGTCAATAGCACCAACTTATTTGCCCTGACATTAGAAATGTGAATGTAATGATTATTTAATTTTTAATTGAAAAATGTATAACTAGCTAATCATGTCTACATATTATATAATTCTCTTTCCTAAAATAAAAACTGCAATATTATATTCTTAAAATAATTAAGAATATAATTAAAGAGATTAAGAGATAGTGGCATAATTATTTAACCAAAGAAAACAGTCTTAAATAATAATATTATTATTTAGGATTAACAGTAAATTCAAAACCATCCCTTCTCTTTTTTTATTCTAAAATCTTTAGGCAATATCACAAAAATGTGTTTTTAAATAAGAGGATATATTTTACTTTAAATTAAAATAAAATTATGTGTCAGATGAAAAGAAGTTCTTAAGCCTTGATCACAACAAATCCATCAGTCTCTGAGGATTCCGTGTTCACTTACCACAACTTTGTCATTATGGAGCAATGATAAAACTTGAAAAACGTACCATAAGAAGGAAAAAAGTCAGAATTATTTCCGTCTGATGGGGCTCATTGCTTTGTTCAGTCTTATAGCATTTATAGATGAAGAAAATTCCTACAAAAATATCTCAGGCCATTGACTGACTTATAAGGTTATAATCAATCTTCCGGAATCAAAAAATAAGAAAGGAGTGACAAAATAAGCCATCACTTGAACTTTAGGGAACAGGATATGCCTGGGCCAAATGTTAACATCAGCATTGGCTAAAATCATCAACAGCTTGGAAAGGTAAGATAACAATGATTTCAGAGCAAAACATTTGAGAGACCAAGAACCTCATTCTGGCAGAATTCCCTACTTCAGTTCTTTGTTTTAAAAACTATGGTTATTTTCATGGTCACCAAAACATACCTACAAGACTGAAGAAAGAGGATAGAGAGAATAGGATGGTTCAATCGTAAAAGGAATTCCAAATGACCTTTCAAGAAATTAGAGTACGCATGTATGATTTGATTAAGTTTTTAAAATAGACCTTATAAACTACTTTCTGGATAGTATTCTCTTTTTAATAAACTGAATTATTAACTACATTTTATTAATTTTTAATATATTTCTTTGATATATTTAATAAAATAAATTAACCATATTTTATTAATTTTTAAATATATTTATCTATTTTACCTTTATTTCATGTTTATATTTATTTGATATTTACACTTATGCTTTATACATCGTATTTATATATTTTATATCATATTAAATTTATCACTTATATTTAGATTTAATTTACAATATAAAACAAATAATTATGAATTTTAAAAGACTGAAAATAACCTTAAGCTATATTTTGTGGGCTGTAAATTTTTAATTTTATAGATGTCTTATATAATGAGAAATACTGATCATGAATATTCACTTATATAAGTAGTGTATATTCTCTGAGATGTAAAAGCAGATGGTGTTGCCTGACTAGGCGGTGGCGCAGTGGATAGAGCGTCGGACTGGGATGAGGGAGACCCAGGTTCCAGACCCCGAGCTCACCAGCTTGAATGCGGGTCCATCTGGCTTGAGCAGATTGCTGGCTCCAGCAAGGAGTTTCTCGGTCTGCTGAAGGCCCGTGGTCAAGGCACATGTGAGAAAGCAATCAATGAACAACTAGGGTGTTGCGACAGCAATGAAAAACTAATGATTGATGCATCTCACCTTTCTCCTTTCCTGTCTGTCTATCCCTCTCTTTGACTCTCTCTCTGTCCCTGTAAAAAAAAAAAAAAAAAAAAAAAGCAGATGGTGTTGCTGATTCCCCTCGTTACTTATCCAATATCTATTTTTCTTATACATAAGATTCTCTTACCGGACCTGTGGTGGTGCTGTGGATAAAGCATTGACTTGGAATTTAGAGATCATTGGTTCAAAACCCTGGGCTTACCTCATCATGGCACATATGGGAGATGATGTCTCTTGCTCCTTTCCCCTTCTCTCTCTCTCTCCCTCCTTTTTAAAATGAGTATAAAGAAAATCTTTTAAAAAATATAATGATTTTTAATTTTTTACCATGATGATGTTCCCAGTTAAAAATACTTATCTCCCATCATTTAATTGCTGTTAGGTACAACCTTTTTTACATTTTTTTTAACAGTGACAGAGAAAGAGTCAGAGGAAGGGATAGATAGGAACAGACAGACAGGAACGGAGAGATATGAGAAGCATCAATCATCAGTTTTTCATTGTGACACCTTAGTTGTTCATTGATTGCTTTCTCATATGTGCCTTGACCACGGGCCTTCAGCAGACCGAGCAACCTCTCGCTTGAGCCAGAGACCTTGGGTCCAAGCTGGCGAGCTTTTGTTCAAGCCAAATGGGCCCGTGCTCAAGCTGGTGACCTCAGGGTCTTGAACCTGGGTCCTCTGAATCCCAGTCTGATGCTCTATCCACTGTGCCACCACCTGTTCAGGCTGTTTACATTTTAACTGAAGACAAAGAGTATTCTATGTTTAGAATTCTAGCATTATGTACTAAAAATCAAGGATTCTCTTCTACCTGAAAATATCCTTTAGGCTAAGGAGATAAATAATGCAACGAGCAGAATATTAGGTAGTCATCAGTGTGGTCATTGAATACATCAACATGTGGCTTAGTTTGAAAAGTAAAAAACTGGGTTAAAATGCAAAAATAAGGCCCTGGTCAGTTAGCTCAGTAGTTTAAGAGTATTGTCTGAAACAAGGTTGCAGGTTCAATCCCTTGTCAGGCCACACACAGAAAGCAACTAAAAATGCACAACTGAGTGGAACAACAAACAAATGCTTACCTTACCACCCTCTCTCTTTCTCTCTCTGTCTCTCTAAAATTCAATAAAAATTAAGCCCTGGCCAAATAGCTTGGTTGTTGGAGCATCGTCCCAGAGTGCGGAGGTTGCCCATTCTATTCTCTGGTAGGGTACATATATACAGGAACAGGTAGATGTTTCTGTCTCTCTCCTGTCATCTCTCTCTCTCAAAAGAAGAAATAAATAAATAAACTTAGTTGTGAAAGCTTTGATGAATGAGAGTAATCAAGATATTGACAAATATTGCTAAAATAAAATAGTTTGGTAGAGACAAACGAGTATCAAAAGTATAGGTATAGGCATAGGCATCAAAGGAACAAAAAATTATTTTTGAAAAAAGGGTGAAAAAAAAGTTATAAAAGCAATGGGATCAGAGGCACCTCTGCTAATCCTGAAGTACACAAAGTATTAGATAATAAAAGTGCCATTTAAGAAGAAAACAGTGAAATGTGTGGGTTCAGAGAAGACCTAGTTTCGTGTTATGACATGAAAGTGATTATATTGTTTCAAAAATTTTTAGGATAAAATGGATAGAATTTACTGTCTGTGGAGTGACAATTTCATGAGGTACAGCAAAGAATAGTTTGGGTGGAGATATTTGGGAAGTCAGAGTCAAGGGCAAGAAAATACAAAGGATAAAGTGAATGATGATAAGTGATAATAGGGGAATAGTAGCCTTGAGTCACACAACTTCTAATGTTTTAATCAAAATTAAAAGTTTTAAATGTGGTATAATTATGGATGATGTTTGTTCTCATTGATGCTCTTATTTATCTTTCATTCCATGTAGTCTTTTATTTCAAAGAAAATGACTTAATATCTAATTCATTTACAGTTACTTTCCAGGTGTCAGTATCTCTAGTCACCTCAGAGAATGGTCATCAGAATATAAGCAAGCAAGCTCCCACAGTGCAAAGCCCCTGGGCATAGTGTTTATTAACTTCTATTGGCCAATCCACTCACCTGTAGAGGAGGGAAGGAATAAATATTTGGTTGGTTATCTACTTTGTATACAGCAATATGCTAGTCACTAACACAATATAAAGACAGATAATGTGAATATCACCTCAAAAAGCTCACATGCATGTTGGGGATATGAAGCATGTTATCATATTAAAATTTGTGTTAAAATTTGTTGTACAGATAGGATGCCCACAAACTGGTCATGATTTTTAATGACCACATCTTAATTCACTGTTTTTATAGACATTTCAAGTCATTTGTTAACAGTAATCTTTAAAGTGTTGAAAGTTGTAAATAATTTACTTAAAACATAATTATGTTAATACTACCTTTAGAAGTCTCTGTTAGAGAAAGAAAGAACAAGGAAAATATCAAATCTTTGTAACTCTGCCTCATTTCAGTTTCTATTAATTTTAATTACACCAAAAAACAATGTACTATTTATTTAGTGCTTCTTAATTTACTTTCCCTCTATTTCTTGAGATGTTACTTCATCTTACCTTCTTTACCTGTAAACTTTATGGTTTCCTTTATCAACATAATTATTTTCTCTTTCACTTGTAATCTTCCAATATGACATTCCTTCCACTGTTCTTGCTCCCCAATTACTACCAATAACATCACTATTTCTTTTTGATCCTAATGAAAAACTCTTTTCTCCCTCGTGAACTCATTTTGAAAAAAAAAAGAAATAAAAATATATTGATTGCCTTTAATTTCCCAAGTTACTGACGTTGATTAGAAAACATGGAGGAAATATAATTTTAGTTAGCACTTTCATTTTTCTGTTCAGTTTATTTTATTTATTGATTGAAAGGTGTAATATCATTTATTTTATTAAAAAGCACTAATTTTTAATTCAGTAGGTCTCCCCTCCCAGTAACTTTACCATAAATATTCAGTGTATTTCAGCAAGTACTTCTTAAAAACTAAACACAAGAAAGTTTCTGGACTAGTAAGTAAGGAAAAAAATGTGAATGAAATAAGAACCAGTCTCTTTAAAATCTTTGTTATCTTGGACAAGAGGCCAATATCCATGCCAGAAATCATAGCCCAGGGGAAACAGTGATTGATGGCATAAAAAAATAAAAATATAGTTTTAGATTTGCACAGAGAAGCTCAGAATTATTTATGATAAGGTGGTCTGTGAGGAAATAAATTTGGTATCCATAGAAGAAATAACTCTGGTGACATAAAGAAGAAAAAGATGGATTAAGAGAAGAAGAAAAATAAGAAAGAAGAGCAGTAGAAAGATGGCATGGGGAAGAAAAAGGTGATGAAAATCAAAATAAAAAAGAAAGGATATGACAATACTGGAAGGAGTAAAGAAAATGAACAAATTCATAAATCATGAGAGAACATGGCATGTTCAAGCAATGAGAAGTATCTGTGGTTGGACCAAAAGAGGTATACAGTAGAATCAATTTTGGTGATCAGCTGGAAAATAACTTAAATGTCTTCTGATGACATTTGACATATTTAAATATGATTATTTCAGGTCTTCCAAAATCAAGCAAGCCATGGTTAAGAATAAAATATAGAACAAGAATTATAAATATTCTTTGCCATTCTTTGGACCTACTTCATGTATATATCTATATTTAATAATTGGATAATAATTTTATTTTTGAAATATATCCAAGTACTGTGATCCATGAGGATATCATTATAATATGCAATATTAGAAATAAAAAATAAATAGTATTCATATATATATTTTCTTATTATCTAAAAAACAAAATACTTATAAATAATGGTTATTTTATTTAACGTTTAAAATGTTATTGCTTTTTATTAGTAAGCGAACAGAGACAAATTTAATGCATTCAATTAGATAACACTTATTATTCCTCCACTTAATGCTGTTGCTGTTATATTAGGTATGCTAATTTATACAATTAACCTTATATAATTGGTTTAAAGACCTTGTCTAACAGGGAAGTAGTTCATCGATGGAATAAATAAAGAAGTCTCAACTCTGAAGTCATTTGTTAGAAAACTCATTATTATTCTCATTATTATTACAATATATAATTTCCTTTTAGTTGTTATTTCTCCTTTCTAACATTTAAAGTTATTATTTAAAGAAAATAAATTCTAGCAGTATTGTTCAGAATCTCTCAAAGCAATTTAATTCTATCTGGTTAGGTATATAGTTTATATTATTCAAGAAGAATAAGTAATGGAAAATCATTATTCAAGGTAAAAACTGGTTTGTTTCAGTCTTACTTAGAGTAAAAAAAATAATCAAATAAGCTTCCAGGAAAAGAAAGAAGACAATAAGTACAACAGTAAAGCAGAATATATTTGTGTATTAAAATTAAGGCTCCATATGCAACTTTTGTGCTTCATTACCCAACACATGCTGATGGAGAGAAAAATAGCTAGTGAAAGGCACTAACTGGGTAATAGATTCTTGAGATACTGGCCTGGTGAAAGAATACTAGATCAACCAATTCAGCACAGTAAGAGCATTTTGTTCTAAAATAAAGCTAAAACAATTAACATGGGTAAATTAAAATAAAATTATGATTTTAGTCAAAAATTTTTATCAGATCATCCCATAAGTACGCAAGACTCTACATATGCCAAAAGACCTCATGATGTATTTTTAAAATATAAAAATTTTCACTTCTATATACTACTTCCTTCCCAAACAGTTGATGTTCAGAGAAAAGTTTATCCTGGAAACTTTGAAGTCATAGTCAAATTTTCACTCTGGCTTATTCCTTACATGCAACTTGCTACTAATATGATATGTTATGTTAAGTTTGTTATGTTTGTTATGTTATGTTATCATGTTTGTGTTTTTTTTTTCTTTTCTTTCTTTCTTTCTTTCTTTCTTTCTTTCTTTCTTTCTTTCCTTCTTTCTTTCTTTCTTTCTTTTTATTAAGTGAGAGGCAGGGAGGCAGAGACAGATTCTTGTATGCACTCAACCTGGATCTACCCAGCAAGCCCCCTAGCAGGCGATGCTCAGCTACAGAGCTATTTTAGCACCAGAGGAGAGGTCATGAAGCCATCCTCAGTGCCTGGGGCCAACTTTGCTCAAATATTTGAGCCATAGCTGCAAGCTGCAGGAGGGGAAGAGAAAGAGGGATAAAAAGAGAGAAGCAGAGGAAGAGGAGTGAAGAAGCAGATGATCACTTCTGTTTGCCCTGACTGAGAATTGAACCTGGGACTTCCACAATCTGGGCTGATGCTCTACCACTGAGCCAACCAGCCAGGGCATGTTATTCTATTTTATCTATTTTAGTCTATTCTATTTTAAATGAAAGATTTAAAATGCTATCTCTTCTTTTTCACTTCCATGGCTATAATTCATGTGCCATAAATTTTAACTACAGGCCTGACCGGGTGGTGGCGCAATGGGTAGAGCATCGGACTGGGATGCGGAAGACCTAGTTTCAAAACCCCGAGCTTGCCAGCTTGAGCGCGGGCCCATCTGGCTTGAGCAAAAGCTCACCATCTTGGACCCAAGGTCGCTGGCTCCAGCAAGGGGTGGCTCCATCTGCTGAAGGCCCCGGGTCAAGGCAAATGTGAGAAAGCAATCAATGAACAACTAAGGTGTCGCAACGGCAACGAAAAACTAATGATTGATGCTTCTCATCTCTCTTCATTCCTGTCTGTCTGTTCCTGTCTATCTCTCTCTCTCTCTGTCCCTGAGGGGAGGAAAAATTACTACAAATTATAACATGCCTCAAAACTATCTTCTTGTTTATTCTACCCTAATCTTTGCTTCCTGAAGTGCCTCTTAACTCAAACTTCATTGTTTTTTGTCCAAAATGAGTAAATGTTTTCACTTGGCTTAAAAATTCTTTTGTTGGGTTTTCAAATCTTCTGTCAAGACAAACTACCCCCTGGAACCATGTATTTTAATAACCTCATTTAAAGCTTCCAGAACCCTACACAGAAGCCATGATGAATCATTTCCTACCTTTTGAAAATATCAGACTGCAAAATTGATTTCTGTAGCAGATATTGCCCAGGCCTCCAAAATCCATGCTTGCTTTCAGAGTTTTAATGTGCATATGCTTGCCTGTTCAAAACTACCTTTCAAAGATTCCTCTAATGCTTAGCATAGGATGTGTTTATGTTCTAACAGGATGTGAACAGAAAAAATGTACACAACTTCAGTGCCATATTTTTATGAGAGAACCCTTTACTCATCTTCTCTGTTCCAATGGTGATAAATGTAGACGTAATGATGATAAGTCAGTTTTAACTAGTGGTGAAATAACTCATCACTTTAGGCAGTGGGAGAACAAGGTAGATGACCAGAGTCCTGTTGTTACTGCTTGTACTTCAATTCAGCTCTGCACAATTTTGTTATCTTTATGGTTATGTGAAAGAAAAAAAAAAAACTACTTTATTAAGGACACTTTATTTTGAGATTTCTCAGTTATATCAGATGAGTGATTTTCAGAATATAGTTTCCTTCATTATTTTTGATGTGTGTATAATGTTATGACATTTGAGATGTAGTTGTAAAATTTAAGGACTTGAAGCAGAAAAAGGTTGATATCTTCACCACTGATTTTTTTTCTAATGATGGTTCTAGCTCTTAGTGTAAAATATTATTGTATAAGTTTTATATTGCTGCATAACAAATTAACAAAAATTAGAATATTACAACACATACTTACAACACAATATTTATGAGACAGGAATATGCATGTGGCTTACTTGAGTTTTCCGACTCAGGGACTCTCACAGGCCTGTATTCAACAGTGTCATCCAAGATGTAGACATAGCATTATTTGATATGATACAGCCCAGGATCCTCTCTGTATTTGATAATAATATGATTCATGAGCAACCTGAGCTCAGTTGGTTGTAGGCAGCATTCAATTTCATACAGGCTCTTGGAATGAGGGCTTCAGCTCCTTGCTGGCTAATTGGCAGAAGCTGTCTTCAATTTCTTGTAATATGAACTTTTCATTAAGACACCTTACAACATGGCAGCTGGCTCCAACAATTTGAGCAAGTAGGAGCAAACAAAGAGAAAAAGTGAACAAGAAATAAGTCACAATGATTTATAACCTACCCTTGGAAGGATATTCCATCACATTGAAGCAGCAATTTTCAACCTTTTTCACCTTATGGCACACATAAACCTCTTATTAAAATTCTGTGACACACTGAAAAAATGTATTGTATTCTTTATCATTCTTACAAAAAAATAGAAATAATTTTGATTCATTCACACAGGATATCTATTTTGGTGTTAGCAGTTATCATTGTTTAATTTAACAATCTAAAGAAAAGAGGTTAGTGCTTATGACTTTAACTTGATTTACCTCATTTTATTTATGAAAAAAACTAAAAAATGTGTCCCCAATTGTTTATATACACGCTTTCAACTTTTGCTCACTTTTTAATCCCCTTCAATCTAGTTCTCATTCATATCACAGCACTATAATGTCTCTTCCAGATTACCAACAATCTCTGTTTTATTAATTTTCCATGAGTCCATATTTTGTATCTGATCTTTCCTTACTCTTTTATCAGGACCTAATTTTGTTAATTACTTTTTCTTTTTACTCTTTCTCATAATTTGTTTTCCCTCCTAATATTTCTTTGTGCATGAGGTACATCTTCAACTTCCTCTGCTTTGACCCAGGTTATCGAACCTATTGTTTCAGTTTATATTTTACCAGTGAAAGCAAGATGAATAGCCACACCTAATTTGAAAGGGAGTAAGAAAGATGTGCTTGTAACATGGAGTGTCTACAACACTACTTTTTAATAATAGACTATCTCAATAGACTATAATACTTGTCTCTATAGACTATCAACTCTGAGTCTGAATTGTAATATTCAGATGTTTTTAAGAATATTCAACTTTCTATTTATCAACCTGATCTTACTTGCAGACTGCATCTTAAAAAACATAATTACATACTAAAATATTGAATGCCAATATAACTCACCCTTTTTATTTCTTTCTTACCAAATATGTAGTTTAAAAATTTCCATTACTAAGGAAGAAAAACTTTCCATGAATAAATATAGTCCCCAATTTTTTATTACCAACTTTGATGCATAAACTTTTGACTGCACATAAAAAGTTCAGCACAATTTTCCTCTTCCCCGGGTGAGCCTAGAGGTAAACCATCAGGATAGCAGACTTTTTCTGATTTATTACAAGTACATTATTTCATTTTCTCTGACTCAATATTCCCAAAACTAAGTATATTTTCTAAGAACATATTCTAAAAAAGTTTGTATGAATATATCTACAAATATATTCATTGCGATGTGGTGTTGTATAGACAATATCTGAAACCGAACTAAATGTCCAGAAGCTGAAGTATGGCTATAAAAATATTTACATACCTAATTAATGGAACATTTTTTAGCCATGTAAGTAATCATTGTGAATACAGGTGGGTCAAAAGTAGAATTACAGTTATAAGTACTAAATGAAGTTTATTCTTGTATTATTTCTAAATTATTGTATTATTTTTCATGTGAATAACTATAAACCTACTTTTACCACACTCTGTATTTATATGAACATTGATAATTATTTTTAATATGTTAAATAAAAGAGCTGAATGAAATAAATGTACTCCACTGATTAAAATAGGAAGATGTGTAGAAATTAACTATGAGTAACTTAATACCTTACATTCTGTCTATTTGTGTATATTAAATTACTATTGTAATTGCCATATTATGCATTAAGAGGAAAAACAGAAATAAAGTAAATATTGGATATTAGGAAGAATGATATTGAAAATAAAACTAAAGTTCTATCAACGTATTTGTTTATGATAAGACCTCAGAGAGGGCATAAATGATAAGTGAATGATGTTCAAAGAAGCTGCAAAATAATGAAAGTAAAATGATGAGATTTTAAAATCAGGAAAAAGTAGAAGTTACAATCTTAATATTTTCTCTTTGGAGCCTTCAGACAGGTAGTTACAAAAGTCAAAATAAGATTATATAAGCAATACCAATATCAAATTTTCTGCTTGGGCATGATTATTAATTTTATGCTTTTGGTAGTTAATTAGTAATAAACAACATAAGAACATTAGCCCACAGGGGGGAAAAAACCATATTCTGTGGAATATATATACCAATATTATTACTGTTCAAGGTGCCTGTATAATACAGTTATTTAACAAGAAAAGTTAGTGTAATTAATTCCTAATTTGGGTTGACAGTGTAAAATAAGTAATTGGAAAGAGAAAGAGAAAATAGTAAGGTATCTTGAAGATAAAACTTGCATAAAACACCTGCCACATTTTGGGCAGATATAGTAGAGAAAGTGGTTTGGATAATTAAATTTACAAGCTTAGAGAAAAGGTCCCACACAAACTAAACCTGAAAGCTCTGAGGAGGTGTGTCCTCTCCATCTTCTATATGTATCTCTGTGCTCAGAGAACCAAACCTCTGAAATGAGACACCAAAGGTGCCAGTGTACATGAGGAGGAATGATGATGCTGTGTTTGTGACTTTTGTAAAAAAGCTGCAATGGTGAAGAAGCAAGGTTGCTGAAGGAAGAGGAGGCAAACAGAAAATGAGGCATTCCTCTCACTTCTCAGTCTCTCTCATATGTCCATTGTTGTTAGAGCCTAAAAGGGATGGCAGCCCAAAACTAGGCTGTACAGAGTACCATCTTTAGCAAGGTGAAACAAATTACTGAGGGACAGAAACTTATTAACTGGTGCCACAGGAGTTACCTAAAGTCAATGACCAGAGTATTTATATACTGTCATTAATGGATTCATTTGTGCATTCAGGTGCCATAAACATTAATACACATTGATTAAATAAAAAGCAAATTGCTAGTCTTCTCATGTTTAACTAAGTATAATATATGGTCCCCAGACTCCTCATGATTATTTAGTGGTAAGTTTGTCCTAGGTGCTAAATTATCATCTGGATTTACATCAGTTAGCCTGTCATTATTACTAATAGCATCACATTTTACTTTCAAAAGTGTTTCAATTTGGATGATAAATTATATGGTTATGAAAGACATACCTTACACATAAACTAATATCCCCAATAGAAATTAATTTCTGTTTTACTAGCATCATATGTAAGAACTACTAGTGGTAAAATGGGGGTAACACATACTATATTGGTATAGGTAGTACAAATTATATGAAAGGTAACATTTTTAAAATTCATTTTGAGAAAGAGAGAGAGAAAGAGTGAAAGAGAAGTGGGGGAGGATCAGGAAGCATCAGCTCCAATATGTGCCTTGATCAGGGAGATCTGGGGTTTCAAACTGGTGACCTCAGCATTACAGGTGGATACTTTAGCCACTGCACTACCATAGATGAGGAAAGCAACATCTTAAAGGAGAAAATGTTTGAGTTGTGTGTTAGAAGTTTAGTGGAAGTTCACTATTGTCTTGAAGTAAATAAGACCACTTCAGACAGCAGAGAAAACATGGGACATGTGGAAGATGCAGTAAGTACTAACCAAGATATGGAATGAATTTTAAAGTTCATATCAACACATAGCAATCAATCAAAAAATCTACTGCTAACTCTAAATTGACCAAAGTATTTCAATTAAGATTCTACAATGTTGATGATGCTAAGGGCAATGCAGATATTATCTCATTTAAATTAAGAGAAATAAAATCAAGGATATCTCTAGCTTTTTACTATTATTAATGAAACTTCTATAAACATTTGTGTACAGATATTAGTTTGAGCAGAGATTTTCATTTCTCTTGGAAAAATGCCCTCTTCTATAAGTGACTGGTTTGAAAAATCTATCATTTTCAATAGAATATTATAAAAGTTCTGCTTATATATCCCTATTTTACTATTTTCAGCACTCTAATCACTGCCAAAATCTTGTATATGCACTTGGCAGGGTATACAATAGACCAGTGTGCATGCATGCATGAGTATGAGTGTGTGTACGTGTGTAGCAGTGTCCCTTATGGAGGGAGTTCTTGGCCAAAGAGATTAAAGTTACAAAGGAAAAGAAGGAAATGAAACTTGCAAAACATACTTGAGAATCTTTCCAAATCTAAACATTTGGTGAATAGAAACTAATCAGTAACTTGCTATTAAATAAAACATGTGGAAGGAAAACTCTCTAGACTTTTTTTCTAGTGAATTGGACATACTGTGTGTCGTCTTTTGTTTAGGAATGTGTTGACTTCTTTTACACCAGTATAAATAAGTACAATGATTTTTAGACACATTGGAGATAACCATCTGGGTATGTTTTCAGGGAGATACACTCTTGGGAACTGAACAATGCTGCACATCACTGAGCTGTAACATCTAATTATTGCTGGTGGAAGAAGCCATAATGAATGGGTCAGTATTTAGATAGTGCTACTTTATGTATTTCTCCTGGAAAGAACACTACTTGTCATTTATTTAGCAGCTGATGGATGCCTCTATTCATGAGGAATTCAAATGCAGTTTTCCTCTGGAGGGCAGGGTTTAGTATAGAAGTTTGAGAATACAATACCTAGAGAAATGGGCTAGAGGAGAATTCTAATTCTTGACTCTTTGTAGAAAATAAAATATGTAGTAAACTGAGCCTGTGTAAGTATCTCATGGAGACTAATAAAAGAAGAGACACATGATTGCTGAAACTAGTTTCAATCTATCCAACAACACTTTTAATATATTTCTTTTTATTTTTATTCATTTTAGAGAGGAGACACAGAGAGAGAGAGAAAGAGAGAAAGGGGGGAGGAGCTGGAAGCATCAACTCCCATATGTGCCTTGACCAGACCAGTGCAGGGTTTTGAACTGGCAACCTCAGTGTTCCCAGGTCGACGCTTTATCCACTGCGCCACCACAGGTCAGGCAATCCAACAACACTTTTAAAAGATAAAAACTGTCACCTGGGGGGAGGGAAGGGAGGGTGGAATAGGGAGAAGGGGAGGGGTACAGGGAAAACCAGATAGAAGGTGACAGAGGACAATTTGACTTTGGGTAATGGGTATGCAGCACAATTGAATGATAAGATAATCTGGAGATGTTTTCATTGTACATATGTACCCTGATTTATTGGTGTCACCCCATTAAAGTTAATAAAAAAAACCTGTCACCTGATTTCTGAATATTTCTCTTGTTCATGTAATATTTTCTTCCAGTTTTATTATTTTTAAAGTCTTCTTTTACTTATGTTTTTAGTAGAAAGTGATATTTTAAACTTCCTAGATAAAAGTTGTGTATGATATAATTAATTAAACATCTGTCAGTTACTCAGGACAACAAAACAACCATTTTTCAAAAGTATGAAATAGTCATTTAAATTATTTTCTGCTAAATTTTATTAAAGTAGATAAAATATTTTAGTGGATAAATTAAACAAATACAATGATAAATTATTATTTGGCAGAATCAGACTAGTCAGGCAATAGAAGTGATTTTGCTTTAACCTAAAATCTCTTGTTGTTGCTCTAAATAAAACTCATACTGATATAGTTTCTTATATAAGAATTCTCTACTTGAGAAGGATAGTGTTGGACCTGATATCATGGACAATTTTAGATACTCTTAAAACTATTTTACAAAGGTAATTGTCACTTCAACATAAAAGTTTACTAATAAATTGGTGTATTAAACATCTACATTTTAAAGATATGGTTCAATTTAACAATTTTAAAATGCATTTTAGAAAAAAGATAGTAAAGTTCCTTTTTTTTTTTTTTACTTACTTTTATGTGAAGTTCAATCTTAATGGTTTTAGTTTAAATCTCTGTGCTGACAATTCCTTCTCAGTTTTATATACCTCCAAATGCAATATGTATCCCTGATAGCAGTTTCTTGACCACATACTCATGTTACATACTCATAATGTCTCCCATGATAGATTCTAAGGATCACATTCTGTGTTGTTTATAATTCTCTCCATCACAGTGATGACTATAATCTACTATTTTTTATTCAAGAGACTATGTAGTGATGCAAACTAGAAAAAATGAGGCATTTATTACCAAAAGCACAATGAGTTTTAGTGCTACAATTAATAATAAATCATTTGTAATGTATCTCAGACCTGTTTATTACCTGTCTGAATCATACCACAATTAAATGAAAGTATTATTATTTTAAAAAGTATCAACACATATACCTAAATCACTAATTGTGATGAATATGTAAGACCTTGCTTTAGATACAAACATGAATTAGGCAAAGGTTTAGGCACTTTGCCCAACTTTTAAGGTATGTATCTCTGTTTCTTCAATTGTATTTTTAAATTATAAGTTTATAGGGAATGCACATACAAAAGGTAAAGTTTTTCAATGTCAACATTATGATTAGTTAGAGAGAGGCTAATTGAGTGAGATTCATTAAATTTAGAAGTTTATTTTATAGAATAAAATATATATTTCCTATATCAAATGTAAAAATGCAAAAATATAAAAGAAGATGAATTCATAGATAAAAATATTTGAAATTAGATACAATTAGATAATTAGATAGAAATAGATAAATTCTTAACTATACATGATATAGGATATCCTGATATATAACCTAGTACAAATTCTCCCTCTTTTCAAGGAAGCATTATCCTTCTACTTTCTATGACCATTTTTTCCCCTGAGCACCTATAAATCTCATTTGTGTCATCAATTAGGTAATTATTTAAATATCTCATATTGTTATCATCAACCATTACATATATATTTTTACTTTTATTTTTGTTTTTAATTTTAATTTGTTTTGGTGTACTAGAGCTCATTTCCCTGAGGTAATCTCTAGTCATTCAAATCAGAGACCATTAGTTACACTATGTTGCTCATGAGCATATAAATAAGCTGAGTTAAACATATCTGGCATTTAATGGTATAAATTAGAGACAGGTGTGGCCTTAAAGCAATGTCAGTGCTATGTGCAATATCATATAAATCATCGCTTATGCCACTGGTTGAAGATGATATAATAGTCACACAAATATATATATCCCTCTCTTATTTCATGAGAAATTTGGAAAGGCTGCTTGTATGTAGCTGTGTGATCATTATACTTAGAATATTTTGTTCTGCTAAGCAAAATATGCTACACAGATAATATTCAAACATTTTTAAACAACATGATCCTATAATAATAGTTTTGGAGTTATCTAACAGTGCATATTTCTCTATTATCTATGGATGTATTGTCCACTACCTTTGGGTATGCTTAATTAAATATTTACCCCTAATTCAAATTTAAATATTTTGTTACAAAAGAAACATGTGTTCTAATTCTCCAGTGGATTAATTTGTGTATTCATCAGAAATTCAACATTCTTTTTTTTTTTTTTTTAATGTGAGATGAGGAAAGACAGAGAGAGAGAGACAGACTCCTGTATGCACTCCAACCAGAATCCAGCTGGCTACCCCTGTCTGGGGCCAATGCTCAAATCAGCTGAGCCATTCTCAGCACTTGGAACCTACTCTCAGACCAATGGAGACACTGGCCGCAAGAGAAAAAGAGAGGAGGTAGGGGCGGAGGGAGGGGAGTGAGCAGAAGAGAACCAGCTGGTAGTCTCTCATGTGTGCCCAACCTGGGAGTATCCAAGCCAGGCTGATGCTCCATCAACTGAGCTAACTGGCCAGGGACACATTCAACTTTTTAAACCACTGTGTTCAGTACGATTATGTTTTATCCAAAATATTATTTATAGGTTTTTAATTTGATTACTTTATTTCAAAATGTTTAAATAGGTTGATTGGGAGTATAACACTTAAATATTTCTTTTTTTTTAGATGAGAGGAGGGGAGATAGGCACGCTCCCACATGTGCCCCAACCAGGATCAACCTGTCCACCCCATCTTGGGCTGATGCTCAAGTATTGAGCTATTTTTAGCACCTGAGGTTGATGTGCTTGGACCAGTCGAGCTATCCTCAACTGCCTGTTTGGTGCTAAAACCAACTGAGCCATTGGCATTGGGAGAGGAAGAGAGAAGGATGGAGAGGGGGGAAGACGCTTCTCAGGTGTGACCTGACTGGGAATCAATCCCAGGATGTCCATATGCTGGGCCAATGCTCTATCCACTAAACCACCGGCCAGGGCGAAAAGCATTTTATAAAAGCAAATATTATGCATTGTTTGAAGGATAACACCACATAATAAAATGATGTTTTTAAATGATTGAAAATAAAATACAATGGGAAAGTGTAGGCAGCATTAGGCTTGCTCACTGGCTTACCAGCTGCAAGCACTTTGCCTGATGAGCATGTGAGCAGGTGGCTGCACCACATGTGTATAGCATATGTAAGGCTATGGGTGCTTGCCCTCATGAAAATTGTGGATGACATATTGTGGATTGCCTGCCCGCCCCTGTGAGGGGCCATTTTTGCTTTGCCAGAAAAAAAAGGTTTTCCCCTGCCTGTTTACTCATCCGCCATTGTGAGACTTTATTAAACTGTAATAGCCCAACTCTTCCTGGTTCCATAGTTTCTCTACCGTCTGCTCGCATTCAATGTGGACCGGCATTACAGAAAGTAAATGTCAGAAAAAATAAATTTAGTCATTCAAGTTAAGATTTGGGGTTTGTTCTTAGTACTATTTCTTATACACTCTTATTTTTTTTTAATTTGTGCTAAGAATGCTTAAGATATATCCTCTTATTAGATTTTAAGTGTATAATACAAAATTGTCAACTATAGGCACAATGTTATACCACAGAACTCTAGAACTTATATATCTCGTGTAACTGAAATGTTATACCCATTGATTAGAAACTCCTCATTTCCTCCTCCCCTCCGCACCTTATAATCATCATTATATTCTCTGCTTCTATAAACTGATATTTTACATTCCTTGTAGAAGTGGGATCATGTAATACTTGTCTTCTGTGACGAGAGAATTTCTATATCTTGCAACATAGGTCTACAGGAAATTATTTATTTTTCTCGGCAAGTATTTCTCCTTTGCTTTTGAAGGATAATTTTATAGGGTACAGACTTATAGTTTGGTGATTTTTTTTTTTCACTTAACACTAAATACTTCACTCTCTTCTTGCCTGAATGGTTTCTGAGGAGAAATCACATATAATTTTTTCACTGTAAGTACAGTGTTTTTTTCTTTTTTTTGGAGGGGGGCTTTCAAGATGTAATGCTGGTAGTTGTAGCCAGGCAGCTTCACATTGGATTCGAACCGAGGATAGAGAAACTGCAGATCCAGAAAGTTGTAGGTCCTCCCCATTTATTAGATTCTCGCAATGGTCGATAAGCAAACAGGCAGTGGAAAATCCTCTTCTCGTGACAGCAGGTGAAGGAACAGCAAAACCACACCTCACAATACCAGGCAAGAGATCTGCCCTGAACACAAGCACCCGTAGCCTTACATAGACTATAAACATGTGGTGCTGCCACGTGCTCATGCACTAATCACGCAATGTGCAAGCCAGAAGCCTAACATGGCTGTTTTCTCTATACTAGGTATTTTCTTTACCTTTAATTTTCTGTATGTAATTGCCGAGTTTTAGATTTTGTTTGTTTTACATTTATCTGATTTTTGTTTTTTGAGCTATCTGGATCAGTGGTTTGGTATATGATATTAATCAGGGAAAATTCTTGTTTATTATTGCTTCAAATAATTATTCTCTTCTCTTTTTCTTCTTGCATTCCTATCACGCATATGTTACACCTTTTGTAGTTGTCTCGCAGTCCTTAGATTTTTTTTCACGTCTCTTTGTTCTTTAGTTTGGGGACATTTCTATTGATATATTCTCAAACTCAGAATTCTTTCTTCAGAAGTGCATGTCCAGTCTGCTAATGGTTCTACCAAGTGCATACATCATTTCTGTTACAGCGTTTTTATCTGTCACATTTCTTTTTAAAATCTCAATCACTGTTCTTACACTGCCCATCTGCTTTTACATGCTCTCTACTTAATTCATTAGAGCAGTTGTGCAATTCAAAAAATTTAACTGGTTCTCTGCCCTAATGACTATATTAAGTAAAAAAAAAAAAAAAGATATACTGAAAGGTAGTTTATTATTTCATGAATTTAATACTTAAATAAGAACAATAAAAGAGGTACACAAAACGCTTGACCAGGCAGTGGTGCAGTGGGTAGAGTGTCAGACTGGGACATGGAGGACCTAGGTTTGAAACCCGGAGGTTGCCAGCTTGAGCGTGGGCTCATCAGCTTGAGCGCAGGGCGCAGGGCCGATAGCTTGAGCGTGGGATCATAGACATGACCCTATGGTCACTGGCTTGAGCCCAAAGGTTGCTGGCTTGAAGCCCAAGGTCATGGGCTTAAGCAAGGTGTCACTCAGTCTGCTGTAGCCCGCTGGTCAAAGCACATATGAGAAAGCAATCAATAAACAACTAAGGTGCCACAACGAAGAATTGATGCTTCTCATCTCTCTCCCTTCCTGTCTGTCTGTCCCTATTCACTATCTTTCCATTCCTTTCTGTCCCTCTCTCTGACTCTCTCTCTCTGTCTCTGCAAAAAAGAAAAAAAAGGTACATAAAACTAGATTGTTTTAAGAAAAAAATTTAAAATATTAATGAAAATATTAAATAATACCTGACAAAAACAATAAAACTCTTATTTAACATTTTTCCATATTGCTTCTTGGTTGGCATCGTCACTTGCAATTTTTTTTTTTTTCCATCTGTGGGCACTTAGAATATGCTGTTGCGCAAATGAACATTAAAAAAAAAGAATAAAGAATATAAATTTGTGATTCCACATTGGATAGCTGCCCAGATGCCCACCTTAGAGAAAATCCTGATTGCAAGTGCCATGTTAAAAACTGGTTCACTGATGCCTGACCTGTGGTGGCTCAGTAGATAAAGCATCGACCTGGGAACACTGAGGTCACCAGTTCAAAGCCCTGCACTGGTCTGGTCAAGGCACATATGGGAGTTGATGCTTCCAGCTCCTCCCCCCTTTCTCTCTCTCTCTCTCTCTCTCTCTCTGTCTCCTCTCTAAAATGAATAATATTAAAAAAAAATTAAAAAAAAAAAACTGGTTCACTGAACTCAACAAAAAATTAGGTGTCAGTTCTGCCAAACTGGTGGTAAGGTATGACTGGCTAAATCCTACCACTACATTAGAACTATTAGCATATTAATCACAGTTGTTTTTAATTCCTACCTGAAAATTTCGACATTCTGACATATCTCTTTCTGAAGCTTGCTGTGTTTCTGTAAAGTGTGTTTTATCTTTTGGTACGCCTTATATTGTTTTCTTGATAGTTGACATGATGCATCAGTGAAAAGAATTCCTGTAGATGGACCTATAGAAATGTGGTGAGGTATTGTAAGAGGGAAAGGGTTCTACAGTCCTATTATAAGGTCTCATTCTTATAGTGGGCCTGTGCCTCTGGACTTTGAATTTTGTAGTTTCTCAGTTTTCTTTTCTCCATTTTTTGGGACAAAATGATAAAATGAGTTGGAGCTGGGCATTTCCCTTCTCTCACATGGAAAATTAGAGCCAGCTGAAGGAAGTTATTTTCCTTCCCCAGTTCTGTTAGACTCTAATTCTACCCAAATGGTTAGGCTTCTGTTAACTATTTTCCTTATGATCAAGCTTTCTAAAGAAGAGTAGATCTCTCTCTCTCTCTCTGGGATATTTCAAAATGGTTCCATTTTGCCTCCTTCTGCCTGTAAACAAAGAGAGTTTTCCTCAGATATGTACTGTGGGGATCTGGTCAGTCTTCTAGCAGGAAAGCTCCCAATATTTTGAGCTCTCTCCTAGAACTCTGTCTCCCTGAAGTTCTTACCTCTCAGAGAAGTTTACAGGGGGCTTCCAGCACTTTGGCAGTGACTGTTCAAGTCTGCTTCCCCAGCTCTGGTTTCAGGGACAGTTTCTACATGAGTATGCTCAGGTAAGCCACTGACTTTTTTGTTTTTCTTTTTCTTGTTTCTCCTGTCTTGGGAGCAAGGTTTTGCCATGTTTCCTGCTTTCTCACATGTCTAAGAAAACTTGTTGACTTTTCTGGCTGTTCAGCTTTTTATTTGATGTTAGAACAGAGTGACAACTAAACTAGAGTGTTTCTTTTTGAGGAGTAGAAATGAAAACAGAATGTGTAGGGTTTCTTGTTGAGATAATTAAAATGGTCTAAAATTGATTGTAATGATGGTGTATGTATTAGTGGACATATAAAAATACACTTTACATAGGTACATTTTATGTTATGTTAAGCATATCCCATTATTACTATATAGAAAGAATAATATAAATGTATTTTTTGTGTAAAATTTCTTTTTTACGAGCCTTAAAAGGCAATTGGAAATAGCTATACTTATACATCCTTTTGATAGAAACAATACTCAAAAATATAATTTGTGATATAGTGTAAAGAATGGACTAGAGTATATAAAATTAAAGTTTTTGTATAGTATTTAAACTTTACAAACATGAACTAGAATCTTAAAAATTAGATTTGAATAGTAATCTTCAGTGTAGACACTTAAATAATAACTCAAAATATATAGTAAAATATTATGAGTCCTGGCCAGATAGCTTGGTTGGTTAAAGAATCATCCAGAAGTGCAGAGGTTGCTGGTTCGATTCCCAGTCAGAGCACATACAGGAACTGATTGATATTTCTTTTTCTCTCTCACTAAAATCAATCAGTATTTTAAAAAAACCCTAAAATAATAAGAAATACAAAATGGCACATTATATCTATTTAATGCAAATAAAGGCAGTAATGGATGAAGTGAACACACTTAAGCCATGTGTAAAATACAAATTATATAAAGTTATAAAGAAAATAATTTATTGTTGCATTTGTAACATAGTATATAAATTTATGATGTATAATAATAACAGAGAAAGGAAGGCAAGAGGGAACAAAGTTAAAAAGAAGTGACAATTACACATTTCACTGTAATTAACTTAGCATAAAATAAAAGTAGATTCCTGAAAAATAAGGTATATACTGTGAGCCCTAGAGCAAACAATAAGAGATTATGTTAAAAAAATACGCAGTAAAAAATCCTTAAAGGAATTACATTGTTTCACTAGATAAATGGAATTGCAGGAGCATATGGTAGCTCAATTTTATTTTTTTCTTGAGAACCTCAATGTTATCCATAGTGAATGCAGAATTTTACATTTCTACCAAAGGTGTACAAGAGTTCTAATTCCTTCACATTCTTCCAAGTATCATTTTTATTTTTCTGTGATAACCACTTCATATGTATGAGGTCGTATCTCGTTGTGGTTTTGAGCTTTATTTTCCTACTTACTAGTGATGTTAAACAATAATAACTGTATGTGTTGGCAATTTGTATGTCTTTGTTGGAGAAATGTTTATTCAAGTGGTATGTCCATTTTTAAATTTGGTTATTATTTATTTGGGTTTTATTTTGTTTGGGGATATTTTGGTTTTTTTAAAAGGGTTTCCTGAAATTTTGAATATTATTCCCTCATCAGATACATACTTTGCAAATATTTTCTCCCATTCCACAGGTTGATTTTTAATCATTTTCTTTGCTATGCATAAGCTTTCTGATCCCTCTTGTTTATTTTTGCTTTTGTTGTCTATGCTTTTGGTGTAATATCCATGATATCACTGACAAGAAAAATGTCATAAAGCTTTTCTCCTACATTTGGTATTGAATTTTTACAATTGTAGGTATTATATTCAAGTCTTTAACCACTTTGAGTTGATTGATGTGTATGGTATAAATAGTGGTCCAATTTAATTCTGTTGTATGTGGATATCCAGACGTCCCAACATCATTTGTTGAACGGAGTATCCTTTTCCCATTGTTTACTTTAAGCACTCTTGTTGAAAAACAGTTGACTGTATATGCATGGATTTATTTTTGTACTTCTTATTCTGTTCCATTTGTCTAACTGTCTTTATGTAAGTCCCATACAGTTTATATATCTGATGCCTCTAGCTTTGTTCTTCTTTTCAGTATTGTTTTGAGTATTTGAGGTCTTTTGGTTCCATATGTATTTTAGTGGGGTTTTTTTGGTAGCACGAAATTTTAATTGCATTATGTCTTCCAATCAATGAACAAAGAATGTCTTTCCAAGTGTACCTTCTTTAAATTCTTTTATTAGTGTTATGTCTTTTCAGCTTACAAGCCTTTAAGCTCTTAAGTTGTTCCTACATATTCATTATCTTAAGGTATTGTTAATGGGTCTACTCTCTTAATATTTTTTATTTTGTTTTAGTGCATTACAATGCAGTTGATTTTTTATGATGATTTTGTATCTTACAATTTTACTAAATTTCTTTATAAGTACTATCATTTTTTGTGTGTGTAATCTTTGGTTTTTCTTAATAAATGTTGTCATTTCAAAATATATAATTTTACATATTCTTATGATTTAGATGTTTTCCATTTTTTTATGTGAATTAGTGTCCAGGACTTCCTATTCTTCCATTTGCTGACATCACTCCTCCAGCAGAAGATTGATCTTTTATTTAATTTTAAATAAATATATTCATATGATATATTTTTTCTCATATGAGTTTTGATCATTTGTGTCTTAGGAGAAATTGTTCCATTTCATCTAAGTTATCAAAATTTCTGGGCACTGAAGTTTCTTCTTTTATAGTTAATACTACTAATTTGAGTTTTCTTTTCTCGTTTCCTCTCCTCTCCTCTCCTCTCCTCTCCTCTCCTCTCCTCTCCTCTCCTCTCCTCTCCTCTCCTCTCCTCTCCTCTCCTCTTCTCTCCTCTCCTCTCCTCTCCTCTCTTTCCCTCTTCTCACCTCCCTCCCTGCCCCTCTCCTCTCCACTCCTCTCCTCTCTCTTCTCTCTTCTATCTTATTATTAGCCTGGCAATACAGTTATCAATTTTTTGATCTTTTCAAAACACAGCTTTCAGTTTTTTGTTTGTTTGTGTTTTGAGAGAGAGAGGGAGACAGGTACATTGATCTGTTCTTGTATAAGCCCTGACTGGGGAATTGAACAGGCAACCTTAACACTTTAGGACAGAGCTCCAACCACCCGAGCTATCTGGGTAGGGCTTAATGTTTGTTGATTTTTAGAGAGACAGGGAGAAGAAGGGAGAGAGAAGGGAAGCGTTCATTGTTCCACTCAGTCGTGCATTTTTTGTTTGCTTCCCATGTGTGCCCTGACTGGGAATAGAACCCATAAACTTGTTGTTTTGGGACGATACTCATAAACAACTGAGCTAACCAGCAAGGGCAGCTTTTGAATATGATTGTTTTTTCTCTCTGTGCTTATTTGACTTACTTGATTACTGCAATGATATATATTATTTCTTCTACTTGTTTTGAAATTAAATTATTTTCCTTTTTTAGGTACACTAAATTGAAAAATTAGAATAATATTTTATATCTCTCTATTTTCTAAAATATACATTTAACGATAGAAGTTTTTCTGTAGCTACTGCTCCTACTAAATCCCACAAATTAAAAGGTGTTGTATTTTTTTTTATCTTTTGAAACATAAGTAAATATGTTTTCTCTTGAGACTTCATGTTGATCCTTATATTATTTAGAAGTGTGTTATTTATTTAATATCTCAAAACTGTTTTGGAGTTTGCAGCTATCTTTTGTTAATAATTTATAGTTTAATTTCATTGTAAACATACTAATCGGATTTCTACATTTTTAATTTTGTTCAGATGTGTTTTATGCCTTAGAATGTGGTTGCTTTTGGTGTATATTACCTGTGAGAATGAGTAGAATGGAGTTGAATATAGTATTTAAATAAGTTGATTAGAACAAGAAGATGGTGCTATTCAGATCAAATATATTCTTTCTGATATTCTACTTTTTTGATATATCAATGAGGGTGTTGATGTCTCTAGGTAAAATAGTGGAGTAGCCTATGTCTCCTTAAAGTATATTATGTTTTGTCTCCCTCATTTTGATACTGTGTTGTTGATTGCATATATTTAAAATTCTTAAATGTTCTTGAAGAATTGGTTTCTTTTTATAAATTAATGGTCCTTTTTATCCCAGGTAATTTCTGTTGCTCTGAAATCTGCTTTCTCTGAAATTAGTCTTTCATATTTTAACATAGTAGATATTATTTTTATCACTCTTTTACTTTATTCCATGATGTTCTTAAATTTAAAATATAGATTTTAAGATAATATATGGTTGGGTCATTATATTAGTCCACTATGATAATTTATCTTGAAATAATATATTTAGTTAGACCAGCTATTTTCAACTGGTGTGCCAAAAGAGTTTTAACCATTCACATTTAAGATTATTGCTAATGTATTTAAAGTAATATCTAATATATTTATAACTATTTTTTATTTTTGGAGATTATTTCTGATTTTTTTTTCATTCCCCCCTTATTTGATATATTCTCTATTTAAAAGAAATCATTTGTTTTTCAATTAAAGTTGACAAACAAAATTCTATTATTGTCAAGTATACAACATAGTAATTAAACATTTATATACCTTACAAATAGATCACCTCAGTAAGTCTAATACCCATTTGACACCATATGTGGTAATTAAAGTATTACTATATTCCCCATGCTCTACTTTATATTCCCAAGAATATTTTTAACTGGAAATTTGTACCTCTTAATTTATTTCACATTTTAACCAGTCTGCTACAAAATTTATATTTTTGTGCCAAGTTGCAAATTATTTTATCTGTTTTGTCACTGAAGAAACAATTGATTACTGCATTAATAAAAAAAAATGGTTTGGGTTAGATTTGTTAGGACCAAAAATGCCAGTTTTCACTGTAATGAATAAGAAAACTTCAGGGATAGTTTTTATTATACCTTTTTCTCTTGATTTTCTCATTTTTTATATCTAGTCAATGCTTACCAGAATCATGATTTTAATAATGCTATAATTGTTTCATTTCAGCTCTTATGTTAATGCACTTTGTATTTTTGGAACAATGAATTATCTGCTACAATTTCATCTAAGAACAGAAAAGTATAGTTTATTTTAAGAGTTCCTAAGTAGTAATAACTTTCCAAATGTATTTTCATATTTTTAAAGAAACTTGACCCTTAGAGGGACACTTGGTAGTGGTATTACACACATACACACAGAGAGACACAAATTCGAGAAATAGTGCCGCTGATAATAAAAGAAGAAAACAGAATATTAAAAAATTACAATGGTATAATGTCTTAGGTCTCCTTAAGGTTGTTACTATGAAAATACATAGTGATGTTATTAACATTAGTATTACCTAGCTATAACCCATAGTTATAAAGAAATATTTTTAAAAGTTTAACATACTTTTTAAGAATTAAAAATGTTGTAAATGCTGCTATGTCTACATCAGATAGTTATTTTGCATGTGTTTTTTATACTCAAACTTACTGGAGAACAGATTTTAAGTAACTAATAATAGCACATAAAATTGAAGACACCATAAGTTAAAGTGAGAAAAATATAGCTGACAATAAACTGAATCTAGAAAATAACTTTGTGTCAAGTATAATGACCTCCACTATTTATTAATTTATTCATTCATTCATCTACCTACGCTTTTGTTTATTTATATTCACTTATATTTATTTTTGTTTTGAATATTTGTTTTTAAGTTTTATACTTTCAAATGATTGATATTAAGGTCAGTTAAAGTTATTTAAATTTTTTGCCTGACCAGGCGGTGGCGCAGTGGATAGAGCGTCAGACTGGGATGCAGAAGACCCAGGTTCAAGACCCTGAGCTCACCAGCTTGAGCGTGGGCCCATCTGGCTTGAGCAAGAGCTCGCCAGCTTGGACCCAAGGTCGCTGGCTCCAGCAAGGGGTTGCTCGGTCTGCTGAAGGCCCGGGGTGAAGGCACATGTGAGAAAGCAATCAATGAACAACTAAGGTGTTGCGACGGCAACGAAAAACTAATGATTGATGCTTCCCACCTCTCTCCATTCTGTCTGCCTGTCCCTGTTTATCCCTCTCTCTGTCCCTGTAAAAAAAAAAAAAAAAAAAAAAAAAAAAAAGATTTCAAAGTTATTTAAATTTTTAAGTAGAAAGTTTTAGTTTCTTAATTACACAAGATTAACACATATTAGTGCATTTAGACTTGAAGTTTTGGTAAAGCATAAAAATGTTTAAATATCTATATGTGTATTACTCAGCAATGTGTATATATGTATAGTTTATTGCTAGAATTTTATTTATAGTAAACTGAATCTAAATTTTCCTATTTTATTTTTATTTTCTACTTTTAAATGATTATAGTTATTTTAAAATTGATGGAATCTTTATACTTTATTCTTTAAATTCTTGCATATATTTTGACATATTTATATATAATATAAAAATAATATATCCATACTTTTTTATTTGTAATCTATGTTCATTTTGGAGCTATAATTCAATGCTTATTGCTTTTCTGTATCAGCAGAAATAGTTGTTATATGTATAATAGGCTACTCAATAATATTTCTTGTTTATGTTTTAAAAGACATGCTAAATTGCTGGAAAGTAAAGAATGCCTCCAGGAATTTAGAGAACCCTTAATTCATTTATCTAATGTACAAAATCTCTTTTTTGAACGTTTGTTTCTTTTATCAAATCGGACTTCAAATTATGAATCACACTGGTATAAAACAGTAACCATTTGTGACAGATGTTGGTTGCTATTTGCAGGAATCATGTCAGCAATGTAGTAAGGACCCGGATAACACAAGTACGTAGGACAGGCAGACACTAAGGAAGCATTTTTCCATTCAACTTTGAGAATTATTAGAGTCTTCATAAAAGTGCATTATCTCCCAGTTATGTAAACTTGAGGATGAGTGAATAGGTGTTAAGAAATCTTTCTGCCCATCCTTGGGCAGGACGGCACAGGCTTCGAGAGCCACAGGCAAGGATGAGACCAGAAAATATGGAAAGGGTTGGGGAAGAGATGAGACAGCTGATGGGAAACCTGAGGGAAAAACAGTGAAGTCACAGTCTGTGGGGGATTAGTACTGACCACCCTCACCATAACCAATATTATTAGTTCTGTTTTTGCCTTGAATCCTGATATTTTCCCTGAAAAACAGGGAGACACCCTGCTTTCTAAACTTACCTGTTTGTGATGTACCTTGTTGTAAACCTCTTGATGTTTCTTGTTTCCAGTGGGTCTCCTATTACCAGCTCCTAATTGAATGTTGTGTTTTGACCCTATTTATAAGTTCTGTCAGCAGAGCAGTTTTACCTGTTGCATGAAAAGATGCTCATTACATATTGTGAAGTTAATAAAGCAGTTTAAAGAAACAGAACAAAAAAATATTTCTGAGTCACATCAGCGTGAGCTCTGCATCAAGACCTATAATACTTATTTTCCAGATCTTGACATTCTTCCTATATAAAGGGCTGCTTTTCTTGACTCATATGTATGTGGTTATTTTAATATGAAGGGAGGAGGGGAAGAAAACTCAGTCAAGGATTAATTTAGTGTAATTTGAGTGACAGGATGTCATTTTGTCTTTGATTTATGTTTTTGTTTTGGCCTTAAGCTTCATTTATAGTAGCTATAATTAAGCTTCTAAACTTCTAAAAGTTCAGTTCTTAAAAGAATAAAAGTCAGTGCTGACCTTCAATATTCAGGGTAATAAACACTCAAGCTTAAAATATCATAAGCTCTATCACAAGATATCAGTTACTTGCACTTTAGTGAGGCCAGTGTTACTGGGAGGAAAAAAAAAAAGATCTTTCTAATGATAAATTTAATTCAGGACCTCTATTCCCTGTGCAAGAGCAAATGTGAGAGAAAGGGTCACTAGCTTCTTCCTATTGACTCTTTGATTTCTCTGTAGTCATGCACACTCTAAAGCAGAAGAAACTTTGTCAAGATGATTTGTGGTTCATATTTGGTTCACTTCCAAGGTATGGTTAGAAACAAGATAATTACTCTCAACTCAGTGACGGGGAGAAACCAACACATAAGAATGTCAATTAACTCCACAGTGTTAAAAGACAACTAAGGTTTTGGGTCAGTAGTTTTAGAGAATAACACCAGTCGTTTTGTGGTGGCCAATTTAGAAAACTTGCGGACATTTTGAGCAGACATGAATAATAATATGTAGAATATATCAATTTCTTTTATGAAAAAAAGAGAGAAAGAAAAAACCTAGATTTGTGGATATAAAAACTTTTTCATTACAAGTATCATTTAGTTGTAGTGACTGAGTAGTGCATAAAAAATGCTTTTAAATAATGTTTGCTTCAGTGCGAAAAGGGAGAAAATATTTCATAGTTCCTTTCTTTTTGAAGGTCAATTTAATTGGCTTGACTAGTTTATGGTAAAAAAAAAATATTTGAAAGACATCATTTGTGTTAAATATGGGCACAATTTATTTCTGCAATATTATTTATATTATTTATATGGGTGCAATTATATATTTTAAGATGATACAATGATTGCAGGTATGCGATTGGTTGCTTAAAGTGCTTCTCTGAAGAATTTAAACATTAAGATGATTGAATGGTGTGGATGTACTTAAAATACAAAAAAAATGCCTTTCTTAATAAATAAAGATAAAGAAATTATCTTTAAATAGTGAATATTTGATAGTGTCTCAAAGTTCTGAGAAGAAGGTTTGCCACACTTCAGGATCAGAGAAAGGTGTCCAATTTATAGATACTTGCAATCTGAACACAGAATTGACAGTACACTGATCAATTTCAACAATAGTGTCCAAAGCTCCCAGGTCAGAATTCTCCAAAAAAAAAAACCGAGGTGAGGATAATATCATGACTTATCACATACTGTGAAAAATCACTTTTCATCTCCTAGAGCAGGCATGGCCAACAGTTTTTGACTCTGGGACAGATTAGAAAAAAAAAAAACAAAACTTTTTATCACAGGCTGAACAAAATATTAATATTAAAAAATGTTAAATACAAAAAACAATTTAAGTAAACAAAATTTTATTATGTAATTTATTTATGAATAAATGTAAGTGAGTGAAAAAAATTTTAATATACAATATTATTTTAATAAAAATATAATTACATACTGTATAAATATCCAAACTGTATCACAATCAATTGAAACAATAATTAATAGAATAAGCTTGAAGGGGTTATATTGCAAATAACGCAATTATTTGTTTTACAAACAGCATGGACACGTTTTCAGTTATCAACTGCAGCTATTGTCTATGCTACAATGCCACATGACTCAGCACACTTCACCACAAAAATAACAAATTGTTTGACCTTCAGTGTGCACTGGCAAACTCCGCCTAAAAGAATGTGGGTTTCTCGCCTGACCTGTGGTGGCGCAGTGGATAAAGCATCGACCTGGGAACACTGAGGTCGCCAGTTCAAAATCCTGCACTGGTCTGGTCAAGGCACATATGGGAGTTGATGCTTCCAGCTGCTGCCCCCTTTCTCTCTCTCTCTCTCTCTCTCTCTCTCACTCTGTGTCTCCTCTCTAAAATGAATAAAATAAAAATAAAATAAATTAAAAAAAAAGAATGTGGGTTTCTCTTGCTTCTAAACATCAAACAGTTCATATCAAGTACAAAAGTTGTAAATCTTTATAATGGATTTTTTTAAAAAAAATAAAGTATCATGCATCCATTCTACCAATTATTGGAGGTTAACCCTAGATTAGTCACACATGGAATTCTTTTCCATGTATCACTATCTTCTTAAATATCTCGATTTTCAATAAAAGTAGCAGAGAATATTAAAAATTTAATCGTGGGCCAAATAAACTCATTATGTGGGCTGGATCCAGGCTGCTGGTGTTATGTTGGCCATGCCTGTCCAAGAGAGTCTACAGTCAGGAGTCGAGGGAGCCCTAGAGATTATATAACCTGTTACACTGTCATTAATTTTCCTGCCATGATGCTTTACTTTTCTGAATCTTGGTAACAGAATTATTGGTTTGGAGGTTAGTGGAGAGAAGAGCAGTATATCAACCATTTCTTTTGGAATAAACTGTAAAAATCAGTGTTTACATAGCATTAAAATGTCATTAGGGAATAATGTCCCATTTTTATATTGGCAATACTGATATCAACATCCTACACACTAAAAGGACAAAAAGAAGAAATAGTATAAATATTCCATCAAAATAATCTTGAGATGTCTAAAATATAATTCACAGATTTGTAAATTAAAATAAATATATTGTCAAAGTTTTATAATGAATGAACCTGTAGTCTAATTTCAATCTTCGCATATTTTCCAACTTTCCCAGCACCATTTATTTTATTATTATTATTATTTCATACTTAAAGTGTCTTTACTAAATGCAGAGTATCATATTCACACACACCCTGTTCCTTGGCATCACTGCTAAAGACAGCAATCTTGACAACCATTCTTATAGGAAACGGAGGTAGAGACAACTGATAACTAAAACCCCTCACAGCGCTGGAAGTTTCTACTTCCTTTCCTAATGGCCATTACTCTCCAATCTCTCTGCTGCTACAAGGGACCCACTCCAGCCCTTCTAGATTCCTTTTATCAACAGAAACAGATTTTTACTGGAGGTGGGAGGCTCGGTGGTATGGGTAAGGGAAACTTTAGTTCTGATAGAAGACACACTCCTTCAGCACAAGTTTTCACTAGTAGAATGGTGCTGTTGGACATGCTTTTTCCTTCCATGTGTTACATTAGGGCTAGGAAACCCATTACAGGGCAGCGGACACTCAGTCAGAACCCTCAAGGGCCTGTGATAGAACCTCATGGATCACAGGATCCTCAGTCTGAATCCAGGTCATGAGTACTGTCATAGCCAAAGTCCTTCTGCACATCCAAAGGGTATTTGCTCCACATCTGTGGTCTGCTGTTGCCTCTTTCCTCTTTACTGAGGTTGCTGCAGTCATCAGATCCTCTGGAGTCTTCACCTCTGTCATAGCTCTCCTCATCCAGGTACTCATTGTGCCAATTGCTCTCACTGTTTTCATCATCTTCATCTTCATAAATGTCCTCTGGTTGTTGGTCATCATTCACCATTTCCCACTCCTGGCTGTAGGGTTGCACAGAGAGGATATTCTCAATCCATCCTGGAGTGGCTGTCTCCAAGTAGTAAATGTCATACACGTAGTCATCCTTTGGTTCCTCCCGGTGCCCAACACTCGCTCCATCCTCAGATAGAGTCAACCGCTCATGGATCAACTCAACAGAATTGCAGAGGATCACTTCTGGGTCAGATGTTTTGCAGGATCCGGTGGCAGAAACCTCTGAGTCTTCTTCTTCGTGGACCAGATGCAACAGCTGGAAGCCTGACTCGTCGTCGGCTTCTCGGTTTCCACGCCATCCAAGAAATTTCCGAAGATCTGTGGCTGGAGACCACCTTGTAGCGGCCCTCCTGCCGGATCTCCCAAGCCTATGCGCGGAGTTCGCGGTGGATACGCTGCTGGCTGCCCCAGGACAGTGGCCACCAACGGGAAGACATTACTCTCCGGTGCTCTCTCCAGACCCTCGGGGTAAGTTTTTGGGGTCGCCAACTCGACTGTGTCGCTCCGGAGGTGTTTACAAGCGAGCACAAGAGCCTTGGCGGGTTACGCACTGCGCTTCTGCTTCACACGGAGTACCCCTACCCTACCGGCCTCCATAGTAGCTGTCGCGGAGCCCCAGCGCCATTTGTTGAAAATGTTTTCTATTGTCTGGCTTCTTTTTCAAAAATTATCTGCCCATATCAGTGTGGTTTTATTTCCGATCTCTCTATTCTGTTCCATTGATCTGAGTGTCTCTATTTCTGCCAGCACCATGCTGCTTTGATTATTTTCACTTTGTAGTATAATTTGAAATCAGGAAGTGTGATACCTTTGGCTTTGTCCTTTTTTCTCATATTGTTTTGGCTATTTGGGGTCTTTAGAGCTCCTGACAAATCTGATAATTTTTTTTCTCTATTTATTGAAAAAAATGTCATTGGAATTTTTGTGGGGATTGCATTAAATCTCTATATTGCTTTGGGTAATACAGACAATTTAACTGTGTTGATTCTTGCAATTCAAAAATGTGAAATGTGTGTCTATTTCATTGTGTAGTTTTTCAATTTCTTTTAATAATACTTTGTACTTTACAGTATATTGGTTACTCACATACTTTAAGTTTATCTCTAGGTATTTTATTCTTTTGGCTGCAATTGCAAAATGGACCTTAAGGCTGTTATGGTAAGTGAAATAAGTCAGACAGAAAAATTTAACCACCATATGATTTCATTCACATATGGAATAAAAGGTTGAAAGCAACAAATGACCAAAACAGAAAAATAAACCAACAAAAACTCATAGAGACAAGAATTAGTTGTTACCAGAAGGAAGGGAAATGAGGGAGTAAATAAAGGAAAAAAGGAGGTCAAATATATGGTGACAGAAGATGAGCTGACTTTGAATGGTGGGCACACAATGCAATATGCATATCATGTATATTATAAATGTACACTTAAAACCCATATAATTTGATTAACTAAAGTCACCCCAAAAAGTTTAATAAAAGAAGAAAAGAAGAACATCAATAGAACACCAATAAACTTTCTAAGCTAAAATATTTATTTACACAAGAATTCCTTTAAGTGTTTGATGAAAAGATAAGATATTCTTGTACTGATAAAAGTTATCTAATGATGAAAAATAAAGATGTTTTGTAGAATTTGAAAAAATGTGTTTTGTAAGAAACTATCATAATACTGACACTATAAGATTGCTGTTAATTTTTCTTCATCATAAACTTTGGTAATTTTGGTTTATATATTAACTTTTCAAATATAAAGAACCATTTTTAAATAATTGAAATATTTTTTGTTTTATATATGAAAATTAAAGGAGTGTAATAATGCCTTCTCTGAAATATTTTAGATATATCAACATTAAAGTACTAATGCAAATTTTATTTTATAATGACAGAAAAATGAACTATCTAGAATAGAACACAATTTTTTTAATGTGTATCTTTTTTTTTCAGTGTGTGGAGGGGAAACAGAGACAGACTTCTGCATGTGTCGCGACTGGGATCCACCTGACAAGCCCACTAGGGGGCAATGATCTGCCCACTTGGGACATTGCTCCTTTTCTCAGCAACCGAGCTCTTCTTGGCTTCGGAGGCACAGGCTATGCAGCGATCATCAGCGCCCAGGGCCCACTCACTCCAATTGAGTCATGGCTATAGTAGGAGAGGAGAAGAGAGAGAAAAAGAAGCAAGAGGGGGGAGGGATGGAGAAGCAATGGGCACTGACTGATGCACTACTACTAAGCCAACCAACCAGGGCTAAATGTGAATCTAAATTACAATACTCTTACTCCTTTTAAGTATGGTCATTCTTAGTATTTTTTTTTTCATTAGGGTAGAATAACTCCCAGGTATGTATGTCTCATCTTCCATAATAAAAAATGACCAAGAGCTGGATAAAATCCAAAGACAACTTACCCTGTTCTTTCATATATCTAATTTAAGTCATAATATTTAAATAGCAATGACTACACACTAAACACATTTAATTTACAGGTGTATTAGCAAAATTTTCATATCATGATGGCTTTTATTGTTTGCCATAAAAATTAACAATTAAAAAAATTAACAGAATTTATATTATACATTAAATCTTCAAGTAAAATATAAAATTTGATGATAAATCTTCAATTAAAGTATAAAATTTTTATGATAAACCTTTTATTGAACAAATATAAGTCAATAGCATACTAATCAAAGCTCCTTTATCTGAATTTAGAAACTTCAAGAAAATATCCCATGTGAATTTAAATATTCATAAAATTAATAATAGCCAAAAAATATATTTTGTTTTTGGCCCTAGCTTGTTGGCTCATTGGTTAAGCATCAACCTGGCGTGTGGAAGTCCCAGGTTCAATTTCCAGTCAAGGCACACAGAAGAAGCGACCATCTGCTTCTCCACACTTTTTTTTCTCTCTCTCTCTTCCCCTTCTGCAGCCATGACTCAAAGGGTTTGAACAATTTGGCCCTGGACACTGAGGATGGCTTCATGGCCTCACCTCAGGCTAAAATAACTCAGTTGCCGAGCAACAGATCTACGGCCATAGATGGGCAGAGCTTCACCTGCTAGGGGGTTTGCCAGGGTGGATTCTGGTCATGGCACTTGACGGAGCCTGGCTTTCTGCCTCCCTGCCTCTCACTTAAAAATAAAATTAAAAAATTGTACTATAACTATTGTTATGACTATACAAAATAGTTTCCATTGAGTAGGCCCTAAAATACGTATTTTTAATATTTCTATCCATCATATACTAGGAGTAAATTTATGTGTGTCTTTGCACTAAATCATTTTCACTGAACTTTTGACTATAATGCATTATATTATATTATTATGTGTTTTTATATGTGTATATATTTATATAATTAATATAGAACCATTATAACCATGACAAATGTTAATCCAACTATCTCAGTAATCATTCCATATATAAATGTTTTACATACACCAGAGACTGGTGAAATGTTTACAAAAATGTTGTTTATAAAAACACTGGCTTTAAATGTAATGACACAGATAAAAGTAAATATATGGCAAAAAATATACCATGGTAAGTTTTAAAAAAAAGCTGAAATAGCTATATTAATTTAAACAAAGCGGTCTAAACCAAAGAGTTTTAGAAATAAAGAGGGCCATTATATAATGATAAAGGTTTAAGTCTTCAAGAATACATAAAAATCCTAATTTTGTGTGCATTTATATATAGAACTTCAAATATCATGTAGAAAAAAATAATAGAAGGAAAAGAAAAATAATATACTCTTAAATCCACTAGTAACAAATATATTTTTTTCAAATGAACAAAAATAGTATTTCCAAATGTGTATAAAATGCAATTACTGTATACCCTTACTAAGCAACCTATATCCTTCATTCTTTTATTAATTCATTGTTAGCTATCCTACCAATGCCACACTGATTAAAGCAGTGATTTTCAACCTTTTTCATCTTATGGCAAAAATAAAATAATTACTAAAATCCTGTGGCCCATTTAAAAAATATACTATATTTTTGCTGCTTGTCAAAATTGGTATAATTTTGTTTCATTTACAGTCAGCTACTGTTGTGTTGGCTGTTGTCACTTTTTTTATTTGACAGTCTAAGGGGAAAGAGGTTCATGTCCTGACTAAATAAGTATCACATGTTTTAAAAGTTCTTATGGCACATCACTGTTCTTCTTGTAGCATGCAGGTTGAAAATTGCTGACTTAGAGCCAGAAATAACCTCCTTGGTTTCTGTTTTATCCCGTAAGGGGAAAGAAAGTGTGTGTAAATGAACACCCGGTTCTGCAAATATATGGGACAATATACATGAGACTCATTTCACTTTTTCCTGATTCACAGTACTAAATATGTAGAGTACTAAATTGGGTGCTTTATTACTAGAGGCGAAAAGAATCTCAGAGGACATTAAAGGGACATGGACCTTAATTGCAATGAAATTCCATTAAGAGCTGCTGAAAATGTCCCACCCAAAGATTCCTCCAACTCAATGCTCATTGCTCAATTCTCCTCAATGCTCATGTGCCTTACCTACACACATCACCACCCAGATTCCTGTGCACATTGTGCACATTGTTAATGGCAGCACACATGTGCTTTGACAGATGTTAGTCACCTGGGACAGGAAGGTAGAATACTATATGGTATGTTGCAGTATCAAAAAATAGCTTACAAGCTTGTAAAATCAGCTACAAGGTAAAGCAAGAAGTGGAAAGAAAGTTCATCCGTGGAGGGTCTAAAAAAATTTCAGAATGTCTAGCAGTGCTGACAGAAGGGATTTCTCTGCCAAAGCTGTTAGTAAAGACTGACAGAATTGACTGTTACCTCAAATGCAAAAACAGCAATGGAAAACTACAAGGAAAATAAAAATTAAATAATGTGTCATGATAATTTTTCAGTAACTGAACCCAAAAATGTGAAGATCTTCAGTTCACCAGAAAAAGAAATCATAATAGCTGCTTTATGGAAACTAAATGAGATATAAAAATAAAAGAAAACACATTAAAAAAAGAATAACTCATA
Source organism: Rhynchonycteris naso (assembly GCA_037038555.1). Lineage (NCBI taxonomy): Eukaryota > Metazoa > Chordata > Mammalia > Chiroptera > Emballonuridae > Rhynchonycteris > Rhynchonycteris naso. The sequence goes on from CM072996.1 coordinate 68,375,792, forward strand.
ACCCAAAAGATAAAAGGAACTTCCTGTTGGGCTTTCATAAAATTGTTCAACAGAAATATTCTAAATCAAGAATTATTGAGGAAATATATTCTAAATGCTCAAAGAAGAAGAAGAAATAAACTACCAATAAAATATATTCGAAAAAGATATACTTCATAAGTAAAGAAAAAATAATTTCCCAGATAAACGCCAAGGGAATTAATTCATCACCACCTGACCTTCTACCTTATAAGAAATGCTGAAAGAAGTTCTTCAAGATGAAATGAAAGAATGCTAATTAGAACAGGAATTATGAAAATATGCAGCACACTGGCAAGGATAAGTATACACACTAATTCAGAGTGCTCTAATACTCTAAAATGATAAAGTGTTAATCACTTAAGCCTAGCATAAAGAAGCATTAAAAATAACTCAAGTTAGCATGACCAGGCGGTGGCGCAGTGGATAGAATATCGGACTGGGATGCAGAAGATCCTGAGGTTGCCAGCTTGAGCACAGGCCCATCTGGCTTGAGCAAAAGCTCGCCAGCTTGGACCCAAAGTCGCTGGCTCCAGCAAGGGTTGCTTGGTCTGCTGAAGGCCCGTGGTCAAGGCACATGTGAGAAAGCAATCAATGAACAACTAAGGTGTCGCAACGGCAACGAAAAACTAACGATTGATGCTTCTCACCTCTCTCCATTCCTGTCTGTCTGTCCCTATCTATCCCTCTCTCTGCTTCTCTCTCTGTCCCTGTAAAAAAAAAACAAAAAACAAAAAAACAAAAAAAACCCTCGAGATACACTTATCTGTTATTAAAAATATATATAGTATAAAAGGATAAATTTTTACATAAAAAAATAAAAGGGAAAACCAAAAGATTATAGTTTTTGTATGTGATTGAAGTTATGTGTTATCAACCTAAAACAGTTTTCTACATCTGTTAGAAATTTTATGTAAGCCTTTAGTAATCACACAGAAAAAATTAAAACAGACAAAAAAAATTCATACATTAGATTTACAAAGGATAAAAAATAGAGATCAAATCACATCGCTATGAAAAATTTTCAGTTAACAAAGAAAGGCTGTAAGAGAGAAAAATAAAAGGAAGTACAAAACAGAAACAGATACTAAGATGACATTAGTAAGCTTTCCTTAAGTATTAATAATTAGTCTAAATGCAAAATCTTGAATTTCCCATCAAAAATTGTTTAGTCACTATATGAATAAAAGAGTTTACACTCAATTCTGTGTTCCCTACAAGACAGTCTAGCTGTAAGGGCACACACATAGACTCAAAGTGAAGAAATGAAAAAAGGTATCTTGTGCAATTTGGAAGCAAACAAAAAAATGGGGATAGCTGTAGTTGATCAGACAAAATGGTCTCTAAGATAAAATAACAAGAAACAAAGAAGGTCATTATATAGTGATAAAGAGGTCAATTCATCAGTAGGATATAAGAATTATAAGTACATATGTGAAAAACATCAGAGCACAGAACTATGTTTAGCAAATAACAGATCTGAGAAGAAACACAACAGTACAAAATAATAGGAAAGTAAGAATTCAAGGATGGACATTGAGGGCATTATACTCAGTAAAGTAAGTGAGATAGAAAAGGGCAAATAATGTATGTGGCATCTAAAAAAGCTGAACTTGTTGAGACAGATAGTAGAATGATGATTACCACAGGCTGAGGGAGTAGAGTAAAACATTTTACATATAAGACAAATAAGTTCTAATAAGATCTAATGCACAGCATGCTGATTATAGTTAATAATACTGTGTTATATACTTGAACTAGGTAAGAGTGTAGATCTTAAATGTTCTCACAACATAAACAGATGATAATTATGTGACATGAGAGAGGTATTAGCTAACACTCTGGTGATCATTTTGTAATATATAAATGTTCCAAATCAATGTGTCGCACATTTGAAACTTACACATTCTATATGTCAATTATATTTCAATTAATGTGGAACAAAATTTTATAATGGAGACTAAGAAAAATAAATACATAAAATATAAAAGGAGCAGATATTTTTTTTCCTTCATCTGTCATATCTTTGCTAATAGCAAAGCTTACTACACACATATATGTAATTATATATGTTTATATATGTACATACATATATGAGTTTATTTCTACATTGAAAGGTACAAATATCTCTTAGATGATCCCTAAATATCAAATACACAATCTGTTTTCTATATCCCTCACACACACTGCTCTGGAAGGGACCATTTTATAAGGAACAGTGAGGACAAATTAACATTTTTAAACTCTAAGCCAAATTTTTATGTTAATAGAAAAATTATATCTTTATAGTCAATTAAAAATAACATTGATACTATTTTCTGAGACAAGTTATATAGTTTTATAATTTCTCTTTTTCACTGAAAGTTTAAAAAGATAGTAAAATTCCTGGCTGAAAATCACTAAACAGGCCTCTTGTTTCTCATCATATGAAGTTCATGAGAAAGTGAAAAAGAAGACTTCTGTACTTTGTCCTTAGGCATATAGGACTGCATATTTAAGGGGAAATATCAAGCTTCCATCAATGATTAATAATCTTTCTTATTATTTTTCTTGGTTATTCCTGGTTCATGTGTTATTCTTTGCTTTGTTGAAAGGAATAAGAATAAACTTTTCTAAGATTTTTTTCAGAAGTATTCATGGATTAAGAATTTCATAATATATATGCTTTTCAACCAATCGTTCTTAACCTGGATTCTATCGAACCCTAGGGATTTGATGAGTCGGTCTCAGGGGTTCGGAGAAGCCTCTGCTGTGGAGGCCAGAATAAAGTAATATCGTAATTTGTTGTGAGTTTATGCACTTTGTTGGTTTTGTTCTTTGAGCAAGGTGATGTTCATACACGGCTCATTTTGTGCACCAGTAAAAAAACATATACCTATGTCTTGAATTTGGAAAAAAAAAAAATCATATTTTTTCAATCACTAAAGAAGGGTTCGGTGAATGCGCATATGAAACTGGTGGGTTCAGTACCTCAAAAAAGGTTAAGAACCACTGTTTTAAACCTATTAATACTTATTAAAGGCATGATAAAAATTCTACCTATTTCATGTGTTAATTTATAGTAATAAGTATAGCTATGAAAGAAAGTTAGGAAAAAGTTTTTTAAAATATATATACAATCCTTAAATGTAAACTTATTCAAATGGATAAAATGTGGCTAGCTAATAACTATTATTATTAGAAACCAAATTAAATTGCTTTAAATTGGATAATTATAAAACAATATTTTTATCAGAATAAATATATTATCTGCAATATTCTTGATATTATGATAGCCATTCAGTATATAGCCATGAAAAATATTTGCTGTTTCTGGTCTCATACAATATATATTTTAATAGAGAATATATATTTTTTTTATTTAGATTATTGTTTCATTAATTTTAATGGGATGACATTGACCAATCAGGGTGCATAGGCTCAGAGAAAACATCACCAGGTTAATTTGACATTTGATTATGTTGCATACCCATCACCCAAAGTCAAATTGTCTTCCATCACCTTCTATCAGGTTTTCTTTGTGCCCCTCCCCTAACCCCACCCTCTCCCTCTATTCCCTCACCCCCACCAGTAACCACCACACTCTTGTCATTGTCTGTGAGTCTCACTTTTCTGTCCCACCTATGTATCGAATCATATAGTTCTTAGTTTTTTTCTGATTTACTTATTTCACTCAGTATAATGTTATCAAGGTCCATCATGTTGTTGTAAATGATCCAATGTCATCATTTCTAATGGCTGAGTAGTATTCCATAGTATATATGTACCACATCTTCTTTATTCAGTCATCTGTTGAAGGCCTTTTTGGTTGTTTCCATGTGTGGCCACTGTGAACAATGCTGCAAAAACATGGGACTGCATGTGTCTTTTTTTTTTCTTTTTTACAGGGACAGAGAGAGACTCGGAGAGAGGGATAAATAGGGACAGATGGACAGGAACAGAGAGAGGTGAGAAGCATCAATCATTAGGTTTTTTATATATATATTTTATTATTATTAATTCTAATGGGGTGACACCAATAAATCAGGGTACATATGTACAATGAAAACATCTCCAGATTATCTTATCATTCAATTGTGTTGCATACCCATCACCAAAAGTCAAATTGTCCTCTGTCACCTTCAATCTGGTTTTCCCTGTGTCCCTCCCCTCCTCCCTATCCCACTCTTCCCTCCCTCCCCCCATCCCATAAACACCACTCTCTTGTCCATGTCTCATATTCTCACATTTATGTCCTATGTATGAAATCATGCTGTTCTCAGTTTTTCTTTTTTTCTGATTTACTTATTTCACTCCGTATAATGTTATCAAGGTACACCCATTTTGTTGTAAATGATCCGATGTCATCGTTTCTTATGGCTGAGTAGTATTCCATAGTATATATGTACCATAGCTTTTTAATCCACTCGTCTTCTGACGGACACTTGGGCTGGTTCCAGATCTTCGCTATTGTGAACAATGCTGCCAAGAACATGGGGGCGCATTTCTTCTTTTCGAAAAGTGCTATGGTGTTCTTAGGGTATATTCCTAAAAGTGGGATAGCTGAGTCAAAAGGCAGTTTGATTTTTAATTTTCTGAGGAATCTCCAAACTGTTTTCCACAGTGGCTGCACCAGTCTGCATTCCCACCAGCAGTGCAGAAGGCTTCCCTTTTCTCCACATCCTCTCCAGCACTTATTCTGTGTTGTTTTGCTGGTAAGTGCCATTCTGACTGGTGTGAGGTGATATCTCATTGTGGTTTTAATTTGCATTTCTCTAATGATTAGTGATGTTGAGCACTTTTTTATATGCCTATTGGCCATCTGTATGTCCTCTTTGGAGAAATTTCTATTCATTTCTTTTGCCCATTTTTTGATTGGGTTGTTTGTCTTCCTGGTGTTGAGTTTTATTAAGTTCTTTATAAATTTTAGTTATTAACCCCTTATCAGATGTGCTGTCGAATATGTTCTCCCATTGTGTGGTTTGTCTTTTTAGTCTGTTCCTATTGTCTTTAGCTGTGCAAAAACTTTTTAGATTGATATAGTTCCATTTGTTTATCTTGCCTTTTATTTCAGTTGCCCGTGGAGTTAAATTGGCAAATATACCGCTGCTACAGATGTCGGAGAGCTTGCTGCCTATGTTTTCTTCTAAGATGCTTATGGTTTCACGGCTTACATTTAAGTCTTTTATCCATTTTGAGTTTGTTTTTGTGAATGGTGTAAGTTGATGGTCTAGTTTCATTTTTTTGCAGGTAGATGTCCAATTTTCCCAACACCATTTGTTAAAGAGGCTGTCTTTACTCCATTGTATGTTCTTTCCTCCTTTGTCAAATATCAGTTGTCCATAAAGCTGTGTGTTTATTTCTGGCTTCTCTGTTCTGTTCCATTGATCTATGTGCCTGTTCTTATGCCAGTACCAGGCTGTCTTGAGTATAATGGCCTTATAGTAAACCTTGATATCTGGAAGAGTGATATCTCCTGCTTTATTTTTTCTTTTTAAGATTGCTGAGGTTATTCGTGTTCTTTTTTGGTTCCATATAAATTTTTGAAATATGTGTTCTATATCTTTGAAGTATGTCATTGGTATTTTAATTGGTATTGCATTGAATTTATAAATTGCTTTGGGTAATATAGACATTTTAATGATGTTTATTCTTCCTAGCCATGACCACAGTATATGCTTCCACTTGTTTGTATCTTCCTTGATTTCTTTTATCAATGTTCTATAATTTTCCGAGTACAAGTCCTTAACCTCCTTGGTTAAATTTACTCCTAGGTACTTTATTTTTTTGGCTGCAATAGTGAAGGGGATTGTTTCCTAAAATTTTTTTGCTGATATTTCATTGTTGGTGTATAGAAATGCCTCTGATTTCTGCATATTAATTTTATATCCTGCCACCTTGCTGAATTCATTTATAAGGTCCAGTAGTTTTTTTACTGAGACTTTAGGGTATTCAATATACAATATCATATCATCTGCAAATAATGACAGTTTTACTTCTTCTTTTCCAATTTGGATGCCCTTTATTTCTTCTTCTTGTCTGATTGCTGTAGCTAGGACTTCCAGAACTATGTTGAATAAGAGTGGTGAAAGTGGGCAACCTGCCTGGTTCCTGATCTTAAGGGGATTGCTTTTAATCTTTGTCCATTTAGTATGATGTTTGCTGTTGGTTTATCATAGATGGCCTTTATCATGTTAAGGAATGATCCCTGTATTCCCACTTTACTGAGAGTTTTGAGTATGAATGGGTGCTGGATTTTATCAAATGCCTTTTCTGCATCTATTGAAATTATCATGTGATTTTTGTCCTTCCTTTTGTTTATGTGATGAATCACATTGATTGATTTGCGAATATTGAACCAGCCTTGCCTCTCCAGAATAAATCCCACTTGATTGTGGTGTATGATTTTTTTCATATATTGCTGGATCCGGTTGACTAATATTTTGTAGAGAATTTTAGCGTCTAAATTCATCAGGGATATAGGCCTATAATTTTCTTTCTTTGTGTTGTCTTTGCCCGGTTTTGGGATCAGAATTATGCTCGCCTCATAAAAGGAGTTTGGAAGTCTTCCTTCCTCTTGAATTTTTTGAAATAGCTTGAGGAGGATAGGAGTTAGTTCTTCTTTGAATTTTTGATAGAATTCACTTGTGAAACCCTCAGGCCCAGGACTTTTCTTTTTTGGGAGTTTTTCGATAATTGTTTCTATCTCATTTGCTGTAATTGGTCTGTTTCGGTGTTCTGATTCTTCCAGATTGATTTTTGGAAGGTTATATGATTCAAGAAATTTGTCCATTTCACCAAGATTGTCTTATTTTTTTGGCATATAGTTCTTCCTAGTATCTTCTTACAATGCTTTGTATTTCTGTTGTGTCAGTTGTTATTTCTCCACTGTCCTTACTAATTTTATTTATTTGAGTCCTCTCTCTTTTTTTCTTGGTGAGTCTAGTTAAAGGTTCATCAATCTTGTTAACTTTTAAAAGAACCAGCTTCTTGTTTCATTGATCCTCTGTATTGTTTCCTTAGCCTCTATGTCATTTATTTCTACTCTGACCTTTATTATTTCCTTCCTTCTACTTGTCTTGGGTTTTATTTGTTGTTGTTTTTCTAGTTCTTTTAGATGTAGGGTCAGGTTGCTTATTTGAGCTTTTTCTAGCTTCTTATGATATGCCTGTAGTGCAATAAACTTCCCTCTCAGAACTGCTTTAGCTGTGTCCCATAAATTTTGAGTTGATGTATGCTCATTATCATTTGTTTCTAGAAACTTTTTTATTTCTTCTTTGATCTCATTGTTAATCCATTCATTATTTAATAACATGCTATTTAGTTTCCAAGTGTTTGAGTATTTTTCAGTTTTTCTTTTGTGGTTAATTTCTAGTTTCATGGCATTGTGATCAGAGAAAATGCTTGATATGATTTCAATCTTCTTAAATTTATTGAGACCATTTTTGTGTCCTAACATGTGGTCTATCCTAGAAAACGTACCATGAGCGCTTGAGAAGAATGTATATTCTACTGCTTTAGGGTGAAAAGTTCTGAAGATATCTATTAAATCAAGTTGATCTAGTGTCTCCTTTAAGTCTGCTGTTTCTTTATTAATTTTCTTTCTTGAGGATCTATCCAGTGTTGTTAGAGGGGTATTGAAATCCCCTACTATGATAGTATTGCTGTTAATCTCGCCCTTTATATCCATCAAAGTCTGCTTTATGTATGTCAGGGCTCCTATATTTGGTGCATAGATATTTACAATAGTTATATCTTCCTGTTAAATTGTTCCCTTTATCATTATGTAGTGTCCTTCTTTATCTCTTACTACAGCCTTTGTTTTAAAGTCCATTTTGTCTGATATAAGTATTGCTACCCCTGCTTTTTTTTCATTTCCATTTGCATGAAATATTTTTTTGCATCCTTTTACCTTCAGTCTATGAGCATATTTTGTTTTAAGGTGTGTCTCTTGTAGACAGCATATGTATGGGTCCTGTTTCTTTATCCATGCAGCTACCCTATGTCTTTTGATTGGATCATTTAATCCATTTACATTTAAGGTTATTATTGATATGTAGTTGTTTATTGCCATTTTATTCTTTAAAGCTGTATTCTTCTTTTGCTCTATTCATTCCTCCCTTCAAACTGTTCACAAGAGGCCCCTTAGTATCTCTTGCAGAATTGGTTTGGTTTTTATGAATTCCTTGAGGCTTTCTTTTTCTGGGAAGCTCTTTATTTCTCCTTCAATCTTAAACGTTAGCCTTGCTGGATAAAGTAGTCTTTGTTGTAGGTTCTTGTTCTGCATTACTTTGATTATATCTTGCCATTCCCTTCTGGCCTCAAGTGTTTCTGTTGAGAAGTCCGATGTCATCCTTATGGGGGCTCCTTTGTAGGTGATAGCCTTTTTTTCCCTAGCAGCTTTTAAAATTTTTTCTTTATCCATTAGCTTTGGTATTTTAACTATGATGTGTCTTGGTGTAGATCTTTTTGGGTTTCTCTTTAATGGAGTTCTGTGTGCTTCTTGAATGTGTGGAGTGTTTCCCAGCCTTAATTTAGGGAAGTTTTCTGGTATGATTTGATTGAACACAGTTTCCATGTCCTGTCCTCTCTCCTCTTCTTCAGGCACCCCTATGATGTGAATGTTGTTTCTCTTCATGTTGTCACAAAGCTCCCTTAGAGTTTCCTCACATTTTTTAAGTCTCTTTTCCTTTTTCTTCTCTGCTTCTGTGCCTTTGTTTATTGTGTCCTCTAACTTGCTTATTCGATCCTCACCGTGATACATCCTGGTTTTAATCCCATTGTGGTCTTCAGTTCTGATACTCTATTTGTCATTTCTGTCTGATTCTTTTTTATTATTTCAATTTCATTTTTTATACTTGTTATCTCTTTATTTAGGTGTTCATAATGACTATCCATTGTTGCTCTAATTTCTTTGAACATCCTAACTATCATTATTCTAAATTCTGCTTCTGGTAATTTGGTTATATCTGGTTCATTCAGGTCCTTCTCTGGGGATTTCTCTTGATTCATTTGGTTTGCATTGCTCTGCCCGCCCATTTTTCCTGTGTATAAGCAAGTTGTGGCCACTGGAGTCCAGTAGGTTTTGCCTTTGTGTTCTCTAGGTGTGGTCTATCTGCAGGCCCCCCACCCCCTCTGCCGGTGCCTAGGGTGTTTGGGTATGAGCTTTGCCAGCGCCAGCCCACTGTTGCTTTTGCTGTGATTTCTGCCTCTCCTTTGTGGGAGGGGCTGTCACTGAAGCCACAAGACTTAGCACCAAGGGGAGAGGTGAGCACCTTTCCTCAGCTGCGGACCCAGCCTATTTCCGGACTTCTGCCCAGAACCAGCAGTCGGAGCCTGCTCGCTACAGTTCCGCAGGTTAGGCGGGGCTTTAGACGTGCTCTCAGCTGTAAGCTTTTGCCCGTCCGGAGCTTTAGCCCCGCCCTCGAGGCCAGGGTTCTTCTGCGCAGGGTCGGAAACCAAGGTTTATTGGGGCGGGCGTGTTTGCTGGCTTCCACTCAGCTGCGTACTTCCGCTCATCCCGGACTCTTCCCTGCCCTCGCGTTCGGAGCCGTTCGTGCACTTATGAATGCTATCCGCGGTTTCTCCGGCCGGGTGGGGATAGTAGCGTGTGCTCAGCTGCGAGCCTCCTCTTGTCTCGGTGTCCACCCCGTTCCCGCGCTCGGATCCCGCTCGCGCACGTATACTGGCCAACCGTGGTTTCTCCGGCTCGGGGGGTGCGGGGCTGGTAGCGTCAGCTCAGCCGCGAGCCCCTGCCCGTCCCTGGTCCTAGCCCGGTCCCCGCGGTCAGGGCCGGCTTGCGCAGGGCCTGCCCGTTCCTGGCCTCCCACTTTGTCCCTGTAAGTGGGATTAAAGGCGGGTCCGCAGCTTCCAGACCGCTTTCGCGCGTCCCCTCTGACCCTCTGGGCTAGACCGATCTCCCACCGGCTTGACCTCCACCCACGCCGAATGAACCTAGTCTCAGCGTCCTGTCGCCCCAAACCCTTAAGCAGCCCTCAGCAGAGTAGGAAGGGACCTAATACTCCACACTGTAGGCCTGGGAGCTCCCTCACTTGCTTCACAGCTCAAAACTGTCCAAATGCCTCTTCTAGGCTCTAGGACTGCAGGCTGGGGCTTGGTTCCTGGCATCCAGGTCCCTCCCTCTCCGCCAAACTCTCCTTCCGCAACACGGGTCTCTCCGGGCTGCTGTTTGCTCCGGGGAGCTGGGCAGCCCTCTTCGCGTTTTCGCTATTCCTACCAGTCTCAATGTGGCTTCTTCTGTGTTCCTTGGTTGAAGAGTTCACTTAGTTTAGTTCATAGTTGGTTTATCCAGATGATGGTTCTTTAAATTGAGTTATAATCCACTTTGGTTCTGGGAGTTGGAAGTTGGTACGTCCGCCTACTTCGTCGCCATCTTGCTTCTCAATCATTAGTTTTTTATTGCCGTTACAACACTGTAGTTGTTCACTGATTGCTTTCTCACATGTGCATTGACTGTGGTCCTTCAGCAGACTGAGCAATCCCTTGCTCGAGTCAGCAACATTGGGTCTAAGCTGGTGAGCTTTTGCTCAAACCAGATGGGCCTGCACTCAACCTGGCAACCTCAGGGTCTCGAACCTGGGTCTTCCTAATCCTAGTCTGACGTTCTATCCACTGCGTCACTTTCTGGTCAGGTGGGACTGCATGTGTCTTTATGTACCAGTGTTTTTGAGTTTTGGGGGTATATACCCAGTAGAGGGATTGTTGGTTCATATGGTAGTTCTATTTTTAATATTTTTAGGAACCACCATACTTTCTTTCATAATGTTTATACTACTTTACATTCCCACCAACAGTGGATGAGGGATCCTTTTTCTCCACAGCTTCTCCAACACTTGTTATTACCTGTCTTGTTGATAACAGCTAATCTAGCAGGTGTGAGGTGGTATCTCATTGTAGTTTTGATTTGCATGTCTCTAATAGCTAATAAAGATGAGTATCTTTTCATATATCTGGTAGCCATTTGTATTTCTTCCTGGGAGAAGTGTCCTCTTTCCATTTTTTAATTGAATTGTTTGCTTGTTTGTTGTTGAGTTTTGTAAGTTCTTGTATATTTTGGATATTAGGCCCTTTTTTGTGCTGTTGTTTGAAAATATTATCTTTCATTAAGTTGGCTGTCTGTTTGTTTTGTTGTCAGTTTCTCTTGCTGTGCAAAAGCTTCTGAGTCTGATGTGGTCCCATTCATTTATCTTCGTTTGCACTTTCCTTGCCTTTGGAGTCAAATTCATAAAGTGCTCTTTATAACCAAGTCCATGAATTTACTACTTATGTTTTTTTCTATGTAATTTATTGTTTCAGGTCTTATATTTAGATCTTTAATCCATTTTGAATTAATTTTAGTACAAGGGGACAAAACTGTAGTCTAGTTTCATTCTTTTGCATGTGGCTTTCCAGTTTTCCCAGCACCATTTGTTGAAGAGGCTTTCTTTTCTCTATTGTTTGTTGTTGGCCCCTTTATCAAAAATTATTTTCCAATATCAATATATGTAAAAATCAAAGGGTGTCAATTTAGTAAAGGTATATTACAAGTTGGTCTGAGAAAGTATAATGAATTGTTGAATGTGGAAGGTAGAAGATGTTCTCTGAGTATAAAATAGGTAAAAGATGAAAAGGAGAAAACCAAGCTAAGAATATGTAGAGAGTTAGCAAGGAAAACATGTCAGAAGCTTGAAACATTGGAATCTTTTCTGAAATTCCTTCAGTATTTAAAGACAGAGGTGACAAGGGAAAACAAAAACAATAATTAAGATCACTGATCTCAAAATTATATTTATAAAGATTTCATTTTAGACTGACCAGGCAGTGGCAGTGCATAGAGCATTGACTTGAGATGCTGAGGACCAGGTTCAAACTTCAAAGTTGCCTGCTTGAGTGTGAGCTAATGTTACTTGAGTGTGAGCTCACCAGCTTGAGCATGGGGTTACAGGCTTGAGCATGGGATCATAGACTGGACCCCTGGTCGATGATTTGAGCCCAAAGGTTGCTGGCTTAAAGCCCAAGGTCGCTTGCTTGAGCCCAAGGTCAATGGCTTGAGCAAGGGGTCACTAACTCAGCTGAACTTCTCCCCCCTCCAAGGCACATATTAGAAAGCAATCAATGAATAACTAAAGTGCTGCAACTATGAGTTGATGCTTCTCATCTCTCCCCCTTCCTATCTATCCTTGTGTCTGTTTCTCTCTCACTAATAAAAAAAATATTTATTTTATAGGAAGGAGTTTAGATTAAAAGATTAAAAACTTGGCCCTGGCTGGTTGGCTCAGTGGTAGAGCATTGGCCGGTGTGTGTAAGTCCTGGGTTTGATTCCTGGCCAGGGCACACAGGAGAAGTGCCCATCTGCTTCTCTACACCCCCTCACCTTTCTCTCTATCTCTCTCTTCCCCTCCCGCAGCCAAGGCTCCGCTGTAGCAAAGTTGACCAAGGTGCTGAGGATTGCTCTGTGGCCTTGCTTCAGAGGCTAGAATGGCTCTGGTTGCAATGGAGCTATGCCCGAGATAGGCAGAGCATCTCCCTCTAGAGGGCTTGCTGGGTGGATCCTGGTCAGGTGCATGCGGGAGCCTGTCTCCCTGCCTCCCTGCTTCCCACTTCAGAAAAATTTAAAAAAAAATAGAAATTCAGAAGAATACATGATAAGGTTCAGTATATTAATAAAACTACATAATATTTTCAAAAAAGAGAAAATTAATGATAAAATTAAGATAAGAAAGTAATAATGCAGGAAATAAGAAAGAAGGAAGCAATTAAGGAAGGACAAAAAGGATAAAATAAAAAACCAGACTTGGATTTTGCACAGAATATTTCCATTCATATTTTATTTGCTAAGATATAACCATAGGCCTATATTAACTGCAAAAAAATTTTAAGAACTAGAAGAGAAAATTAGTTTGGTTATCAGCAGGTACATTTTGCAATAATTACCTGTTAATTCCTCATTTAAAGTATTCATATATTCTCAGAGAAAGACTTTTCTATAGCCCACTTTTTCTCTAATTTTTCTCTTTCAGTCCAGTCAGTATACATATTCAGACACTACATATTACCTCTATGTTATATATCATATATAATACATATGTAAATGAAAACCAATGATTTTCAAACTTTTTCACATCATGGCCATTGTAACCAAATTTCTAAAATTTTGAATCACACCAAAAACTATATTCTAGTAGAGCTGAAAAAAAATAGGTATAATCTTGATTGACTCACAAAAACAATAATAATAGTAATTACCTACCCTTTTGTTCCAAAATGACTTTTGAAACAATTTATTTATGATAATTTGCAATAAAAATACTAAAAATTATTTAAAATATTTTTTTATTATTTTTTTATAACTTACTTGCATTTTATTTTAATGAGATATCTGAGCTTGACTTTGGTTTAGAACGTCTTCTGTGCAAGATTGAATTTTGGCCAGGTATACTATAAATTTTCTTTCAGGGTTTCCATCCCCGATCTCTTCTTTTCTTAATATTCATGTGGGAAAGTTTGATTTGCACAAGCATGACATGGAGAAAAGAAGCAGTGTTTCTATTGCTTTCTTGTAATATTGAGAAATTAACTTTTAAGTGATAACACAAACAAACTAGTATCTGTTGTTGAATGTTTAAATTTTAATCCTCTGCCATTTTCTATCTCTGTTAACTCACCCTCTTCTGTAATTATTTTTATTATTTTATTTTATTTCATTTTATTTTATTTAAGTGCGAGAAGGAGCGATAGACAGACTCCCACATGTACCCTGGCCAGGATCCACCCAGAAACCCCCATCTGGGGCCAATACTCTAATCAACCCAGCTATCCTCGGCACCTGGGGCTGATGCTTGGACCAATTGAGTCACTGTCTGCAGGAGGGGACAGAGTGAAAGGGGGAACATGAGAGGAAAAGAAGCAGATTATTGCTTCTTATATGTGCCCTGACCAGGAATTGAACCTGCAATGTCTGGAAGCCTGGCTGGTGTTCTGTCCACTGAGCCAAATGGCCAGGGCCTTCTTCTGTAATCTTAAATTTTCCAATTTGTACACAATTAAGACAAACATATCTCTTTTCCGATCTAAGGATCATACATGTCAGGTAGGAAAAATATTTTACAATATTTTTCTTAAGTAATCCATGGACGAGTGGATTAAAAAGCCGTGGTGCATATACACAATGGAATACTACATGGGCATGAAAAAGAAGGAAATCTTACCTTTTGCGATGGCATAAGGAGATTATTATGCTAAGTGAAATATTCCAGGCAGAAAAAATTATGTCATATAATTTCACTTAAGTAATCTTACAGTTAGTAAAATTAGATCTACAAGATTTCTATCTAGTTTGCAACTTTTTATTAGCTTCACTATTTCTACTACATTTTCTCTCCTAATTCTTTCTTCCCAAATAATTATTTTTTTGAAAACATTAAATTTAATTGGTGCAAGTAAGAATATATTCACAATCTCTTTGCATACTTTTTAAAAGTGTGTTCAAATACTAAAATCGGCAAAATTGCAAACTTACTTCACTAAAGTTTATCACTGGGAAAATCAACAAACTTAGATTGTTGAGCTGTCAAAAGAGTTAGAACTTACCCTTTTAGGTCATAAAATCTTGTTAGAACTCAAACAAGAGATAACCACCTAACATCTATATGTAATGACATCAGCATGTGAGAGACTTCCATTGAGAAACAGTGTTGCAAAAAAATCTCAATTGTAACAGCCTGTTTTTTTTATGTAATTGACAATTGTGACAGTCCTGCATAATACTTTTTCTCAGCTCAGGCACCAATGATTTTGACACTAGTACTTTGGTGGAGAAACTAATGAGTAAAAATAATTCTAAGATTCTTTTTTTGAGCCAGTGTAACAAATCCTTTCATGCTGACAAATAGTCGGCACCATCTGCACAAATACTGTTGCAGGAATCCCAAAGCAAATTAAGTGATTATTATTAATATAAAAAATATCTTGGCCCTTTGTTGTTTCTGGAAGTAGTTGACAAAGTAAAAAATGTTCTATATTCTCTTCCTTATAAATCTACTAAACGGTAGAAGTTGAACTTTGCTGGTGATATCATATGATTTATCCAGTAGAATAGAAAACATACCTACTTCAATGTGAGCCATCACTTGCAACTGAACATCTTGGGACAAATCCTGATTACGTGGACAAATGGTATTACCTGGCATTGTAATTTTTAAAACCTCTTTTCATATTTTTTTGTCAAACATGCTTTTTACAATTTTATAGTATGTTGCCAAAATAATAGATTTTGCAATTATGTGAGATTTCATTGTTTTAGCAACTATTTCTGTAATTGTGTAACTTACCTTTTAATACTTATTTAACTATTTATTGATTTTAGAGGGAAAGGATGGGAGGGAGGGAGAGAGAGAGAGAGAAACAGCAACTTACTGTTCACCTACTCATGCATTCATTGGTTGATTCTTGTATGTGCCCTGAAAGGGTATTGAACCCGCAGCCTTGACTATGGAGATTACCTCCGATACATGTATCTGTCTGTGCTCAGATACATGATACCTGATCTTCATTGTTGTTTCGCACCAAACTACTGAGCTACTTGGCCTGGGAATAATTTACTCTTTGCATTTTTTTCTGATACCATTACAAATTTAGTCCATCCTTTTGCTGGACTAGTCTCATTCAGTGTAAGTTTTTTAAAATATTCAACTGGCATCGTGCACAAGTGAGAATATTTAGATTGCAAATGTCTTTTTAATTTGCTGGAAATCATTCACTGCTTGGTTTGATAATATTTTGCCACAAAGTATGTTAGACAAGGTGGATTTTCTTCACTGGTTGTTAAGTCAAATAACAATTAATTTTCATCATCATGACAAATAATAGTTTTTAATTTAGCATTAGAAGAACCAGTGCCAATTAAGGTGCTAGATGAGGTATCCACTGCTGATGTTCTGGGCAAATCAGTGCTCACCTTCTAGCATAAGTTTCTTCACTGTCTTCTAAATTTCAGTTTATTATTAGAGACTTGTCCATGTAGATGGAATGCTACTGCCTAAAATATAATATAATATAACATATATAATATATTTTTACCATTCCAAAGAAAATATAAGTTTTACTTGAAATTATTTGTGCAGATGTTGCGAACAGTTCTTAACTAAATGGTGAAAATGAAATAAATCTTACAGTTTAAACCATTTCATCATCCTTAAGTTCCTACACATGAAGTCTGAAAACTTTGGATACACAATAATCTCGGCACTGATGATATTACAATATTTAGAAATATTGACCTCGCTAATTCTGACGCAATCATAAAAACTAAGCACACTGCCCAAGGACATAGATAGTGGCCCTGCTATGTGCCAGGGTCAAAAGTGAAATTGCTCCTCGACCCGCTGGGTGTCTTTCAACATCACCTCCAAAGGCCTTTGCGGGCAGCCCCTTGCCAGCCATTGGACCCTCTACCATAATATTCAGGCAAAGCTTGGACCTGAGGAAAAAGAAAAGTCCTGGCTGCCTGTCCAAGTGGGTACAACACTCCGATCCTTGCTGGGCAGTTGTCTTTTAGACAGATAATAGGGCTAAGCTATGAAACATGTCATTTATTTTGAGTGAGAGAAACGAAGCTAGAAAGACAGATTCCACATGCGCCCCCACTGGTATCCACCCGGCAATGCCTTCTGGGGCTTATGTTCAAATCAACAAAGCTATCCTCAGAGACTGTGGCTGATACTCAGATTGACCAAGGTATCCTCTGCGTCCGGGCGATGGTAGGAGTCATTGGCTGTGAAACGGGAAGGGAGAGAGCAGGGGCTTTGGGAGGGGGGAAGAAGCAGATGGTTGTTTCTCATGTGTACCCTGATCGGGGATCGAACCCTGGATGTCCACACGCTGGGCCAATGCTCAATCCACGGAGTCAATCAATCAACCAACACCAAATATGTCATTTCTAAAAAAAAAAAAAAAAAAAAAAAAAAAATTCTTGGGAAACATCCATTAAAAATCTCTGATATAAACACACAATTTCTATTTATATATGTACACACTTACTGGTTTAAACCAAAAATGATATCACTCATGGCTCTGTATGTTAACAGGGCTCAGGTACATGACCATCATTGGTGTTTGTCACACATACTGCAGTTAATAGTTGCTGGGCTTGGAATCATTGAAGGCTCAGTTGTGCTGGTTATTTTCATTCACATGTCTGAATCTTCAGCTGAGATGGATTGAAAGCTTTTGGGTTTACTTTGTATCTTCTTCAGTCCTCTCTATAGGGCTATTGTGGACTTACTGAAACCATAGTCATCTTCTTAGGCTTCCTACCTAGTAGCTTTCTTTTCTCAGAGACCCAGGTAGAACCTGGAAGGTATCTTATGATCTATACTCAGAAGTCTCAGAATGTGAATTTTTCCAAATTCTTTCAGTAAATATGTTACTAAATCCAGACCAGACTGAAGAGGAGGGCAAACCCAATCCACCTCTGTGTGTTGTAAGTAACATTTAGCTGCAGCAAAGAAGAAGTTGATTGTGGTCTTCTTTGAAGACAGTTTTGTTTTTTGTGTTTTTTTGCTTATTTAATGATAAATATACATATATTTTATTGTTATTTATTTATAGTCTTCCACCATACTCTAAGCATTTGAGAGCAGAGACTTTTATTCATTTTTCTTTTCCCAGTGACTTGTACAGTGCTTTATGTCTTATAGCTTCATAAAAATTATCTATTTAATGAGTTCACATCCATCTAACAATGAAACATCAGTGAATATAAGTGAACACTTTTCACAAAAAATATCAAGAGAATGACAAAAAATAGTGGTGAAAGAGATAAAAGACCTGGAGTAAATTATGTTTCCAAGATAATGTCCTCCACTAAACTCACAATCTAGAGGAATTTCCAAATTTATAGTATGAAGTCTTATTTCAAAATAAGTATTCTATTAAGTAGCATCAATAACCCTTTCAGCTACCTGTAATAATCTGGTTACTAACTGATATCCTTCCTCAAGTTCTAAGATATAGAAAAATTAAAATTATCACAACAGAGCAAGACAATCATAATAATGAAATAAAGACAAAAACTTCTAGACTAGAAAAGAACAAAAAAGTTGTTAGAAAGTTATATTAAATGTAACATTTTACAAAGTTTTAGTATAAGAGATTTTAACTAATTATAGAATTGATTTTTATAAACAAAGAGATTATAAATGATATTACATTTATATTTCTCTCTGAAGTGTGAACATATTAAGTTGACTGAACAGCAAACATACTAGTAGTATTTGTAGTGTAAAAAGATTTAAAATTATTTTATACTTTGAGAATAAAATATTATGCAAATCTTCAATTTAATTTTATTCAACAGGTTTATTAGACATTAAATATTCCAAATATTTAATTTTTTCATAACTAATATGTCCCAGCATTTAATATGATTTTGAAGAATCACAGAATCATACTGACAGATTAAATAAAAATTCTTAAATGTGATTAAAGATAAATTTACATACTGTGCTTTTAGATCAAAAGTATTCATTTAACTTACATTAATCTTTAAAGATTTAATTAAAATTATAAATAGGTCTATGAGGTGAAGTGATTAGTCTGAATAACACTAGAATAAGATTCTATTTAAAATCACTTGTTCTGGAGTATTATATGTTAGCTAGTAACATAAAAACAGTTAATAGGTGTCAATTATTTTGTAAATATTTAAATATTTGGCTACCTGTAGAGTTAAGACATTTTGAAAAATTTCTACACATGGCAAAATATTGTATACAAATCCGATTCTAATATGCAAAATGTGTGCAGAAGTTGTTTATAAAAGTCATTGTATATTAGTGCTTTTGCTAGCAGTACAATATATTAACATATGCACCTATTGATATTATTAGTCAATCAAGAAGAATATTTAAGAAACATTCATATACACTCAATTACAAAGTTCAAATTTTGCAAGCAAATTTTGGGTAGGTGTAAAAGTTTTGGTTCTCTAATAAGAACAGTTATATTTTATTTGAATTCAGTTGATTTATCGATTTAAAGGCATAGATAGTCATCTGACTTTTAATGATTGTATATATGGACAAGATACAGTGAAATCTATCAAATGCAAAAATATATTTTAAGGATTATTAAAGAAAATTAAAAATTGTACATAGTATTATATTTAAAGTACAAAGTCTTTGCCATTTCTGTTGGAAAACTTCTTTTATACCCAGGTTCTTATTCTATATTTGTGTATGGTTGTACTATATCACTCTCATCTTATATATCTGATGGTTGAAAAACAGTAGCATATTGTTAGGAACTATTTTTGCTCTGAGTATTTCTACCCTACAAAGTTTCAAAGACTTTTATACTATTAAAAATATAATGTTGAAAATGACTCTATATCTGAATGGTAAAAATAGTCATATAAGGGACATGTAAAAGTACACCATGGTATTATTAGTTATCATTATATTTATTAAGAGAATTTGTAAAATGATTGTAAAAATAATGCAAATATAAGTGTTTGCAAAGACTTAAGTTATCCTGCTTAGCCAGGAAAAAAGGGGGAATTTGCCTTTATATAGTAATGGTGGTAGAGAGAACTAAGAAGCAACTGGATTAATTTATTGTGGCTATTGTGGCCCCGAAAATATCCAAGGATATATCAGTATGCTAGCTAAGATGAGAGATATGGACCAAGAAGGAACGGTAAACCGCTTCTTCTGAGTTCCATGCTTATTATGGTTCCTTCTCTTTTTATTATTATAATGACAGAATAAGAAATGTCATGTCAAGATAAAATAAATCAATCTCAAGGACTTAGTATCTCAAGGTCTCAGTAAATTCCACCTTGTAATGGATTAAATATAAATAAGAGATCACAGGAGGATCATTTGGTTATGAAACAGAATACATTCAGAACTTTGTATTCTCTGTTCTAAGTATGTCTGTTACATGGTCAGAGTCACTACAAAATGTCAGTGTTTTATAAAAAAAAGCATATTGTGTCACCCAGCATGCCTGGATGTCAAAGCTTTATTATTCATATGTGTTGATTGGGTCGTCTAGAGATGTAATCCATTGTAGAAGTTTGATATTCAGATTACTCACTATCCCCTAACTATAGCCAAGGAGGGTCAAGCACATCCAAGATCTTATGTATCAGAAGATAATATCAAAACCTTGAACAAAGAGAGGTCATGAAGGTTGTGTATGTGTGTGTATGTACACACCTACTCATGCTTCTGCTGTGAAACAAATTTAAGCAAAATTGCAACAATTTCTTTCAGTAAGCTCTTAACAGTGCACCCAAAGTGGAATTGTAACAAGCAAAATTATATTAATGTTGAAAATTTTCTTTTTTATTGCAACAGAAAATAAAACAGTTACATAAACCTTTTCATCATCAGGGCTAACTAATAAAATTAGTGATGTTTTCTGGTTTCCAATATACATCAATGGCTAATTTTTCTATTCTCTTAATGTTTATTAGTCTCAAGTTATCAAATATGAGAGATATAGAACAACAGGGATCAATCCAGACCCACAGGTTAAAATTAGTCTTCACCAGTACACTGTGTAGTTTAAGAGAACTAATTAGTTTCTTTAGAATAATTTATTTTTTTTAGGTTAAACGTAAAATTTCCTCTCCATATTATTCATGTATATGTACAAAGTTCCTTGATAAAAAGACCTGTGATTAATAATTTTTATCTCAGTATCAAGACATCTCATTTCCTTGTTAAATTAATATTTATGAAACTGAATAAAATTGAGTTGAATTTGTTCTACTGATTACATTAAATAACTTTCTGTCCATTTATTGTCTTGTTACAATATGTTCTAAATACATTGATCAAGGTTAGATGCATGAATTGATCCAATTCAAATAGTAGAATATTGAATTTCAGTTAAAATTCAATAGGCTAATTCTATAATAACTCAAAAATAATTTTTATAAGAACATCTTATCTTAGATGATAAGTTTATCAACCTTTTTAAGAGACAACAACTAACTCATGGGGCTGGTGCTCATGATGAAGTGTCTAGTAACTTTTATGCTTCTGAACTTTTGCTCTGTTCCAGATGAGCTCACTTGATTTTTAATGATATTTTTCTACTAATAGCTGATTTTAAAATAGACATAAAACTTTTTCTGTTAATCACTAAAAAGATAACGTAAATACAAAAAAAAAGTTATGGAGGATAAACTCTCATCTAGAACACATGAATCATTTTCATTTGGCACTTTGATCACTGTTTTTGTAATATAAATTAGGCAGAATGATAAACAACAATGAAATAATTAAAGTAAACAGGAAAACTATTTAGCTTTAGTTTAACATTTAATCTATTACACTAGGGAACAATTATTTTTCATTTTCTCTTCCATAAGGTTTTAGAACTTTCTCTATAAATGTCTGCATTGCTGATTCCAAATATGAAATCCATTCTTAGCTGAATGCTCTAGTTTTTATGCAATTTTAATTTCATTTTGTTACAGTTAATGGAATGCATTGGTTTTTAAATTGGAGTATAAGGGCAACGACTCTTGGATTGAACATAACCACAAGGCAATTAATGTTTTACAACATCACTTTTACATAATTTTACTTGTTTTTATTTTTAACATAATTTTATTGTTATTATTATCTGATAAAAATAGCCTCTTATTTTTGTTTTAAGATTGAATCATAGCTTCTTAAGGTGCGTAAATGTAAGAATTGTCCTAACACCTTCTGTTATATAAGTGGCTGTTACTTACACACTTCAACATCAAAAGTGCAATATTTCATCATTTGTGTTACGTGCATATATAGCCTATTTTCAAGTTACCCTTGGTGATCTAGACAAGAATTGGGCTCCTCATATTGTGTGTCATAATTGTGAGGAAATGCTTCGTGACTGGAAAGGAAAATACAAAGGAATGCCTTTTGATATTTCATTGGTTTGGCATGTACCTAAGGACCATAGCAGTGACTGTTATCTCTGCCTGATCCATGCAAAGGGCATTGGCAAGAACAAATAGCATATTATCTCATATCCTAATATTCTTTCAGCAATAGGACCTATCCCATACTCTGAGACACTCCGTGTTCCAGTTTTCAATGGTTTTATTTCTTCTAAGGACAAAGAAAGTGAACATGGTGATCAATTGTATTTCTTTTTATCAAGTGTATTTTGATAAGATGCATAAGAAAATGATTGTAGAATCTGAAGGGTCTTCTTCTGATGCCAAGCATTCATTAACTCCTCAGCAGTTTAGCCAACCCAAATTGAATGATGTAGTAAGAGATTTGGGCCTTTCAAAGATATCAGCTGAGCCTGACCAGGCGGTGGCGCAGTGAATAGAGCAACGGACTGGGATGTGGAAGTCCCAGCTTTGAGACCCCAAGGTCACCAGCTTGAGCGCAGGCCCATCTGGCTTGAGAAAAAGCTCGCCAGCTTGGTCCCAAGGCCGCTGGCTCAAGCAAGGAGTTACTCTGTCTGCTGAAGGCCCAAAGTCAAGGCACATGTGAGAAAGCAATCAGTGAACAACTAAGGTATCTCAATGAAAAACTGATGATTAATGCTTCTCATCTCTTTCCATTCCTGTTGGTCTGTCCCTCTCTATCCCTCTCACTGTCCCTTAAAAAAAAAAAAAGAAAGCAGCTGAGTTATTAGCCTCCAGGCTTCAAGAAAAGAATGTACTTCACCAGTCAGCTAAAGTATCCTACTTGAGGAAACGTGAACAAATTCTTGTGGACATTTTTTCTGAAGACAAACTGTTTGATGTCATGATATCAATAATCTTCTCAGCTAGCTAGGTGTTACCACATACAGTCCAACAGAATGGCGGCTATTTCTTGACAGCTCTAAAGAATGGCCTAATACTGCTGGAGCATCAAACGAGATTGTCCTCAACAAGTATACAAACACAAGAGCTACAAAAACAAATTTTTTAAAAATTTATTTTTATTCATTTTAGAGAGGAGACACAGAATGAGAGAGAGAGAGAGAGAGAGAGAGAGAGAGAGAGAGAGAGAGAAAGGGCGGAGGAGCTAGAAGCATCAACTCCCATATGTGCCTTGACCAGACCAGTGCAGGGTTTTGAACTGGTGACCTCAGTGTTCCCAGGTCGACATTTTATCCACTGCACCACCACAGGTCAGGCCTACAAACACAAATTTTTGCCTGAATAGAATTTAAATAAGTTTTGAGCAAATTTTGTCATTAAAATAAGTGTTTTAATATGTTCTATTTTGAAATTATGGACAAATTCTGATGTAATCATATCTTTTATAGTATTAGTGTATTTACTGCATTATATAAATTATTATATTTTCACAAAGATGGTGCCCAAGAAGACATTATACTCATTATGTTCAACTAAACGTTGAAAATTGTACAATTAGATAAAAACCTAAAATCTTTAATTGAAAAAAAACCTGTAGCTTACAGAAAAAAACTAATGTTAGGTACATGCCTTACAAGAAATACTAAAATATATTTTAATCTGAAATAAAATGTCACCACGCAGTAACTAGGATACACATGAAGACATTAGGGGAATGAGTTAGGTAATTAAATACATAAATAAGTTACCAAATATGTTTCTTCTTTTATATTTATTTTTTTCTATTATTCTTAAAGGACCAACTATAAAACTGATGTTGATAAGCTAATGATAAATAATGATGTATATGATTTTTAAAACAATTAAACACATAGTAATACAGGAGGGAGTGAATGTATATTAAAGCAAAGTTTTTTTGCTAACTATAATTCAGCACAAATCCAAACAAGATTATTTCAACAGAAATAGCTAATTATAACCCCAAGGGCAAAATATATAGTAATAAAAACAACAAGGGAATTAAAATGTTATATTAGTTTTAGTAGTATTTTGCTGGAATTCCTACAGTTTCTATACTCAGTTTCATGCCATCTGCAAATAATGACAGCTTTACTTCTTCATTTCTAGTTTGGATGCATTTTCTTTCTTCTTGTTGTCTGATTGCTGTGGCTAGGACTCCCATTATTATGTTGAATAAGAGTGGTAAAAGTAAACATCCCTATCTTATTCCAAATTTTAAGGGACATATTTGTAGTTTTATCCATTGTGTAGGATGTTTGCTGTGGGTTTGTCAGATGACAACCTTTATTATGCTGAGGTATGTTCCCTCTATTACCACTTTGCTGAGAGTCTTTATCATGAATAGGCACTGAATTTCATCAAATGCTTTATCTTCATCTATTACTGTGATTTTTATCATTTATTTTGTTTATATGGTATATCACCTGAATTGATTTATAAATGTTGTACTAATCTTGCATCCCAGGAATAAATTACACCTGATTAGTTTATTTGTGCTCTCATAAAGTTTCAAACTGCATTTGCTTTAGCCTAGTTATCTTTGTAGATTATGAAACAATTGTGGGGGTTGGTGCTGGAGTATTTTACCATGAGGACTAAGTAGAAATATTCAGATTAAAGATATGAAAAAAATAAAAATAAAAATATGTAAATAGAATCAAATAGATGAGATTCAGAGAACACTGACGGCTCTTCGGTTTTTTATTTTTGCCCTGTAATGGGTCATGGATATATTACTATATTTGGGTTCTCTTGACACAATTGTACTGTAAAATTCTTTTTTTATATAATTTGTTTGTGTGTGTGTGTGGCAGAGAGAGAGAGATAGTCAGAGAGAGGGACAGACAGACAGGAAGGAAGATAGATGAGAAACATCAGTTCTTTGTTGTGGTTCCTTAGTTGTTCATTGATTGATTTCTCATATGTGCCTTGACCAGGGTGGGGGGCTACAGCAGACCGAGTGACCCCTTGCTCGAGCCAGCAACCTTGAGCTCAAGCTGGTGAGCCTTGCTCAAACATGATGAGCCCGTGCTCAAGCTGGTGACCTCGTGGTCTGAAACCCAGTATCCCAGTCCAACGCTCTATCCACTGCACCACTACCGGGTCAGGCTGTACTGTAAAATTTTTGATAATCATAATTTGTTTAATAGAGATTAATCTAATTATATTCAACAAATATGCAAACTAATAGAATCTCACCAGCAAGATTAGAAGAATATTAGTTTTCTCAAAAGATTTTGAGATAAAATAAATGAAATAAATAAAATGCCTCACATTTTATAAAGATTTATATCTGTCCCTGCTTATTTTATTTTGTTTACTGTACTTGTTTTCCCAATTTTATTTATTTATTATTCTTAATTCTTATCATTTATGGTCTATACAATACTTTTTAAATATTTTTCTTTATTAACTTTATACACAAAAATAATTCCAAATTTACCAAAACTTTACAAAAATAGTACAATGACTACCTAAGTAATTCATCAAATGTTAACTGCTTACTTGATCATAGTACAATTAGCAAACACATGAATTTAAAATTTTTATGATACTATTAACTAATCTATAAACCTTTTCAAATTTTACAAATTGTCTCACTAATGTCCTTTCTCTGATCTATGATTCATTCCATGATCCCACATAACATTTAATTGTTATGTTCCTTCAATCTTCTCCTATGTGGGAATTTTGCTTTTTCTATGACTTACACATAAGATTTTAAGCATGCTAGTACAGGTAGATTATATTATAGAATATATTCCAATTTAGATTTGTGTGATGTTTTAACATAATTATATTCAACTTATTTTATTTTGGTAAGATTATCACTCATTACTACTAAATATTTAGTAATCTATAGTAGTTTTCTATTTAGTAATAAAAATATTACATATTGAATAAATATTTTGCGGAAAGATATTTCAAGATTCTGCAAATATTTTATAACTTTATAACTTGTTATATTTGCTCCATTAATATTAGCATCCACTATAATTCTTGACTATGGAAGTTGTGGTGATTGTCAAAGATGACTGTCATTTCCTCTAGATTGTATATTTCTTTTGTGGGGATTCTATTGTTAGAAAAAGCAATTTGAGGTTAATAATTTATTTTGCATTCCTAAAATTTTCCTAGATTTAGCCAGTGTGAGATGTTTCAAGTTGGCTTCTATCTTTGGACAGGGTAGGATTATTTTTTTATTTTTCATTGTTTTCTGACAGAGACAGAGAGAGGACATATAGGGACAAACAGATAGGAAGGGGGAGAGATGAGAAGTATCAATTCTTCATTGTGGCTCTGTAGTCTCCTTAATTGTTCATTAGTTGCTTTCTCGTATGTGTCTTGACTGGGGAGCTACAGCAGAGTGAGTGACCCTTTGCTCAAGCCAGCAAACTTGAGCTCAAGCCAGCGACCTTGGGCTTCAATGCCAGCACTACCTTTGGGCTCAAGCCAGTGACCACAGGGTCATGTGAATGATCCCACGCTCAAGCCAGTGACCTCGCACTCACACTGGATGAGCCTGCACTCAGGACCATGGCCTTGGGGTTTCAAACCTTGTTCTTCTGCATCCCAGGTCAATGCTCTATCCACTGCATCACCACCTGGTCAGGCTAAAATTATTTCTTGAAGATATGGGCCTTTCTCTCGGGCACATAAAATATTCCAGGCATATCTGCTCTGGCTTCAACACTTTTTCAAAGAGCTCTGCTTTATTTCATTGTAAGAATGGTAATTAGCATGCCTGACCTGTGGTGGTGCAGTGGATAAAGCGTCGACCTGGGAACACTGAGGTCGCCAGTTCAAAACCCTGCACTGATCTGGTCAAGGCACATATGGGAGTTGATGCTTCCAGCTCCTCCCCCCTTTCTCTCTTTCTTTCTCTCTCTCTCACTCTGTGTCTCCTCTCTAAAATAAATAAATAAAAAGAAATGAAAAAAAAGACAAACATCTTTAAAAAAAAAAGAATGGTAATTAGCGCATTTCAGCGCTAGACATGTTTATTGCTACTGGTTGCCACTGTTTTAGAATGTCACAATAAACAAAGCTAAGATATATACATATATCACAAATATATCTTAGATCTATATATCATATATGTATTTGTGTATATGTGTGTGTATGTATATATATAATCTGTTTGTTGAGTGATACATGTAAAACCACTTAGTGAAAACCCTGGCATGTAATGCCAGTGAGAATATAAATTAATAATAATAATAAAAGAAACCCAACCTCTATTCGATTAAGAGAACAAAGGAAAATAGAATTTGCAAAGTTTGGCCAAGTATATAGGAATGGAAGGTTATAAAGACTCCGGAAAATATCACAGATAAAGAAGCCCTCTTATCCCACCTTTAGCCTCAAATATCACTTTGGATATAAAGTACAAGAACAAGCCTCAGTAAAAAGTACTGTTTTGATGTAATCTATATAAAGGGTCTATATATTTGTAGAGAGTTATTG
This sequence comes from Rhynchonycteris naso, assembly GCA_037038555.1. Classification (NCBI taxonomy): domain Eukaryota; kingdom Metazoa; phylum Chordata; class Mammalia; order Chiroptera; family Emballonuridae; genus Rhynchonycteris; species Rhynchonycteris naso. Next base: position 68,403,099 of record CM072996.1, read on the forward strand.
GCTACAAAAAGAAAATGAGTGTCAGCTTTAGCCTTTTGGAAGAAGAAACCTATTTGTTTATTTTTTATTAGTATTGTAGCTACTAGATCATGATGTTGTTTGTCTTATCTGCAATGTCCTTTCTGGCCTTGCATTTTAGCAAGTTTAAATCAAAAGCCTTTAGAGTTAGGGATCCTGATTATTCACAAGGTAATCTTGCAAACACAGCTAGGAAGTATATGGTTTGCAAATTGCTTAACTGACATCTCTGCTATTACCCTAAAATATTGTTGTGGTAGAACTCATTTTATAATATTTCAGCTTGATTATATTTTAAAACTTTACCTTTCTCAAGATAAATATATTGCCTCCATTTGCATATTTTTATTTTGTTAAATTGTACTTGTATTGAAGGGCATGGTGCTTTATTTCATGAAGACTAAAAGTTCTCCTTTTCATGTGAGTTATAAAATTTGTTAAACTCCTATTGAATTCATTTGAATATTTTTTTGCACTGGACTTTCTTACAATTACAAATTATCTTTCAATTTGCCTATAAATTAGCGTTACAACATAGCTCAAGATTTTTAATTCTGTATTATGCTTATTTCATGAAAAAGGCCTATTAAAACTAGATTTCATCTTTGGCACTTTCAAATGATAATATCTTTAGTGCAGTTTTCATCAATCTAATATACTTTTCTTATAATAAGCACTCAAATGTACTTACCAATATTACATAAGACTCTTTTCACTAAACTACTTCAATTCTGCAAAAATGTCACTGCAGGGCAAATTTCTCACAGACTTTTTATTAATAAAACTAGAATTTATAATGGCTTAGTCATTGTGATTTCAATAAGGACACATACCTGCTTGAATAGACATTTAAATAATAAAATTAAATTTTATTTATATATTAAAAATATTCTGACCATGTGTTTTTTATAGTAGGTATTACAAGGTTTAATGGGATAGATGCTTCTCAGAGCCAACTAAACTACTAAAAGATGGTTCAACAGCAAATCATGTAATCTTTTATAAATAAGAAAAATGTAGGAGTTAATGCTAATTTTAACCATTTATGGTGATATTTTAAACTTTAGTTGTGTATAAATAAGCAAGAAATTTTACATATAAATAATAACAATTTTGAATAGTTAGGTATATAATTTGAGTTGTATAGAATTAAAATTAAATGAGAAAAAATAAAAATAAGAAGAAATATTCAGTTGGTACACAGAATATTTTTCACGAAGGAAAATATTGATTTAGAGTTATCCTTTTTCACAGACATTTGACCCAATTTAATTTAGGTTATGTCAGTATAATTAAGGAAACCAACATTGATTCACTCATTACTTAGATCAGTGGCTCTTAACCTTTTTTGAGATACCAAACCCACCAGTTTCATATGCACATTCACCAAACCCTTCTTTAGTGATAAATAAAATATGATTTTTTTTCCAAATTCAAGACATAGGTATATGTTTTTTTACTGGTGCACAAAATGAGCCATGCATGAACATCACCTTGCTCAAAGAACAAAACCAACAAAGTGCATGAACTCACAACAAATTACGGTATTACTTTATTCTGGCCTCCGTGGCAGAGGCTTCTCTGAACCCCTGAGACCGACTCATCAAGCCCCTAGGGTTTGATAGAACCCAGGTTAAAAACCACTGACTTAGATAAATATTAATGTGAATAATTATTGGAAATAGAGACAGAGATAAAGCACATAAGCATATGTCGAGAGTAAATGTGAGTTTTATTTCTTAACATCACTCTTGGGCTGTTACAGAAAAATACATAGGTAGGGAAAGCATGTTCAAGGATATCTAATAATTATGGTAGAAAATAATTCCCTTGTTTACTTAACATACAAAATCATTCACCAACATGAAGTATACCAGAGATATTTTTCTAGAAGAGTCAGGTGGAGTGGAGGGAAGGAGGCAGGGAGAAAGAGGAGATGAGTGTTCACTTTACTATTTTTGTTTATTTGTTTTAGCAATAATGTGGTGTGCTGATTATATATTGAAAGTTAAATGTCAATTCACTTTTACCCATACCTTTAAGTGAATGTTAACATATAAAATATCTGCATGGAAAAGATTACATTAAAAAAGTTTATACATTTGACAATATTTCATGTATTTACAATGTTTTAAATTCTAAAATGTACCTCACTCTCTAATGGTGTTTATATAATTCATTAATATTTTTAAAATTTATTTAGTGATCTTTAGAGAGAAAAAGGAAAGAAAGAGAGAGAAAGAGAGAATCATCAACTTGTTGTTTATCTTATTTAATCATTTTTTGGTTGCATTTTAAATGTGCCCTCACCCAGGATCAAAGCGACTGCCTCGAGTTATTGGAATGACACTCTAACCAACTGAGCAAACCAGCCAGGGCCTCACTAATATTAAAATTTTATCTAATATATAAGTGAATTTCTCTGTTCTGTTTTTCCGATCCTTTGTCATATAACATATTAAAATAGAAATTTAGTTTAAGAAAGCTGAAACATACAATTTATATTTTTACATGAGGGAAGAGCTTTTGAACATAAAAATATTGAAGACCTGATTGTTTGTTTGTTTATTTATTTATATTAAGTGAGTGGCAGGGAGGTAGAAATAGACTCCTGCATGCTCCCCAGCCACAAACCAACCTACATTCCCCCTGCCAGGCAGTGCTGTCTAACTATCTAGCTTGACTGCTGTTATGTTGCTTGGTAATCGAGCTATACTGCTCACAAAAATGAAGGGATATTTCAAAATTAATCTGAAGTAGAAAATATCCCCTAATTTTTATGAATAGTGTATTTAAGAGCCTGAGGTGAGGCCATGGAGCCATCCTTAGCATAGGGGGCCAACTTTTCTTAAATCATTACAGCCATGGCTGTGGGAGGAGAAGAGAAAGAGAAAGACAGAGAGGAAGTAGTTGGAAAGGTGGATTAGTAGATGGTCACTTCTCCAGTGTGCCCTGACCAGAAATAGAACCCAGGACTTCCATATGCTGGACCAACACACTACCACCAAGCCATATGGCCAGGGCCCTATTTATTTTTCAAGTATTGATTATATATTATATGCCATTTTAATATACCTGCCAGACTGTGTATATAAATTATTAGTTTAGTTTTAACAGATGATATTTGAACACATTTCTTTCTCTATGTGAACTAAGAAAAGAAATTATTATAATTCAACAATTAGGGTTACTGAAATTACTTTTTAGAGAAATCAAAACTATGATTGTATACTGTTCACAAAAATTAGGTGATATTCTATCACTTCATATTTATTTTGAAATATCTCCCAAATTTTTGTGAGCAGTATATATAACATGTAAGACTTTTAATTACAAAAGCAAAAATAATGAAATTGAGGTCAATACATAAATTTAGGCACAGGTATTTACAATAACACTGGTGAACAATTTATGTTTTTATTTTCTATTGCATGAGGTTTTAGAACTGTTTCTATATATCTCTGCTTCGCTGATTGCAAATCTAAAATCTACTTTTAGGAATATGCTCTAGTTTTATGCAATTTAATTTTTTTTTTACAGTTAATGCCATGCATCGGTTTTTAAATTGGAGTTAAAGGGCAATGATTCTTGGATTGAACATAACCAAAAGGCAATGAATGTTTTACAAACATCACTTTTACATAATTGTAGTTGTTTTTAAATGCAACAAATTATTATCTGATAAAAACACCCCCTTGTTTTGTTTCAAGATTGAATCATGGCTTCTTAGAGTACTCATAAATGTAAGAATAGTCCTGACACCTTCTGTTATATATGTGGCTATTAAACACTTCAACATCAAAGGCACAATATTTTATCATTTGTGACACATGCATAGATTGCCTATTTTCAAGTACCCCTTGGTGATCAAGACAAGAATTGGGCTCCTCATATTGTGTGTCATAATTCTGAGGATGCTTTATGACTGGACAAAAGGAAAACACAAAGAAATACCTTTTTGTATTCCAATGGTTTGGCGTGAACCTAAGGACCACAGCAGTGACTGTTATTTCTGTCGGATTCATAAAAAGGGCATAAGAAAAAAAAAAGGTCTATGATTGCATCTTCTAATATTTCTTCAGCAATACAAACTATCCCACACTCTGAGACACTCCCAGTTCCAGTTTTCAATAGTTCTATTTCTTCTAAGGACGAAGAAAGTGAACATGGTGATCAAGTGCATTTTGAGAAGATGCATGAGGAAATGGTTGTAGAATCTGAAGGGTCTTCTTCTGATACAAAGCAGTCATTAACCTCTTAGCAGTTTAGGAAACTCAAATTGAATGACATAGTAAGAGATTAGGGCCTATCAAAGAAAGTAGCTGACTTATTAGCCACCAGGCTTCAAGAAAAAGAATGTACTTCACGGGTCAGCTAAAGTATTCCATTACAGGAAGCGTGAACAAATTTTTGTGGACTTTTTTTCTGAAGACAAACTCTTTGTTTACTGTCATGATATCAGTAGTCTTCTCAGCCAGCAAGGTGTTACCACTTACAGTCCAACAGAATGGCAGCTATTTCTTGACAGCTTTAAACGAAGTCTGAAATGTGTTCTCCTACACAAAGGTAATGTTTATGCAGCATTCCAATTGGTTATTCAACTCATCTGTGAGAAGATTATAATGATATAAAAATTGTCCTCAACTTTCTGAAGTATGAGGGGCATAACTGGATCATTTGTGTGAATCTTAAAATGGTAAATTTTCATCTAGGACAACAGAACGGTTTCACAAAGTATCCTTGCTTTCCATGTTTGTGGGACAGCCAAGCTCAGGAGAAACACTGGACACAGAAGGAGTGGCCGAAACATGAAGCTTTGGAAGTAGGGATACCAAATATTGTGAATAAACCTGTATTTAATTGAGAGAGGATCATTCTTTACCCACTTCACATCAAACTTGGCTTAACGAAGCAATTTGTTCAGGCTTTGAATGGAGAAAGTGAATGCTTTCAACATATGATTTTTGCTTTTTCTTCCTTGTCTTTCGAGAAGATAAAAGCAGTTGTTTTGATGGACCTCAAATTCGAACCCTCATACGTGATGAAGAATTTGCCAGGAAGATGAATAAGGACGAGAAAGCAGCTTGGAAGTCTTTTGTGGCAGTTACAAAAAACTTCTTTGGCCACAAAAAAGCAGAAAACTATGAACTTTTGGTTCAAAGGATGCTTTTGGCTTTCCATGACATTAGATGTAACATGAGCATTAAGATTCACTTCCTGAACAGTCACCTTGATAAGTTTCCCAAAAATATTGGAGCTGTTAGTGATGAGCAGACTACTGCTAGAGCATCAGACAAGATTGTCCTCAACAAGTACACAAATGCAAGAGCTATAAACGCAAATTTTTGCCTGAATAAAATTTAAATAAGTTTTGTGCAAATTTTATGATGAAAATAAGTGCTTTAATGTTTTATTTCAAGACTGTAGACAAATTCTGATGTAATCATATCTTTTAGAGTATTAGTATATTTAGTGAATTATGTAAATTATTATCTTTTCACAAAGATCACACCCAAGAAGACATTTTACTTCATTATGTTAAACTAAGTGTTGAAAATTTTACAATAAGATGAAAACATAAAATTTTGAATTGCAAAAGAACTGTAGCTTACAGAGAAAAACTAATGTCATATTTGAGATCAGCACACTCGATTGAGGTAAGAACAGGTATTTTTGTGGATGCAACAAAAATTTTGTTCCCCCGTTATAATTAATTAAGGTCTGATATCAGGAAACTTAATAATATACTCTCTCTACATATACTACAATTGTAATTGTGATGCAGTCTATAGTTCTTTTTTTTCTTTTTTTTTTTTTTTTTTTTACAGGGACATAGAGACAGAAGGAGAGAGGGATAGGTAGAAAAAGACAGACAGGAACTGAGAGAGGTGAGAAGCATCAATCATTAGTTTTTTCGTTGCCATTGCAAAACCTTAGTTGTTCATTGATTGCTTTCTCACATGTGCCTTGACCACAGGCCTTCAGCAGATCGAGCACCCCCTTGCTGGAGCCAACGACCTTGGGTCCAAGCTGGTGAGCTTTCTACTCAAGCTGATGGGCCCACGCTCAAGCTGGCAAGCTCAGGGTTTGGAACCTGGGTCTTCTGTATCCCAGTCCGATGCTCTATCCACTGCACCACCGCCTGGTCAGGCACAGTCTATAATTCTTTAAAATATAAATCATTGTCAGAAATAAAAAGACTCTATATTTCTCATATCATACCTAAATATGAGAGTGAGTTTCAATAACTGGACTTCCTGTAGCTTCATACGTCTTTTAGGGGTTTCCTAAAGACAGTGATATATAAATGTATAGACATAAGCTTTATTTCTCCAAGTAAGATATTCATGGAGAAGGCACAATTCTAAAAGGAAATGATATTTAATAAAAATTTGTATGTTGTTTATTCTATTAATGCAAAAGTAAAGAGGACTCTGAAAAAAGGAGAAGATGTGATAAGAGAGCAGAGGAGGACAGCAGTATGTAGGTGATTGTTTCTTTATAAATTTTGCATTTTGCTACTTTTATTAAGCAATTGCAAAACTCAACATAGTAAAATGTGTTGAAATGTTATTACCCCAAATGGCACCATTAATTAATGCCCTTGGTTGTGTTCTGGTGGGAAACCTAAACAGAAATATACTGAGAAAGCAGGATATAAAAACTATGGAAGAAAAAGTTTAAAAGAGAAAAGCATTAGGCTTGAGTGGTGGTGGAGTAGAGGACAGAATATTGACCTGGAACACTGAGGTCCCTCATTTGAATCCCTGCAGTTGCCAGATTAAGTGCAGGGTTGCCAATCTGAACATGAGATCATGAATGTGACCCCAAGGTTGCTGACTTGAGCCCAACATCACTGGCTTGAGCCCAATGTTGCTGGCTTGAGCTCAAGGTCACTGATTTGAGCAAGCGCTCAAACCCGTCTGGTTAAGGTACATATAAGAAGCAACTAAAGTGAAGCCGCTATGAGTTGATTCTTCTCATCTCTCTCTTTCCTCTCTCTCTTTTCTTCTCTCTGAAAAAACAAAACACAAAATATACTGTTTACTGAATATGGCAAGAATGGTGAATAGATGAATGAACAATGTCATATTTGGACAAAAATTCATATGTCCACATAGAATATGGATTGCATGCAGCATTGTATATTAAAAAATGTAAGCCCAATTTGGCACAGGAGTTGACTTCCTCTCTGTATGCCCAATGGAAGGGAAAAAACCAGTTTCAATAAATATGAAAGAATACATATATTAAAAATAACTCTTGGTTACTGAAATTAATGTCTGGTGTTTTTGTTAATAATTTTATTAAATTGTATTTTAAATAATGTCTAATATATCTGAGGTAATTTACTTTTATCCCAATAATAGTTGATTAATGCAATTTAAAAACAAATTGTTATGAATAAACTATTTTTAGAAAACTTTAGTTCATTTTTAGTTCTCATGCCCACTAGCTAATTATAGAAAACAGCCAAAATTACATCATCATCATAAAAGTGACATATTTATGCCCACATTTTTCTGTGTCAGTGAAGACTGATAAACCAAAAGTAGTGAAGATATAAATGTTGATAAGGATTTATGCACACATTGAACAGGAGAGGTATATAGACATGTAGACGGATAGATACACTGATGCATACACATTCACATAGACAGGCAGACAGCTAGCTAGCTAACTAGATGATTAGTTAGATACTGGGTGGGGTAAAAGTAGATTTGCAGTTGTTCATGTGAAAAATTACATAATAATTAATAAATTATAATACAGGAATAAACGTTTGTCCCACCCTGTATATTACCAAATGATGTGCATAGCACTTTTATAAGTTTTGAATGTATATCTTCATGATCTGCAAATAAAGTATGAACTAATAAAAAAAATTATCTACCCACTCACTCCCAATATCAAATTTTAGAGAACAGCTTCAATAAACACTCTGCTCTTTGAGAAGTCTGTTTGATTTTTATTAGCCTCCATAATATTTGAAGAGAATGTTAGGTGTGGTCTCTTTAGAAGATCCACAGTTTTCATGGCCTTCCCTTTGTCTGCAGGCTATTCTAAATTTTGCTGAATAATCACTTACTTGTTTTTTAATCTGAGCATATGGTTTCTTGGCAATCAATCTTTTAAAATGTTTTATTTTCGGCCTGACCTCTGGTGGCGCAGTGGATCAAGCATCAACCTGGAATGCTGAGATCGCTGGTTCAAAACCCTGAGCTTGCCCGGTCAAGGCACATATTGGAGTTTATGCTTCCTGCTCCTCCTCTCTTCTTTCTCTATATCTCTCTCTGTCTCTCTTCTCTAAAATAATTAATTAATTAATTTAAAATGTTTTATTTTCATTTATTCATTTCACTTCATTATGACATCAACTTTGTGTAAAGTTCCTCATTATATGTTTTAAAAGAATATATTATTACTTTGGCTTTTGTCTTTCTTGCCCCTTTCTTATTTAATGACTATATGGAAGAATGTTTAATGGTTAAAGTTTTATGGAACAATAGGTGGAAAGTCTATAAATTTGATGTGTTCTTTGCCAGAAAGAGTGAATCACCTTAATCAGCTGAAAAATTCTACCAGGTCTAATGAGCTAGGAGACATTTTTCATGTTCTCTCCCGGAGATCTAATTGGTCCATTTAATCTTTGGATATTGCAAAATTCTCGACCTTCTTTTTTGCTTCATTTCTATTTGAATAACTGCCCTTTTTTTCTAGTGTTTTTTTTCTCTTTTTGGTTTTGCCTTGTCAAATGCAATCAATAGAAACCAGCATACATTATTAAATTCTGTTTTCCAAATTGTTCCCTTAGAAATATGAGCTCAGCAGCCAAGTAATCAAATCCAAGTTACCACAGGTGATTGGTGCCAAAGCTTTGGCACTGTATAGGTGTACTTCCAGCATCACAGCCTGCTTTATCATTTTTATCGCTGCCTTCTGCAAAGTTTCTACACCAGTGCTATAAGTTTTGGATTTTTGCTTTGTCACTGTAAGCTAACAACTCTAATGAAGAAGTACAACACTTCACTAATGTCACCGCCCAAAGTAGTTCAGTTTCTCCTTTCTAAGAGGTGAATAAGAGATTAATGTTGCTTCCATGTCATGGCTTTGTCATATTAAGCATTTGAAACAAAGAAAGTACTAATACATTTTAGTCAATTGACAGGAAAGATAGGAGAGATAGAGAAACTAGAAAAGACAGCACTATGTTATAACTTCATTTAAAAACAATTTTTAAAAAATTTTTCTTAAGTAAAAAACGAGAAGGCAGATAGACTCCTAGATGCCCCCCAATCAGGTTCCACCCATCAAGTTTTCTATGAGGGGTTGTTCTGGCCATCTAAGGCCATTGCTTAGCAACCAAACTATGTTAATGCCTAAGGCGAGGCCATGGAGCCATCCTCAGTACCTGAGGCCAACTTGCTCAAATTATTTGAGCCATGGCTGTGGGATGAGAAAAGAGAGAGAAAGAGAGGGGGGGCGGTAGGGGATATGTGGAGAAACAGATGGTTGCCTCCCTTGTATGCACTAATCAGGAATCAAAACCAGGGTATCCACACAACGGGCCAGTGCTCTACCACTGAGCAAACTGGCCAGGACCCACTTCAGCTCATTTTTAACGTTAAATTTAATTTTATGTCCTCTTTATAAGCAAGAAGTAACTTGAGAAATCATTTTGAATTCTTACCAGATAGTGTATTTAGTCAAGGTTCTCCAAAGAAACAGTAACATCAGGCCCTGGTCAGTTGGCTCTGTAGTAGAGTGTCAGCCCTGTGAATATTCCAGGTTTGATTTACAGTTAGGGTACACAGGAGAAGCAACCATCTTCTTCTCCACCCCTCCTGCTCCCCCTATTCTATCTCTCTCTCTCTTTCTCTCCCATAGCTTTAGCTTGATTGGTTCCAGCGAGTTGGTCCCTGCACTGAGGATTGCTCCCTGGCCTGCTTTAAGTGCTAATAATAGCACAGTTCCTGAGCAATGGAGCAGTGGCCCAAGATGGGCAGAGCATTGCAGGGTAGAGGGCCTGTGTGGTAGATCCCCGTCAAGGTGCATGTAGGAGTCTGTCTCTTTGCCTCCCCTCCTCTTACTTAGAAACAAACAAACAAAAAAAACATCAGGGTATAGTGTATGTGAATGAATTGGAATTGATTCATGAAATCATGAAAGGCTAACCTGTCTGAAGATCTGTGGTTTACAAGCAGAGATCCCAGATAACGAGTGTTGCGGTTTCAACATGAAAGTCAGAAGGCTGACTCAGGAAGAACCAACACTTTATTCCAAAGGCAGGGAAAGAAAAGAACAACAACAAAAAACCAAAAACAAAAATTTGTTGTCTCAGCTTGAAGGCAGGAGAAATTTCCTCTTATTTGAGAGCATGCCAGCCTAGTGTTCTATTCTGGCCTTCAGTTGTTATGATGGGGCATACCTAAATTTGAGAGGGAAGTAAGATTTACTGACTTTATCAGTGTTAGTATTAAAGTCCTCCAAAAGCACCCACGGAGAAACATTGAGAAAAATGTTTGATCAAAAATGTGGGAATCCCATAATCTAGTCAAGGAGGTGCATAAAACTGACCTTCACCTATAAAAAATTAGCAGACATGTGGTTATTAAAACACAACTAGAGGAACCCATAAACCAAACCCATTAAATAGAAGACTGCTAGGAAGGTGGGAATTGTTTGGGTGAGTTAGGACCCAGGGTCACATTCTAAAGTAATGAAATGGAAGCTGTAGGCAGTGGCTTTTGTTGAAAACTAAAGCAGGAAATACTAACTTCAGAACATAGATCAGGGTAGTATGAGACTTGCAGTTACTGACTCCCAGAAAAAGCATATACACCATGCTGAATGCCATATCTCTACCTTCTTGAGGATCATGAAAGTTAGGCAACTATAGAGATCCCAATGAACATTTCTTAGATATAAAGAACCCATCTAAAAGGCACCAAATTTGTGAGGAAAAACAACCCACAGTGAAAAATATGTGCTAAACTTAAAAGAAATGCATTGCCTGTAAAATTAAGCATAAAGTAAGTATTATGATATTTATTTTATTTTGTTTATTTTTTATGACGGAGACAGAGAGAGAGACAGAGAAGGACAGACAGAAAGGAAGGGAGAGAGATGAAAAACATCAATTCTTCACTGTGGCACCTTAGTTGTTCATTGATTGCTTTCTCATATGTGCCTTGACTGGGGGAGGGGAGGCTCCAGCAGACTGAATGACCCCTTGCTCAAGCCAGCAATCTTGGACTCAAGCTGGTGAGCTGCGCTCAAACCAGATGAGCCCATGCTCAAGCCGCAACCTTGAGGTTTTGAACCTGGGTCCTCTGTACCCCAGTTCGACGCTCTATCCACTGCGTCACTGTCTGGTCAGGCAATAATATGATATTTAGAATGATGCATTTATAAGATATGAGAGAAAAGGTAAAAGACATGAAAATATATCAGGAAGATGTAAAATATCTAAAAGGAATTCTAGAATGAAGAGGAAGTATAATGGAAGAAGGAAAAAATTGAATGTAGAGCAAAATTTACAGAGCTAATTTTTTTTTATACTGAAAGACTTTCAGAGCTATAAGCAAGAATAATACATTTTATGTCATAATAAAATTTCTAAATATAATGGATGAAGAGTTAATTAGAACTTTCAGAAAGAAAGTGTAAGGAATCACCAAAATGATAATGTTGTCATTGAATTGCTCATTGCATCACTGGATAGTAGATAACCCACGTAGGAAATGAGGCACTGATAGATAATTAGCATATGTAACCAGAATTTATTCTTGTTTTTTCCAAAGCATAGTCTCTCCTCCCTTTCACTCATCCTCTCTCTATCTCTGTCTTTCCTTAATGTTTCTTGCATTGTCTGTGTTAAGCAATGTGTTCCCAAGGGAGAGTCCGGTGGATTGTCCAAACATACTGGTAACTTAGTGGCTAAAATATTTATTTTGGTCAAGTCTTATTTACTGTGCTAGAAACCTGAATCACATGCTCTAAATAGCTTCATGAATAAGATATGGACTATTTTTTTTTTATCTCTGCCTGATTACTTTGTCTGTCAAAAGACAGAAAATGGGTTATTTATTCAATTATATCTAAGAGTTCCAATATGGTGTATTGTTGAGGAATCATAAAAGAGAAATAAAAATTAGTAAGTAAAAAGTGAGGCTTTTGCTGTAGAATCATTCAGAAGATAATATGGGTTTTAATATTAGTCATTGCACATGATGGTAGCTTAATCTAGATGGAGGTGATACATTTTTAACTCACTTAACAAATGAGTCATTTGAATCTTAAATGATATATAGCTTGACCCAGTATTGCAGGGGAAGCTGAAGCAGGCATTCTATTTTTTAAGTATTATATAAATATCCTTTTTTTTCTATTTTGCTGTTTTTCAATGTTTTAGTCAAAAACATTAAACTTGTATTTCATCTATCATTTCTTCTAGTAAAGTTGTAGATTAAATTATAATCAGACCTAGGGGTCTGATCCATTTTAAATTGGCTGCTAATATTTTACTTTCCTTTATAATGTTTTGAACTGTATAGTGGGTAAAAGGAAGGAACTGCAGAGTAGCTAACCTCTTGAATTTACGAGGCTTATTAAAGAGTTTAAAAAACATAGTAGATGAATTAAAACATAGTTAATGAATTAAATAATGTCTCAGATAACTTTAGATTTTAGTTTCCATCACTGGAAGAATTAGCAGTTGATCATATAAGTAAACAAATAAAAATCAAGACCAGTATAGTATTGATATTAACATAAATATAAAACTTGTCTAAGAAGACAATTTTAAAAAATCTCGGCTTATAACACCCTATCTTTAGTAATAGTTTTCTCAATCTATCAAAGATGAACTAAAACGGTTGGAATATATACTTCAATATTATGTCAAAAAATTTTGAGAATAAAGACAAACTTTTTTTTATTCTCTTTTCTAAAAAATTTATTTTATTAATTTTAAGGGGGTAACATTGATAAATAAGGATACATATGTTCAAATAAAACATCTCCAGGTTATCTTCTCATTAAGTTATGTTGCATACCCAACACCCAAAGTCAAATTGTCCTCTGTCACCTTCTATCTGGTCCACTTTGTGCCCCTCCCCTCCACCCTCTCCCTCTCTCTTATTCCCCCAGGCCCCCCCAGTAACCACCACACTCATGTCCATGTCTCTTAGTCTCATTTTTATGTCCTACATATGTATGTAATCATGCAGTTCTTAGTTTTTTTCTGATTTACTTATTTCACTCTGAATAACGTTATCAAGATCCATCTATTTTGTTGTAAATGATCCGATGTCATCATTTCTTATGGCTGAGTAGTATTCCATAGTATATATGTACTACATCTTCTTTATCCAGTCATCAATTGAAGGACTTTTGGTTGTTTCCATGTCTTGGCCACTGTGAACAATGTTGCTATGAACATGGGGCTGCATGTGTCTTTATGTACCAATGTTTTTGAGTTTTGGGGGTCTATACCAGGTAGAGGGATTGCTGGGTCATATGGTAGTTCTGTGTTTAGTTTTTTGAGGAACCACCATACATTCTACCATAATGGTTGTACTACTTTACATTCCCACCAACAGTGGATGAGGGTTTCTTTTTCTCCATAGCCTCTCCAACACTTGTTATTATCTGTCTTGTTGATAATAGCTAATCTAACAGGTGTGAGGTGGTATCTCATTGTAGTTTTGATTTGCATTTCTCTAATAGCTAGTGAAGATGATCATCTTTTCATATATCTGTTGGCCATTTTTATTTCTTCCTGGGAGAAGTGTCTGTTCATGTCCTCTTCCCATTTTTTATTGGACTGTTTGTTTGTTTGTTTTTGAGTTTTATGAGTTCTTTGTATAGTTTCGATATTAGCCCCTTATCTGAGTTGTTGTTTGACATTATCATCTCCCATTTAGTTTGTTGTCTGTTTATTTTGTTGTCAGTTTCTCTTGATGTGCAAAAACTTCATAGTCTGATGTAGTCCCATTCATTTTCCTTTGCCTTCACTTCCCTTGCCTTTGGAGTCAAATTCATAAAGTGCTCTATATAAGAAAGGGCCATGAGTTTAGTACCTATGTTTTCTTCTATGTAATTTATTGGTTCAGGTCTTATATTTAGGTCTTTGATCCATTTTGAATTAATTAAAGTACAAGGATACAAACTGTAATCGAGTTTCTTTCTTTCGCATGTGGATTTTCAGTTTTCCCAGCACCATTTGTTGAAGAGGCTTTCTTTTCTCCATTGTGTGTTGTTGGCTCCTTTATCAAAAATTATTTGAACATATATATGTGGTTTTATTTCTGGACTTTCTTTTCTGTTCCATTGGTCTGAGTGTCTATGTTTCTGCCAATACCATGCTGCTTTTATTGTCATGGGTCTATAATATAACTTGAAGTCAGGTATTGTAATGCCAACAGATTTGTTCTTTTACCTTAGGATTGCTTTGGCTATTTGGGGTTTTATATAGTTCCATATAAATCTTATGATTTTTTGTTCCGTTTCTCTAAAAAGTGTCATTGGAATTTTGATGGGAATTGCATTAAACATATATTGCTTTGGCTAATATGGTCATTTTGATTACATTTATTCTTCCTATCCTAGAACAAGGAATATTTTTCCATTTCATTGTATCTTTTCTGATTTTCCTTAACAATGCTTTGTAGTTTGCATTATATACGTCCTTTACATTCTGTGTTATGTTTATTCCTAGGTAATTTTGTTGTTGTTGTTGTTGCAACCGTGAAGGGGATTATTTTATTGAGTTCATTTTCTAATGTTTTGTTGTTGGCATATAGAAACGCTATGGACTTTTGTATATTAATTTTGTATCCTGCTACCTTACTATATTGGTTTATTGTTCTAGTAATCTTTCTGTGAAGACTTTGGGGTTTTCGATGTATAGGATTATATCATCTGCAAAAAGTGAAACTTTTACTTCTTTTCCAATATGAATGTCTTTTATTTCTTTGTCTTCTCAGATTGCTCTAGGTAGAACTTCTAGAACCACGTTAAATAAGAGTGGAGAGAGTGGACATCTTGTTCCTCATTTAAGGGGGATAGTCCTCAGTTTTATGCCATTTAATATGATGTTAGCTGATGGTTTATCATAAATGACCTTCATTATGTTGAGATATTTTCCTTTTATACCCATTTTGTTGAGTGCTTTAAACATAAAATTATGTTGTATTTTATTGAATGCCTTTTCTGCATCAATTGATAAGAACGTGTGGTTTTTGTTCTTTGTTTTGTTGATATGGTGTATTACGTTAACCATTTTACGTATGTTGAACCATCCTTCAGATTCTGGGATGAATCTCACTTGATCATAATGTATTATTTTTTTAATATGTTATTATATACGATTTGCTAGTATTTTGTTTAGTATTTTAGCATCTGTATTTATTAGAGTTATTGGTCTGTAGTTTTCCTTTTTTTGTGCTATCCTTGCCAGGCTTTGGTATGAGGGTTATGGTGGCCTCATGAAATGTGTTTGGAAGTATTTCTTCTTCTTTAATTTTTTGGAAGACTCTGAGTAGAATAGGAACTAATTCTTCTTTGAACGTTTGATAGAATTTACTAGTATACCCTTCTGTGCCTGGACCTTTATTTTGGGGGAGGATTTTAATAGTTTTTTCTATTTCCTCCCTGCTTATTGGTCTGTTGAGGCTTCCTGCTTCTTCACCACTCAGTCTAGGAAGGTTGTATTGTTCTAGGAATTTATCCATTTCTTCTAGATGGTTGAATTTGGTGGCATATTGTTTTTCATAGCATTCTACAATAATTCTTTGTATATCTATGATATCTGTGGTGATTTCTCCTCTTTCATTCCGAATTTTGTTTATATGAGTCCTTTTCTTTTTTCCTCGGTAAGTCTTGTCAAGGTTTTTTCAATTTTGTGATTGCTTCTAAGAACCAGCTTCTTGTTTTATTAATTTATTCTATAGTTTTTCTGTTCTCTATTTCATTTATTTTTGCTTTGATTTTTATTATTTCCTTTCTTCTGCTGGTTTTGGCTTGTCTTTGTTCTTCTTTTTCTAGTTTCTTAAGGTGTGAAATTAAGTGGTTTACTTGGGCTCTCTCTTGTTTGTTCATATAGGCCTGAAGTGATATAAACTTCCCTCGTATTACTGCTTTTGCTGCGTCCCAGAGATTCTGATATGTCATATTGTCATTTTCATTTGTCTGTATGTATCTTTTGATCTCTGAGCTTATTTCTGCTTTGACGCACTTATTGTTTTAAAAGTATGTTGTTTAGTTTCCACATTTTTGTGTGTTTGTTTATCTCTTTTTTGCAGTTGAATTCTAGTTTCAAGACTTTATGATCAGAAGAAAATGCTTGGTACAATTTCAATTTTTCTGAGTTAGCTGATGTTATTTTTGTGGCCCAACATATGATTGATTCTTGAGAATGTTTCGTGTACACTCCAGAAAAATGTGTACCCTGTCACTTTGGGGTAAAATGTCCTGTAGATGTCTATCATATCCAATTGCTCTAATGTTTCGTTTAAGGCCAATATTTCTTTATTAATTTTCTGTTTGAATGAACGATCTAGAGTCATCTGCAGTGTATTGAGGTCTCCAAGTATGATTGTATTTTTGTCAGTTTTTGTTTTTCGGTCAGTCAGAGTCTGTCTTATAGATTTTGATGCTCCTTGGTTTGGTGCATATATATTAAGAAGTGTTATGTCTACTTGATTCAGTGTCCTCTTTACCATTATGAAATGACCACTTTTGTCTCTGATTACTTTTGCTGTCTTATAGTCAGCATTGTTGGATATGAGTATTCTATACCTGGTTATTTTTGGATGTTATTTGCTTAGAGTTTGTTTTCCAGCCTTTCACTTTGAATTTTTTTTTTATCCTTGTTGCTTAGATGTGTTTCTTGTAGGCAGCATATAGTTAAATTTTCTTTTTTAATCCAGTCTACTACTCTCTGTCTTTTTATTGGTGAGCTCAATCCATTTACATTTAGCGTAATTATTGACACTTGAAGGTTTCCTATTGCCATTTTATATATTGCTTTTTGTTAGTTTTGTATCTTGTTTGATACTTCTCTTTTGTTTTTCTGTCATTTGTTTTTGTTTGGTTGTAATTCTTACTTCTTTCCTTTGTTACTTCCTTTTTCAAGTCATGTGCTTCTGTGGTGGTTTTTTCAGGGTTGGTTACCATTGAGTAATGAAAAGAGTAGCTACCATGTTCATTGTAGTACACTATCTTATAAGTGCTTCTGCACTCCATCGACTTTTGCTACTGTTAATCTTCATCCTCTCACCTTTATTGTTTTTGTTGTCACAGTTTAAATTTGTTTCTTTTTGTGTGTGTGTGTGTGTGTGTGTTCCTGGTGGAGCTTTTACTTGTGGTTTTGTTTTGTTTTGTTCTTTGTATCTAGTTGGAAAACTGCCTTTAGTATATCCTGACGTGAGGATTTTCTGATAATAAATTCCATCATCTTCTCTGTATCTGTGATTGTTTTTTTATCGCCTTCCTATTTGAAGGATAGCTTTGATGGGTATAGTATTCTTGGTTGGAACTTCCTTTCTTTCAGAACTTTACATACTGGGTTCCACTCTCTTCTAGCTTGAAGAGTTTCTGCTGAGAAATTTGAAGATAATCTAATAGGCCTTCCTTTATATGGTGTATTCTTCTTTTCCCTGGCTGTCTTGAGAATTTTTTCTTTGTCATTGGTTTGTGCCAATTTCATTATGATGTGCCTTGGAGTAGGTTTGTTGGGATTAAGATAACTCAGTGTTCTATTTGATTCTTGAATTCAAGGCTTTACTTCTTTCCATAGGCTTGGGAAGTTCTTATCTATTATTTGTTTGAATATGTTCTCCATTCCATTTTCTTTCTCTTCTCCTTCTGATATACCTATTATTCTTATGTTACTCTTTTTAGTGGAGTTCTACAATTCCTGTGGGGCTTTCTCATTTCTTTTAATTCTTTAGTCTCTTTCTCTTCTTCTCTCTGTTATTCCTCAAGTTGCCTATCTTCTTTGTCACTAATCCTCTCTTTTATCTGGCCTTTTCTATTAGCTAAGCTTGTTACCTTGTTTTTCAGTTCATAAATTGAGTTTTTCATCTCTGATTTGCTTTTATAGTTTTAATTTCCTTGGTAATATATTCTTTGTGTTCGTTGAGTTGTTTTCTGAGCTCCCTAATTTGTCTTTCTGTGTTTTCTTGTATATTTCTGAGTATTTTTAGAATTTCTATTTTAAATTCTTTGTCATTTAACTCAAAGGTTTCCAATCTATTAAAATTTTTTTATATAGATTTTCCCTTATCTACCTGTGCTACCTCTCTGTCTTTTGTATCATGATATTTGATTTCCTTTTTCTTAATGGCATCTGAGGGTGATTTTGTTAATAACACTAATGGGAAATAATAAGAAAAGTAAAAAGAAGAAGAGAGAATAAAAAAGACAATCAATAAAAAAATGAATGATAACGAATTAAACAAAAAATATTATTTTTTCCTTTTTTCTCTCCTTTCCTCTTTGAGAAAATGCCATGCAAAACTGATTATTTTATTGTGCTAAATAGAACAAAAACCACCTATAATGGGGTGCCTGAGTTGGAGAAAAGTGATAAAGGGGTAAAAAAGGAGGTAGGGACCCAAAAAAATCAAAGGAAATAATTTGGATCAAGAATAATATAATTTGCTTGTAAATGATGGTCGAAGGAGAGATATAGTGAAATGGATAAGAAGGAAGCAAGAAAAAGAAAATACAACAAAAACAAAACAAAAGAAAGAACAGCAAAAAGAAAATACTATTGTATTAAGTGGATCAAAAAGTACATAGAATGGAGAGCTGGGGTGGGGGGGGATGCTAATGAATTAAAAGCAAAGTAAAAATTACAAAAATTGCCACAAAGAAAAAATTTTGAATCCAAAATAAAATAGCTTGTTTGTGAGGGAGGATCGAATGAGAGGTCAAGTTAAAGAGAAAAGAAAAAAATAAAAGAGAGGGACAAAAAAGAAAAAGGAGAAAGAGAAAAGAGAAATAAAAGAGAGAGAGTTAAGGGTTTTGAAGTATAACCCTCCTAGAAACAAAAAAGAAAAGAAAAAGAATGAGGAATGTAACACTTATGGGTAATGTAGTTCCAGATGAAGAGAAAAGAGTAAAACAAGCTGAGGTAAAAGGACCAAGGTGGATGAGAAAAAAAATAAATAAAGATAAGAAAATGAAAGAAATTTTAAAAAGTGGAAAAAGTTATAAAGTTTGTGGATTTTTCTTGATATTTAGAGGTTATCTTCTTCCTTTTTCCTTTCTCTCCCTCTTCCTAGTCAGTGGAACTGTACCCCAGGCTCTGCCCCTGTGGCACACTTAGGTAGAGATTTACAGTTCATGTGTCACTATGGTGATGTCATATACTAGGTCTCAGTCTCATTGGTAGTTGGATCTTGTTAACATTTGCAAACTTCAACAATGGGAGAGTCTCTTTTCTTGGAGCCTCTCTCCTTCCTGTATTAGTAGCCTGGTGATCAAGCTATAAGGTTGCTGCTGCCACTGCGTGGATAGTAAGAGGCTCAAAAAGCTGGCAAATCACCACTCTATCCCTAGTCAGAGCAGAGCTCTGGGTAAAGCTCTGTTGGTCAGAGACGTCAGCATAATCAGGCAGGGCTGGGGGCCAATTACTCTCAAGATATCTTTTTTCTTTATTTTTTTATTTTATTTTTTACTGGGACAGAGAGAGAGTCAGAGAGAGGGATAGATAGGGACAGACAGAAACAAAAAGAGGTGAGAAGCATCAATCATTAGTTTTTTGTTGCCCTCGCAACACCTTAGTTGTTCATTGATTGCTTTCTCACATGTGCTTGACCGCGGGCCTTCAGCAGACCAAGCAATCCCTTGCTGGAGCCAGCGACCTTGGGTCCAAGCTGATGAGCTTCTGCTCAACCCAGATGGGCCCGCGCTCAAACTGGCGAGCTCAGGGTCTCGAACCTGGGTCTTCTGCATCCCAGTCCGACGCTCTATCCACTATGCCACCGCCTGGTCAGGCTCTCAAGATGTCTTTCTATGAGCTTCCAGTAGTGTCCAATATGTATCAGCACTCTGTGGGACCACTCTCCCCAGGCTTTTTGCACTTTGTATTCTGGCTTGGCTAAGAAGAAGATGCCCTAGTTGCTACCTGCAGAACAGGAAGTCTTAAAAGAAGCCAAGTCCCTCTTTTTAGCGCACAGCCCTGAGTATGAAAGCTCTGCTAATCAGAGCCACCAGCATAGGCAGATTTTTCTGCCCTGTATCAGCCTACTGGAAGTTGCCCCCACCCATCCATGCAAACCAAGAACCACTAAAAAATATCACGTCTCTTGTCTTAGATCGCTGAGCTGAGAGACACCTTGTCAGCCAGAGCCGCGTAAGCTAGTTGGCAGTGAACCTACTGTGAGTTAAGCTAACTTGACTGTTTGGATTCACAGATTTGCTACAGAGACTGTTTTCAAGCTGCCTGCACTCCCCTTCCCCAGTGCTAGTCTGAATGACTGATGAGGGCGCCCCGCTCGTCCAGAGAAGACTGGGCGTAGGAAAGTTTGCTTTTATGCTCTACCAGCACGCTGTTGTTGGTGGAGCAGGGATTACAATGTTCCTCTGCTCACAGCCTATGCAGGAGTCTCTGACCCTGCCTCTGTCCAGGAACGCAGGCACCCATGCCCGGATCCCTAAGGGGAATCTCGCCCACACTGCCTGCGCTTGCCAACCAGGATATCGGGGTAATGGAGTCTGCCACTTTCCCATCTCTGAACCTGCCCCTCTGTCTGGGAACACGGATGCCCACTCCCGGGGTCCTAAGAGGAACCTTTCACCCACTGCCCGCGCTCACCGACCAGGCTATGGGGTAATGGAGGCTGCCACTTGCCGGCCTCTGCTGGGACCAGCACTGGCATTAGCTCGCCTGGGCTGAGCATCAGTGAACCCATTCTTTCCTCTGCTTGCACATCTGTGCCGCAACCCATCTACTTTCATGCCCAAAGCTCTCACTCTCTCTCAGTTCTAAGTGAAAGCAGCCCTTGCTCAGGTTAGTGAGGGAGGCGGAGTGTTCCGTTCTTCGTCTTATTTCTTTCAGGGTTGCTCATAAATTTAGTCAGTTTTTTGACACTTCATACCTTTTTGCTCAGTGTGTGGGACCCACAGACGCACCAGGGATCAATTTTTCTGTCTCTGGTTGTAGAATTAAAGAAAAACTTTTCAAAACCTGATTGTTTAACCTGAAGAAATAATTATTTTAAGAGAATTGTGGCTATCACAAGAA
This sequence comes from Rhynchonycteris naso, assembly GCA_037038555.1. Taxonomy (NCBI): domain Eukaryota; kingdom Metazoa; phylum Chordata; class Mammalia; order Chiroptera; family Emballonuridae; genus Rhynchonycteris; species Rhynchonycteris naso. The sequence continues at coordinate 68,424,376 of CM072996.1, forward strand.
TATACCTGAAAGATGTGAAAAGATTGCAATATATTTTAAATCTCTGATAAGACATAGAGAAAAATATAAGGATTATCTTCCAGATTAACTAGTCTTAAAGAGGTAATAAAAAAGGAAGTGATATTTCTGTGATAGAATATGAGAAAGCATTTGCAGGGCTCATTTTAATGTAAAATATTTAATGATGAAAATAAGAATGCACACTGTAATAATTTCTACATAAGAAACCAAAACCAATGAAAATATTAAGTAGCTTCTTTTACAAAGCTTAAAATAAAGTTCATTATAAGAATAATTATTTTTAAAAAAGCCCATGTAATTCTGGAAATTTTATTAATCTGTTACTAAATGTCTATACAGCCTTACAAAATGAAAGTAATGTGATAAATTTATGGTTTGTGTATATGTTAAATTAGTATTAAATGCATATGATATATGTATAAATATTAATAGGCAGATGAATGGAAGGAAGGAAGGATAGATAAGTGGGTGATTGGGTAGATGGATGGATGGACTGATTGACAGATAGATAGATGATAGATAGATAGATAGATAGATAGATGATAGATAGATAATAGATTAACAGATCAAGATAAAAGAAGATATATTTTTGGACTAAGGATTATGCTTGTAAAATTTATGGAATATCGACTACATTGGAAGGCAAAGAAGTGATGAGCCTATTTAAGGAAAGACAGACAGGGTAATGACAGAGTTCAGGACAAGATAATTTTTAGTTTTTTTTTTTTTTTTTGAATACTTGCTGGTTGAATACATGAAAAAAATTATCCATCATGATCAAGTGGGCCCATGCTCAAGCTGGTGACCTCAGGGTTTCAAACCTGGGGTCTCTGCATCCCAGTCCCATGCTTTATCTACTGCGCCACTGCCTGGTCAGGATAAAAGATTAATTCTTAAAGTACTTTTAACATTGTTTTAGAAATTAATAGAGAAAAGGCATAAAATATGGTCTAATGCTGTGATATAAAGAGATAAAGAAATAATCGATTAAACTTTAGACATATACCATCAAAAACAAAGCATCATGACCAAATATTGAAAGGTGGATTGAAGAGATAATCCTAAATCTGATAAAGAACAGATGCTGAGCTTTTCAAAATAAATTTCTCCCACTAAAAATAACTGACATAGATTTAATTCATTCCAGCCCTGAGAAACATCCCCAAACCATCCTAAATCATGGGGAAAAAAAACATGTTTTTAATTAAAAAACACACATGTATACTTTACCAATGCATAACAAAATATATGAAATAAGAGAAAAAAACTGTTATTTAGTACCGTATTCTTACCTTGGAGACAGAAAAGTGTGGCTAATAGAGGTGAATGGCGGAGGAGGAGGGAGGGAGGAAGGGAGGAAGGGATGCAGGCACTGTAAACATGTAAACTAAAACTGCACTTTCTTAACTGTAAATATAAACTAAAACTGCATTTTCTTTACTTAAAATAAAACCACAAAAACTTAATTGTAAAATTTGCACTTTCTTAACTTTAAACTTAACCTAAGTTTGACATTACATATTTTTTATTTAATCATCTCCTGTTTTACCTTTTTGGCTATGCTTTTGGCACTTTTACTTGTAGGACTTTTGAATAAAAATCTATCCAAAGAGGTTTGCTTTTGCCTGCCTTTTAAAATGTTATGCAAATGTGAAAAACGTGTCATTAAAAAGTGCTGAAGCATGACTAGTTGAAATTTTTTCTGGGTGTTTCTTTTCAATAAAACTTGAAAGCTTCTCCCACATTGACAGCATGTTTTTAATTTCACTTGCAGAAATCCCTTCCTCTGATTCTTCCTCCTCCTCACTATTAATCTTTTGCAAAAGCTCCTTATGTTGCATCATCTGTAGCTCCTTCATCTCCTCAGTTGAGAGTTCCTCCTCATGTTCCTCGACAAGTTCATTTATGTCACCCTCATTTACTTTCAGACCCATCAACATATCGAGGGACACAATCTCCTTCAATGTTTCTACCTTGGTCTCGGTCTCTGGTTAAAGTCCTTTGAAGTCCCTGTCTGCAACATCAGGCCATAACTTTTTCCATGCCTGAGTTTAAGGTTCTTCTTGTAACTCCTGCCAATAAAATGCGTAAACATGTCATGATGTTGTAGTGATCTTTCCAAAACTCTCGAATGTTTAGATTTGTATTCTTAGTCACCTCAAAACAGTGGAGGAACAAGTGCTTTGTGTAAAGCTTTTTAAAGTTGGAAATGACCTGCTGATCCACAAGATTGAAGTCGTGTTGGGTGGGAGGTAGAGGACTTTCACAGATTTGAACTCATTGAGAATGTCATCTTCAAGACCAGATGGGTGGGCTGGAGCATTATCAAGGATTACTAATGCTTTCATTGGGAGTTTATTTTCTAGAAGATATTTCTTCACTGCAGGACTAAAGACAAGATTTACCCATTCAATAAAATACTGTGTAACCCATGCCCTAGCATTGGCGCACCACATAACCTTCAGTTTTTCTTTAAGAATCTTGTGAGTCTTAAAGGCTCAAGAATTTTCAGAATAATACACTAGCAGTGGCTTTACTTTACAGTCACTGCTAGCATTTGCACACAATCCAAGGGTCAAACGGTCCTTTATGGGTTTATGACCTGGCTTCTTCTTCTTTTCTGTGGTAACGAAAGTCCTCTTGGGCATTTTTTCCCCAAAACTATCCTGTTTTGTCACAGTTGAACACTTGTTGGGGGATGTAGCCTTCCTTTGTTATAAACACAGCAAAATTGTGATGTACTCCTCAGCTGCCTTAATGTCAACACTTGCAGCTTATCCATGCCTCACCACCCACTGGATACCAGATCTCTTCTTGAAATTTTCAAACCAGTCATGACTTGCCTTAAATGTATCTTCTGCTGCTTCTTTTGAGGCTGATAGTTATTTCTTCTTCAAGTCGCTGTAAATAATACAAGCCTTTTCTCATATAACAGTCTCTGTCACTGTATCTCCTGCCAGCTCTTTCTCTTTCGCCCACACCAGCAGAAGCTTCTCCATTTCTTCATGGATATTTGTCCTTAGCTGAGACAGAATTGTAGTTCCTATCACTGGATTTGTGTTTTTGATGTCATTCTTTTGTTTAAGGATGGTACAAATTGTAGATGTATTGTGGTCATACAGACTTGCCAGTTCAATCACTCGTACAACACACTCATGTTTTTCTATTATTTCTTGCTTTACTTCTATCAGCATCATTCTCTTCTTCTCACCACTGTCCTTTACACTCACTTTCTTTGGCCCCATGATAGCACACTAAAAAGGTTAGCGAAAAATGCAAAAATAATGCAATAACGATTACAGTGCACAAGATTTTACTTAATTCTGCGGGTAACACGTGAGAAAGAATGAGATGCTGTCATTGTGCTGCTGATACTGGACCCATGCAACAATATGCCAACTAGTGGCAGCTTCCCGAATTATGACTCGTATCTCGAAATTTCACTTGAATCTCGAACAAAAATACAAACAGAGTTGCAGCTCGTATCTTAAAAAATTGGTCTGTTCGTTTCTCAATGTATCACTGTGTGTATATATATATATATATATATATATATATATATATATTACTGAATTAACATTGGTTACTAACATATAAATTTCAGTTATACAACACTATACTTTGATAGCTGTATACTCTATTGCATGCTCACCACTAGAAGTATAGTGTTCTCCCCTTACCATGTATTATACCATATTTACTCAATCCAAGGTCCACTCCTACCCTTTGGATAATTATTCTGTTGTCTGTATATATGAGTTTTTGTTTTTGTGGTGACAGTTTGTTACTTTTATTTTTGTATTTCACATATGAGTATAATTATATTTTTGTCCTTTTTTATCTGACTTATTTCACTTAGTCTAATAATTTTAGATACATTCATGCTGTCACAAATGACAATACTCCAACTATTTATTGCTAATATTCCATTGTATATGTATGTACCATATTTTCTTTACCCATTGATGGTCACTTAAGTTGTTTCTATACGTTGGCTATTTTTTGAAGATAACACCATGAATAATGGTAGAACTGAACAGTCATATTAATGCCATAAAATAACTGGTGGTGACCCTCTTTTTCTATTTATAACAGCACATAATTTAATATTTAGTTTGCATATTGCATCATTGCTTCAGCATTGTTTAGACTTGGATTTCTTAATTCTACCCAACTATAGTAACAAAATTCAACACAGCATTATTTACATAGTTAATGTAAAATTTTGCAAATAGAGAAATATGTTCATATTGATTGCATGTTATTCTAGCATGCCTGTATGCAAAATGCAAATGGATGAAAATTATTAGTAATATGTATGATAAACATTGAGTCACAATTGAAAACATTAGTGTTATCAATCTCTGAAATTCTAGTTCTTCCATCTCAACAACTGGCACATTTTGTAACCAGAGCTTCTTTGAGTTAAAACACCCATTCTCCTGATATAATTTATATGGACAATAACATGGTTTGTGCTATTAATTTTATTTCTTTGCTACAATCTTAAAGCAGCATCATTTTAAAAAATCCCTTTTCTATTTATGCTGACAATTTTAATCTAGAAATGTGCTGTTTAATATTTTACCCACTAAACATACATGGAAAGTGAGAACTCATAATGTAACTAATGCTTCTAATAAATTACTAATATTTTCAACTTTAACTTTTTAAAGTTAAAAATTTCTGTTGACACAAAACATTACTACTTTTTAATAATATTACCTCTTTCTCTTTTGTATTATGTAAGATGATATCTTATAGTTTTCTATTTGGTAGTTATAAGGTTTCTATGATTACATATAAAAACATCTCTCATCAATTCTATGCCATTGGAGTGATTCAATATGAATGATTTTTCTAGACAAAAATATAACATTATTTACTTTAGTATGTTATGCAGAGAAAGTAAGAATCAGGGTGTAGGGCCAGTATCCAAGGCCACCATCACAGCCGTCTGGCCCATGCAGATTCGCATTAGATTGGGACAGTCAGTAATGAAACAACGGAGCCAAGAACTGTTGAGCCATCAGCTTTATTCTAGCTTGCACCCAGCGGGCAAGCACAAACACACACTGGACTCCAAAACCCACTCATTCAGTGCTCACAAAGGTACTGACCTATCCGAGTTTCCTAGAATCAAAGGTTTCTAGCTCACCAGACTTATTCACCTCTGTTCCCCATCTCCTTCTCCAGCACAAACTCTGCACAAACTGGCTTCTCCCTCAGCACTCTTCCATCTTGGCTGCTTCTTCTGGCCTCCACGTGTCCTTTATCTGCTCTTCTCTCTAGTACTAACCTCAGGAACTGAGAGAGAGCAAGCTCCTGGCCTGCCCCACCTTATAGCGTAGATTCAAAACCTTTAATCCAATCTACAAACAAGGAAGTTTCTGATACAAAGTCACTTATCTGAGACATACTGGGAAGATTCCTCATGAGAGTGCACCACCCTATATCATCCAATCAGTCAAGGGTGTGGGGAAAACTTACTCTTAATTAAAACTTGCACATGGGCAATGCCATCTTTAACAAAGTGAGCATAATATATTTCATCTGCCCAACAATGAAGGAGATGGAGAACAGAGGTGAATAAGACTGGTGAGCTAGAGACCTTTGATTCTAGAAAACTCGGATAGGTAAGTAGCTTTGTGAACACTGAATGAGTGGGTTTTGGAGCCCGGTGTGTGTTTTTACTTGCCCGCTGGGCGCAAGCTAGAATTAAAACTGATGGCTCACCAGTTCTTGGCTCCGTTGTTTCATTACCGACTGTCCGAAATGAATGTGAACCTGCATGGGCCAGGTAGCCCTGTTGGTGGCCGTGACTACTGGCTTTACACAGTGATATCTATTTAAATCATAATTGGTAATTAATTGAAATACTTATAATTTTAACAAAATTAAAATTAAGTAAGGACAATTTTTAAAATATAAAATCAAGATATTTCTTTATTTATTCTCTTACAATATATAGTGGAGATGCAGAACTACTAGTATGATTGGAAGAGTAAAGGTAAAAATTTTATTGAAATAAGGTAATGACAATTATTAGAATAAATGGCTATAGCATTTTCTGCAGCACAGCAAAAAAAACGTTGCTCATTACTTTGAGAAAATAACTTTTATAGATAATGAAAATAAAATAAAGAGATCTTTTCTAAGAATACACAACAGATTTTATAAGATGATTCCTCTAAACAGTCAGAAGACAGTATCTGAAATAACTCACTTGCTATAAAAAATAAACATTCAACAAAAACTATTTAAACAATTTTTAACAAAATCAGAGTTTGTAAGTTTGGCAAGCGATACAATAGATGATGGACAAATAAGTACAAGTAATTATAATTTTGTTATAGATATTTTCTTAAAAACTCAAGATAAAAATATAAAAAGGATACTTTACTATGAATGAAATATCTTCACTTAAACCATTAAACAATCAGTTATAAAATATAAGACTTTTATTAAATATCCTAATTCAGAAAAAACTTCTTTTTTTAATTTAATTTAATTTATTTATTTTTTTTACAGGGACAGAGAGAGAGTCAGAGAGAGTGATAGATAGGGACAGACAGACAGGAATGGAGAGAGAGATGAGAAGCATCAATCATCAGTTTTTCATTTTGACACCTTAGTCGTTCATTGATTGCTTTCTCACATGTGCCTTAACCGCGGGCCTTCAGCGGACTGAGCCACCCCTTGCTGGACCCAGTGAACTTGGGTCCAAGCTGGCGAGCTTTTGCTCAAGCCAGATGGGCCCGCACTCAAGCTGGCGACCTAGGGGTCTCGAACCTGGGTCTTTCTCATCCCAGTCTGACTCTCTATCCACTGTGCCACCGCCTGGTCAGACAGAAAAAAAAAAACTTTTTAACCACATCTAAATTTATTTTATTAAAAAATTTTAAAATGCTAAATACTTCTTTTTAGATTTGGGTGAACATTGCAGTGTAAGAAATACTTTAAAATTGCTACCTTCAGTTTGTTTTATCTCAAAGAACTTTCAGATGAACTAATAAAACTTTAATTGTTTAATTAACACTAATATTGAGCTTATATACACATATTTTTAATTTACTTATATTTATCACAGAAAAATATCAACTACATGTGAAAAATCTTAGTTGCTACCTCAAACTACTACCGCTTTGTTAGGTAATAATCTGGATTGTTTGGGACTTTAAAACAAAAGACTGATTGCTCTTATTGATTTGCTTCACTGTGCTACAGGTTAAAAATATTTGTGCTTTTTTTTAAGCAGAATCTTTGAAAATTGTCATGGATACAGTTATTTAAACCATTCGGTACTGAGTACATGATTGATAAAATAATTAAAAGACAATTTAATAACTTAGTTATTTGCCAATGCTTATTGTTTGTATAGTGGCAGACTTTTAGTTTTATACCAATTTACTCTAATTTTTTTTTTTTTTTGTATTTTTCTTTAGTGAGAAGCAGGGAAGCAGAGAGACAGACTCCCATATTTGCCCTGCCGGGATCCACCTGGCAAGCCCCACTAGGGGGTGATGCTCTGTCCATCTGGGGCATTGCTCAGTTGCAATGGGAGCCATTCTAATATCTAAGGCAGAGGCCATGGAGCCATCTTCAGCTCCTGGGCCAACTTTGCTCCAATGGAGCCTTGGCTGCAGGAGGGAAAGAGAGAGAGAGAGAGAAAGGTTAGGAGAAAGGGTAGAGAAGCAGATGGGTGCTTCTACTGTGTGCCCTATCTGGGAATTGAACCTGGAACATCCACATGCTGGGTCAATGCTCTACAACTGAGCCAACTGGCTAGGGATTACTCTATTTCTAACTAAATGCAATATTAAAATAAATAAGAAATGCTTGATAAATATTATTTAATCAAAAACCGGAAGTGGCTTGTGGTTTCTATTTCTCACACAGATATTGCCCTTCAAATGAAGGAATGCAGCATAGAGCTACGAAGATATAGGTTGTGACCTAGTCAAACAGGTACAAGAATTTGTGTTGAAAATGAATTTTAATACAATACATATTAGCAATGATTATTTTAGACATTATCTTACATTAACCAATAGAGATTTTAATTCTTTTTTTTTTTTTTTTTTTTACAGGGACAGAGAGTCAGAGAGAGGGATAGACAGGGACAGACATCAGACATACAGGAATGGAGAGAGGTGAGAAGCATCAATCATTAGTTTTTCTTTGCCGTTGTAGCACCTTAGTTGTTCATTGATTGCTTTCTCACATGTGCCTTGACCATGGACCTTCAGCAGACCAAGCAATCCCTTACTGGAGCCAGTGACCTTGGGTCCAAGCTAACAAGCTTTTGCTCAAGCTAGATGGGCCCGTACTTAAGGTGGCGAGCTTGGGGTCTCAAACCTGGGTCTTCTGCATCCCAGTCCGACGCTCTATCCACTGCACCACCGCCTGGTGAGGTGAGATTTTTATTCTTATTGACAGCATTATATAAATTGGCTGCAAAAACTAACAGAAAGGTTTAAAAACAAATGAATACTTATAAGTTTAAAGCTGCTTTTCAATTAAGTTTATCACACTTTTTAAGTTGACATTATTAGTACTTAATTTATGTAAAAGGTAATTTATTTCACTTGGACAGGTGTAATTTTGAAATTTCATTTTTTGTCTGAAAGTTATTATCAAGTAAATGAACTAGTTGTGTTGATCTTGAGTCAAGTATTTATTAAATAAAAACGATTTTTTGGTTATCTCTCCAGTTATTGGAAATTTACATTTTTTGGAAAAAAATTGTGTGACATTTGTCTCTTTTCTACTATAACTTAGATGAAAGCTGAAGAAAGATCATTTTATTAGAACTAAATGTACTGTCTGAATGAGATGATTGATAAGTGTAAAATATTCACTTATTTAAAGATTTATATCAGAAAAACTAAAATTTCTCATTAATAATTTTGATTAGTTACATATTAATATAATATTTTGACATATTGTGTTAAATATATTATTAAAATGAATTCCACTGGCTTAAAATTTTTTAATATGACAACTGTAAATTTAAAAGTACACATATATCTCACATTATATTTTTATTAAAAATAATGATCTAGAGAATCTAATCTGCCTTTTTTCAAACATTCTGTCTCAAAGAATAACTTATATCCTCTACGTCTTTTTACTTGGGATTTATTTAGTATAAAATGTCCAAAGAAGTATGGTTCAAATATCCTCAGTTTATGTTAAATCTTACTAAGTATATTTAACCAATATTTTACCCAAAACCTTTGTGTGAATGTATACCGATTTTAATTATAACTTTGTGTTTACCTTCTCATCATATAATCACTGTCTAATTTGCAATATACTTCACATATACAAAAAGATAACTTTAAAAATTTAGGGAGACTCCTGCTTTTAGTTATATCAGCATTTAATAAGCAAAAAATAATTGTTTTCACAATGTCATTTATGACTTTATAGTTCTTCATTCTTTATTTGTGACTAATACCAAAAAGTTCAAATATGTGATAAATATTGTTTTGATCTTTTGATAAATCTCAAAATATCTGTAGTGAACATCCAATTTCTAAACTGAAAATACAAATAAATTATAAAACAGTAAGTAGGGAGACTTAAAATGCCTTACATTATGTTCTAGTGCTTTAGTGCCTCGTACTGAATGCATCCTGTTATTAATCTTAATTTTTCTAAGAAAACAGTACTCAAACAAAAAGGGGGAACGTGGATAGTTTCATAATTTATACTCCCCTGAGAAGAAAACATCTGCAATATGTGATAAGGAACATTCCTATAAACCACATCTTTATTTTGTTGACCCGAGTTCAGCAATTTTTAGACTAAAGTTTTCTTTCACTAATAGTACTGCAAAAAACTTAAAGACAGATTCAGTTGCAATAAATAGTTCCAATGATATGTGGGAAGAAAATATAAATGTTCCAAATACAAAATTAATATTTCAAGTTGTTTTAGCTAACGTCTAAAAGTCAGATTCCAAGCTGATAATTTCAGCAATATCATGTGCAAGACAGTAACCTTGGTCATTACCTATAGTTTTAGAGTCACAATTATATTAATATATCATAGTCTCTTGATCAAAAAGCTTGAAGGCTGAAAAGTTGTTGGATACCACTGATTAGTTTCATTTTTAGCCAGGGACATCTTTACCTCCTAATTGAATTCAAATTGAATTTACAGCCAATGACAGTTCTGAATTATAATTAATATCCTGTCAGCGCACAAAAAGTAAAAAGTAAACATTATAAACAACTTAGTTTAATTATACTTTAATGCAATAATTTTCTTCTGATTGACTTTTCCCTGAAAATTGCCAAATCACTTGTATCAATTTAAAGAGTAGAGGTTATAGTAGCTCATATGTGGCCTACCACGAAAAAGTTATTTCCACAGGTTACTTGTCTACTTCTAGTGCTGCTCCCATATCCCAAGCCTCACTTTCAAGCAAGTACTATGAATGGAATCATTGGAATACAAAGACAGTTCATTTTGTAGCTTTCTTAGACCTTGGTAATTTTCTTCAAAGCTGGGTTAACATTTGCTAGTGCAGTATGTAGTTTCAGTTATAAACTAAAAAAAAATAAAAAGAAAAACAAAATTAATTTAGAATATCAATCAATCATTTCATATTCTAGATACTTTTAAATATTACTAATAAAAATTTAGGGAAATAAATTAAAAGCAAATAAAATCAAACAAACTGTGTCTATATAAAATAAATACAATAAAATGATGATGCTACAGGTCTTGTTTAAATCAAGGCTCCTGAATGTTGAAAACAAAATATATCTATGTGGTGAAAATGAGTAAAGCTAAATCCAAAATAGATATGGTGATTTTAGAATATTAATGGTAATCTAGAGACAGACTCAACAAAGAGAAGAAAATATTTTTTTTAGTACTATTGAGGTTAGGGATTTTATGGGATTATTTCCACCAACCAAATTAATCTTATCCCAAGAAATACCAAACATATGCAAAAGTAAGAGACACAAGGTACTAAAAATAAATTGACATTAAGATATTAGCTGATCTTTTAGCTAAAAATATGAGTTATCCATCTGCTACTTATCTGGATTCTGTTAGCATAGTAATGTATCAATCAATGATCCAAGAATAGTGAACACATAGAGTTCCAATTCTTTTAAGGAATGAGAGTCTCAATTTTTTTTGCCATAACCCTGCTGAACAAATGGAGACTAATTACTTTCCTCCTTAATTTCTTTTATCAAAATCTTGAAGTAGTGTTGCATAAAATAGCAAATCATTGATGTAAACACATTTTAAGGCAGTGTTTACTATGACAATCAATATTAAGGACAAAGAAAAAGAAGCTTTGTAAGATTAACAATATGGTTACAAGATGTCTACATGTAAGGGATAGCAGAATTGGTGCTCTCTTGATGTAACTGATTATAATTGTTGATATATTCAGAAAGCAGCTATTATCTTCTCATACTGTGTTACATAAAAAAGTAACTATTACTTTACCCTAACAATTCTTGGAAAAAACAGAAGCAGAGGAAAAAAACAAATATATTTTGAATCTCATCACTTCCCTCTCAGATCTTTTATGTTTTCCTCTTAGAATACCTTACGAAGAGAAGATACCACATCCCACTTCATTATAAAGTTTAAATCCGCATGCATTCAAAATCAATTTGTTTGTCTATAAGTTGTGAAAAAGAAATCAGCTTACAGCTAACAAAATACTTTATATTTTGGTGAAAATTAATTTACCCTAACAATGTTTAATTGAGAACCTACTATCTGCTGGGCACTACTTTAGCTGCTTGTGATATATATATATATATATATATATATATATATATATATATATATATATATATATATCAATAAATAAAATAAAGACTGTTCTCCTTGTAATGCCTACATATTGATAGGAGAGGGGAAGTCTATAAAATAAAATTAATTAATAATATAAATTACTTGAAGGTGAAATTGATAAAGAATAATAGAAAATGTATAGCAAAATAAGACAGGTGAGGAATGTCTGTATGGGTCTTCACTGAAAGAGATTGATTAAATAAAGTACAGAAGTTAATCTCATTTAAGTGCTGAAGTTTTGGTAAAAATTTTAAGAAGGATAGAGTGATATGAAAGTGAGTTTGGAGAGAAAAAATTAAGGCAAAGGGAAGTACTAGAGTTGTACTCACTAATATGATAGCCATTAATCACACATGGCAATTGAACAAATAAAATGTGGTTATTGAGACTCATGGACATAAATAAAAGTAAAGTGGTTACCAGGGGGAGGTGGTTGTAAGAGGGGAGAGGAAGGAAGGAAGTAAAGAAGGACAAACATACAGTGTCAGAAAATGATTTGACTTTGGGTGATCGGTACACAACATAATCTACAGTACAAATACTATGGAAATATTTACCTAAAACCTATGTACTCTTAGTGATTAATGTCACCTTATTAAATTAAATTTTCTTAATAAAATTATTTAAAAAGTAAAATAAAATGTGATTATTGGAGCTATCTAAATTTTTAATTTTATTTATTATAGTTAATTAAAATTGATTATAAAAATAAATACTTTATTTTGTTATTTACAAAACTTTGTATTTGAACCAATCTGTTTCTATAAATCTATTTTATCAATTATTTATTCTATGAAATACATATACATATGGATCAAGAATTACCAACAAAATTAGCTTGTAAATTGAATGTGCTGTAAGGGTAAAGTATATACCAGATTTAAAGAATAAGTATAAAAAATAATGTGTAATAGCTCATTGGTAATTTTTATATTGATCACAAGTTGAAATGATAATATTTTGGATGTATTAAGTTAGCTAAATACTCTTATTACAATTAATTTTACATATTTTATATGGATCTTATGGAGAAAATTCGATGCAAGGATTATGATAATATACTTTAGAGTAAAATGTTCATAGGTAATCAGAGAATGTTGGCAGCTTCTGTACATATGGATGAGCATATCATATAGGAATGGATAGATGGAGAAACTTACCAGAGTTAAGGAGAAAACAGCCAGCCTTGGACTACTTTTAAAGTTGGTGAGATGAATCAGAACCATAAAGAGCACCAAGGCACAGACAGATGGTTCAGTCAAACAATTTCACACCCTTATCTTCTCTCCCTCAGAGTTTCTCAAGGAAGCAACAGAAATTGGGGGTTGGTAACATATGTAAAATATATATACTCTCATGGTATTTGGATTCTGGGATTTACAGGAGCAGGATTTAAAAGTGAATCTAATCTAACTGATATTGCTGCAAACATTTTACCAATCTGAATAATGAGAGAAAAAAATGACTTGTGTGTTGGGCCTTAGAATATAAAAAAGAAGTTCAATATGATTAAAATGATGACTTATGTCTAGCTCAGCTTGAGTCTAATTTAAAACTGTATAATAACCTTCTTACTTTCACCATTCTACTTTGAGAAGACTTTGGCATATTTGGAAACAAACCCTGTACACTGAAACAAATATATGGTTTACACTGCACAGTTCATTTTTTTCAGCTATTTGTGAAATACAATTCAAAACTTTTAAAAACAATCATGAAAAGATAGATGCACATAAGAATCAAGAGAGCCTGACCAGCTGGTAGAGCAGTGGTAGAGTGCCAAACTGGCACATGGAGGACCCAGTTTGAAACCCCAAGGTTGCAAGCTTGGGCTTATCCAGCTTGAGCATGAGGTCACTGGCTTGAGCTTGACATTTAGACATGACCCCATGGTTGTTTGCTTGAGTCCAAAGGTCACTGGCTTGAAGCCCAAGGTTGCTGGCTTTAGCAAGGGATCACTTGCTCTGCTTCAGGACCCAGGTCAAGGCACATATGGGAAGGCAGTCAATGAACAACTAAAGAGACTAAGGAGCCACAATCAAGAATTGATGCTTTTCATTTTTCTTCCTTTCTGTCTGTCTTTCCCTATGTCCTTCTCTCTGTCACTGTCAAAAAAAAATCAGGAACAAACAAATTGAATAGAAGCAAATAAATCAGGTATTTTACTTACCAGACAAGATCTTAAAGATTATGAATAAGTTTTATAGAGTTTATATAATTTTTAGAAATAATATATATCCCTGATTCTTATTTATAAAAAGTAAAATGTTGATCTCACATTTTTACTCTCAGAAGGCATACATATATAGTCACTAAATTATTTAAATATTAAGAATTGAGGAAACCAATACAGAAAGATTAAAATATCACTGAAAATGACAAAAAAACAGAAATCAAATCCTTGACCACTAAATATTGTTAATTTTTCAAAAAATTGCATTTAGAAACTCCTTGAAAGCAAAAGATTATATATATATTTGTGTGTTTGTGTGTGTGTGTGACAGAGACAGAGAAAGAGATCCATAGGGACGGACAGATAGGAAGGCAGAGAGATAAAAAGCATCCATTTTTTGCTGTGGCACCTTAGTTGTTCATTGATTCCTTTCTCATATGTGCTTTGACCAGGGGACTAGAGCAGACAGAGTGACCCGTTGCTCAAGTAGGTGAACTTGGACTCAAATTGGGGAACCTTGCTGAAACCAGATGATCTGAACTCAAGCCAGTGACCTCGGGGTTTCAAACCTGGGTCCTCCACGTCCCAGTCCAATTCTCTATCCACTGTGACACTGCCTGGTCAGACAACAAAAGATAACACTGGGGAACAATTCTTTTTTCATTCTCTGTTGCATAAGGTTTTAGAACTTTTCCTATATATGTCTTCATAGATTATTCCAAATTTGAGACCCATTTTTTGCTGCATGCTCTAGTTTATATGCTATTTTAATTTCATTTCGTTACAGTTAATGGCATGCATTGGTTTTTAAATTGGAGTTAAAGGGCAACAACTCTTCGAATTGAACATAACCACAAGGCAATTAGTATTTTACAAACATCACTTTTACTTAATCATAGTTGTTTTTAAATGTAAAAAAAAATTATCTGATAAAAACAACCTCTTCTTTTGCTTTTTGATTGAATCATGGCTTCTTTGAGTAGGTATAAAGGTAAGAATAGTCCTGACACCTTCTGTTATATATGTGGCTGTTACACATTTCAACATGATTTTATCATTTGTGACATGTACATATATTAAGTATTTTCAAGTTCCCCTTGGTGATCAAGACAAGAATTGGGCTCCTCATATTGTGTGTCACAATTGTGAGGAAATGACTGAAAAGGAAAACACAAAGAAATGCCTTTGGTATTACTATGGCTTGGTGTGAACCTAAGGACCACATCAGTGACTGTTATTTCTGTCTGATTTATACAAAGGACATTGGCAAGAGAAAACGGCATATGATCGCATATCCTAATATTTCTTCAGCAATATGACCTATACCACACTCTGAGACACTCCTGGTTCCATTTTTCAATAGTTTTATTTCTTCTAACAACAAAGAAAGGGAACATGGTGATCAAGTGTATTTTGATAAGATGCATGAGGAAATGGTTGTAGAATATGAAGAGTCTTTTTCTGATGTCAGGCAGTCATTAACCCCTCAACAGTTTAGCCAACCCGAATTGAATGACTTAATAAGAGATTGGGGCCTATCAAAGAAAGCAGCTGAGTTATTAGCCTCCAGCTTCAAGAAAAGAATGTACTTCATTGGTCAGCTAAAATATCCCATTTCCGGAGGCATAAACAAATTTTTGTGGACTTTTTTTTCGAAGACAAACACTTTGTTTACTGTCATGATATCAGTAGTCTTCTCAGCCAGTTAGGTGTTACCACTTACACTACAACAGAATGGCAGCTATTTCTTGATAGCTCTAAACAGAGTCTGAAATGTGTTCTCCTATACAACGGTAATGTTTATGCAGCAGTTCCAACTGGTTATTCAACTACTCTGCAAAAAGATTATAATGACATAAAAATTGTCCTCGACTTATTGAAGTATGAGGAGCATAAATGGATCATTTGTGTGGATTATAAAATGGTTAATTTCCTGCTAGGACAACAGAGGTTTCATAAAGTATCCTTGCTTTCTCTGTTTTTTTGGGACAGCCGAACTTGGGAGAAACACTGGACACAGAAAGAATGGCCAAAACGTGATTCTTTGAAAGTAGGTATGCAAAATATTGTGACTGAACCTTTAGTTAATCAATACAGGATCATTTTTCCCCCATGTCACAACAAACTTGGCTTAATGAATCATTTTTTTCAGGCTTTGAATAGAGAAAGTGAATCCATTCAACATATTTCTGCTTTTCCTGCCTTGTCTTTCTAGAAGATAAAAGCAGGTATATTTGATAGACCTCAAATTCAAATCCTCATGCATGATGAAGAATTTGCCAGGAAGATAAATAAGGAGGAGAAATCAGCATGGCAGTCTTTTGTGGCAGTTACAAAGAACATTCTTGGCAAAAAAAAGCAGAAAAAATGAACTTCTGGTTCAAAGGATGCTGTTGGCTTTATGCGATTTTGGCTGTAACATGAGCATTAAGATTCACTTCCTCAACAGTCACCTTGATAAGTTTCCCAAAAATCTTGGAGCTGTTACTGATGAGCAGGGAGAATGCTTTCATCAAGATCTGAAGACAATGGAAGAGTGCTATCAGGGGAAATGGGACCGAAATATGATGGCAGACTACTGCTGGAGCATCAAAGGAGATTGTCCTCAACGAGTACATAAACACAAGAGCTACAAACTCAAATATTTGCCTGAATAGAATTTAAATAAGTTTTGTGCTAATTTTATGATTAAAATAAGTGTTTTAATATGTTTTATTTCAAGATTGTAGACAAATTCTGATGCCATGATATCTTTTAGTGTATTAGTGTATTTACTGCATTATATAAATTATTATATTTTCACAAAGATGATACCCAAGAAGACATTCTACTTCATTATGTTAAACTAAATGTTAAAAATTTTACAATAAGATAAATATCTAATATCTTGAATTGCTTAAAAACTGTAGCTTACAGACAAAAGCTAATGTCAGATTTGAGATCACCACACTTGAATTAGGTAAGAACAAGTGTTTTTGTGGAGGCAACAAAAATTTTATTCCCCTGTGAATTGAAAGTTTATTCTAATATTTATATTTCTTAAGGCATTTTAAATAAAAAATAATTCATAAATTTTTCTTTCCTTCATTTCTTCCTTCCTTCCTTCCTTCCTTCCTTCCTTCCTTCCTTCCTTCCTTCCTTCCTTCCTTTCTTCCTTCCTTCTTTTTATCCTTCCTTACATTTATTTTTTGCTTGCTAAATCCCTCCTAATGTCTTCAGCTGCTTCAGAATATTTTATTAGAAAAACTCTTATACACACCAATTTACAGGTTTTCTCTGATGTTATTCTGCACTTCAGTTTGCCAGGTTTCTTTTCTTTTCTTTTTAATTTGGACATAATGATTCTGACTTTAAAATGTTTATCATTCTTTCCATTTCCCAAATTTTACCAAAGAAGTATACCATGGAATTTACTCAACAAACAAGAATTCTTTCTCTGCTTCAAAGACTAGGACTTCTTTTATTTCATTTGCTTCTATTCAGCATCATTAAAAAAGAAAAAAAATTGAGGCAAAGGTATCCTGTTCCCATTTGAAGTACAAGCAGTCCCCAACTTACGATAGTTCAACACACCATTTTTAAACTTTACATTGGTGTAAGAGTGATATGCATTCAGAAGAAATGCTACTTAAATTTTTAATTTTGGCCTTTTCCCAG
The DNA here is from genome assembly GCA_037038555.1 of Rhynchonycteris naso. Taxonomy (NCBI): domain Eukaryota; kingdom Metazoa; phylum Chordata; class Mammalia; order Chiroptera; family Emballonuridae; genus Rhynchonycteris; species Rhynchonycteris naso. The sequence continues at coordinate 68,442,065 of CM072996.1, forward strand.
GCTAGCATTCATATGAGAATACTTGGAACTCTGTGCTGCACAGTGTCACTGAGCCCCAGCTCCATTAGCCACACAACTATGAAGGTAAACAACTGATATTTTCACTGTGTTAGATGACTTGGCTCAACTGTAAGTTCATGTATGTGTTCTGAGCACACTGAAGGTAGGTTAAGTTAAGCTGTGATGCTTGGTAGGTTAGATGTATTAATTGCATTTTTGACACATAATATTTTTAGTTTATAATGGGTTTATAGAACTAAAAATGTTTCCCCATAAATTAATGCTATCTGTATTATTTCCAGAAAGATGTATGTATGGTATTGTGTGGAATCATGACTTTAATGTGCTTACACTTTGATTCTTATTCTAGCTTTCATTCTCCATCTTATACTTGCTCTTGACGATAAAAATTACTTCAAAAGTTTAATGCATATTAACAACTTGGACTCGTGGTAGCTCAGCATTACAGTTAAAATGTCCGCCTCATAACTCAACCCTCAACTTTTCCAATTCCAGAGTTACCAAGGTCTACAAGTTTACTGTGAAAGCAATTGTTTCACTGTCTACACTTCCATATTATCTCATAACTGTGTAGTCTTTTGTTAATCAAATATGTTGAAAATCTAATTTTTTTTTCTTGCACTACCCATCCCATTAGTCTGTATACTTGTCAGATTTGACTATTAAAATTTTTCCAAATTGGGACCTGGCCAGGTGACTCAGTGAAAGAGCATCAGCCATGTGTGGATGTCCTTGGTTTGAGTTCTGTCAGGGCATACAGGAGTAGTGGCCATCTGCTTCTCCACCTATCCCCCTCTTCTTTCTCTTTCTCTGTTTATCTCTTCTCCTCCTGCAGCCATGGCTCAGTTGGAGCAAGTTGGCCCCCAGGAGGGCTGAAGATGGCTCCAAGGTTTTGCCTCAGGTGCCAAAATATCTCATTTGCCAAGCAATATTGCAACAGCTTCAGATGGGCAGAGAATGGCCCCATGGGGGGTCTAGCCAGTTGGATCCCAATAAAGATACATGTTTGAGTCTGTCTCTCTGTTTCCCCACTTCTCACTTAAAAAAAGAAATTTTATCAAATTAGTTTATTGAATAACCTCATGCACAACATTTCATATACTATATTGTTATATAGAGAGAGGTTGGTAGGATAAAAAAAAAAATTCAGATTTTTATATGTGTCTTGTCCTGTTCTAAGATTTTTATATGTGTCAACTTTTTAATATTTACAATAGTTCTATAAAATAAAACTAATTATTATCATTTTATACAAGAGATAACTGAGACACAGATACCCAAAGTTCATATAATATTTATGTGGAAGATACAGGAAGGAAATCAGGAATGCCTAACTGTTGTTTAATATAGTTTGTTAGATTATCAGCCATAGATATGAGTCTTGGCTTTCAATTGGTTTTTCCCAATTGAAATTGACTTCCCGTGATAATGTTTACTTTAATAGGAAAAACAAATATTTCGAAGTTCTTCTTATGAAAAATAAACAGCTAAGGTGCCGTGGAAAAGATAAATTGAAAATAATAAATATGTCAAAGAAAAAGAGTATGGATAGTATTTTTTTTAAATGGTATATTAAATAAATGACAGAAAGAAGTAATAATTATACATTAATCATTTTAATCTCCACTAGAAAATTTTTATATTTTTTAATTTTCATTCCCTCACTTAAATATTTTCTATATTTCTTGGGAAATAAATTTGTTTGCTGTATTTAGGTATTAAGTTGAAACATTAATTTTTGTATTCTTTACATAAATTTCAAGAAAATTTTATCTAATGTTGTTGGCCCTCTCCTCTCTTACCATATTTATTTTCTATTTCATTCAACATATATATTTCATTTAGTTAGACATTGCCAATGTAAATTGACTTCCTAACTGAAGAAAATTAGGTTGGAGCTCTCTTTCTAGCCCAGGGGTTTAACAAAAATGATTCTTTTTCTTTTATCATGCACAACTGTTCGAAATAACAATTTTTAAATTACTTTTCCAAGTTTATATATACTGGTGGTTTACGACATAGACTTAGGGATTAGAATAATCCATTGTAAAACACAGCTTGGATTGTTTTTTAGTGAAGTGCAAACCTCATTTTCTATTTGTAAACTTTAAAAATATATATTAAATATTATTACCAATAAATTTGAAGAATCTCATGTGCCTCTTTCCTATAGTTTTTCCTTCCCTTTCTTTCTCCTTTAGAATAATGGCTAAATTTTTATGAACAATTTTATTGCTTTATTAAAAAATATTAAGTCTGCCACATTCATATGAATCCTCAATGTATTGTTTTGTCACTTTTATTATTCCGGAAACATAAAAATGTTATAAATATATTCCTGTATGATTAACCTTTTCCTCTCAGCTCTGTGTTTTTACGTTTTATCCTTATGGATACATTCACCTGTATTTCATTTATTTTCGTTGTTGAGTAGAATTCCTTTGTATAAATAATTCTGCAATAATCTTTCCTATTATATGAGTACCATGATTTGGTTATCTGTTTTCTTGGTGTGCATTAATATTTTTTCAGCTTTAGGTATTATAATACATGGTGCTGTGAACATTCATGTAAAGGTTTTTCATGGATCATGTATATTTTTTCCCTTGGATAAATACCTAGGGGTGGGATATTTGCTTCATATGTTAAGTGCAGATTTATAATAAATCACCAAATTGTTTTTCAAGGAAATTACAAAGTTTGTATTTTCACTAGCATTGTGTTAGAGTTTCAGTTACTCTACATCATGACCAGCATTTGGTACTAAACCATTTTTTTTTTTTTACTGGGACAGAGAGAGAGTCAGAGAGAGGGATAGATAGGGACAGACAGACAGAAATGGAGAGAGGTGAGAAGCATCAATCATTAGTTTTCCATTGCCGTCGTAACACTTTAGTTGTTCATTGCTTTCTCACATGTGCCTTGACTGCAGGCCTTCAGCAGACTGAGCCACCCCTTGCTGGAGCCAGTGACCTTGGGTCCAAGCTTAGAAGCTTTTTGCTCAAGCCATATGGGCCCGCGCTCAAGCTAGCGAGCTCAGGGTCTCGAACCTGGGTCTTCCGCATCCCAGTCCAACGCTCTATCCACTGTGCCACCGCCGGTCAGGCAGTACTAAACCATTTTTATTGTTACATTTCCTAAGTGTATAGATTGACATTGGGCAGGCTAATTGACATTGACAGGTCAGCTCTGGGTGCACAGGAGAGTTCTCTAGCAGGAGTGGCCTGGGCTCAGGTAAGGAAACCCGGGCGTGAGGGACCTTTGCTGGTGAAAACCACCTCAGCTGTCCTGCTGTGGCAGCGAGTCAGATTCTCTTGGAATAGTCACTCTTCAGGAACACCATACAGAACACATTTTCACATTATGGCAGTTGTTCTCGAAATTTCTGGTCTCAGAACTCCTTTGCAAAAACTCCTTTATACTCTTAAAAAATTATTGAGGATGAGAAAGGGGCAAGATGGCGATGGAGTAAACCCGATGTACTAACGTCTAACTCCCAGAACCAAAGTGGATTATAACTTGATTTTAAGAGCCATCATCTGGATAAATCAATGCTGAACTGGACCGAGAGGACTCTTCAACTGGGGAGCACTGAAGAAGCCACATTGAAACTGGTAGAAAAAGCAAAAACGCAGAAAGGGCTGCCCAGCTCCCCAGAGTGAAAGGCAGCCTGGAGACACTTGTATGGTGGGAAGACAGGCTAGCGAAGTGTAGGAACAAAGCCCCAACCTGCAGCCCTAGAGCCTAGAAGAGGCATATAGACAGTATTTAGCTGGGAACCAGGTTAGGATACTGTTTGTGAGAAAGAGTTGTCTCAGACCCAGGATTCTTTTTAAAGGGACGGTGAAGAAAACCTCTCTCACAACCACTCACCCGGGACTCTGGGAGACAGGGAGAGAGGAGAGGACTGGAGCAGCGGGAAGAGAGTGTGGTCTGGAAAGCACAGGGAGAAAAGCTTTGAGGGACAGCCACCCTAAATCCTGGGCTGAGTCACTCCACAAATCTGAAACAATATTTCCCCTGGAACCAGCAAGGGGAAGCAGGACACCAGCCAAACAGGCCCTCCTGCAACAATTAGAGCACAGTTGCTTAAAAGGAAGGAGCTTTCAGGACTACAGTATGGAGTGTTAAGGTCTGAGCTGCAGTGACCCCACCCACACTGCTGAGGGCTTGCTGGAGAATGGGTGGTGGTAGGATGCAGAAGTGCGGTACTGTCGGTGGGGGCAGAGGCCGAGCTGGTTGGCGTGAGCTTGGTCTAGCCCAGCCAAGGCAAAGGGGACGTGTGAAAGTGGTCCAGCTACTGCGGGCCCGCCTGTAACAGGCGGATGGATGAAGCTGAGGGGAAAAAGTGGGAGCCGGGAATGGGCAGAGATCCACCACTGGACAGGGGCGAGCAGGTGTGCAGCCGCACCTGGCCTCTGAGGCTTGAAGCCTTGCACAATCCCGTGGAGGTGGGGTAGAAGGCCGGCGCATGGCTGAGCACATAGCAGCAGCCCCACCCAGCCGAGAAGCCAAGGTTGGTGGGTGCAGGAATGAAACCCAGGCTAACAGTTGAGCGTGCAACAGAAGCCCCTTCCAGCCAGAGGAACAGGCTGACAGGGAGCTGCAGCTAAGCTCACCCTTGCCCTAGGTGCCCAGGCTTGTGGCCTGAGTGTGGTGCATAGTCCCACCCATGGGAGAGGGGCAAAGGCTGAGACCAGCAGAGGCTTATAGATCCTGGTATAAGAACACATCCCCTCCTGTGGAGGCGAGGCTGAGACCGCAGTAGCGGCCTCAGCGGCTGGCACTGGCAACACTCACACCCAACCGCCCTAGGCTGCGGCAGAGGGGGTGGTGGGTCGGCAGACAGACCACACATAGGGAACACAAAAGCAACACCCATTGGACCCCAGTGGCCAAATCCTTCTTACACACAGACAAAATGGGCAAGCAGAGTAATGCAACCCAAATGAATCAAGAGAAATCCCCAGAGAAGGACCTGAATGAATCAGATATAACCAAACTACATGACGCAGAGTTTAAAATAATGATAGTTAGGATGTTCAAAGAGCTTAGAGCAACAATGGATAGTCATTGCGAACACCTAAATAAACAGATAGCAAGTATAAAAAAGAAAATTCAAATAATAAAAAAGAATCAGACAGAAATTACAAATAAAGTATGAGAACTGAAGAACACAATGGAAGGAATTAAAAGCAGGATTGATGAAGCTGAGGATCAAATCAGCGAGTTAGAAGACAAAATAAACAAAGGCACAGAAGCAAAGCAGAACACAGAAAAGAGACTCAAAAAATCTGAGGAAAATATAAGGGCGCTCTGTGACAACATGAAGAGAAATAACATCTGCTTAATAGGGGTTCCTGAATAAGAGGAGAAAGAACAAGGGATAGAAACTTTGTTCAATCAAATCATAGCTGAAAACTTCTGTAAATTAAGATTAGAAAATGTTTTACATGTTTAAGAAGCACAGAGAACTCCATTAAAGAGAAACCCAAAGAAATCTACACTAACACACATCATAGTTAAAATACCAAAGCTAATTGATAAAGAGAAAATTTTAAAAGCTGTGAGAAAAGAAGGTTATCACCTACAAAGGAGCCCCCATTAGGATGACATCCGACTTCTCAACAGAAACACTTGAGGCCAGAAGGGAATGGTGAGATATATTCAAAGTAATGCAGAACAAGAATCTACACCAAGACTACTCTATCCAGCAAGGCTAATGTTTAAAATTGAAGGAGAAATAAAGAGCTTCCCAACAAAAAAAATCAAGGAATTCATTAAAACCAAACCAATTTTGCAAAAGATGCTAAGGGGCCTGTTGTGAAGAGTTTAAAGGGGGGAAAGAATATAGCAAAAGAAGAATTCAGCTTTAAAGATTAAAATGGCAATAAACAAATACATAACAATAATAACGTTAAATGTAAATGATCCAATCAAAATACATAGGGTAGCTGTGTGAATAAAGAAACAGGACCCAAACATATACTGTCTACATGAGACACCTCAAAACAAAAGATGCACATAGACTGAAGGTAAAAAGATGGAAAACAATATTTCATGCCAAAAGAAATGAAAAAAAAAAAAGCCATGGTAGCAATACTTTTATCTGACAAATTGGACTTTACAACAAAGGCTGTGGCCTGACCAGTCAGTGGTGCAGTAGATAGAGCATCGGACTGGGATGTGGAAGACCCAGGTTCGCGACACAGAGCTCGCCAGCTTGAGCGTGTGCCCATTTGGCTTGAACAAAAGCTCGCAGGCTTGGAACTAAGGTCTCTAGCTCCTGCAAGGGGTTGCTCCATCTGCTGAAGGCCCGCGGTCAAGGCACATGTGAAAAAGCAGTCAATGAACAACTAAGGTGTTGCAACAGCAAAGAAAAACTAATAATTGATGGTTCTTACCTCTCTTCATTCCTGTCTATCTGTCCCTATATATCCCTCCCTCTGACTCTCTCTCTTTCCCTGTAAATAAAGAAAAGTAAAACAAATGCTGTAGTAATGGATAAAGAAGGGCAGTACCTAATGATAAAGGGAACAATTCAACGGGAAGATATAACCATTATAAATATCTATGCACCAAACAAAGGAGCCCAGACATACGTAAAGCAGACTTTGATGAATATAAAGGGTGAGATTAACAGCAATTCTATAGTAGTAGGGGATTTTAATACCCCACTAACATCACTGGATAGATCCTCAAGAAAGAAAATTAATAAGGAAACAGCAGACTTAAAGGAGACACTAGATCAACTCAATTTAATAGATATCTTCAGAACTTTTCACGCTAAAGCAGTAGAATATATATTCTCAAGCACTCATGGTACATTTTCTAGGATAGACCACATGTTAGGACACAAAAATGGTCTCAATAAATTTAAGAAAATTGAAATCATATCAAGCATTTTCTCTGATCACAATGCCATAAAACTAGAAATTAACCACAAAAGAAAAACTGAAAAATACTCTAACACTTGGAAACTAAATAGCATGATATTAAATAATAAATGGATTAAAAATGAGATTAAAGAAGAAATAAAAAAGTTTCTAGAAACAGATGATAATAAGCATACACCAACTCAAAATTCATGGGACACAGCAAAAGTAGTACTGACAGGGAAGTTCATTGCACTACAGGCATATCATAAGAAGCTAGAAAAAGCTCAAATAAGCAACCTGACCCTGCAGCTAAAAGAACTAGAAAAACAACAGCAAATAAAACCCAGGACCAGTAGAAGGAAGGAAATAATAAAGATCAGAGCAGAAATAAATGACATAAAGGCTAAAGAAACAATACAGAGGGTCAATGAAACCAAAACCTGGTTCTTTGAAAAGGTAACAAGATTGATGAACCTTTAACTAGACTCACTAGAAAAAAAGAGAGAGGACTCAAATAAATAAAATTAGAAAGAACAGTGGAGAAATAACAACTGACACAACAGAAATACAAAGCATTGTAAGAAAATACTATGAAGAACTCTATGCCAAAATATTAGACAACCTAGGTGAAATGGACAAATTTCTTGAATCATATAATCTTCCAAAAATCAATCTGGAAGAATCAGACCACCTAAAAAGGCCCATTACAACAAATGAGATCGAAACAGTTATGAAAATACTCCCAACAAAGAAAAGTCCTGGGCTAGATGGTTTCACAAGTGAATTCTGCCAAAAATTCAAAGAACTCCTATTCTCCTCAAACTATTTCAAAAAATTCAAGAGGAAGGAAGACTTCCAAACTCCTTTTATGAGGCAAGCATAATTCTGATCCTGAAACCAGGCAAAGATAACACAAAGAAAGAAAATTATAGGCCAATAACACTGGTGAATTTAGATGCTAAATTTCTCAACAAAATATTAGCCAACTGGATTCAGCAATAGATTAAAATATCAGACACCATGATCAAGTGGGTTTTATTCTAGAGAGGCAAGGCTGGTTCAATATTCACAGATGAATCAATGTGATTCATCACATAAACAAAAGGAAAGACAAAAATCACATGATAATTTCAATAGATGCAAAAAAAGCATTTGATAAAATCCAGCACCCATTCATAATTAAAAATCTCAGTAATGTGGGAATACAGGGAACATTCTTTAACATGATAAAGGCCATCTATGACAAACCTACAGCAAACATCATACTAAATGTACAAAAATTAAAAGCAATCCCCTTAAGATCAGGAACCAGGCAGGGGTGGACCCTTTCACCACTCTTAATCAACATAGTTCTGGATTCCTAGCTACAGCAATCAGAGAAGAAAAAGAAATAAAAGGCATCCAAATTGGAAAAGAAGAAGTAAAATTGTCATTATTTGCAGATGATAAGATATAGTATATAGAAAACCCTAAAGCCTCAGTCAAAAAACTACTGGACCTGATAAAATAATTCAGCGAGGTGGCAGGATATAAAATTAATTCTCAGATATCAGAGGCATTTTCATATACCAACAATGAACTATCAGCAAAAGAAATTAATGAAACAATCTCCTTCACTATTGCAACCAAAAAAAAAAAGTACCTAGGTGTAAATTTAACCAAAGAGGTTAAGGACTTTTACATGGAAAATTATAAAACATTAATAAAAGAAATCAAGGAAGGTACAAACAAGTGGAAGCATATACCGTGCTCATGATTAGGAAGAATAAACATCATTAAAATGTCTATATTACCCAAAGCAATTTAGAAATTCAATGCAATACTAATTAAAATACCAATGACATACTTCAAAGATATAGAACACATATTACAAAAATTTATACGGAATTAAAAGGAACACGAGTAGCCTCAGCAATCTTAAAAAGAAAAAATCAAGCAGGAGGTATCACTCTTTCAGATATCAAGGTATACTACAAGGCCATTGTACTCAAGACAAGCTGGTACTGGCATAATCAAAGGCACATAGCTCAGTGGAACAGAACAGAGAACCCAGAAATAAACCCACACCTTTATGGAGAACTGATATTTGACAAAGGAGGAAAGAGCATACAATAGAGTAAAGACAGTCTCTTTAAAAAATGGTGTTGGGAAAATTGGACAACTACCTGCAACAAAATGAAACTAGACCATCAACTTACACCATTCACAAAAAAACCCTCAAAATTGTTAAAAACTTAAATGTAAGTCGTGAAATCATAAGCATCTTAGAAGAATACTTAGGCAGTAAGTTCTCCGACATCCTTCACAGCAATATATTTGCCGATTTATCTCCATGGGCAAATGAAATAAAAGGCTGGATAAACAAATGGGACTATATCAAACTAAAAAGTTTTTTCACAGCTACAGACAATAAGAACACAATAAAAAGACAAACCACACAATGGGAGAACATATTTGACAGCACATCTGATAAGGGGTAAATAATCAAAATTTATAAAGAACTTATAAAACTCAACAACAGGAAGACAAACAACCCAATCAAAAATGGGCAAAAGAAATGAATAGAAATTTCTCCAAAGAGGACATACAGATGGCCAATAGGCATATGAAAAAAATGCTCAACATCACTAATCATTAGAGAAATGCAAATTAAAACCACAATGAGATATCACCTCACACCAGTCAGAATGGTGCTCATCAGCAAAACAACACAGAATAAGTGCTGGTGAGGATGTGGAGAAAAGGGAACCCTCCTGCACTGCTGGTGGGAATGCAGACTGGTGCAGCCACTGTGGAAAACAGTTTGGAGATTCCTCAAAAAATTAAAAATCGAACTGCCTTTTGACCCAGCTATCCTACTTTTAGTAATATACCGTAAGAATACCATAGCATTGTTCATAAAGAAGAAATGCGCACCCATGTTCATGGCAGCATTGTTCTCCATAGCGAAGATCTGGAAACAACCCAAGTGTCTGTCAGAGGATGAGTGGATTAAAAAGCTTTGGTACATATATACTGTGGAATACTACTCAGCCATAAGAAATGATGACATCAGATCATTTACAATAAAATGGATGGAACTTGATAACATTATACAGAGTGAAATAAGTGAAACAGAATAAAACTGAGAACAGCATGATTTCATATAGAGGTGGGACATAAACGTGAGACTATGAGACAAGGACAAGAGTGTGGTGGTTACAGGGTGGGGAGAGGAAGTAGAGGAAGGGATAATGGGAGGGGAGGGGCACAAGGAAAACCAAATAGAAGGTGACAGAGGACAATTTGACTTTAGGTGATGGGAATGCAACATAATTGAATGATAAGATAACCTGGAGATGTTTTCTTTGAACATATGTACCCTGATTTATTAATGTCACCCCATTAAAATTAATAATAATAAAAAACTTATCTTCCATCTTGTGATAGGTAATGAGGAATAGTTAAAATTTATGCAAACTAATCAAAATCTAGTTTGTTTCTACCAAACGCATATTAATTTAGAAGAAAATGCAGGCTAAATTGAAAAAGAACAAAGATAGACACAGTGTTATCACACATGCACACTGACCTATGACAGTCATATTTGATGCTAGTTGTCCCATTATGACTATTTGCTTTCCCTTTAAAAAAGCAAACTAGCATAAATCATAAGTGATGTGGTGTGGGTATGTGTTTTCTAGTCATCTTAATTAAGGTACTGATAAATTTAGTGGCATTGTATTATAGAGAGCTAGAAGTGGGGATGCAATGTTAAAAAGATAAAATAAAAACTAACAAAAAAACCCACAACTACTTATTGTCCTAACAGGATTGTGAGATTTTTCTTGTGACTATAAATATGGCTCTTTTCAATTTATATACTACAGAAAAGCAGAACACAGTTTACGTCGGAGTGCATGTGTGTGTGTGCGTGTGTTCCAATAACTAGCAGTTTACTTTCTGACACAGTAATAAAATGCTTCCTCTCACGTTAATTAATAGAAGATGCCTGCAAATAAAAAATTCTCAGTGCTTTGATGATTTATATAGCTAGTGGTATTTTATCAAAACTAAATAGCAAATTTAAATCAAATTTCTGTTCTACTGTATACTTGGCACTGTTCCTTATAATTGCAATTACTATTCCTTCCCTGTCCACAAAGTGAAAAATTATTCCTCAAAAATAAATCAGAAAGAATTTCCCCAGGGAAGATATTCCTGACCTCTCTCCAAATGGAACTGATAGCTTCTTTATCTTGAATCTCTGTAGCTAATACATTCTTTGATTATTAAGCTCTAGAATTGTTCTGTAATTTACTTCCCTCTGTACTCCAGATACATATTAAGCTTCTTAATACAACAAACTACTTTTTCCTTCATCCCAGTATTCCAAGTTCCTACCAATATGTCTGATACACATATTTATTGAAATGAATTCAATCTAGAAAGACAGATTTGTGAGTTTTCATAGTGGGTAGTCAATTAATTGGAAAATAAAACAAACCTGATTAATCATGAAATCATGAAGTTGTAATTCTATTGTTTCCAATATTACATGTGAAATATGTAGACTATTATATTAGCTCCAGATATTTTAACTATTTTTGTTATGTATATACTCCATTTGTAATACTTTAATTACTCATATAGTCAATTTATTTGCAAAAATTGCCATATCTGAATCATTCTTGCTTTTGAAACACAGGAAGAACCAAGGCATGTATTTTATTGCCATTTGCCTAATTCCATAAACAATGTATGCTCATATGGATCCAAATCAAATTAATTTAAAAAACAGATTTTTTTGGTGGTAATTAAAAAATAAATTATTTTTCTCAATAATATGATGTTTAGGAGACCTTGTCAAATTATTGAATCTGGACATTTTCAATCTGAAATTAAGAGAAAGGCCTTGTTTAGATTTGTTATATTCATAACTTATTTCATAATATAATGTTATAAAAATAGACAAACTATGAAAATGGGTTTCTTTAATTAACTCAGTACATGTTATTTTTTAAAATGTCTTAAAGTTATTCCTACATGCACTTCTCTTTTGTAATCTTGTTTTTCTCTCAAGATTAGTTTTCTTCTTTACCTCTGTAATTCCTTACAATTTCAGAAACATAATTTGACCAATGTATTTTATGAGATTTTAAATGAAATTCTTAAAGGAAAAAAATTATAGAGCCTTTTGCTTCATCATAATTCTGAAAATATGCACTAATATCTTTTGCCCCTTACATTTATAATATTTTATTTTCTAACTGTGACCACTAATTTACTTTTTTAAAACATTTTCTTTTCCATCAACACATCTCTTAGGATGCCTTACCCAGAAGAATCAATGTATCTTATAGTCTTGAAGGAAAAATGCTAACTTAATCTGTACTATGGTAAATTTGTTTCTTCAACTGCATATAACTTCAAAAAACAGAATCTGGCTCAATGTGTAAACTCTGTCATTAGAAATTAACACGCAAATAATTACTATTTCAGAGAAAGGTCTATAGTAGTTTTCTGGAGGATAAAAATAAGTTATTAAAATTTATAATTTTTCTTAAGTTAATCAACATAAACATAAAGTTTATAAATACCTGCTAAGCTCAATAAATTGCTATTTAGTTTTGATAAAATACCACTAGCTATATAAATCATCAAAGCACCAAGAATTTTTTATTTGCAGGCATCTTCTATTAATTAACGTGAGAGGAAGCTTTATTTTGTGTCAAGTTGATATACTGCTGCTTTTAATAGTCTTGGTTATTTTCCTACAGGGTTCAATGGACAAATACGTACCATTTTTATTTAGTCAGCACTGGATTATATAATACCTTGTACTGATGGCTCAGAACCAGAATCTACAGAATTGGATTAGATTTTTCATCAGTTATTGCAGCAGATTTTGATTAATGAAGGGGACCAAACTGTAGTTAAATTAATAAATTGACATAAGGCATATGTATAATAGCATTAAATGGCAGGCACAGAAATGATTGTGGGAGGCATTCTCCTTTATATACATTTTACTCTATAAATATATCTAGTTGATAAATTCAATTTAAAAGCAATGTTCTTTCTGAATATTTATTACTGTTTCACAGGCGAGTCATTTCTAATGATTCTCAATATGTTTTCAAAATGGTTGTTGTACCAGTTTTAGCAAGAACTGTGATGCAATGAAACTATGGAAATATCTTAAGTTTCAGTTTTTTGTTAGATATTTTCTACCTTTCCCAAGGCATATAGTGCTAATGAGAAAGCTAACGATCCAGTAATGTGTGTGGATTCACATCCTTGAACCATGCCACCTCCAAGAGAAAGTGACATTAGAAATAAAATATATGTCACCCAGTATATTACTAGGAAACAATTTTCACAAAACTCCTTGGAACATTGTTAAGTTAGTTGTAAAATGCTACTTGCCAGGACCTGACTGAGTAGTATATTTAGTGGAAGAGAGGATTTGGGATTAGGCTAGATCTTTAGTCTAATTGATATAGTTCTAACTTAATGGCATAAAACAATCAATTTATTAAACTCTCAGAATTCAGACAGAACCAAACTGGGCTATTATGCTCCTGCTACACATATTTGGGGCCTCAGCTGAGAGGACTCAATTAGCTGGGGATGTTGTGGATATTTGGAAACTGAATTAATCTTGATAATATTTCACACATATGTCTTGTTTGTTGAATAGTTTGTAATTTCACAAAGTTTGGTCTCAACTGAGACTGTCAGCAAGGACACCTACGCATGGCTTCTTCATGTGATTAGGTGTCTCACATTGTGGCAGCTGTATCCTGAAGGGATGCATCCTGAGAACAAATATTCTAAGATAATCAGCCAAACTGCATAACATTTTATGAACTGTTCTCAAAAGTCACATAGTTTCAGGGACATGCTATACTGAATTGGTCAAAGCAAACATTAGAATTTTTGAATTCAAGGGAGAAGATACAACCCTATTTATCATTTAAAAAATGTTTGATAAAAAAAGAAAAATGTCAGATGTATGAGGGTTTTTTTTTAAATTTTTTGTTTGTATGTTTTTTTTTCCCTTAACTGCCCAGAAGGATGAAGGTCAGTGGAGAAACAAAAGATTAAATAGTGGTTACTCCAGGAACCTGAGAAAAACCCAGGGACCATAAAGGAGGATCATGAAAAACCACAGTGCTAAGCACATAAAGGAATTAATTCACTGAGGAACAAAATATTTCCTGCATCCACAAAAACACTTTTTCTTACCTAATTCGAATGTGCTGATCTCAAATATGACATTAGTTTTTTTCTGTAAGCTACAGTATTTCTTCAATTCAAGATTTTAGGTTTTCATCTTATTGTAAACTTTTCAATATTTAGTTTATAAGGAAGTAGAATGTCCCCTTGGGCATTGTTGGTCAAAGAAGTTTGTAAATACGATATATATGTTTGCTCACTTATAGTTTGCATTGGGTTTGAGGGACAGGCTATAAGTAGACAGGGTCATTATAGACTAAGGCTTAGTTTTAAGACTAAACTTTTCCCCACACCGTTGACTGTTGCATGATAGAGGGTGGTGCACTCTTATGAGGAATCCCTTTATGCCTTAGATAAGTGATTTTGTATAGAAGACTTCCTTATTTGTATATTGGATTAAAGGGTTTGATTTCTATACTATAAAGTGGGGCAGATCAGGAGCTTGCTCTCTCTTGGTTCCTGAGATTAGCATTAGAGAGAAGGGTGGAGGAAAGCCATGTGGAGGAGAGGAGAAGCAGCCAAGATGTCAGGGTGCTGAGGAAGAAGCCAGTTTGTGCAGTGTTTGTGCAGAGAGAAGGAGATGGGGAAGAGAAATGAATAAGTCTGGTGAGCTAAAAATATTTGATGCTAGGAAACTTGGATAAGTCAGTAGCTTTGTGAGCACTGAATGAGTGGGTTTTGGAGCCCAGTGTGTGTTTTTACTTGCCCGCCAGGTGCAAGCTAGAATTAAAGCTGATGGATCACCAGATCTTGTCTCCGTAGTTTCATTACCGACTGTCTGAATCTATTGCAAACCTACACTGGCCAGGTGGCTGTGATAGTGGCCTTGGCCACTGGCTTTACAGGCATCATCTTTGTGAAAATATAATAATTTATATAATGCAGTAAATACACTAATACACTAAAAGATATGATTGCATCAGAATTTGTCTACAGTTTCAAAATGGAACATATTAAAACACTTATTTTGATGATAAAATTTGCGCAAAACTTATTTAAATTCTATTCATGCAAATTTTGTGTTTGTATCTCTTGCGTTTCTGTACTTGTTGAGGACAATTTCATTTGATGCTCCAGCATTAGTATGCTCATCACTAACACTCCAAGATTTTCAGGATACTTATCAAGGTGACTGTTAAGGAAGTGAATCTTAATGCTCATGTTACATCCATGTCGCTAGAAGCCAACAGCATCCTTGAACCAGAAGTTCATAGTTTTCTGCTTTTTTGTTGCCAAGGAAGTTCTTAGTAACTGCCACAAAAGACTTCCATCCTGCTTTTTCCTTTGAATTTATCTTCCTGGCAAATTTTTTGTCACATATGAATTTGAGGTCCATCGAATGAACCTGCTTTTATCTTCTCAAAAGAAAAAGCAGAATAATATGTTGAAAGCATTCACTTTCTCTATATAAAGCCTAAACAAAATGTTTTATTAAGCCAATTTTTTTGAAGTGGGGAAAAAAATGATTCAGTCTCAATTAACCGCAGGTTCATTCACAATATTTTGCGTCCCTACTTCCGGAGCTTCACGTTTCGGCCACTCCTTTGTGTCCAGTGTTTCTCCTGAGCTTGGCTGTCCCACAAACACAGAAAGCAGGGATACTTCATGAAACCTCTCTGGTGTCCTAGCAGGAAATTTACCATTTCAAGATCCACACAAATGGTCCAGTTTTGCTCCTCATACTTCAGAAAGTTGAGGACAATTTTTATGTCATTATAATTTTCTTGCAGATGAAACGAATAGTCAATTGGAACCACTGCATAAACGGTTTTTCTACCATTGTGTAGGAAAACACATTTCAGCCTCTGTTTAGAGCTGTCAAGAAATAGCCACTATTCTGTTGGACTGAAAGTGGTAACACATAGCTGGCTAAGAAGACTACTGATATGACAGTAAACAGAGTGTTTGTCTTCGGAAATAAAGTCCACAAAAATTTGTTCACGCTTCTTGAAATGAAATACTTTAGCTGACCAGTGAAGTACATTCTTTTCTTGACCTGGAGGCTAATAACTCAACTGCTTTCTTTGTTAGGCCAAAATCTCTTACTAAATCATTCAATTCGGGTTGGCTAAACTGCTGCGTGGTTAACGCCTGCTTGGCATCCGAAGAAGACCCTTCAGATTCTACAACCATTTCCTCATGCATTTTATCAAAATACACTTGATCACCTTGTTCACTTTCTTTGTTCTTAGAAGAAATAATACCATTGAAAACTAGAACCAGGAGTGTGTCAGAGTGTGGTATAGGTCGTATTGCTGAAGGAATATTAGGATATGCGATCATATGCCACTTTTTCTTGCCCATGCCCTTTGTATGGATCAGTCAGAAATAATAGTCACTGCTGTGGTCCTTAGGCTCACGCCAAACCATGGATAGAGCAAAAGGCATTCCTTTGCGGTTTTTTTTTTTTTTTTTTTGTCCAGTCACAAAACATTTCCTCACAATTATTACACACAATATGAGAAACTTGAAAATAGGCAATATATGCACGTGTCACAAATGATGAAATATTGCACCTTTGATGTTGAAGTATGTAACAGCCACATATGTAACAGAAAGTGTCAAGACTATTCTTACATTTACTCCTATTCAAAGAAGCCATGATTCAATCTTAAGACAAAATATGAGGGTGTTTTTATCAGATAATATTATTTAACATTTAAAAACAACTATAATTATGTAAAAATGATGTTTGTAAAACATGAATTGCCTTGTGGTTATGTTCAATCCAAGAGTCATTGCCCTTTAACTCCAACTTAAAAACCAATGCATGCCATTAACTGTAACAAAAAGAAATAAAAATTCCATAAAAACTAGAGCATGCACCAAAAAACAAACTTCTGATTTTCAATGATTGATGCAGAATTATATAGAAATGGTTCTAAAACCTCATGCAACAGAAAGTAAAAAAAAAAAAGTTTCTCAGTGTTATCAGTATATAAAAGAACCCTGGAATGTTTGGGTATATTCTTCTTCTTTTTTTTTTTTTTTTTTTTTTTCAGAGACAGAGAGATTTAGAGAAAGGAATAGATAGGGACAGACAGACAGGAGCGAAGAGAGATGAGAAGCATCAATCATCAGTTTTTTGTTGTGACACCTTATTTGTTCATTGATTGCTTTCTCATATGTAACTTGACCGTGGGCCTCGAGCAGACTGAGTAACCCCTTTTTCGAGCCAGTGATCTTGTGTCCAAGCGGTGAGCATTGTTCAAACCACATGAGCCTGCACTCAATTGGTGACCTCAGGGTCTTGAACCTGGGTCTTTCTCATCCCAATCTTACGCTCTATCCACTGTGCCACCACCTGGTCAGGGTGTTTGGATAAATTCTTAAAAAAAAATTATTAAACACTATAATTATCAAAAATTAGAGTGATCAAACAGAATATATAAATTCAATTTTAGAGGTAAAATATATGAGTAATTAATGAATAAAGAAAGAGAGAGAGTGAAACATATATATGCTGTAATGCTAGTTGCTATGGCCATGCAGATTCACATTGAATTTGGGCAGATGGTAAAATAACTGTGGAGCCAGAAAATGGTGGGCCATTCCATTTATTTGAGTCTCTCAACACTGGATAACCAAGCAGGCAGGGAAAACCATTTTCCTCACTCTGGGCTAAAGCGCAAGCAGGCCAGAGGAAAACCTCTTCTCCGGCAAAGAATAGCAAATAATGGCCACTTCCAATGACAGTAGGACATCTAATACCTACAATGCGATGCTCTTATGGCAAGTAGTTGCAACCTTACATAGACTATACACACATGGTGCTGTCCCATCCTTATGCACCAATCAGACAAAGTACAAGTGAGCAAAACCCACAGATGGTTAACACAGCGTGTTTAAAAAGCAGATTCAGGTTACTTTTTCCAGAAATGAATATGTCTCTGTTATGTATATGAAGTTAGTATTCTTATACTTATATCTTAAAAATAGTTGTGCAAATAATCACATTAATGCTGGTTTTATATAAAGTTCAGCCTTATTTGAGAATCAACAAATTTATTTTTGAGTGGGAACATGTCATTTGAAAATACCAAAAGAGTTTAGTACCAAATATATATATATATAACAAAAATATATCTCTCTTTTTGGATAACATAGAAATGGAGATCTACATTTTTTTTTTCAGAGACAGAAAGAATCATAGAGAGGGATAGACAAGAACGGGGAGAGATTAGAAGCATCAATCATCACTTTTTTGTTGCGGTTCCTTAGTTGTTCATTGGTTGCTTTCTCCTATGTGCCTTGATCGCGGGACTTCAGCAGACCAAATAACCCCTTGCTCGAGCCAGTGACCTTGGGTCTAAGTTGGGAAGCTTTGCTCAAATCAAATGAGCCTGAGCTCAAGCTGGCGGCCTCTGGGTCTCGAATCTGGGCCCTCCACATCCCAATCTGATGCTTTATCCTCTGCGCCACCACCTGGTCAGGCAAGAGCTACAAAATATTTATGATTTTCCATTTATAATAATCATAGTGAAGGGGAAGAGCACTGCCACCGAAATTGATATCGTGAATAAAAAATAACCTCTAAAATCTGTCTCTCAATAAAAACCATAAGTACATGGCAAAAGTTGTCAAAAAACAAAACGAAACAACAATTGAGGATAGTTTGTTCAATGAAATAGCTGAATCTCAGTCAGAATAGTAACCTTTGTAAAATTTTATCTTATTCTATCCACATAACTCCTTTCAGTTCTTCAGTAGATTTAAAAATCTGCACCTAATAACCACATTCCTATGAAAACCAAATGACTAGCACACTGGAAAAGGATAAAGTCAGTGTATAGTTTACTAAAGTGCCCAATTCTCAAGAACTGTCACTATCTAATCTGCCTAAAAGAATGTTTGGAAAATCTTGATTCACAGGACTTGTATATATATTTACCTGAACCAATAAGCCCTCAGTGTGAAACTACCTATTTAGTGAATGTTTTTCAAAAAGTCATTGGCAATTGTTTAACATCATAGCTCCCTAATGCAGGAATTTTCAATGGAGCAAACAAGAGGTTGGCTGAAAAGCATGAAAAGAGAATATAATTGAAGAAGAGGTTAGTAGGGGTCTTTGAAAACCTCCAGTATTCAAAGAGGTATTTCTGGAAATCTAAAGTCACGCACATGTTTAGAGCTTGTGAATGCCCAGAAAATATGTGAAAAGAAGGGAATTGTAACTCTCAACCCTGTCTAACCTTGAGACACTGTGTAACCAACAAAGTGAAGGATAAGGCAGAGTTGTAAATTGGAAAAACATTAAATGGGTTCCCTAATACACATATGAAACCTTTTAGCAAAGTGTGAAAGATTTATTAGTTCAAGGCATTTAAAAAAATCCCTATTCAAACATTATCTGACCGTTAAATTAAGCATTCTGAGTCTATACTAGCCACATACAACAAAGAAAACATATTTTAGCAAATTACTTCTAGAAAGTCATTGCAGTTATGGAAAAATAGATTGTAAACCAAATGCTGAGAAGGGGTTAAGGTTGGACAAAAAACAAACTAAGAAAATACAGACTTCTCTGTCTAAAATGATAATTTTCTTTAGTTCATGTCTTGGTTAAAAGTTTTACAAATTTTCATTCTAAAATCCACAGTAATAGGAAATAGCAGAGCAAAGCATTTCCACTGGTCATTCCACCACGCCTTAAATGGATTTGTAATAAAGCAGTTAGCACAGTACCTTTTTTAATGCTTCTACTTTAATTTAGAGCTTTTGGAGATCTAGAAATGTATTTATTTTAGACTGATGGGCACTTTTTTAGCACATAACAAGTTTTTAGTAAAATTTTAGAATTAAATTAATACTACATAAGCATGCATTTGTGTTGAAAACACTTGTGACCCAGAATCTAAATGGCTATCCAGGAGTTACAGGACAAAATAAGCAAAACTTTAGTAGTCCAGTGTGTACGGATAGGAAAGGGAGAAGGATGATGTAACAAAAGAGATGCTTCATCATTGGAGAAATAAAATCCTCTCCATTTCTTATGAGTGCTTATGCTCTTGTTTCTCTCTTTCATTACTTTCTACTTTATTCCATTCTTTTCCCTAGGACACTCATATATGCACTCCCAACTCCAACACACACACACTGCTCCCTGGGAAATACTGGCCATAAGAAAAAAAAGTGTAATCAATTCAGATTGTCTTTGACTATTTATTTATTCCTTTAAGTGACTGTTTCTTTTTCTCCTTGCTCTTAGGTTCCTTTCATGTGATCCTCATACCATTAAAGGAAAATAACCTAGACTAAAGCTGAGTTCTAAATTTTTAACTCAGCATTTTAAGAACAAAATACAGCAATAATTATTGAAATATGCATGCATGATATAGGAGAAGATACAAAGTGGCTAGAGAAGATGTTGGAGAACAATCTCTATAGAAATAAACTAAAACATACTGCTTTTTTTCTACAAAGTAAAAATAAAATAAACTTCTTTTTAGATTCCATATACAAGACAATAATATTTTTGTAAAGGAGAAAATAAAAGTTCTGCATTTTCAATTGACACATAGTCTATGTAAACTTTTTTTATTCATGAGGTCTATTTCTATAATTTATGTTGCAATAAAAAATTTTATAAAGTGCTTATTGTGTGCCATGTACTATGCTATATATTTTGTTAGTTTTGATTTTCAGAGAAGCAGATAAGTAGATTTGATAACAGATCTATTGTGTCACATGCATCAGAAGGATAAAAGGTTAGAGTGTAGAACAGGATAGATGTTTTTTGTCTGTTTGTTTTGTTTTGTTTTTAGATTGCAGTACAGATCAGACACTATAAATTAGACAGAGAAGAAGGAACTTGGATACTTGGATATGAAAGATCTTAGGTGGCAGCATAGTTTTAAGAAATCTTTGAAAAGGCCCATGGGAGTTTCCAGGACAAAACCTCCACTGGAATCATAAATTCTCTCAATAGTGGGCTTACTTTGTCTTGGACCCTTACCTTTCTCAGACATTGTCTGGAGTGGCTCTCAGGAAGCATGGCCCACACAAATACTATGTGCTTTCAGAGGGCTTAAAGCTGGGGACCTTTTGTCAGTTACCCCCCTTATAAACCTGAGTTGAGTGGTGCTCTTTTGTCTTGTTTTCTATAAAACAGCATTCTGAGACAGAAATCCTTACTTAATGAAAAAGGAACTAAAGTTTCAGGAATAGTAAATAATTTTCCTCCAACCTCAGATAAACAGGTGGTGTTGACAGAAGTCAAAAATAGATTTCTTTGACCTTTAAGTTGGAGCTCTTTACACTTCTTTTAAAATTATTACAAAAGCGGTCACATAAATTATATCAGTATCATTATACTTAACTTATGTGGTGACTAGACTAGACTAGAAAGAACCATTGTTCCAAATATTATAACAAAAGAATTGTGGCAGCATTAGTTGCGTCTGGATGTATAGTAAGTTGTTCAAAACTCCTTGACATGCTTTCTGGCCTTGATTTAGCACAGTTAATTACAAATTACATTGAGAAAACTGAAACAGCTAACCAAAGTACTTAGGAAAATATTAATAATTGTTTCTGTGTAAATTTAATTCTATTTATTTGCATAGGTAGTACATATATTTTGTATTCAGAGTAGATATAATGGATATGAGAGATTAAGTAGCAAGTGTTTCCTCTAAGGAATGGTGCCACTCCTTTTAAGTAATATGATTTGTTGTAGAAGATAAAATGACTTATATGTAGTAGATCTCCCATGTCAAATACTGTTCTAAATAATTGCAGCTATTACTTCTTTTAATCCTAACTACTATTCTATGATACATTGATATTTTTATTCTCAGTTTACAAAAGGAGAAACTAAGAGGTCCAGAATTCATATAGTATTCCCAAGATCATAGTTTCTGTTAGAGTCAGGATTTGAACCCTGATAGACAATCATAGAAGGGTCTTTAGAATAAAGAGACAACACTCCCAAACAATACTCAACTCTACACATTGATTCCTACTGTATTTAACCATAACTCATTAAATCTATTTTCAATATTTCATATAGTGAAGACAGAACAAAGGAAGTTCAATTTTCTGCAAAAACCATAAGAAACCCTCTTAATAAAGTCACACCTTCTGCAGTTTCTACTGCCCAGATTTTTTTTTTTTCCTAACAGCAATTAGGAACAGAAATAATAAGGGCAGTGGACACATTTTTGCTGAACTCAGGGGAGTTGAACCAAGAAGTGTTTTCTTAAATCATTGAATTTTAACAAGTTGTAGACGAAGAAAATGACAGCACCCTCAGAACAGCAGTGCTGATCCAGAAGAGACCTGTCCAGCATGCTTCACTGGGGAAGACACAAAGGAAAGAAGAAAGGTTGACATTTGAAAGGCCAGGGCCAAAAAAGAGACAAGGGGTCCAGGAAGCTGTTGGAGAGGATATCTTCATGTGCTTTCTAGGGATGGGCCATTAAAACAATGAGAAGCAGTGAACATAAAAGCTCAGTAATCGTTCCAAATTAAATAGGAATAAAATCTCACCTGTACAAAATAATATGATGCAATTTAGTTAGAACTCCTATTTATGACCATTGTTAGCACTTAGTAGGCTCTGACTATTTGGGATATATGACTTTATCTGATTATCTTAACAAGCCTTTTGATAGACAATATTTTCCCATTATATGTTCTCTTATTTGTAAATAATAAAAATAAGGCTTTAGGAATTGATTTTATTTGCTCAAATTAAACAATCTACTTGCTAATGGAATTGAAATTAGAATCACTATCTTCCAATTCAAATCTTATGGAAACTTAAATTTCCACTGGGCTAAATCCAGTGAAATTACTAAACGACAAAAACTAGTGTTCTATTTTCTATATTATCCTGATTCAATGAAAATATTTAATTTGTACCCTGAGCTCAGGTGGCCTACTGCAGTTTTCAGTTGCATGATATTTATGTCCTAAGCCTACTTACACATGTAACACTAAAAACTTCAGTTCTGAGTTTGGAGAATGATATCTTCCTGAAATATTCTTGTACAAACTGCAGCTTGTTGCCTATGGCTATCAGAATAACTTACAGCCCACATGACACATGTACTCTTTATTCTATTGATGATGTTTGTTTTTTATAATTTATCTTAGTCTCATTTCTGAAACATATCAATGTTCTATGGAAACAAGTATAGGATTAAAACAAGATTTTTATTTGAGCTTAAACAACCCACTTGATCTAGAACCAAGGGGATTGAATAAATCTACTTTCAGCCAAAGAGAATGTAAACTCCATAATAAAACCAAAGTTAGTTTGAGATAAAATCATTGATAAACTTATATTGTGATGATGCAGATGCACTTATTCTTGGGTCTTACATATTAACACCTGTCTCTCCAGTGCTGCTATACATTTTCAGGGTCCTGCCGGCCAGCAATTAAGTACAATCATATTGTTGCCTCTGGCTCTGCTATTTTCAGTGTCACTCCATCACTCATTTTTCCAGCATTTTTGGTAGTCTCAGATCTGACAGTTTTCCAGCTGATGCAGGACAAAGAGATCTCAGCAGGTTTGGGAGAAATTAAGTGATCTTTTCAAACTTGTTTAAAACCACCGAACCCCGATTTTTCTAGGTAAAGTTAGTCATGTACTTCTGAAAACTATGCCTTATATTTATAGAGCAACTTACTGTTTTAAAATTATATATATATATATAATAATCTTTACAGCAACTTCATAGAATACAGGTATTACTCTCAGTAATTTTGAAGAGAAGAAAACAAAAGTGCTGCAAAGTTAATTTGCAGCAAACCATGCAGCTCTTAAGTGGCAGTGTTAGAACTGACCTGGATATTTTTCTTGCTTCTCTACCATAAGTTTTCATAAAAGTTTTTGAATCAGTCATGTAGCTTCTACCCTACCTTTCTAAAATGATTATGAAAACAGTACTTCACTGTTCTTGCAGGCATAGTTTGAGTACCATGACTTGATTTCTACTATTTGCTCATTTTCATCTTAGATTATTTTAAAGGTTTTACCAAACATATTGTCTTGTAGTTCTTCATATATTTTTTGACTCGCTCTCAAGTGTTAGAATAAAATTTGTTAAATTCTTGTATACTGCCTGAAATACAAATATATATCCCCTGGATAATTAATGATATAACCAAAACAGAAATTCATAGTTAAAAAGTAATTAATCCTGAGAAATGAAACTATAACCTAAACAATGGTTTCTTCTTTATTTACTATATCAGACAGCATAAAGTATTTTAGTCATGAACAAAGAAAACTCATTAATATAGTTTCTAATCTGGATTAGTTTTCCTAAATGAAATGTATAAATTTCAGGTTTTATTTTTAACAAAATGCATTTTCTTTTTCTTTTTTTCAAAAAGGCACTTTGAATACTCTGTTATGTACTATAATTGGAATTAGACTGACAAAGCCCTGGTGTTCTAAAGCTTACTAGCTTCAGTGAATAGATAAGAATGAGTTGAAATTGGTTCATCAATAGCTTGAATTTAAATTATTTCTAGAGTGCTTTGACACTTGAAAATGGTCCTTACATTCTTTTCAGTCATTTCAATCTTCTCTGGGCAAGTATTAATTTTCCTACTAAACCCCTCATTATAGATAAGTCAAACTCAGTCATTTTATTATAGTTTCATAAATGCCCTAAATAAATTATTATAAAATGTGAATTAGTTAAATTCAAATTAATAAAACTGTGTAATCATTACTAAAGATAAATATCAACCTAGTTTTACCTCTTCCATTCTGATTAGTACCATTTGGTTTTAAAACTATATGGCTTTGTAAGATAAGTTTGAAGACACTATACTAATATATATATATATATATATATATATATATGTTTGTGTGTGTTTTTAAAATTAATACCACTGTAACTATGCAAGCATAATTTTTATAGGGTGTTGAGTAATTAGATAGATATTTTTAATAATATAATTTCATTGTGTTAATGTGATAGAGTAGGCCAAGCACAGGATTAGAATTCAGTCATCTATGATTAAGTCCCAAGTTATCCTTTGGGCAATTCACTGAATCTTTTCAAACCTGAGTGCCTTCATCTGGAAAACTTTAGTATTAATATATGTAATAGCACGGCAATATTAATGCCAATATTTAGACGTTGGGAACTATCTAAAAATACAAATCTAAAATACTTTGAAACAGTAACTTGCCATTCAAACATGACCTTAATGGGATATTTTTGTATGCTTATGTGCCTTGTGAGTCATGAAAGTCAGTTAAATAGAGTAGCTCCATTTACAGCCATAAGCTGGATCTGAGTATAGTTTGTTTAGGTTGGTAGCTAAGTGTCAAGGTGGTCATCAGATAGACTCTATGAACTTCAGTTTTCTGAATTATAAAATCGAGTCAATCATACTAAAACTCACACAGTGAATTTCAAATTTTAAATGAAAGAGTTTGTGTTTGTTAAACTTTTGGTAATTTATAAATTTACATACAGGCCATGGCTATTTTAATGATTGACTTTTCACTTTGTCTTAGTTCAATCATATTCTTCACTTAGACAGACTGATTTGAAGAGCTGTCTGTGGAAACTGTGGGACTATTCATTGTTATAACCAGGTCTGTACCACTGGGAAAAGGAACTGAAAGAAAATGACCACAAGTGCAAGGAAGCACAAATAGGTCCAGTTGGTCAAAGTTAGGGAGGTCAGCACATGGAGTAAAAGCTGCAGTGAGAAACATAGTTATGAGACTCTATCCTTGTGCCTGACCAGGCAGTGGCACAGTGGATAGAGCGTCGGATTGGAATGCGGAAGATCCAGGTTTGAGATCCCGAGTCACCAGCTTGAGCACGGGCCCATCTGGTTTGAGTAAAAGCTCGCCAGCTTGGACCCAAAGTTGCTGGCTCCAGCAAGAGGTTGCTCCATCTGCTGAAGGCCCGCGGTCAAGGCACATGTGAGAAAGCAATTAATGAACAACTCAGGTGTCGCAACGGCAACAAAAAACTAACGATTGATGCTTCTCATCTCTCTCTGTTCCTGTCTGTCCCTATCTATCCCTCTCGCTGACTCTCTCAATGTCCCTGTTAAAAAAAAAAAAGACTTTACCCTTGTTGGTAAAGAGGTGGGGTTCAGTGTATTAACTTGTGTGTTTGATGGCATTGCTAAAATTTCCCTTCATAAGCCTCTGACAATGTTTAAAGACTCAATGTGGGCAAATCATGAAGTATAATACATAAGTTGGCCATTTTCTCATAAAATTTCAACTGTAGCACTCCCTAGGGAAGAGTGCCTCCCCTTTTTCTCTTTCTTATTTATTTTTGATTCACTTTTTATTGTCAAATATGAAAGCTTACTGAAAAGGCTTAACCATAAATGTAACACATAATGAATTATTAAAAATTGAATACCCATGGAAACATTACAAAGGTGAAAAAAATAAAGTGCAGCCAGCAACCCACAAAATCAGGCAACATTTTCCAGAAAAAAACAACAAACAAACAAATGATAGAAAATTATATAGATTATACACACACAAAGAGGGAGTGGGAGGGGAGAGGAAGAAGTGGGAAAACGTTTGAAATAGAGATTTAACTTAAAAAATTATCTCATGCAATTGTGGGAGCTGTTAAGTGTGGATATTGTAGGGCCAATCAATAGGTTGAAAATCTGGTAAGATTTGATAATGCAGTCTTAGTCTGTAATCCATACAGCAGAAAAAAAGTAGCAAAAGCTCTATATAACAGTTTTAAGCCAGAAATTTTTCTTCTCTGGGAAACCTCAGTTTTGGTTCTCAAAAATCTTCAATTTGTTGGATGAAATCTACCCCCATAATGAAAGGTAATTTGTTTTATTTAAAGTCAATTGCATCCTGATCAGGCGGTGGCACAATGAATAAAGTATCGGACTGGGATGCGGAGAACCCAGGTTCGAGACCCTGAGGTCACCAGCTTGAGCATGGGCTCATATGGTTTGAGCAAAGCTCACCAGCTTGGACCCAAGGTCGCTGGATCGAGCAAGGAGTTACTCGGTATGATGTAGCTCCATGGTCAAGGCATATATGAGAAAGCAATCAATGAACAACTAAGGTGTCGCAACAAAAAACTGATGATTGATGCCTCTCATCTCTCTCTGTTCCTGTCTATCCCTTTTTCTCTCTCTGTAAAAAAATAAAATATAAAATAAAATAGTCAATTGCAGTTACCTCAAAAAATTAAAAATGAAAATTTCTTATGACCTAGCAATTCCACTTCTGGAAATATATCCAAACATGAAACACTAATTTGAAAGAATATATGTACCCTTATATTCACTGAAACATTATTTACAATAGCCAAGATTAGGAAGTAGCCCAAGTGTCCATCAGTAAATGAGTGGATAAAAATCTGTGCTACATTTCCTCAATGAAATACTACTTGGGCATAAGAAAGAAGAAAATCTCACTTTTTACAATTGCATGTATGTACCTGGAGAGCATTATGCTAAGTGAAAGAAGCCAGTCAGAGATAGAAAAGTACCATATAATTTCACGCATATGAGGAATCTAATGAACAAGATAAGCTAACCAGCCAAATAAAAACCGACTTGTGGATAGAGAGCAGGTTTACAGCTGTTGAGGGATGGTGGCTGAGTGAAGAGAGTGTAGGGACTGAGCAATAAAAAAAAAAAACTGTTGGTCACAGACAACAGTGTGGTGATCATGGGGGAGTGGAAGAGACAGGGAAGGTATATGGTGATAGAGACGACTTGGGGGAGGGTGAACACATAATACAGTATGCAGAAGATGTGTTGTAGAAATGTGCACCTGAGACCTGTATAATTTTGTTAACCAATTCAACCCCAACAAATTCATTTGAAATAAATTAATAAAAATCAATAATTTATCATTTTTAAATAGTTGAAGTTTTGTAGCATAATAAATGGGAAAACACAGTGATTTCCCATGTAACCTATGTCCAACATATGCATGACCTTTCCAATGTCAACATTCCCCATAGAGTGGTACAATTTTGAGACAGATGAACCTTTCTTGACACATCATAAACATCCAAAATCCACACTTTAAGTTACAAGACTATGGGTCACTCTTGGTGTTGTATATTCTATAGGTTTGAGCAAATGTGCATGTATCTCTCACTGGATTCATACAGAATGTTTTAAGTGACCTAAAAAAAAAAACACCTTTCTGCTACATATGTCCACCCCTTATGTGAGTCTATTTCTCTCTAATCTATTCTGTTGATCTATTTGTATGTTCTTTTGCCAATACTTACCTGTCTGAATTACTGCAGTGTCGTGTGTGTGTGTGTGTGTGTGTGTGTGTGTGTGTAAGAGAGACAGAGAAAGAGATAGATTGAGAGACAGTTAGTAACAGACAGACAGAAATGGAGAAAAAGAAAAGAAGCATCAATTCTTTGTTGTTGCACCTTTGTTGTTCATTGACTGCTTTCTCATATGTGCTTTGACCAGGGGGCTAGAGCAGACCATGTGACCCCTTGCTCAAGCCAGGGGCCTTAGGTTCAAGCTGGTGAGCTCCTGCTCAAGCTGGCTACCTTGGGGTTTCAAACCTTGATCTTCTGTGTCCCAGTCTGACACTCTATCCACTGCTCCACCACCTGGTCAGGCAATTACCGCACCTTTAAGTCAAGTTTTTAAGTCAGATAGTGTCTGTTCTCCAACTTCTTTTTTCTTTTTTAATATTACATTGGATATTCAAGGTCTTTTGCCTTTCCATATAAACATTAAAATAGTTGGGCAATATCCACAAAATAACTTGCAGGGATTTTGATTGGTACTGTACTATAACAGTAGATTAAGAATGAAAAAAACTGACATCTAGACAATATTGAATCCTTATATCTATGAGCATAGAATATCTCTTCATGTTTGTAGGATTTCTTTAATTGCATTAATCAGAGTTTAGCAGATTTCCTCAAATAGACCTTGCATATATTTTATTATCTTTGTACTTAAGTATTTTATTGGAGGGTTATACAAATGGTATTTGCTTTTTAATTTCAAATTTCACTTGTTTATTAGTGGCATAGAGGATGCAGTTGACTTTTGTATATTAAATTTAATCTTACAGCCTTGGTACAGTTCCTTTTAAATTCCAGGAGTATTTTTTTGTATTTCTTTTGTCTTTTCTATAGTCATTTAATATGCAAACAAAGACAATTTTTAATTTTTTTTCAAATCTATACCTTTTATTTTGTCTTGTCACCTAAATTCATTATCAAGGGCATCAAGTATAATGTTGAAGAGTGGTGACAGGAGACATTCTTGCTTTTTTTTAACTTAGTGGGAAAGCATCAAGTTTTTCACTTTTAAGTATAATATTGGGTGCACTTTTTTTAAAGATATTCTTACCCTCTATTCCTACTTTGCTAATAGTTTTTTTATCACAAGTGGATGTTGTATTTTATTAAGTGACTTTTCTGCATCTATTATATAGTTATATTTCCTTTATTGCCTGTTGTTATGAGTTACATTAATTGACCTTCAAATATTGAAAAAAGCCTTGCATATCTAGGATAAATTTCACTTGATTATGTGTATAATATCTCATTTATTATTAATTTTAACACATTAATATTTTTAGGAAATTTGTATCTGTGTTCATGAGAAATATTGATCTATACTTGTCTTTTCTTGTAAAATCTTTGGTTTTGGGTTTAGTATAATGCTGGCCGCATAGAATGATTTAGAAACTCTGCTTCTCTTCTTTAAAAGAGATTGTAGGGACTTGGTTTAAATTTTTACCTTAAACCTTGATAAAGTTCATCAATGAATCCATCTGGGCCTGGTTATTTCTGTTTGGGAATGTTATTAATTATTTATTCAGTAGCATTAGGTTTAACTTACATTATCTATTTCTTCCTGTATGAATTTTGGCATATTATATTCTTCAAGAAATTGGTCCATTTGACAAGATTATCAATTTGTGGGTTTAGAGTTGTTTATAGTGATCCTTTATTATCCTTTTAATGTTCATGGGATATATAATTATGTTGCTTAATACTTAATCTCAATAATTTGTATACTAACTTGTTTGTTTGTTTTTTTTAGCCTGGATGAAGTCTTCAAAGAACCAAGTTTTATATTCATTAATATTTAATATCCTGTTTTTTAACTTCATTGTATTTGCTTTCATAAGACTGGTGAACAATGTTCTTTTTTTCATTATCTGTTGCATGAAGTTTTAGAACTATGCTATATATATTTGCATCACTGATTTCAAATCTGAAATCCATTTTTGCTGCATGCTCTAGTTTTTGTGCAATTTTAATTTCTTTTTGTTACAGTTAATGGCATGAATTGGTATTTAAATTGGAGTTAAAAAGCAATGATTCTTGGATGGAACATAACCACAAGGCAATTAATGCTTTACAAACATCACTTTTACATATTGTTGTTGTTTTTAAATCTAAAAAATTATTATCTGATAAAAACATTCTCTTGTTTTGTTTTAAGATTGAATTATGACCTCTTTGAGTAGGCGTAAATGTAAGAATAGTCCTGACACCTTCTGTTCTATATGTGACTGTTACACACTTCAACCTCAAAGGCGCAATATGAAATCATTTGTGACACATGTGTATATTGCCTATTTTCAAGTTCCCCTTGGCGATCAAGACAAGAATTGGGTTCCTCATATTGTGTGTCATACTGTGAGGAAATGCTTCGTGACTGGACAAAAGAAAAAAAAAAGGAATGCCTTTTGGTATTCCCATGGTTTGGCATGAACCTACGGACTACAGCAGTGACTGTTATTTCTGTCTGATCCATACAAAGGGCATCGGCAAGAGAAAATGACATATGATCGCATATCCTAATATTCCTTCAGCAATACAACCTATCCCACACTCTGAGACACTCCCAGTTCCAGTTTTCAATATTTTTTATTTCTTCTAAGGACAAAGAAAGTGAACATGGTGATAAAGTGTACTCTGCTAAGATGCATGAAGAAATGGTTGTAGAATCTGAAGGGTCTTCTTCTGAGGCCAAGCAGTCATTAACCCCTCAGCAGTTTAGCTAACCTGAATTGAATGACTTAGTAAGAGATTTGGGCCCATCAAAGAAAGCAGCTCAATTATTAGCCTCCAGGCAAAAAAAAAAAAAAAAAAAGAATGTATTTCACCAGTCAGCTAAAGTATTCCATTTCAGAAAGCTTGAACAAATTTTTGTGGACTTTTTTCTGAGGACCAACACATTGTTTACTGTTATGATATCAATAGTTTTTTCAGCCAGCTAGGTGTTACCACGTACAGTCCAACAGAATGGTGGCTGTTTCTAGACAGCTCTAAACAAAGTCTGAAATGTGTTCTCCTACACAACAGTAATGCTTATGCAGTGGTTCCAATTGGTTATTCAACTCATCTGTGAGAAGATTATAATGACATAAAAAATAATCCTGGACTTACTGAAGTATGAGGAGCATAACTAGATCATTTGTGCAGATCTTAAAATAGTAAATTTTCTTCTAGGATAACAAAGATGTTTCACGAAGTATCCTTGCTTTCTGTGTTTGTGGGACAGTCGAGCTCGGGAGAAATACTGGACACAGGAGGGGCTGTAATATGAAGCTCTGTAAGTAGGGGTGCAAAATATTGTAAATAAACCTGTAGTTAATTGAGACAGGATCATTTTTCCCTCACTTCACATCAAACTTGGGTTAATGAAGCAGTTTTTTCAGGCTTTGAATAGAGAAAGTGAATGCTTTCAACATATTATTTCTGCTTTTCCTACCTTGTCTTTCGTGAAGAAAAAGTAGGTGTATTCAGTGGACCTCTAATTTGATCCCTCATATGTGACGAAGAATTTGCCAGGAAGATGAATAAGGAGGAGAAAGCAGCATGGCAGTCTTTTGTGGCAGTTACAAAGAACTTCCTTGGCAACAAAAAAGCAGAATACTATGAACTTCTGGTTCAAAGGATGCTGTTGGCTTTCTGTGACATTGGATGTAACATGAGCATAAAGATTCACTTCCTGAACAATCACCTTGATAAGATTCCTGAAAATATTGGAGCTGTTAGTGATGAGAAGGGAGAAAGCTTTCATTAAGATCTGAAAACAATGAAGAGCATTATCAGGGGAGATGGGCAGAAATATGATGGTGGCAGACTACTGCTGGGGCATTAAACGAGATTGTCCTCAACAAGTACACAAATGCAACAGCTACAAATGCAAATTTTTGCCTGAATAGAATTTAAATAAATTATGCATTAACTTTATGATTAAAATAAGTGTTTTAATATGTTCTGTTTCAAAATTGTAGACAAATTCTGATGCAATCATATCTTTTAGTGTATTAGTGTATTTACTGCATTATATAAATTATTATACTTTTACAAAGATGATGCCCAAGAAGACATTCTGCTTCATTATGTTAAACTAAATGTTGAAAATTTACAATAAAATAAAAACTTAAAATCTTGAATTTCAAAAAAATGTAGCTTACAGAGAAAAACTAATGTCCAATTTGAGATCAGCACACTCGAGTAAGGTAAGAACAAGTGTTTTTATGGATGCAACAAAAATTTTGTTTCCCACTATAATTTGTGTTTTTCTATTTATTTTAAATTTTGTTTATTTTCATTTTTCTAGTTTCCTAAGGAGGGACCTTAGACAACTGGTTTTATATTTTTTCTTAAAACTATATGCTATCAATTTTCCTCTTAGCTTTGCTTTCTATGTATCCCACAAGTATTGATATATTATGTATTTATTTTCAGTTTATTTAAAATATTTAAAAATTTTCTTCTGTGATTTCTTCTTTGTCCCATGAATTATTTCATAGTATTTTGTTTAATCTCCAAATATTATAGGATTTTCCAGTTACCTTTCTGTTACTGATTTCTAACTAATTTTTTTTGTGGTATCAGAATAGACACTGTATAATTTCTTTTATTAAAAAAAATAATTTTTTAAGTGAGAGAAAAGGAGGAAGAGAGATATACTCTCACATGTGCCCCGACTGTGATTTACCCAACAACATTTGTCTGGGGCCGATGCTCTGCCCATCTGGGGCCACTGCTCTGAAGCTGAGCAATGGAACTATTTTTCCACCTGAGGTGAGGCCATGGAGCCTGAGAACCCAGGGTCAACTTGTTTGAATCATTCAAACCATGACTGTGGGAGAGAGAGAAAGAGAAGGGGGAGGTGTGGAGAAGCAGATGGTCACTTCTCTTGTGTGCCCTGCCCAAAAATTGAATCTGGAACCTCCACATTCTGGGTCGACACTCTAGTACTGAGCCAATGGGTCAAGGCCTTAAATTTAAGATGTGTTTTATGGCTGAATATTTTATCTTTTTGGTACATACATTTTTTAAATTTCTTTGCTTTAAGTTTCTTTCTACATCTTCGAACTGACACTGAGATCACTGTCTTTAGAAAGCTTTAAGAATTTACTGTATGACAGTTTTGCTAATGGTGAATGTTGTCAGAATTTGTGTAGTAATGTATTTATTTTTCACAATAATTCTGGGAGAATATTATTTTGCTGAATTTAGAATTTGTGATTGTCGATTATCTTTAATCTATATAGAAAATATTGTGCTATATTACACTTTGCTGTTAGAAGTCATCTTTGAGCATAATGGTTGCTAACTGATGTTAATGTCAATGCAATCTGTTTAATATTTTTTTAGGTTTGATTTTATAGATTCAAATAATATATTTGGATACAGATTTTAAAAACTAACTATTTTAAGATATTTTTTTTTACATTTTATATCTACAGATGCTGTCTTTTATCAGAGAAAATTCTCATCAATTAAAAAAATACATTGTTTCTCTCAGCTCTGCTCACTTCAATTAAAGATGCTATATTTTCTCACTACATTTGACATGTCTCTTTTCCCTTTACAATATTCCAATATTTCATCTTTGTGCTTTTATCTGAAAACCTTAAAATTCTTTAACTGCTATTAATTCCACCTATTAAGTTTTTAGCCTTGGTTATTATATATTCCACTACTAGAATTTCAAGTTGTTTTTACTGAAAATCTGCAATGCCCTGTTTATTTTTTCTGAAGTTCCTTAACTTTTTTCTCCCCTAGAAAGATCATCCTTTTACTACGTGGATATTCTGTAGGCTTGTATTTGTTGTTAGTTTCTATTGGTTCTCAGTCACATTGATTCACCTTATTTTATGCCTAGAATATCTTAGATGTGTAGCTGGCAATGTATTTTACAAATGTTTCTGACCTAATATGAGAACTGGTAGAATAGTACCTTCTCTCATAGAGAATTTTCTTTTGCTCCTAAAGCCACATGAAAAAACCAGTAATTTAAGATCATTTTAAGCCAATTTCACAAATTAAAATTTTCTAGACTAGCAAAATTATTTAAAGCTATGATGTCACATCTGCAAGACCTATGTTAATTTTAAGTTTATTCCTTGGGAGCAGCCATTTACTGTAGGTAACACAATTAAGTGTAAGCCATAAACTGTTTACCAGATTCCCAATGTCTCAATGTTCTAAAATTCAACTATTGATTTTCATCTCAAGGGTATCAAAATTGTTTCTCAATCATTTATCCCAGAGCAATAGCAACTAAAAAACTGTACTCACTTCTTAAGTTGTATTCTCTCTTGGATACTGATATGTGCATAAAAGTTTTATGTATGTGTATGCATAAATTTTATAAGTATATAATATAAAATTTTATATATTTAAATGTGTATATATGCATACATTTATATTCACAAAAACACATATTTTAATAACATTTCTAATTTCTCCAGGAAGTAGATTGTTCTGAATCACCTTAGACCAGGTATAGCCAATATAAGGCCTGTAGGCGGGATCCAAATGCATAATTAGTTTATGCGGCCCATGATTAAATTTTAAATATTCTCTGCTACTTTAAAATCTCGGCTACTCAGAGCCTGACCTGTGGTGGCGCAGTGGATAAAGCGTCGACCTGGGAACACTGATGTCGCCAGTTCAAAACCCTGCACTGGTCTGGTCAAGGAACATATGGGAGTTGATGCTTCCAGCTCCTCCCCCCTTTCTCTCTCTCTCTCTCTCTCTCTCACTCTGTGTCTCCTCTCTAAAATAAATAAAATAAAAAGAAATTAAAAAAAAATTAAAATCTCAGCTACTCAGAAGCGGAACTGTCTGATTATTGGAAATCGAGATATTTAAGAAGATTGTGATATGCGAAAAAGAATTTCTTGTGTGACTAATCTAGGGTTAACTTACAATAATTGATTGAATGGATTAGTGATACTTGTTTATTTTTTTAAAAAATTTCATTATAAAGATTTACAACTTTTGTACTCATCTGTACTCAATATGAACTGTTTGACATATAGTGGTGATGTGAAACCCACATTTTTTTAGGCAGAGTTAGCCAGTGTGCACCCAAGGTCAAACAATTTGTTATTTTTGTGATCAAGTGTGCTGAATCAAGTGGAATTGCAGCATAGATAATAGCTGCAGTTGATAACTGAAAATGTGTGCAGGCTGTTTGTAAAACGAAATAATTGTTTTATTTGCAATATAACCCCTTCGAGTTCATTCTATTAATTACATATGGTTTCAATTGATTGTGATACAGTTTGGATATTTATACAGTTTGTAATTATATTTTTATTAAAATAATATTGTATATTAAAATCTTTTTCACTCAATTACATTTATTCATAAACAAATTACATAATAAAATTTTGTTTACTTAAATCGTTTTTGTATTTAACATTTTTTAATTTTAATATTTCATCTAGCCCATGAAAAAGTTTTCTTTCTAATCTGGCCCGGGGGCAAAAACTGTTGGCCAAACCTGCCTTAGACCCAATAACACCCTTAAATTCTATATTTAAAGACACTTTTTAATAATACTCAGAAGGTTTGGTAACCATATTTGCAAGTATTATCTTAGTTTTCTAGACCTTATTTTTTTCACTATAACAGCTCAATAATTTTATTGTAATAAATTAGCCTAAATAATTGCTTTATGTCTATAACCACTGTCACCATTAGATCAAATGTATAAGTTTGGAAGTAATTACTATATAGACCTAACAGTGTCACTTTAACAGTGTTTAGAGTGTTAAAATAATGCACAAATTATTGAATTCAAAGTGAATATAACATTGCTTTTGGAATTTGAAGATGAGTAGTGAAGGAACCTCAAACCTTTATACTCTTATTTTTCCAATGAAAAGATAAAAAGATAGAAATCAAGTATTTTGAAAACAGATCAAAGTTTTTAACAGAGAAACTTCAAATTTAAGTTGTTAAAAGCTCTTCTTTGTAGTTTGCATTTCTGGCAGACACTTGGTACATAAAAAATTCCTGGATAAACAAACTGCAAGTTCAAAGAATATAGGATTGTACAAAGTTCTTAAAATTATAAGGTCAAATCTGAACCAATTATTACAGAAACGGAAAAAAGATAATGCAACATGTTCATAAAATCATACTATTGTTGCTAACTTTATCAAGAAATATAAATTATATACTTTTTAACATGGACTAAGCCTTTTGGTTGTAATGAGCAAGAAGAAATAAACATTAGATCCGTAACACTAAGCATTCACTGAAGAAAACTTGTTCAAAGGTTTTTAAGGTAGTACACGATATATTGAGGCAAAGTGTTAAATTTTAATGAATCAATTTTAATTATGGAATGATATAACTTAATGTTCTCCTGTTCTTTACCTTATCTTAGATATTTACATTTATTTTCTATTTTTCTTGAGGCTTAAGCCATTGTTATGAGAAAATAATGATATAAAAAGTACAAATTATTTTATCAATCATAACTTTGTTTTATTTTTTTCTTTAATTTTCTTAAGCTAAATAAATATATTATTTATTATATTTCTTTATTAAATTTATTTGGGTGATATAATTTAATAATATCATATAGGTTTGAAGTGTATGTTTTTATTATACATGATCTGTATATTGGATTGTATACACACCACCCAAAGTCAAGTCATCTGCCAACATTTAATTGCCCCCTTTACTCTTTATTATCCCTCCAGCATCTTTCCTCTGGGAACGCCCATACTGTTGTCTATATCCTATAATTTTACTTCTATATCTCATATATGAGTGAAATCATATGGTTCTTGGGTTTTTCTGACTTTTTGTTTTAAAATCAAAGAATATATGCATTTATTCTTCCCATCAATGCCTTTTCTTATTTCCAAAAGCCTTCCTCTAAAGCATCTTGAGTTTGCTATGCATCTCTTTATTTAAAAAAATACCATATATATATATATGTTTTCCCCAGGGACAGAGAGAGAGTCAGAGAGAGGGATAGATAGGGACAGACAGACAGGAATGAAGAGAGATGAAAAGCATCAATCATTAGTTTTTCGTCGCCATTGCAACACCATAATTGTTCATTGATTGCTTTCTCACATGTGCCTTGACCGCGGGCCTTCAGCAGACTGAGCAACCCCTTGCTGGAGCCAGCGACCTTGGGTCCAAGCTGATGAGCTTTTACTCAAGCTAGATGGGCCCACGCTCAAGCTGGCGACCTCGGGGTATGGAACCTACTGAGCCACCACCTGGTCAGGCTAAAAAAATTATATTTTAAGTACACTTTTACATTCATATATGTACCTACAAAAATATATATTATAATTTTCTATAATTGTAAAAATATATGTGATATAAGCATGTTATATTTACACTTATTTTTACCCATATCAATTTTTATGATTTAATTATGTTAATATACATTATATTCATTCGTACGTATTGTTAAATGAATATTTTCTAGTGATTAATAGTTTAAGTAACATGGTAATAAAGCTTTTTTGACTACATTTTCTTATGTACATATATGATAAACAGTATATACTTAGAAGTTAACTTGCTGATGTATGGTATACAATTTTTCAACTCAGTAAAAACTGTCAAGTGGTACTTCACATTGTTATACAAACTTATCCATGATGAATTAAGTGAACTCCCACAAAAGATTGACATTCCTGAAGTTTTTATTTTTCTTAGAGGAAGCCTTCACATGCCTTTGGGTAGTCTGTTTCCAGCTAACTAGATAGCCTTACCAACACTATCAGTAAAAGTAAGATGTAAAAGAATGATGAATAAAAAATAAAATAAAATAGCAGTACAATTTGAAATGTGTTTGCCCTGCTTAGTCAGAAATTCTGACTCTCCAAAAAAATAAATAAATAAAGCAAGAATACAGACATTTAATTAGAGCACTGAAACCATTTTTTGTCATTAATTATATATACCTAACTCTAGTGAACATGAACATGACATCAACCTTTTGCAAACTATGAACCAAAGAAGGCAGGAATATTAAGCCTTGATTTCAGTAAAGATCTAAAAATTATGATTAGAAAATAAATGTAAAGTTGAGTGTTCAAAAGACTATGCATTCAGTTGAAAATAATTTTAATTAAATTACCACTAACTCTTCATCATGGAAAAGGACAATAGTGATAGTTGTACACTTAGAGCCATGGTAATAGAGATGTGTGTATCTACGTGTGTGTATACATATATGTACACACACATATTTTATGTATATTCTCTCTGTTCTTCTAAATATAAACATAATATTAAAATATATATAAATCTAAAATATTTATAAATATATCTTCTATTAAAATGTATACATATTATGTAAGCACACAAATTAGTAATGCTAATTTATAATAGATAGGTATCATAAACACCTCAAAAGATATCTAAAGCCAAAAACCTATTTTAAATTAGAATCAAAATTAATAATGCCTCTGCCCAGCTGGGTAGCTCGGTGGATGAAATGTCATTTACTAATACTGAGGTCTGGGTCAGATCCCTGGACCAAGCATGTACAAGAAGCAATCAATGCATGCACAATTAAATGATACAACTAAGTGGAACAACCAGTTGAGGCTTCTATCTGTTCCTCTCTTGCACTTTTCCACATCCTCTCTCTCTCAAACCAATGTAAAATAATTTTTTAAGAGATTAGGAATAACTGCAAATGGGAAGTAAAAGTTAATTTTAAATTTACAGAAAGTCTTACCATTGCCAAAACTTAATAACTTCCACACCCCTCCCCAAATTAATATGAAATTATGGTACCTTAAAAAAAATCACAACAGCCTGATCAGACCGTGGTACAGTGGAAAGAGTGTTGGACTGGGACATGTAAGACCCAGGTTTGAAACCCGAGATCACCAACTTGAGCTCAGGCTACCAGCTTGAGCATGGGATTGCTGGCTTGAGCGTGAGTCATGTCTTTGACCCCATGTTTACTGGTTTGAGCCCAAAGGTTGCTGGCTTGGAGCCCAAAGGTAGCTGGCTTAAAGCCCAAGGTCACTGGCTTGAGCCCAAGTTGCTGTCTTGAGCAAGGGGTCAATCACTCTCCTGTAGCCCACTGGTTAAGGCACATATGAGAAAGCAATCATTGAACAACTAAAGAAACTAAGGAAGCACAATGAAGAATTGATGCTTCTCATCTCTCTCCCCTCCTGACTGTCTGTCCCTATCTGTCCCTATCTCTCTGCCTCTCTCTTTTTCTGTGACACACACACACACACACACACACACATAAAAAATGAAATTATAGCATATAAAATAAAGAAACTCTAAGTTAAAATTCCAAAACTTACAGTAAACAGTATCAGGTTAATAAAATCTTATATAGTTAATTTATGAGACATAGAAAAAATAGTGAAGTATTTAATGAAATAAAAGTGGGAAGAAAGGATCTCTAAAACATTAATATAAAAGTTTACAAAATAATAACTAGAACT
The DNA here is from genome assembly GCA_037038555.1 of Rhynchonycteris naso. Taxonomy (NCBI): domain Eukaryota; kingdom Metazoa; phylum Chordata; class Mammalia; order Chiroptera; family Emballonuridae; genus Rhynchonycteris; species Rhynchonycteris naso. Next base: position 68,481,875 of record CM072996.1, read on the forward strand.
TTAAATCATATAAACAATGAAAAATTTACAGATCTTTGACACAGCTCGAAGGAGTATTAATACAATTGAGTATTAATAAATTTCAAGACAAAAAAGTGGGAAAACAGAGATTTTGAATTTCTAAAATAGATGTTACCAGAGTTATAAAGGGAAAAAAAAAGTGAAAATGATGGAGAAAAAATATTTAATGAGATAATGGCTGATAATTTTCTAAAACTTAGGAAACCCAACAATTGTAAATTTGCAGAAGCCCAGTGAATTAATTGAAGTAGTATGAATAAATTAATTCCACTTCTCTTATAAGAATTAAATTGCAGGAAAAAATAGACACATTTAAGATACTCAAAACATCTTAATGGAACAGAGAGATTAAATTTTAAAACTGACATTTGTTTCTGAAGGATTGCCTTATTTATTTATTTTTAATGAGTTTACTGCGGTTACATTGGTTAACAAAACCATACAGGTTGCAAGTGTACAACTGAAGAAAATATTATCTGCATATTTCATTATATACTCATCACCCATAAATTCTTCTTCAAGAAAGCAATCTTACCTTTTGTGACAGTATGGATGGACCTGGAGAATATTTTGCTGAGCGAAATAAGCCAGTCAGGGAAAGACAAATGCCACATAATCTCATTTAAATGTGTAATCTAATGATAAAAAACAAAAATGAATTTTAGACTGATAGCTAACGTCAAAGCAAAAATTGTACTCGACAAAGTTGAACGGATAAAGAAGACTATACCTATTTCAATAAGGAGTAATCAAACAGTCTAAATTTAATTTTTTTTAATTTTTTTATTATTATTATTAATTTTAATAGGGTGACACCAATAAATCGGGGTACATATGTACAATGAAAACATCTCCAGATTATCTTATCATTCAATTGTGTTGCATATCCATCACCCAAAGTCAAATTGTCCTCTGTCACCTTCTATCTGGTTTTCCCTGTGCCCTTCCCCTCCTCCCTATCCCACTCTCCCTCCCTCCTCCTACCCCGTAACCACCACTCTCTTGTCCATGTCTCATAGTCTCACATTTATGTCCCACCTATGTATGAAATCATGCTGTTCTCAGATTTTTTTTTGATGATATAAAAAGCCCTATGATCTTCAAGAGTTTGGTGAAGGGGAATAGGGACCATCGGTGTTTTTAATTGACTGTTAGTAAATGTTTTCTATCTTCATGGCAAGGTTTTTTTTTTGTTTTTTAATCTGGAGCGATCTGCCAGTTGAACGTATGCTATTAACCTGTCAATGAAACCTGATGAGAGAAGCTATCCTGATGACTACATTTTGGAGAGATAGTTTTCAGGTCCTAGAGAAAGAGTCCTGGGTGGTAAAACTGTCAGGTGGCTCCTAAACAAATTTTCATATCAAAAATGGAAAAGAAAAATTTATAATTACAACTTTTCTAAAGTAAATGCTGTAAGAAAAGGGAGGTCAAAGCCTAGGTTTAAGAAGAAACCTTTCTACAATTTAGTTCAGCCAAGAGAAACAGTTAACATAGTCTGTGTCACTAATTTTTATTCTGGATTAATGTGAAAAACAAAACTGTAACTTTTTAAAAGTAATATATATGAAATTGGTAAACCAAAATGCATTAAGAAGTTGTTTATCAACAGTAAACTTTTAAAAAGTTAAAATAAAAGATTAGCACTGAAAAAAATAATTCTACAATGTATATCATACAAAGGATTTCTATCTATCTATAAAGGATCTCAAAATATCCATGGAATTATCTCAAACAGATAAAGACAAATAGAAAAAAGACATGGACATATTTTTCGAGAAGAAATAGGAATGAACAATACAATAAAAAGAGATACTCAATCTTAATAGGTATCTTATAAATGTAAATAAAAATAAAATAAATATTGTGGACCTAATGAGAGAATAGAAAAAAGTAAAAGCTTTGACAATAAGAAATATTACCATGAATGTATACCCTAGGCTGATAGGTGCAATCCCTTTAGGAAACAGATTGATTGACATTAACATGCTCTAAGAGCCAGCAGTATGCTGTGAATATGCACCCTGGGGATCTCTTTGCATATTTGCACCAGCAATTTTTACATAAATGTACTGACAGAGCCATTTAAAAACATTATATTTATTTTTATATAGCTATGGAAACTAGGGGCAAGAAAAATGATTCTCAAGAAAAAACAGGTGTGTTGATTTAAAAAAAAACTATATATAACATGTATATGAAGCTAGAAATCTTAAATATTTTTATCAAAGATTATGATCAAGCCTTGGCCAAGTGACTAGGTGAATAAAGTGACCTGGCTTGCTGAGGTCATGATTGGATCGCTGGTCAGGGCACATATGAGAAGCAATCACTGAGTATACAACTAAATGGAATAACTAAGTGGAACAAGTTGATGCTTCCATTTCTCCATTCCTTTTCCTCTCTCTCTCTCTCTCTCTCTCTCTCTCTCTCTCTCTCTCTCTCTTTATTTCTCTCTCTCTTACACATACACACACTTATCAATGAGCAAGATTTAAAAGAAAGATCATGAGTCAAATATTGTAACTCATTGTTCACATTGTCAACTGAAAGTCATATGTAATAGAAACAATGTGTCACATTGATTCATATATTTTTTAACTTTTCTGAAATGAGAAGCACTCCTGCATGCACCTGACTGAGATCCACCCGGCATGCCCACTAGGGAGCGATGCTCTGCTCATCTGAGGAGTTGCTCTGCACCAACTGGAGCCATTCTAGTACCTGAGGTAGAGGCCATGGAGCCATTCTCAGCGCCCAGGCCAACTTTGCTCTAAAGGAGCCTTGCCTATGGAAGAGGAAGAGAGAGAGAGAGAAAGAAAGGAGAGAGGGAGGGATGGAGAAGCAGATGTGTGCTTCTCCTTTGTACCCTGGTAGGGAATTGAACCTGAAACATCCACATGCTGGGCCGATGCTCTACCACTGAGCCAACCAGCCAGGGCAATTAATATCTTTAAATCCTCAATGTATCTTTTCTTTTTTAAAGTGATGCTGAAAATGACTTTAATGAGAAGTAATAAAAAAAAGCTTTAGTCATTCACAGAACTATTTACTTATATTTTGGTTAATCATGGTTCTTTGAAATTAAGTGAAACATAACATTTTTGAAGAATATAGAGTAATAGTTAATTTGGCATTGAAGTAAAAAATTGAACAGAAAGGTCATTAGTTCTCCATAATAGGATAAAATATATCAGTGGTAGTTCTCAAATTTGGTAGTTATATCATAGTAGCTGCTAAAATGTATCCAAACTCAATATTCTAAATTGTATTATATTTTTATATTTGTATGATTATTAAAATTGAGAAAAGTGTGAATATTAGATATAAATCTACTTTAGGGAATGCATCTAAATCTGAATTGCAGACATTCTATGTAGTAAAGGAGGTTGTAGGGTTTAAAAAGACTTCAAAACAAAATGAAAAATGGATGACCTTATTGCTGTAGAATAAAATAGCCACACACTTAGAATAGTGAAAGTAACACTGAGATTGGTGAGAACAAACCCTGCTCTCTGAGTCATCAGTTACCAGAGCTGCAAACAAAACAAACAGAACAAAACAAAACAGAAGACTTAAAACTAACCAGCAGCAACAACAGAAAGAAAACATGTAGTAATGTGCCTGACCTGTGGTGGCACAGCAGATAAAGTGTAAATCTAGAATGCTGTGTTGCCTGTTTGATACCCTGGGCTTACTCAAGTCAAGGAACATATGAGAGATGATGCTTCCTGCTCCTTTGCCCTTCTCTCTCTCTCTTTCTCTCTCTCTCTCTCTCTTCCGCTTCTCCCTAAAAGAATAAATAAAATCTTTTAAAGAATTATTTTCATGTTTTAAACAATGTGATCAAATAAAACAAGTGCTATGTGTTTTCATTTTAAAAACAAAACATGTAGTGATAATTAGGAAAGAAAGGACTTGTGTGTGTAGTTTTCTTGCAGGTCATTTCTGGAGATAGCAAAAAAAAAAAAAAATCTAAAATTAGAATTCTCTATAGTGTCAGTTTAAGGATATGTGTGACCTACCTTAAAGAAATAAGGCTATATGAGGCATACATAACCTGATTTTACTAATGAATACACAGTGACAGATAAAAACGAAGTTGCTGCTAATGAGTGCTCTGATGTGACAGTTGATAAGACTTTACATGATTTTTCTCACTTAATCATTTAAACAATTATAATATAGGTAAGATTTTATTCTTATTTTAAGGATTTAAACAGTGATGCATAAATTAAGTTGTTTGTGTAGGGCAACACAGTCATACCAGCCAGAGATGCAGGTTAACATTATGTTGAATATTGTAGGAGATGAATGTTTAAGCACAAGGCATATCCTTATATCTGTAACAAAGTTCTCTGGACTGCTAATGTAAGAAAGTATGGTGTAGTATGTATTGGAAGGTAGGAAGGGCTTTATTTGTTCAGACTCAAATTGTTCTATCCCTCTAAATAAATCTCTACCTTTATGGGAAACAAACAAACAAAAACAGGGCAATCAAATCCGAACAATTCTCAAAGTCAAAGTGATACAATTAATTGTGCACTATTGCATTCCACAACATATTATTAGTTATTTCCCACAAACACCCTGTGAGGCACTGGCCAGTTGGCTCAGCAGTAGAGCATTGACCTGACATGTGGAAGTCCAGGGTTTGATTCAGGTCAGAGCACACAGGAGAAGTGACTATATGTTTCTCCATCCCTTTCTCTTCCCCTCTGGCAACCATGGCTCTAATGGTTCCAGCAAATTGACCCTTGGAACTGAGGATGGCTCCATGGCCTCACCTGAGGTGCTAATATAGCTCAGCTGCTTAGCAACAGAGCAGGAACTCCAGATGAGCAGAGCATTGCTCCCTAGTGGGCTTGCTGGGTGGATCCTGGTCAGGGCACATGCAGAAAAGAAGTCTTTCTCTCTGCCTCCCCACCTCTCACCCTCTTACTTAATACAAAGAAAGAAAGGAAGAAATAAAAAGAGAACAAAAGATAGAGAAAGAAAGAAAGAAAGAAAGAAAGAAAGAAAGAAAGAAAGAAAGAAAGAAAGAAAGAAAGAAAGAAAGAAAGAAAGAAAGAAAGGAGGGAGGGAGGGAGGGAGGGAGAAAGAAAGAAAACCTTGTGAGTGTGAATTAAAGAGGTATAATTATAAGCCTGCATTCTCTCTAGCAAACAGAATGTCTGCCTTACTCAGCAGACTGGAAATGAATTTACAAGTGTTCTTGAACTAGGAGTAGTTTCTCCACCAAAATATCTATTGAATTTCCATGACATTGCTGATCAATATTTCTCAACACCTAAAATGTTCATTTCAATCCTGTTTATATTTAAGAAAATCCAGTTATGCAGATAATAATCATAGTTTGTTATTTTATTAGATAATTTGTTAAAAGGTAAACTGTCCGTAGAAGACCAATTATAAGTTGTTACTTAAACATGTCTTAAAACTTCTAATTTGGTGGTATTAAGAAAACAATTATATTTTAATTATATTGGGATTTTATACCTCCAATGAATCTTGACTTAACTTTGCCAGAACATTGAGCTGTTGATCAAGATATTTTGTCTGAAAAGGCATACTAATCAATTTTAATAGCTTCCCGAAGTGTAGAATAAAAAATCTGTATACATATTATTCTCACCTTAGTTCCTGTTCAACAGTAGTTCTAACTATTTATTCAAAATCTAAGAATGACAATGCAAATCTGCCTAACCATATAGCTGAGTGTTCATGATTGATCCTAAACAACACAATGGTTTGTTTAATGTTTACTTAGGTAAATTCCTCAGCAATCTACAACAATATTATAGAATTTTGCAGTTGTAGACAATAAAAAAAAGAAAGTTAAGGGAAATATTTTATTTCCCAAGGAAAAGGCAGTACTATGTTTGAGATAGTATGTTCAATATTTTTTTCTGAAAATAATAAATTGTTATTAAATTAAAAAAATAAAATACATGAGATTCCCGATCTAGGATTCTTCCAACTCTCTGTGTGAGAACAAGAACAGAAAAGAGAAGTGGTAAAAAGAAATGATGGAAAAAGATAAGAAAAGCAGGTAAGAAATAAAACTATAGATTAGAATTCCCTGGAAGTTTAGGGGGTACTATATCTTGAAAAATGTGTTGTGTTTCTAGAGTTTTCTCATCTCCCCATTTTAGAAGCTTGCAGTCCTCTAATTTAGAAAAAAAATATTAAATATATTTTGAAAATTTTAATTATAATTTATAACATTTTTTCTTTCAAGGGGCATACTATATAAAGTATTTTTTCATGATGGTCTGTTTTATTACCTTTAAATTTGAAGGGCATGCTCATCAGTGGTTGATAAAAGAAATTTTTAGAATCTTGTAGGGAGATCTTTTCCTTAAATGTAGCATACACTTCAGCACTTATCTGTAATGTTGAAACAAAATAAAAAAATCTTGCAACAGAGAAATCTCACCTCTAATAGAAAGATGTGAGCAGGTAAAGAACTTCAATTATTGGAGTTTCAAGATGAATGAGAACTGTGACTGCTTTTGAGTGGCCTGGAGGTACATGATAATTTCAATCACAAGGATATCAATGAAAAAGAGAAGACAAGATGAAAGCCATTAAAAGGCTGCTTGAGGTAGCATATATTGCTTACCATGAAACTGTAGGATGAAAAATAATATAACAGAGAATTCTAGGCAAGTGAAATTGTCACAAAAAAACAAGTAGATAAGACACAATAACTTTCCAACAGTTATAGTAAAAAATAGGAGTGAAGAAAACACAGATTTTGCAAAAGAGAGTAAAAGCTGTTATGTGTTTGATAGATCTTACGGGAAATACAGATCAGTGAAGTAGTGTTAAAGCTTTAATGATGAATTAATAATATTCATGAATCAAACAAACATTTTCTATAACTAGAAGATAAAAATTTTACAATGTTCAAATAAATTTTTAAATATAGATTTATAAAAAAAATAAGTTTCAGGAATCAGATATATGGCTTAAAATAAGGACTGTGTGTATTTACATTTCTTCTCTTCCAAAATATCTCACTAATATAATGTTGATTATGTATAAATATATAAGATCAGATAATGGAAAATAAGTTGGATTTTTAGGCACTAACAATAGGTATATTTAAGAACACAGTAAAAGAGAGGAAAAAGTAGAAGACATAACACTGGGGAATAAAATTTTTGTTGTGTCCACAAAAGCACTTGTTCTTACCTAATTCAAGTGTGCTGATCTCAAATCTGACATTAGTTTTTCTCTGTAAGTTACAGTTTCTTTGCAATTCAAGATTTTAGGTTTTCATCTTATTGTAAAATTTTCAACATTTAGTTTAACATAATGAAGTACAATGTCTTCTTGGACATCATCTTTGAGAAAATATAATAATTTATATAATACAGTAAATATACAAATACAATAAAAGACATGGTTGCATCAGAAATTGTCTAAAATTTTGAAATAAAACATACTAAAACACATTTTAATCATAAAATTTGAACAAAACTTATTTAAATTTGATTCTGGTAAAAATTTGGGTTTGTAGCTCTTGCTTTTGTGTACTTGTTTAGGACAATCTTGTTTGATGCTCCAGCAGTAGTTTGCCATGATATTTCTGTCCCATTGCCCCTGATAACGCTCTTCCATTGTCTTCAGATCTTGATGAAAGTTTTCTCCCTGTTCGTCATTAACAGCTCCAATATTTTCAAGAAACTTGTCAATGTGACTGTTCAGGAAGTGAATCTTAACACTCATTTTACATCTAATGTCACGGAAAGCCAACAGCATCCTTTGAACCAGAAGTTCATAGTTTTCTGGGTTTTTATGTTGCCAAGGAAGTTCTTTGTAACTGCCACAAAAGACTGCCATGCTGCTTTCTCCTCCATATTCATCTTCCTGGCAAATTCTTTGTCACATATGAGGGTACAAATTTGAGATTTATCTAATACATCTGCTTTTATCTTCTCAAAAGACAAGGCAGGAAAAGCAGAAACAATATGTTGAAAGCATTCACTTCTTATATTCAAAGCCTGAACAAACTACTTCATTAAGCCAAGTTTGAAGAGGAGAAAAAAATGATACTGTCTCAATTAACTACAGATTTAGTCACAATATTTTACATCCTTACTTCCAGAGCTTCATGTTTCAGCCACTCCTTCTGTGTCCAGTGTTTTTCCCTAGCTTGGCTGTCCCACAAACAGAGAAAGCAAGGATACTTTGTGAAACCTCTCTGTTGTCCTAGCAGGATTTATCATTTTAAGATCCAAACAAATGATCAGTTATGCTCCATATACTTCAGAAAGTCGAAGACAATTTTTATGTCATTATAATCTTCTCACAGATGAGTTGAATAACTAATTGGAATCGCTGCATAAACATAACCGTTGTGTAGGAGAACACATTTCAGACTCTGTTTAGAGCTGTCAAGACATAGCTGCCATTCTATTTGACTGTAAGTGGAAACACCTAGCTGGCTGAGAAGACTACTGATATCATGACAGTAAACAAAGTATTTGTCTTTGAAAGAAAAGTCCACAAAAATTTGTTCACGCTTTCTGAAGTGGGATACTTTAGCTGACTGGTGAGGTACATTCTTTTTGAAGCCTGGAGCCTAATAACTCAGCTGCTTTCTTTGATAGGCCCAAATCTCTTACTAAGTCATTCAATTCAGGTTAGCTAAACTGCTGAGTGGTTAATGACTGCTTGGCATCAGAAGAAGACCCTTCAGATTCTATAACCATTTCCTCATGCATCTTATCAAAATACACTTGATCACCATGTTCACTTTCTTCGTCCTTAGAAGAAGAAATAAAACCATTGAAAACTGGAACCAGGAATGTCTCAGAGTGTGGGTTAGGTCGTATTGCTGAGGGAATATTAGGATATGCGATTTATGCCATTTTTTCTTGCCCATGCCCTTTGTATAGATCAGACAGAAATAATAGTCACTGCTGTAGTCCGTAGGTTTGTGCCAAACCATGGGAATACCAAAAGTCATTTCTTTTTATTTTTCTTTTTGTCCAGTCATGAAGCATTTTCTCACAACTATGACACACTATATGAGGGCCCAATTCTTGTCTTGATCGCCAAGGGAAACTTGAAAATAGGCAATATACACATGTGTCACAAATGATAAAATATTGCGCCTTTGAGGTTGAAGTGTGTAACAGCCACATATATAACAGAAGGTGTCAGGACTATTCTTACATTTATGCCTACTAGAAGAAGCCATGATTCAATCTTAAAACTAAATAAGAGGGTGTTTTTGTCAGATAATAATATATTACATTTAAAAACAACTACATTTATGTAAAAGTGATGTTTGTAAAACATTAATTGCCTTGTTGTTATGTTCAATTTAAGAGTCATTGCCCTTAAACTCCCATTTAAAAACCAATGCATGCTATTAACTGTAACAAAAGAAATTAAAATTGCATTAGAACTAGAGCATGCATCAAAAAAGCATATTTCAGATCAGGAATCTGCAATGCTAATTTATATATAAAACCTCATGCTATAGAAAATGAAAAATAAATTGTTCCCCAGTGAATCAAAATCTGAGAACACTGAAGCTAAAATATACACTGAATAATACAGCCTCAAAGTTACCGGTACATCATTTTTTATTGGCTGGCCCCAGAGGATGATTAGGGAAAAGTGGATAATATAATATGAACAGGCAGAAGTAACCTGCAGTTTAATAATGACTTTAAATACTTTCTAAACTATGTATGAATCAGTGGTTCAGATTACTTTGTTTTCCACTCTTATGCACAGAGAATTATAGGTATTACATAGAAAAGAAGGCTCAAAAATAATATCTTGTTTAAAAGAAAGTTAGTTAACTTTCAATGGAACACAAAAGATATCTAAATTTTTTAAATACATTTTTCAAAAGCAGAGTCAAAATAATGCTTGGCATATACATTTTTAAATATTTTAATATGTAAAAGAATTACAGGATAAAAATAATCAGAGAAAGGCTAATGGACATAAGGAATTGATCCAGCATATCTAATATCCAAATAATGGATATTCTATAAAATTATAACAGAAAAACTGATGATGCATAGGGAGGCAAGGGGGAAATAACAAAAATAACTATAAAGTCTTGAAAAGTGAATAGTAGTAGAATAAGAAGTTGAATTATATTAACATAACAATCTTTTAAGCAAAAATTTTAATTTATATTTCAGAGACACTTTACTAGCAACAGATAGTTTAATTGTAGTTATAAAATGTACACAAATATTCATTTCTGACATTATAAATGCAACAACATAGCACATATTAGTTAATTAGCTGAAGAAATAACATGGTGTCTAGTAAAGGAGTATAATTTCCTAGTCTAATATAAATAAAATGGTATGACCTATATCTGATACCTAAAAAATATTAATTGATTTATATTTATAGAAATGAAAATAACAAATAGAATAGCTAAAAATAAATATCTAATAAAAATTCGAATAGTAATAAAGGAGAGTTAAAAACCTTATCTTTAAATATTAATTTAGGCTACATTCTGTTTAAAGCTGATAAATTAAGGAATGGCAAATAAGGTATTTTTTCCTTTATTTATTTATTTATTTATTTATTTTTATACATTGGTGACATTTATATGATCAAAAATCAGAAAGTTTTGTAAGTTGTCAATTTGTGGGAGGCCTAGGTCTATCTAACCATAGGGTAGCACAGGGCAAGGGGACAAATAATGTTTATTTAAATACTTAAAACACTAAATTAAGATAAATTTTTAAATAATATAAATTCTATTCCACTACATTAACCACTGTTCACAGCAAAAAAAAAAAAAAAAAAAAAAATCAATACATAAAAGGAATAGAAAGTATATGTGTTAATTTTTTTTTAATTTTTATTAAATTTATTATATTGGGGTAACACTGAATAATAAAATTACATGTATCTCCATGTATAGTTCTATAATACATCATGTGTTTATTGTATTGTGTGTTTACCACACCAAGTAAAGTCTTTTTCCATTTAAATATCCTTAAACTTGTTTTGAAATTCAAAATTAACCCAGGAAAAATTAAATTAACTCATTTATTAATTTTCATGTATCACTTTTCTATTAATGGGTCAGCGATATTTGATGAGCAATATAATAGAGGAACAACTAATTCATAAACTATTATAAATTTGTTTTCTAAAATTTTTCTAATTAACAAAATCACTACTTATGTTTCTTTAATCAAGATGTTAAGATAACTAGTGTTCTACAGGGAGTAATATAAAATTAAAGTTTTTTGATTCATTGGAGTTTTCACTTAGTATTTCTTAAATGACTATTTTATTTTGAATAAATTATAATCTGTTGAATTGGCAACCAATTAATGTTAATTACATTTTAAAGCAATACATAGAACTGAAATGAAATTTATAATCATATTAGTATTTATTTATGATATTCTGCAAGGAATCTGATACCACAGGTGCCAATTTATATCTCCTTTGTACTTTTTGTACTTATGTAGTGTCAACTCACACGTGCCCCTTAGCAGTATTTAGCTCAATGCCCTTAGCTCATTGATTGCTGCCTTGTCTGGGTCTACATGTTCCCTTCCCTACCCCAACTTCAAGCTGAATAGGAGTTGTACGAAAAAAAAGGGGGGGGGGACTAAATATGTTGTGCATATTGTAATTCTTTGACCACATTATTGTTAACCTTTTTACCCCTTCTCCACACAGTTTCCTTTTCAACCCTCCTCCGAAAAATGGCACTTAATATACCACTTGAAAAGAATCTCCCATCTGACGCTGCTGTTTGAAGATAAAATTTAAAACAGTTTCCAGTAAAATAAATTATCATGGATAAACTTCATATATTTTAATTTTTGCATAATTTACTATTTTTATATTATATAGTAAATGCAATGCTATAAAACTCTATTTAATAAAGTGTTGTGAAAATTGGACAAATACATGCAAAAAATGAAACTAGACCATGTCTTTATACTATACACAATGATAAACTCAAAATGGATTAAAGACTTAAATATAAGTGGTAAAACCAAAAAAATTCTAGATGAAAACATAGGTAGTAAAATCTCAGACATTTCTTATAGCAATATATTTTTCTTTTATATCTCCTTGGACAAGGAATACCAAAAAAGAAATAAACAAATGGGACTACGTCAAACTAAATAAGTTTTTGCAGAGCAAAGGAAACCAAAAACAAAATTAAAAGACAAACCCACTGAATGGGAGAACATATTGGCAGATGATTAATCTGAAAAGAGGTTAATATCCAAAGTTTATAAAGAACTTATACAACTCTGCGCACACACACACACACACACACACACACACACACACACACACACACAAATCCAATTAAAAAAATGTGAATTGGCCTGGCTGATAGTTGGTTGGTTAGAGCATTATCCCAAGATGCAAAGGTTAAGGGTTCCACACTTGGTCCAGGCACACACAGGAACAGATTGATTTTTTTGCCTCTCTTTATTCCTCTCTTGAAAATTAATTTAAAAATATAAAGTTCCTTGTAGATAAAAATGTGCAAGGGGTTGAATAGTCATTCTCTGAAGAGGACATGTAGATGACCAACAGACATATGAAAAGATGCTAAATGTCACTAATCATCAGAGAGATGAAAATTAAAACCACAGTTAAATATCACCTCACACCTGTCAGAATGGCTATCATCAACATAAAAACAAACAGGAAGTGTTGAGGATGTGGATGAAAGGGAAACCTTGTGAATTTTGGTGGGAATGATGACTGGTGCAGCCACTGTGAATAGCAGAATGGAGTTACATCAAAAACTTAAAATAGAACTGCCATAAGACCCAGAGATTCCACTTCTCTGAATTTATATGAAAAACCTGAAACATTAATTTGAAAGAATACATGCACCCCTATGTTCACTGCAGCATCACTTACAATAGCCCAGATTTGGAAGCAACCCAAGTGCCCGTCAATATATGAGTGGGTAAAAAAGCTGTGGCAAATTTACACAATGGATTACTACTTGGTTGTAAATAAAAACAACAAAAAAAGGAAATCATTTTCCGACAGCATTGATGGACCTGGAGAGCATTATGCTAAGTGAATTAGGCAAGTCAGAGCAAGACAAATACCATGTGACTTCACTAATATGTGGAATATAATGAACAAAATAAACTAACAAAATAGAAACAGACACAGATAAACAGAATAGATTGATAAATGCCATATGAGGTCTGGGGAACTGGGTAAAGAAAAGTCTTTTAAATACTTAAAATCAGATCATTCTCAAGTACTCACCATAAAATCATGGAAATCCAACAGCTGCTTTTGCATGACAGTAAAAATTAAATATTCTGAGGACAATATTTCTGTCACCTTCAGTTGGTTAAGTACTTTACATTTATTATCCATTTAAACTTTAATAACAAACCCTAAGGTATTATTTTCCATGTCTTTTATGGGAGGAAAAAGTATCTCAGTGACATTTATCTAAATCTATGCATTTAAAAATTGGCAGAAAAGTAAATAGATGTAAATTAAAATTTGTACTTCCCCTGGTATACCACACTGAATTACCTTCCTTGTTTTAATGAAAGTATATAATTAGAAACACTTCACCAAATATACCATATGTTCTATAGTGGTACAGGAACATAGTACATTTTATTCCTTGACCAAAAATTAGTGGTTTCCATCTTCCTTAATGTATACAAGCAAAAAGACTTCTAGAATGTTTTGCTGGCAATGGTCATTATTTGAGGGTATTTTGTAACTTAGATCTCAGTGGAATTTTCTGACATATGGTCTAAATGAAATCAACCAGATTATGGAGTACTATTCTCCTTTTGCCTGTGATAATAGGACATCAGCAAAAGACACCCCATGAGCAACTCAAACCCGGTAGGTCATGAACACTTAAAGTAGTTTCTTCCCTTGCAATCATTCTCGTCTGCATTAAGTGCAGAGCTGGCACACTACAAAATAGCATATGAACCATTACCCATTCCAACTGTTCCGTTTTCAGGCCTTATAAGTTATGAAATTTTAAAAATATTTTTGAGAATTTGTTCTACTAATGAAAGCACTACAATTTTGATACATTTTTTTTATTAATTGTGTTTACATAAATTCTAGGGTAACTCTGTCTGCATCACCCCTTGGTACATGTTTTTAAATTTTTGTTTTATTTATTTACTCCAAATAGACTTCCAAGTCTTCAACTTAAGTAAATCAGGATTATGACCTTTTCTCTTCACTTTATTGTTATTTTTTTAAGAGTTGCTCTTTAATAATTGGGTGACAATGAAATTCTAATTTGCATATTTTTTCTCTTTTTTTCTTTATTTCTTAGTCGTTGTATATACTTCTAAAGAGTGGATTTTGTGAAGCATGGTTCTTTCCTGAGAAATTTTAATGATTGTTCATTATTCAAAATCTATCACCAAACCCTAACCAGTCAGTGAATGGAGCATTGGACTGGGATGTGGAAGACCCAGATTTGAAAATTCAAGGTCACTGGCTTGAGTGCAGGCTCACCAGCATGACTGCCGGTTTGGTGACTTGAGTGTAAGATCATAGACATGACCCCATGGTCACCAGCTTGAGCCCAAAGGTTGCTGGATTGAAGCCCAAAGTTGCTGACTGGAGTCCAGGGTCACTGGCTTGAGCAAGGGGTCACTTGCTCTGCTGTAGCCCCCTAATAAAGGCATATATGAGAAAGCAATCAATGTACAACCTAAGGTGCCACAATGAAAAAAACTTGATGCTTCTCATCTCTCTCCCTTCTTATCTATCAGCCCCTATATGTCCCTCTCTCTGACTCTCTCTCTGTCTCTGTTAAAAAATATATATATCTATCACTTACACTTTTATCTTAATTTTCCATGTTTTCTATAATCTAGTCCACAGTATATTCTATTATTATTTTTTTCATTTCATTTCTCTGCATTGATTAAATTCATCATCCTCTTTGCTGTAAGCTTCTTTTACTTCGTTCTACTTACCTACCTGTGTGCTCATTTATGTTTTCTCTACCTGCTATATTTTTATTTTAAATCTCCATGAATGCAAAGTCTACTTCTTTACTTAATTGACATCCTTTATTTATTTATTTATTTACAGGGGCAGAGAGAGGGATAGATAGGGACAGACAGACAGGAACGAAGAGAGGTGGGAAGCATCAATCATTAGTTTTTCATTGCCATTGCGACACCTTAGTTGTTCATTGATTACTTTCTCACATGTTCCTTGACCGCAGGCCTTCAGCCTACTGAGCAACCCCTTGCTGGAGCCAGCAACCTTGAGTCCAAGCTGGCAAGCTTTTGCTCAAGCCAGATGGGCCCGTGCTCAAGCTGGCGAGCTCCGGGTCTAGAACCTGGGTCTTCTGCATCCCAGTCCGATGCTCTATCCACTGCGCCACTGCCTGGTCAGGCTTGTCATCCTTTTTTGTTCCCTCTGCTCATTCTCCTTTGAATGTCTATGATTTTTATATATACACCTTTTGTGCAAATACAGAGCCATTTTCGTTTTCTAGATATAACTTAGATGTATCATATAATTAAAGAGACCCCCGTTAGACTCTTTAAATACAAGGTCCACTTAATTTTGTGTCATTCCCAAGTGGCTGCTACAGTAAGCAAATAAATAATATTGGCCAAAGTATTATTACACTATATGTCATTAAGCAGCAGTGTTAAAATAAATGATGTTAATGGACAAAATGAACTAACAAGCAAAATAGAAACAAACTCATACATAGAAAGCAGGCTGACAACCCTTGGGTATAGGGACTATTTGAGGAAGGTAGAACGCTTGAGCATTAAAGGACAAAAAAGGAATGAAAACCTCATAGAAACTGATAACAGTGTGGTAATTGGTGTGTGGGGGGAGGTAAAGGATATTATGAGGGGATAAATGATGTTGGATGAAGACTTGACTTGGAGGTGTGAACAAAAAATATGGTATACAGAGATGTATTATAGAATTGGGCACTTGAAACCTATATAATTGTGTTCATTAATGTCACCCCCATAAATTCAATTAAGGTGATGTAAACACTTTAGTTATTATACAGATTTCTTTCAACTAAAATGCCCATTCATCTGTAAATTCTATTATAAAAAAATTGTATAAAATATGTGATATCTTATGTATTCTTTTAATATTCTATTCACTTTTTAGATGTTTTATGTTTTCAACTTGCTTTCCTTACATCATATAGCTCCTGCCATTACCTCCATACTATTTTTTTAAAAAAAACAGCTTTATTAAGATATAATTTATATAGAAAAATGCATATGTAACATGCACAATTTGATGAGTTTGGACATATACATATACCCATGAAACAATCACCACAAAGTAATAGAAATATCTGTCACCTTCAAAATTTTCTCCTGCCACTTTTTTTGTGGTGATAACACACCATGAGATCTACCCTTTTCAATTTTTAAGTTCACAATACTATCCAGCATAGTTTTTGTTATGCATTCATTACTATGTATTTGTGCATCACTGGCACATTATACCATTTGAATAACAACTCCCTTTCACCCCTCCCCCTGGTGCTAGTAACAATTTTCTACTCTCTGTTATAACTTTTGTGGATACTTCAAATAAATGCAACCATGCAGTTTGTTTTTTTTTTCTGTGAGTAGCCTACTTTACTTAGAATCATGTCTTTTAGGTCCATCCATGTTGTAACATAGGGCAGACTTTTCTTCCTTTTAAAGGCTGAACAATATTCTATAATATGTTTATACTTAAATTTTTAAATTATTCTGTAAACATATTTCACTCTTAAATTAATGAATTTTTTTATAGAAAGAAATTTTATGGAATAAAACATCAGTTTCACATAAAGAGTTCAGATTTGATGAAGCACAAATCAAACTTTTAAAGAATGCCAGGTTGCCAACTCGCAAAGCTGAATTATAAATGCATTTTTTAAATTTTAATCTTTTAAAATATATTTAGTAATTTTAGAGAGAAAGGAAGAAAAAGAGGAAAAGAGAGAGACAGAGAGTGGAAGATTGTTGTTCCCTTTAGTTGTACATTCAATGGTTGCTTTTTGTATGTGCCCTACCCAGGATTTGAACCTGAAACCATGTCATATCATGGTGATGCTCCAAGCAACCAAGATACCCAGCCAGGGCTGTGAATGCATTTTATGTAGCAAAATCTCATAGCTCAATCATTGAGTAAGATGAAAAGTGGTTATGAAGTACAATGATTAATTTGGGGAATTTTAAAAGGAAATTTATTTTTATTGCAATTAATTGTATACAGTAAGTTGAACTGGGGAAGGAAAATTATTGATTAATAATATTCTGGGCTAATGTATAGAGAATTATAATTTATTATAAATAAATTAAAATACCGTGCTCTTTCTTTATACAATTGCATTGCTGTAGTATTATTCTTTATTTTTCTATTGTTATCTTGAGGTGTCTGAAAAGATTTTCATACCTTACAGTTTCCTCAGAACCTTATTCTACTTGATATTAAATAATTTCAACAGATAGTAGCCCTGAGCAACAACTAGAATTTCTAAATTAGAGGTGTTTTAATCTGGTTTGTGAAAACTGATATGTTGAGCTTTGTCAATAAGTTCTGCTTCTCATTACTATGGAGAATAGAAAAGAACATCTGTTTATTTAGTTTTTTTGCAAATGCATCATCACTGTGGGTTCTTTCTAAGGAAATATTTTTAAGCATTTTAACCTATTACCATACATTATCCCAATATTTAGTAAAACTGACATTGGGAAGCATCTTACAGATCTGTGACCTCTAGGACATCAAACTATTTTCCCCAAAAGTATCAAACTCTAGTTATTGGTATCATCTTTTTCTTTTCCTTTCTTCCCACTCTTTTTCTTTTTTCCTTTTCTTTTATTTCCTTTTCTTCTCTTCTTTTTTCTTTTCCTTCCTTCCTTCCTTCTTTCCTTCTTTCCTTCCTTCCTTCCTTCCTTCCTTCCTTCCTTCCTTCCTTCCTTCTCCCTCCCTTCCTTCCTTCCTTCCTCCCTTCCTCCCTTTCTCCCTTCCTATCTTCCTTCCTTCCTTCCTTCCTTCCTTCCTTCCTTCCTTCCTTCCTTCCTTCCTTCCCTCCTTCCTTCCTCCCTTCCTCCCTTCCTATCTCCCTTCCTTCCTTCCTTCATCCCTTTCTCCTTCCCTCCCTCTCTCCTTTCCTTTCTTCCTTCCTTCCTACCTTGTTTCCTTCCTTTTGGTCAGGGTACATGTCTGCATGTGTGTCTGGGGGGTTATAGAGGTGTTTTATTCATGATCCATAGTTTGGTCTTAATTTCTCTATTGAGGATATTTAACAGCATTATCTTAATTTTTTTTTCAGGGACAGAGAGAGAGAGTCAGAGAGAGGGATAGATAGGGACAGACAGACAGGAACAGAGAGAGATGAGAAGCATCAATCATCAGTTTTTTGTTGCCGTTGCGACATCTTAGTTGTTCATTGATTGCTTTCTCACATGTGCCTTGACCGGGGGCCTTCAGCAGACGGAGTAACCCTTTGCTGCAGCCAACGACCTTAGGTACAATCTGGCAAGCCCTTGCTGAAGCCAGATGAGTCCATACTCAAGCTGGCGACCTCGGGGTCTCGAACCTGGGTCTTCTGCATCCCAGTTCGATGCTCTATCCACTGCCACATCGCCTGGTCAGGCTATTATCTTAATTTTTATTGTCACACTAACAAACAAACACAAATATGTCTTTCTTTAATCTTTATTGTTTTATTTCATGTTTGATAGAAATATTCAGAAAGGAAATATTTTAAGTTTAACTTGATTAAAATTGAGTTACCTTTATAAGTATATAGACATACTTAGAGTTTTTAGTAAAAATTACGTTTAAAAGACAACTAGTAAAAACATTTTATAATAACATTTGTTTTGTCTAAATTATTTTCCCATTGCTTTTTTATGTACCCCCCACCAACAACATTGGGGCTTCAAAATATAGAATTAATGAGCAAATTAAATGGGTTATGAAAGAAATAATGATGATTATAATGTTTGCTGTATTTTCTTTTTTTTATTGCAATTAAACCACTAAAAATGTAATAATGTCATTGTGCCACTGTTTTAGGCACTCACATATTACAAATTGTATGCCAATCTGCAATGTGCTTTCAAAGAAATGCTGAGGAACTTAGCACATAAACTTTACTGAAAGGTAAATATTTTAGATCCTTCTCCATTGCAAAGGAATGCTTTTTATAAATAAAAAATAAAGTGCAGCTCTAACCGCTACTCATTATGACCAAAGTTAAAGTTGTAACTCTATAATAAAAAGGTCTAATCCTTTCATTATACATTTAAGTGTATTAAAATATAAGATTAACTAGAAAATATATATTGCAATCCAATTCTCTGAGAGTAAACAAAACATCAACCAGACCACAATTATTTTTATGAAGCCCACTTTTTTCCTTTACAGTATGCTATGAAAAAAAAAAAAAGTCATGTTTTAGTTCAGCCAAAATATTAAGAGAATGACAAATGACGACTTTTAGAAAAAAGAAAAAAGGAATATACAGAAGAAATAAGTTAGGTGATAAAGAAACCCATAGTTTTCTAAATGCAAAACCAAATATTCCCAGAGGTAAGATTCTAAAGAAAATAATTCCACTACTACATGTCAGGAAGGGGTTGACATGTTACTCCTTAACAGAAACATTTTGAACATGTTTTTATTAGATAATTTTTGCTACTCTTGATTTTTTATATAGTCTAGAATTTTTACACATAATTATGTTTTCCCTCAAATAATTTATATATGACAGATTTAGTTGTGATGTGTCACTGAAAAATAATAACATTAATGTAGCCATGCTACTAGGGAAAATAACAACTCTCACCTTGTTTGCTTCCACTCTTGTGGAAAGTTCTTCCCTGGCAGAAGAGTTTTTGGACTGACCTCAGTTTGAAGCCATTTCAATCACACAGACTTCCCTCATTTGGGCCATATTTTCCTCACTGAAAGTTGAAGGTAGAAATATAGGAAATAGAGGAAAATGTGTCAGTATATTGCTTGCAATTGAGATGCTATAAAGCTCCCAACTTTCCTACAAATGCACTTGATTAAAAAAAAAGTGATAGTGGTGGTCTTTTTTTACCTGTCTAGGTTTATACAGAAGGGTGAAAAAGAGATGCTAGTCTCTAGGGTGACAAGATTTAAATGACAGACCTTGTTATGAAAGAAAAGTGGTTGACTATGAGAACTATGAAAGTTTTCACAATATACCAGGTTGCCTTGGACCCAGCCCTAGGGGAAAAAAAAACACATACAAGAATGATAATTGAATATTTTAAAATTCAGTTTTGGCTCAGTGGGAAGAAGAATTATCAATAAAATATATTATTAAATCCTAGACAAACTTTTCAATATATCTTCAGGAATGTACACTTAAGATCGGTGGTAGAGGCCAATTTAAGTGTACATAAAACCTTCTTCATTTTCTATTTTACTATTTATTTATCAATCTCACAATTGATAAATCCATTTCAGTCGCATCACACAGCTGGAGCTGAGGAGACCAATTCATCTTATTCCATATTCTTCTAAGTGCTGGTCAAACTATCATATAATAATTTCAAAATATAATTGCACACAAGTATCATTGCCTTTTAATAAATCAGACAATATATAGGTTATCTTATATGTTATGCTTTTATTAGTTTATTTACCTATAATTCTGATAATTATCAAGTATTTCTAATACTTAATGCATTTTATAATTGCTTCTGAAAATAATTCTTATCATATCACTTTTCCTTTATTTAAATTATTCTGTCTAAATTTGAAGCAGACAGTTATGCCTTTTTTATCTGCCAGGTAACTAAAAAAATCTCAGCCTCAAATGAATCTCAAGGGTTGAATCAACTGCTGAAATTTCAGTTCTCCTCGTTCTCTAAATTGATAATTTCAGAAACTTAAAAAGAAGGAAAGTAGTTGATTAGACATTCTATAAACAAACAAACAAACAAACAAAAACCCTCTTCAATAGGGGAAATAGCCTGGGCATGGCCATTTGGCTCAGCAGTAGAGCATGGGCTGGTGTGTAGAAGTCCTGGATTCAATTCCTGGTCAGAGTACAGAGGAGAAGCAACCATCTTTTTCTCCACCCCACCCCTTTTGTTTCTCTCTCTCTCTCTCTCTCATTCTCTCTCTCTATGTATCTTTCTCTCTTTCCACTCTTTCTCTTCCCCACCTACAGCCATGGCTTGATTGGAGCCAGTTGGTGTTGGGTACTGAAGATGGCTCCATAGCCTCTGCCTAAGGTGCTAAGAAGAGCTAGGTTGCTTAGCAAAGCAACACCCCATATAGGCAGAGCATCACGCCCTAGTGGGCTTGCAGATTGGATCAAGGTCCAGGCACATATGTGGAAGTCTATCTCTCTGCCTCCCCTCTTCTCAGTGAATAAAAAAAAAAGAAAAGAAATATCGTTTAGGTATTAAAATTAAATCAAAAATATTGTTTGTATATTTTCAAAAGTGGTGAGACATATTTTATAGAATAGTCAAAATTTTGGAGATGTTTAAATAAATCTGTATGGTAGCATTGAATAGTGAAGAATAGGCCTTTCTGTTTACTCTGTTGAACAAAACTACTCAACACATTTACTGAGATTCACATAATCTACTGTGCTCAATTCTATGTAAAATTATAAATTATTATGCATAGATGAAGCAACTGCAGCTCCAAGAGAGAAAAGAATATGCTCAAGGTCTCACAAACAGTATTTGAAAGAAAGGGAAATAAAAATTTGATTTATAAAACAAAAAACATAACCTTTGAGTTCTTTCAAGTTTTTTTTTTAATGGAAAAAGTGAAAACAGATATTATTAAAGTTTTGAAACACTCATACAGAGCTTATTGATTATAATACTTCCTCAGATAGCATTTGAATTGAGCTGTAAAACTATATCTACAGTAAAATATTAATATGAAAATATCAACAATTATTTTAAGTTACATAGAGAAACATAATCTAAAAAAATAAATAAAATATTTTCACTCTTAATATAGTAATATGTATGTAACAGTGGCCACATATTCTAGCCTATGTCTTAAGTGACTATTATTATGTTCAACATAATCTTAGAATGCATGTATCTGAAAGTATTTCCCCTTTTTCCTGATGCTTTCTTCTACTCTTTCTTTTGTCTCAAGCTATGTATATCTGAACAACAGATCAAAGGCTTGAATGTTGTTGTTTTCCATTGATACAGTACTGTTCAAATTTAATTTTAAGTGTTTTTATGCCATTAATTCTCCAAAATAAAACCTTTAATGGATAATTCAAATTCAGACAACAGCTAATTTAAATTTGAACTTTTAATTAGCTATTTGGATAGATGTACACATGTTTGTGCACAAGCACCCAAGAATAGATTTTAAAAAAGGGACAGTATTTCAAAAGTAAGATGAATAAAAAATTTACCTTCCATAGTAATATGCAAAACTTAGGCCCTTATTAACCAAATAGAGGGAAAATAGTCATAACATTGTTGAATTACGAAGTAATCTTACTTCTTTTAATTAATTAATTAGAAAGTTATATTTAATAGGGTGACATTGATTAAGAGTACATATGTTTCAGATAAACATCTCTATAGCAGTTGAACTTTTGATTGTGTTCTGTACCCGTCACCAAAGTCAAATCATTCTCTGTCACCACGTACTTATCTCTCAGTTTTATAACCCACCTATGTGTGAAATTATACAGTTCTTAGCTTTTTCTGATTACTTATTTAATTAGGTAAAAGTTTCTCAAGCTCCATTCATGTTGTTGTAAATGGTAATATGTCATTATTTCTAATGACTGAGTAGTATTTCATTGTATAGAGGTCCCACAACTTTTTTTTTTTTTTTTTTAGTGAGAGAAGGTGAGGCAGAGAGACAGACACTCCCACATGCACCCTGGCCGGGATCCACCCAGCAAGCTCATTAGAAGGAAATGCTCTGTCCATCTGGGGTTGTTGCTCCATTGCTCATCAATGGAGCCATTTTTTTTTAGTGTGTGAGGGCTGAGACAATGGAACCGTCCTCAGCACCGAAGGCCAACTCACCCCAGTTGAGCCATGGTGGAGGGAGGAAGAGGAGAGGGATAAACGTGTATAGAGAGATAATGTCAAGGGGTGGAGAGGCAGATGTTCCCTCCTCCTGTGTGCCCTGACTGGGAATCAAACCCAGGGCATCAACACACCTGGCCAATGCTCTACCACCATGCTAAACAGCCAGGGCTGACACCACATCTTTTTTATCCAATCTTCTATCAAGAAACACTTTGGTTGTTTTTATGTCTTGGCCACTGTGAATAATGCTGTGATGAACATGGGGGTTCATGTGTCTTTATGTAACAATGTTTTTGAGTTTGGGGTATAGATACCCAGTAGACGGATTGCTTGGTCATATAGTAGTTCTATTCTTAATTTTTTGAGGAACCATCATACTTTCTTTTATAATGGTTGTACTAATTTGTATTTTCACCAGCTGTGAATGTGGGTTCCTTTTTCTCCATAGCCTCTTCAACACTTGTCATTACCTGTCTTGTTGATAATAGCCAATCTAACAGGTTTGAGGTGATACCTCTTTGTAGCTTTGATTTACATTTCTTGAATAGCTAGGAAAGATGGGTATCTTTTCATATATCTGTTGGTGATTTGTATGTCCTCTTGAAAGAAGTGTCTGTTCAGCTTCTCTCCCCATTTTTTAATTGGATTGTTTACTTGTTTATTGCTGAACATTGTGATTTCTTTATATATTTTGAATATTAATCTCTTATCAGAGCTATTGTTTACAAATATTATGTCCCATTTAGTTGACTCCCTATTTGTTTTGTTGTCAGTCTCTTTTGCAGGACAAAAGCTCTTTAGTTTGATATAGTCCCATTCATTTATTTTTGCCTTTATTTCCCTTACCTTGGGTTCAAATTCATAAATTGTTCTCTATGGCTAAGGTTCATGAATTTAGTACTTAAGTTTTCTTCTATGTAATTTATTGTTTCAGCTCTTTTGATCAATTTTGAATTAATTTTTGTGCAAGGGGACAAGCTGTAGTCAAGTTTCATTCTTTTGCATGTCGCTTTCCAATTTTCTCAGGACTATTGATTGAAGAGGTTTTCTTTTCTCCATTGTGTGTTTTTGGCTCCTTTGTCAGAGAAGATTTGTTCATATATCTGTAGCATGCGCACTACTGGAATCCCACCAGGCAAGCCCACCTAGGGGTGATGCTCTGCCCATCTGGAGCATCACTCTGTTGCAACCGGAGCCATTTTAGCACCTGAGGCAGAGGTCATAGAGATATCCTCAATGTCCAGGCCAACTTTGCTCCAATGGAGCCTTGGCTGCAGAAGGGGAAGAGATAGATAGAGAGAAAGGAGAGAAGGAAGGGTGGAGAAGCAGATGAGTGCTTCTTATGTGTATCCAGACTGGGAATCCAACCTGGGATATCCACATGCCAGGCCAACATTCTACCGCTCAGCCAACCGGCCAGGGCTCTTTTTACCTGTCTTTGATGTCACTGATTCTATCCTCTATCTGGCCATTCTATTAGCTACACTTGCTAGCTCAATTTTCAATTCATGTATTGAGTTCATTCATCATTGTTTGATTCTTTTTTAAAGTTTTAATATCCTTGGTGAAGTACAATATTTTTCTTTAATTTGCATTTAAACTCATTACATTGCTTATCACTGTTTTCTTGAATTTCATTAAATATTTTTAGAACTTTAATTTTGTATTCTCTATCATTTAACTCTAAGGGTTCCATGTAATTTAGATATTTTCATGAGTATTTTTTTTCTGGAATTATGTCTCTGTCTTTTTTTTTTCTTACAGGGACAGAGAGAGAGTCAGAGAGAGGGATAGAAAGAGACAGACAGACAGGAACAAAGAGAGAGATGAGAAGCATCAATCATCAGTTTTTTGTTGTGACACCTTAGTTGTTCATTGATTGCTTTCTTATATGTGCCTTGACCATGGACCTTCAGCAAACCGAGTAGCCCCTCGCTCGAGCCAGTGATCTTGGGTCCAAGCTGGTGAGCTTTTGCTCAAGCCAAATAGGCCTGCACTCAAGCTGGTGACCTTGGGGTCTCAGACTTGGGTCCTCCACATCCCAGTTCGATGCTCTATCCTCTGAGCCACTGCCTGGTCAGGCAGTCTCTGTCTTATGTAGTCATGGTATTCAATCGTTTTCTTTCTTGATGGCATTTGCGAGTTTTATTGTTAAGAACCCTAACAAAAAACAATTTAAAAAATAATATAGGAATAAAAAATATAAAAATGTTTATAAGGACAAGTAAAAAAGAAAAACCACAAAAAACAAAGAGAAAAGGGAAAAGAATTGAAACCAAACAAAATACCCACAAAAATAAAAATAAAATATAAAAATAGAATTTCAAAGAAGAAAAAGAAAAAAGGAAAAAAATATTTCAGTTTAGAAAGTCTTTTTCTTTCTTCTTCCATTGGTGGTGGTGTGTTATAAGTTTTAGTTTTGTGAAATTCCTGGGCTAACTTCTATTGAGATGTTGCTATTGCAATGATGTAAGCAGGGCTGCAGTCGCCATGGTGGTGGTGGCATTGTTGAAGGCTTTAGGCTTCATGGCATTAGCAGTGGTGATCTAAGGCCTCTGGGTGCTCCTCCTCATGTCTCAACAGATTGGGAGATCATACACAGAGCACCTCTTTTTCAAGGAAGAGTGTAACTCTGTAGAGTTAGTTGTAGGGTCTGTCCCTGCCACTATCCATATCCCATGAGGTGAGGAAGGATGAACCTGTGAGGCTGGTGGGTAGGGGGCTGCATTTTGGTTTTCTCTGTCTCTGAGCTGAGTGCAGGCCGTGGGAAAACCAGGAGAACACTGACCATGACCCTTCATTCTGCCAAAGTTTTGGTACAGTATCTTCTTCTCTGCCCCTCAATCTCATCGGTTTCTCCCAGCAGAAGGAGAGCCAGTCATTCAAGGCTTCACTCTCCATAGCTCCTGCAAAGAAAAATCAAGACATTTTGGGCTTCTTCCCTCTCCAGAGACTCTGCAGATAAAACCCAGACAGTTTGAGCTTTCTTCCTCTTAAGACCCCAGTAAAAACCCAGACAGTCCAGGCCTCTCTCTTCCCCAGAGCCAACAATGAGTGTGTCCTATCTTCCACTCCCCTTCTCAACCCTTCCCACCTTTAGTTCTTTAGGTGTGAAGATCTTTCAGGCATGTGCCTGCAAACATAGCAGGGTTTGCTTTGCTGTGTTATAGCTGTTCAGCTTGTTGAACTTTCAAGGAGAGAGATCAGGAGTATCCACTTCTGCCATTACTCTTGTAAACTGACTTCTTATAAAGAATTGGACCTTCCTAGAGTTACTCTCAAAGGTCAGTTAGTATTCACAGAAAATTGTAAGCTGATACCAGAAAAGAAGTTTCTATTGTCGTGTTTTTATCCTGATTTATTTGTACATAGCTATTATAATAGAAACTATACAGAGTTGGTTCCTGGATAAGAGATTCATTCCTATAAATGGTATTTACTTGTAAACTCACTGATATAATGACAATTCTTGTCCTCAACTTTGTGAACAGCTAGCTTCAGCTACTGAAAACTGAATGATTAAACAGTGCCAATTTGCAAAACCATTCCCTTACAAATTACTATACGGTATATTTTATGAAACTTGAAACACATTCTGATCTTTAAAAAGCAGCAAAAGTAAGGAAAAAACAGAGAAGCAAAATCAAGCAAAGTTACACCTTTTTTTCACTTAAAAATTTAAGAAAAAATATCCATTGTGCTAAAATAGCAACCTTCTTCATTATTTTAAATTCCTGAGTGCTCTCTGTGTTTTATTGTCATCATCTGTATCTAATTGGGCCCTAGGAAATGATCACTTTTGTTCTTCTTTAAAAGGAGAACCTAATTTTTAAATTAAAAATGAATATTTAAATTTAAAGCCATTTGTCTATCTGTGTTATTTAAAATAATGTATAGTTTTAAAACTAACTGAATAGAATAGTAATCAGTAGAGCCATGCCGTATATATTCTTAGGATTGTTGGTATCTTAATGTGTCCCAAAGGTGTAAATCAAGGCTTAATAATCAGTTTGAATATAATCTACTATAGTATTCAATGTGTGATGCTACTAATTAGCACTTAATAATTAATGCCAGTGTGCCAACATGTCTAGAGGGCTTCCTATTGTTTCATATGCTCTAAGAAAATGCCTATCATATGGAGTACTACAGCAGTATGGCAATTTGGTTAACTAAGAAAAACCATGGCCCAGTAGTATTAAATGTAAAATTACCAAATTAGACAATTTATAAGTTTTAAATTGCACACATTCTTATGGAATTGTGTGCCATCTTACTCTGTTTCACCTGACTTAAAATATCCCTTTGTCCAGTATATCCACTGTGTATATGCTTCCCACCCATTAGTCACTTACTAGCATCTCGGTGATCAGAACGATTGTTATAGTATCACAGTGCTTATATTTAAATAAACCTTCTTTTAGTCAATAACTGCACATTCACATAACTTTTATATGGCATATTATGATAATTGTCCTATTTTATTTTAGTTATTGCTGTTTATTTCTTACTGTTCCAAATTTATAAATTAAAATTTATCATAGGTATGCATGCATAGGAAATAATATAGTATATGTAGGTTTGGCACTACATGTGATTGCAGGCATCCACTGGGGGCCTTGGAATGTATCCATCACATACAAGGGGGTGCCACTGTATTATCTTTTATTAGAAAATAATAACGTTATGACTTTTTTTTGTTACATTACAGGGACAGTATTGTAAAATGTGATACCTACTAGTTTGAGAAAAATGTCCAAACCAGGCTCACTGATTAGCTACATTTTCTTCAGTTAAGTCATATAATCTTCATTTTATATCTGCAAAAGTAGGCATTTGAAAATCAGGGTCTCCCAATTTCCAATGAGCACCTGATCTGAAACCTTTGTTTTAAGTAATATCCTAGTTCTATTCAATTATAATATGACCCTAAGTGATTGTTATGCATATTAAAATATAAAAACTGAGACCATATATAAGCTCTGAGGCTTCTTCAAGCTCTTACATGCTATAATTTTAACCTTTAATTAAATAATTATATATGCAAAGTGTCTGGTAAAAACAAATTTGGTCTTAGGTAAGGAGAGATTCTGTTCAAAAGGATTATTGCACTAAATGTGTAGAGGACTATTGTAATGAGGGAAGTGAGATTATTATAAAGAGAGATTTGCAAACATCTCAAAAGTTAGGTATAAAAACAATGGTCATTTATTTATAAGGAAGAGTAGACAACCATAGACCAAAAGGGGTGTGAGAGTTGTGAGAGAGAGTGGTGTGATCAAAGGTTGACCAGGGAATAAGGTTGACCCATTCTCCAGAAAGACCCTGATGGAAAGATTGTATGATGGCTAAGGCTGAGAGTGAATCGAAGTTTGAGAGTCAAAGGAAAAGAAAAGTCTATGTAGTGTGTCCTTTAATAAGCCTGTGTTTTAATTGATCAGCATAGGCAAACTGTTCAGCTAATGTTGATGAAGCAAACAATGGGAATTTGAACAATCTATGCCTGGCATTGTCATAGATAATGCAGGGGTATTTTGTGAATACTATTTAAATCCTATAGGAAAGGAGAATTCCTTTCACTAAATCTTTACCTGAACACAAAAAATTTTCAAGGGTTCTCCATATCTCTGTTTTCCAAGACCTAGATACAATATAATGTTGTCCAAAGCAACTTCTGAATTTGGTTGAAAAATAAATAATTTGAGAAGATAAAAAGCACTTTATCTCAAAACTTCACAGGAGAAGGCATTGTTAAACTGATGTTGCAGATCTCTGGCAAAAACACTAAGAATTTGAGTTTTCACAAAAGCAGAAAGTCTAGATCTTCTTTCCCTCATGGTGCTATTTTGCTAAAGCATCCTGCTTCACCTTTATTTCACAAAGGTAAACCACTCCCTTATGCTCATGGATAATATATTTGACCTTTTTGAGATATGAATTATACAGATATAAAGCTCCTTGTCAGTTTAGTGAACCCAGCACAAGAAAGGTTGGTGATAGGCAGATTCAGAACAAAGGTAGTGAATCTGGGACATTCTTTCCCAGACTGCTTGAGTCTAAACTACCTTGCATAGCAATAAAAAGCATTAAACATTTACACAGCTGCTTGTTATCAAAATTGCTTATCTTGTAGTTTTTAATAATAACTCATTTGACTTCCTGGAGTGCATCATCATTACTTAGCAGACAAGAAATATCCTTTTCCCTTGGCTCTTTCTTCCCTTTACTCCAGCTTACCTTCTCTGCACTCATTCTCTCTCCCTCTCTCTCTCTCTCTCTCTCTCTCTCTCTCTCTCTCTCACACACACACACACACACACACAGACACAAACACACACACACAATGTTTTGATAATGAAGCACTCAAAGACAAAAATGAGGAGCAGTTTATGTGTCACTCTTTCATAGAACTGAGCATTTTTTATGCACATGGCTTGACAATTTAGCTAGTGTATATTTTGTTTTGTGAAGTAATCTCTTCATAGATGTATCTGTGTTGTTGCAGTTGCTTGAAGACTATATCTATATTTAGACTAAAGAAATTGTCTTTCTCCAAGAGTAAGTGAGATGTTAAAAAATTATTCTCAGACTTGAAGCTCATTTGCTGCTTATATAATACTCATTTTCATTAAAAAACATAGGATATAAGTAGAGAATTTGTCTATGCTGAAGATATAACAACTTTTTTGGAATGTTTTTAGTATTCTTTAAATTATACTAAGATACTAAATCACCTAAATTCTGGACTTGACTTAATTAAAAAATTATTATCTTAGAGTAATTTTTTAATATGTTAAGGAAAGAAAGATATTGGAATTATTTTATATCAACTGTTTGCAATCTACTATTATGGAAACACATTAATGATGATTCATATTAATTAAAATATATTACTAATAATATTTATAGTATTTAGTGTGCTCAATCAACACTATACAGTGTTTATTACTTTAAAGTCATTTTATGTAAATATCACTATGCCTATTTTTCAGATGAAGAAAATGAGGTTAGAAAGGCAGAATAATGTAGTTGTTAATGACATAAACTCTCAAGTTTGACTACCTAGATTAGATTTCAAGCTCCTCTAATAATTATTTTTGAAATTTTTTAAACAAAAACATTAAGAGTGATGATCATATATGGTTCCCTTGTTACTGAGTTGTTGTGAGCATTAAATGAGATTTTACACCTAAGATATTTTCAAAACAAAAATTGCACTTCACAAAGTTGAACGTCAAAGAAGAGAAGACTTTCTTCAAAACTATTACAATAGGGGAGGAACAATAGACTACAGTCCCAACTCAACTCTGCTGAAACAAAGACTAGGAAAGTTTTAAGTACCTGTTTAAAGAGAATCATAGCTTGTTTGTACTTGCTAATTTGTCTTACTAAAAAAAATAAATAAATAAAAGTAAATTTTCTTGTATCTTTGTGACAGAAGGAAACTTGAAAATTTTATGCACAGTACTCATACAAATTAGACTCCTACTTACCCACATAAATTGGGAAATAGGGTTGTTTTCTTTTTTAATTAAATTTATTGGGATGGCATTAATTAATAAAACTACATTGGTTTCAAGTATACAGTTATATAATACATCATATGTGTATTGCAATGTGTTTTTGCTACCCAAAGTCAAATCTTCATCTGTTATCATATATTTGACTACCTTTACCTTTAGTATAATCACACCATTGTCTGTATCTAGGATTTTTTATTTGTTAATTTGTCGTTTATTAGTTGCTTTCAGCTTTATATCCCTTTTATAAGTAAAATTATATGATTCTTGACCTTTTCTGTATGACTTATACTTTGTATAGCATATTTTCAAGATCCACTCATGTTGTCACCATGACACTATTTTATCTTTTCTTGTGGCTGAATAGTATCCCATTGTACATACATACCACACCTTTTTACCAATCATCTAGAAAATAACACTTAGGTTGTTCCCATGTCTTGACCAGCATGAATAATGCTGCAATGAACATAGGTATGCATATATACTTGCTGTAAAGCCAGTAGTCGTGGCCAGGATCACAGCCGCCTGACCCGAGCAGGTTCACATTAGATTCGAACAGTCGGTAGTGAAACAATGGAGCCAAGAACTGGTGAGCCATCAGCTTTAATTCTAGCTTGCATCCGGGGGGCAAGCAAAAACACACACTGGGCTCCAAAACCCACACATTCTTTGTTCACAAAGCTACTGACTTATCTGAGTTTCCTAGCATCAAAGCTTTCCAGCTCACCAGACTTATTCACCTCTGTTTCCCATCTCCTCCTGCACAAACTCTTAACAAACTGGCTTCTTCCTCAGCACTCTGCCATCTCGGCTGCTTCTCCTGGCCTTCACGTGGCCTTACTCTGCTCTCCTCTCTAATACTAATCTCAGGAACCCAGGAACCGAGAGAGAGAGCAAGCTACTGGTCTCTCCCACTTTATAGCATAGACTCAAAACCTTTAATCCAATTATACAAACAAGGAAGTCTCTGATACAAAGTCACCCATCTGAGGCATAATGGGATTCCTCCCTACATCACCACCCTACATCATCCAATCAGTCAAGGGTGTGGAGAAGAGCTTACTCTTAAACTAAGCCTTAGGCTATAATGACCCGGCCTGCCCACAGCCTGTTCCAGAACACACATTAATATCAACGAACTTCCATGTGGGCAGCGCCATCTTTAACAAAGTGAGCATAATATATTTTATCTGCCCAACACTTGCCAATAAATGTTCTCAAATTTTTCAGGTAGATGCACAAAAGAGGGGTTGCTCAGTCATGTGTTAACTGTATAATTTTTTGAGAAACTTCCATAGTGTTTTCTATAGTGGCTGTTCTAGTTTAAATTCTCATTAGCAGTGAATGATGTTTCTTTTTTCTTCATAACCTTTCTAACATGTATTGCTTCTCTTGTTGATGATAGCTATTCTAACATGTGTGAAGTGGTATCTTATTACATGTAGTTGGGATTACAATTCCCTAACAGCTAATAAAGCTGAGCATTATTTTATATATGTTAGCCATTTGGATGTCTTCTTGGGAGAAGTGTTTTCTCAGGTCCTCTGCCTATCTTTAAATTAGATTATTTCTTTTGGTGTTAAGTTGTATGACTTCTTATGTAGTTTGGATATTAACCTCTTGTGGAAACTGCTACTTGCAAATATTTTTTTTCTATCCAATTAGTTACTTTTTTGTTGTTGTTGTTGTTGGCAGTTTCTTTGGCTGTGTAAGTTGTTTTGTTGGATATAGTCCCATTCATTTATTTTTGCTTTTATTTCCATTTATTTAAGTCAAATTCATAAAACTTTTGCTAAGACCAAGGTTCATAAGTTTAGTACCTGTGTTTTCTTCCATGTAGTTTATTATTTCATGTTGTATATTTATATCTTTGATATTTTTTGAGTATCTTCTTTTTTTTTTACAGGGACAGAGAGAGAGTCAGAGAGAAGGATAGAGAGAGACAGACAGACAGGAACAGAGAGAGATGAGAAGCATTAATTATCAGTTTTTCGTTGCCGTAGCGACACCATAGTTGTTCATTGATTGCTTTCTCACATGTGCCTTGACCGCGGGCCTTCAGCAGACTAAGCAACCCCTTGCTGGAGCCAGCAACCTTGGGTCCAAGCTGGCAAGCTTTTGCTCAAGCCAGATGGGCCCGCACTCAAGCTGGCGAGCTTGGAGTCTCGAACCAGGGTCTTCCGCATCCCAGTCCAACGCTCTATCCACTGCACCACCGCCTGATCAGGCTATCTTCTTGATAACAAATTTTAAAAAACTGGCTTCTAGTTCCTTGAGAAAGGCAGTCCAGTGTTTTGAAGCTGGAAAAAGGAATTTAGGTACCAATAAACTGTTGAAGCTAATCAAGCAGGTTCCATAATATTGCAGAATATAAAATCAAAATACAGCAATCAACTGTATTCCTATACACTAATAATGAAATATACAAAAAAGGAATAAAGAAAATAATCTCATTTGCAATATCATCAAAAACAATAAATTGCTTAGAAATAACTTCAGCCAGGGAAATGAAAGATCTTTACAATAAAAATTATAAACTGTAATAACATAATTAAAGAAGACACAAAAAACTGGAAATACATCCCTTGTTCATAGATCGGAAGAATAAATACTGTTAAAATGTCAAAACTGCCCAAAGTTGTCTAGATTCAACTCAGTCCCTTTCAAAATTCCAATGGCATTTTTCACAAAAGTAAAAAAAAAAAAAGTCCTAAAATTTGTATAAAACCATAAAATATCTCAGATATATTTAGGTATCCTGGAAAAAAAGAAGAAAGCTAGAATTATTACCTCACTTTCTGGTTTCAAATATACTAAATAGCTATAGTATTTAAAAAATATGGTTTGAAAATAAAAATAGA
This sequence comes from Rhynchonycteris naso, assembly GCA_037038555.1. Classification (NCBI taxonomy): domain Eukaryota; kingdom Metazoa; phylum Chordata; class Mammalia; order Chiroptera; family Emballonuridae; genus Rhynchonycteris; species Rhynchonycteris naso. Next base: position 68,515,343 of record CM072996.1, read on the forward strand.
CATGAAAACCAATGGAACAGCATAAAGATTCCAGAAGTAAACACCCACATATATTGTCAATTAATATTTGGTAACAGAACCAAGAAAACTAAATAAAGAAAGAATAGTTACTTTAACAATAGGTGTCAGGAGAGCTGAATAAATACTTGCAAAAATAAATAAAATTTAACCCCTATCATACACCATTCAAAAATTAACTCAAGATGCATTTAAGATTTGAAATAAGATCATATATCTCATAGAAGCAAGTGTAGGAATGAAGCTTTTTAACATTGGTTTTAGCAATAATTTTTTATTCCTTTTTTTAGCCAAGACAGGAACAGAGCTAAAAACTAAAACAAAAATTAACAAGTGAAACTATAAAACACAAAAGCTTCCGCACAACAAGAACAAAAACTAGTCAGTAAATTAAAAAGGCAAACTGTAGAATGGGAGAAAATATTTTGTTACAAATCTTATATGAAGATTAATATTTAAAAGATAAAGAATTTATGTATTTTAATGCAACAATAGCAACAAACAACTTGATTAAAAAATAACCAGAGGTTTTTATAAATTCTTTATAAATTTTGGTTATTAACCCCTTACCAGACGTATTGTCAATTATATTCTCCCATTGTGTAGTTTTTTTTATTCTGTTCATATTGTCTTTAGCTGTACAAAAGCTTTTGAGTTTTATATAGTCCCATTTGTTTATCCTGTCTTATTTTATTTGCCCGTGGAAATAAATAAGCAAATATATTGCTGTGAGAGATGCTGGTGAGCTTACTGCCTATGTTTTCTTCTAAGATGCTTAAGGTTTCATGACTTACATTTAACTCAACACCAGGAAGACAAACAATTTAATTAAAAAATTGGCAAAAGAAATGAATAGACACTTTGCCAAAGAGGACATACAGATGGCCAATAGGAAGATGAAAAAATGTTGAACACCACTAATCATTAGAGAAATGCAAATTAAAACCACAATGAGATACCACCTTATACCAGTCAGAATGGTGCTCATTAACAAAACATAACAATAGGTGCTGGTGAGGATGTGAAGAAAGGGTAATCTTCCTGTACTGCTGGTAGAAATGCAGACTGGCACAGCCACTGTGAAAAACAGTATGGAGATTCCTCAAAAAATTAAAAATATATCCGGCTTTTGACCCAGCCATCCCACTTATAGAAATATCCCAAGAACACCATATCACTGACTGAAAGAAAGAAATGCATCTCCATGTTTATGGCAGCATTGTTCACAATAGCAAAGATCTGGAAACAGCCCATGTGTCAGTCAGTGGACGAGTGGATTAAAAAGTAGTGGTACATATATACAATGGAATACTATGAAAAAAAAAGGAAAAAATTACCTTCTGCAACAACATGGATGAACTTGAAAATTTATTATATTAAGTGAAATAAGCCAGGTAGAAAAATAAAAATATCATATAACCTCACTCATTTGAGGAACCCAAGAAACAATGAGAACTGAGGAACAGAATTGAGACAGAGGAGGAATCAAAGGGAACAGAGGAAAAGAGGACAGAGGGAAAAGGGATGATAGAATGGGATAAACCTGAAGGGTAGGGGGAAGGACATTGTAGGGAGGGGGGAACGGGAGATGTTAAGGAGAATAAGGGGGGGTGCATTCAGTGCAACCCTAGAATCTTTGTAAACAGAATTAATTAAATAAAAAAGATAAAATAAAATGGTCAGAGAGCCTAACCAGGCAGTGGTGCAGTGGATAGAGCATAGGACTGAGATCCAGAGGACCCAGTTTTGAAACATCAAAGTTGCAAGCTTGAGCAGGGCTCACTATCTTCAGCATGAAGTCATTGGCTTGAGCATGTGATCACAGACATGACCTTATGGTTGCTGGCTTGTGCCCAAAGGTCACTGGCTTGAGCCCAAGGTCACTGTCTTGAGCTGCTACTCTGCTGTAGCCCCCCAATCAAGGCACATATGAGAAAGCACTCAATGAACATCAAATAAGCTTCAACAAAGAATTGATGATTCTCATCTCCCTTCCTGTCTGTCTGTCCCTATTTGTTCTTCTCTCTGTCTCTCTCTCTCTGTCTCTGTCACAAAAAAAAAAGGAAAAAGAAAAAATGTCCATAGAATCTGAATAAACATTTTAGGTGTCCAATGGGTACATAGAAAGGTGTTCAACAACACTAACCATCATGAAAATCAAAATCACAATTTGATTTGACTTTATACCTGTCAAAATGGCTATCATCAAGAAAACAAAAGATCTGTTTCATTGGTCTGTGTGTCTATTTTTTTGTCAATACCATGCTTTTTTTTTTACCGTGGCTCTGTAGTATAATTTGAAGTCAGGTATTTTATTGCCTCCAGCTTTGTTTTTTTCCTTAGGATTATTTTGGCTATTCAGGATTTTTTATGGTTCCATATAAATCTGATGCTTTTGTGTTCCATTTCTTTGAAAAATGACATTGGAATTTTGATGAGAATTGCATTAAATTCATATATTGCTTTGGGTAATATGACTATTTTAATTATATTTATTCTTCCTATCTAAGAACAAGAAATATTTTTCTATTTCATTGTGTCTTTTTCAATTTCCTTTAATAATGCTTTGTAGTTTTCATTATATAGGATCTTTAAATCCTTTGTTATATTTCTTCCTAGGTATTTTATTTTCTGTTGTTGCAACTATAAAAGGGATTATTTTTCTGAGTTCATTTTCTGAAATTTTATTATTGGCATATACGAAAGCAATAGAATTCTGTATATTAATTTTGTATCCTGTGATCTTAATGTATTGGTGTATTGTTTATAATACTCTTTCTGTGGAGTCTTTGGGGTTTTCTATCTATAAGATCATATCATCTGCAACAAATTCTGCAACAAATGAAACCTTTACTTCTTCTTTCCCAATATGAGTGCCTTTTATTTATTTCTCTTGTCTGAATGCTATGGCTAGAAATTCTAGCACTATGTTAAATAGGAGTGAAGATAATGGGCAGCTTCATCTTGTTTCTAATTTTAGAGGAAAAGTTTTCAGTTTTTTGGCATTTAATATGATGTTAGTTGATGGTTTGTCATAAGTGGCATTTATTATGTTGAGATATATTTTTCTATACTCCTTTTGTTGAGTTTTTTAAACATAAAATGATGTTTTATTGAATGCCTTTTCTGCATCTATTAATTGAATCATATGGTTTTTGTTCTTTATATTGTTGATATGGTATATTATGTTAATTGTTTTACTTATGTTGAACCATCCTTGTGAATAGAGAGCCCAGAAATAAAGTCACATATATATGGTCAAATCTTATTTGATAAAAGAGCCAAAAACACACAATGGAGAAAAGAAAGCCTCTTTAGTAAATTGTGTTGGGAAAACTGGAAAGCCACATGCAAAATAATAAAACTTGACTACAGTTTGTCTCCTTGCACAAAAATTAATTGAAAATGAATCAAAGACATAAATATAAGATCTTAAACAAGAAATTACATAGAAGAAAACATAGGTACTAAACTCATGGACCTTGGCTGTAGAGAACATTTTATAATTTTGACCCCAAAGGCAAGGGAAGTGAAGGCAAAGATTAATGAATGGGACTACATCAGACTAAGAAGTGTCTGCACAGCAAAAGAAACTGGCAACAAAACTAAAAGACAGTCAACTAAATGGGAGAGGATGTTGTCAGACAACAGCTCAGCCTAACCTGTGGTGGCGCAGTGGATAAAGCGTCAACCTGGGAACACTGAGGTTGCCAGTTCAAAATCCTGCCCTGGTCTGATCAAGGCACATATGGGAGTTGATGCTTCCAGCTCCTCTCCCCTTTCTCTTTCTCTCTCTCTCTCTCTCTCTCTCTCTCTCTCTCTCTCTCTTTCACTCTGTGTCTCCTCTCTAAAAATGAATAAAATAAAAAGAAATTTTAAAATGATATATAAAATATTAAATAAAAAACAGCTCAGATAAGGGCCTAGTATCCAAAATGTATGAAGAACTCACAAAACTTAACAACAGACAAGCAAACAATCCAATAAAAGAAAGAGAAAAGGACATGAACAGACACTTCTCCTAAGAAGAAATACAAATGACCAATAAATATATGAAAAGATGATCATCTACAATAGCTATTAGAGAAATGCAAATCAAAACTACAATGAGATAACACCTCATACCTGTTAGACTAGTTATTATCAACAAGACAGGTAACAAGTGCTGGAGAGGCTGTGGAGAAAAAGGAACTCTAATTCACTGTTGGTGGGAATGTAAAGTAGTACAACCAGTATGTAAGAAAGTATGGTGGTTCCTCAAAAAATTAAGAATAGAACTACCATATGACCAAGCAATCTCTTACTGGGTATATACCCTCAAAGATTGAATACATCGGTACGTAAAGGCACATGCAGCCCCATGTTCATCACAGCATTGTTCACAGTGGGTAAGACATGGAAACAACCAAAAAGCTCTTCAAGAGAGGATTTGATAAGGAAGATGTGATACATATACACTATGGAATACTACTCAGCCATAAGAAATGGTGACATAGTATCATTTTCAAAAACATGGATGGACCTTGATAACATTATACTGAGTAAAATAAGTAAATCAGAAAAAACTAAGAACACTGGTTCCATACATAGGTGGGACACAAAATTGAGACGCATGGACATAAATAAGAGTGCAGTGGTTACCAGGGGTAGGGGGAGGAAAGAGAGGAAGAATTGGGGGAGGTGAAGGGCATAAAACAAACAAATAAAAGATGAATGAGGACGATTTGACTTTGGGTGATGGGTCTACAACATAATCAAATATCAAAATGTTGTGGAGATATTTTCTCTAAATCTATGTACTCTAGTTGACCAATGACACTTTGTTAAGATTGTCTAAATAAAATTAAAACAAAGAAGATGACAAATGTTGGCAAGGATTTGGGGTAAAAGAACCCTTGTCACTATTGTTTAGATTATATACTGGCACAACACTATGGGAAAGAGTATGGAGGTTCCTCAAAAATTTAAACATAGAATTGCAATATGACTCAGCCATTCTGCTTCTGGTATATCTTAAAAATAAATAGAAATAAAAAATAGATATCTGTTAAGGAGATATTTGAAACCCCAGTTTAATATCAGCATTATTCACAATAGCTAAATTATGAAAACAACTAAGTATCTGTCAATTTATGAATGGATGACAGGGGACAAGAAATAGAAAAATAACAGTCTAAATTTTAGCCAAGCTGAGGAGAATATTAGGCCCTTTTTGTTAACACTTAAAAGACTGTTTGACTCTTAATATTAAATCATATTAATTTGCCTCTTATTAGAGAAAGCAAATAATTTGTTCAAGATCACAAACATTAAATTCTCAAGTTGTAAACTATGGCTGCTTTATTTTTATCATCCATGATGTTAACCATCATGCTAACAGGAATTGCTAAATTAGAATTCCCTTTTTTTGTCTCATTTAGGACATGTGGCCCAGTGTATAGTATGACATTTTATGCTATAATATGGGCTGTCTTTACAAAATAAAGATGTCAGTTTATATTTATTTAGATGTTTCCTGAAAACAATCCTATAATCAGAAGATATTTTGAAAGGGCACTTGAAAAACTTAGTTTAGTACTCCCGATCTTGTCTTTGAAATAATTCCATGGCAGTAATATATTCTCTGTTTACTTTTACTGTACCTCTAAAACCAAAAAAAAATCCTATTCAGTAAAACTCAGTCCCTTAATAGGTTTTAAAGATTTGTTTTCCATGGAAAAAAGTCAATTAATATATCCTTTTTTGTTTTCTGATTCTTTTGAACAGATTAAATAGAAGCAGAGTAAAAATGAAATTATTCAATTTCCTCAGTTTTTGAAATTCTGGAGTTAGATGAAGAACAGAAACACTTTTTTTAAATAGCATGTGTGTGTGAGAAAAAGAGAAAGGAAAGGATAAAGATGAGAAGTACCAACTTGTAGTTGCATCACTTTAGTTGTTCACTAATTACTTCTCACAAGGAAGAGAAAAACTTAAAGAAAGATTTGCTGCTGAACTAATATTTGAGGGCAATGTAGAAATAAATGAATTAAAAATATAAAAAGTAGCACATATCTTTTAATTGCACACTTTATACCTGTACAACTTAATGAATAGTTACAAAATTGAACACTTCTATACCACAATTGAAGGAAGATAATCTGGCAATCTCAGAGAGTTTCAACCTGTTTTTTTAACTCTCAGGTGATTGAGAGGTTTATATGAGAATTCACTCTCTAGTATTAATGCGAATGAACATTTCTGCCTGTGTTTTTCTTAAGTTTTTCAGTTCAGTACGTCAATGATACTATGAAAACTGAAATTTAAAATTCTCTTAACTAGCCTGACCAGGTGGTGACACAGTGGATAGAGTATTGTACTGGGATGTGGAGGATCCAGGTTTGAGACCCCGAGATCGCCAGCTTGAGTGCAGGTTCATCTGGTTTGAGCAAGACTCATCAACTTGAGCCCAAGGTCGCTGGATCAAGCAAGGGGTTGTTCGGTCTGCTGTAACCCTCCTGGGTTGAAGCACATATGAGAAATCAATCAATGAACTAAGGAACGGCAACAAAGAATTGATGTTTTTCATCTCTCTTTGTTCCTGTCTGTCTGTCCCTATCTCTCCCTCTCTCTGACTCTCTCTGTCTCTGCCACAAAAGAAATAAAATAAAATTCTCTTAACTCATTATTTCAGTATCTGTAAAGCCTTAGGACTACACTTGACAGCCCTGTTTTAGTCAATGTTCTTTTTCCTCTATCAGCAAAATCAAGTTGTTATTTTGAAATTAATTTATGTCATCTGTTTTTACACTATTCAATGAAATCCACCTTGTCACCCACATTTTACAGTGTGACATCTTGTCAAAGCCACTATGCTTCAAGCCTTTTGAAACCAATTTCACAAGTCAAATGACTAGTCTATATACTAAGAATAAAAAACTCTCCAAGTCAGCTAAAATTTTGTTGTTGTCATTTTTAATGAAGTTGTCATGTAAAAGTAAAGCACCCAACTCTGACAGGCTAACATATACATGTACAGGTATAAGACATGTTTAACTGAATGAAGCTTTAAATAAAAATTGAAAATGATTACACATCTTGATAAAGCTAATTTAGTAAACCTATGCGCAAAATTTCATATGCTAAAAATTATATATATGTGTTGTTGTCATATCTACCACTTGATAGAAATAGGAGAAAAGCTGTCAGTGGAAAATATTATTAAAAGATCAGCAAGTTGTCATCCTAGACAAGAGTGCAAAGGCAGCCCTCTATCCATTCCCATCAATTAGAAGGAAAATTTAATTCTTTTGCATGAGTCTTTCCTCTATTAAATTATGTGAATATTATTTTTAAATTATTTTATTAAAAGATACATGTTTGCCTGACCTGTAGTGGTGCAGTGGATAAAGCGTCGACCTGGGAACACTGAGGTCGCCAGTTCAAAACACTGTACTGGTCTGGTCAAGGCACATATGGGAGTTAATGCTTCCAGCTCCTCCCCCCTTTCTCTCTTTCTCTCTTTCTCTCGCACTCTGTGTCTCCTCTCTAAAATGAATTAAATAAATAAATAAATAAATAAATAAAGATACATGTTTACTTTTTAAAGATTTCTTAAATAGATATTTTGACATTCTAATGTATTCTTGAAGATGTAAACCATAGGTAAATTTTTAAAAATTCTGGGTGATTACACTGAGCAAAGTAAAAATTCTAAATAAAATGTCTTAAGGACTTTTCATCAAATGAGTTTAATTGAGGCTATATGTTTCACTCAGTTCAAAAGAAAATGAGCCATTTTATATTAAATGGCTTATGTGAAGGTATTTCCTTGGTAAGAAACAGAACTATATGATATATTTAGGGAGGAATTTGTAACTTTACTACGTATTTAGGTAGTGTTCTTTACTCTTTCAAAGTCTCCAAAGATTAGAATCATTATATTAAAATGAGAAACGTAATTTTTTGTGCGAAAATTAGAAGATTCTATGTCTGAAATTGTACCAGGGAAACATCACCATAATTTAGTGTGGTTGATCTTCTACAGAAATAATTCTCAATTACAAGTGTTTTTTTTACAGATTTGTCTATGTAAATAAACTTTTCTAATATATAATGAGGAAGCCTGTTCTACAACAGGTTTCAGTATCTGTAATTGCTTTTTATCTCTCAGCTGATTGAGAAATTAAAAAATTAGAATAAAACATTATTGTTACAATATACATTATAATATAGTTATTTAAAACAAGTACTATCAAATCAACAATATTTGAGTCTGTATGGAATAAAAAAAGAAAGATAGAATAAGTTTTATAAATAATATCTCTCAGAGAAGCAAAAAATTTTAATCATATGACATTTATACCCTCAATTTAATCCTTCTTTTCTTTTATTTATTGTTTGTTTGTTTGTTTTTGAGGAGTTGGCAGACTATAACCAGGACTCATGCAATTGATTTTATTTTAATTTTTTCATCAAAGGTCTGAAGCTAAGGATGTTTTTACATATTTTATGATCACATATAAAATAGTTATATATATTCTTACATAATATCTTCAATTTTCTCTTCTGACTCCAAAAGAATAAAATATAAATTTTCTCTTCTGACTCCAAAGAATAAAATATTTACTACCTGTCTCCTTTAAAAAGTTTAGTACTGTGTTTTAGAGCATGGCCAACACCTCCAGTATGTGATCTTCTTGCTAAGCATCATTCTTGATTGCTGATCAGAGAGATATTTTAAATGAAAATTTTCATATACACACTTTCTGAACAACCTGAGCTCCCTTATACCTTTTTTTTTACAATGTGTTTTTAAGAGACTAAAAGAAATTATAAGTAAAAAGTAATTTCAGCAACCATTGAGATGATCATATAATGTTGCTCATTTAATCTGCAAATGTATTGAATTATATTGATTAATTATTGTTGAACCACTTTAAATTAGTGTGGTAAAACTATTTTACAATGATAGATACTTACTTTAAAATATTGTTAAAGCCTGACCAGGTGGTGGTGCAGTAGATAGAGCGTCGGACTGGGATGTGGAGGCATCACCCAGGTTAGATGCCTCGTGGTTGCCAGCTTGAGTATGGGCCCATCGGGTTTGAACAAAAGTTTGCCAGCTTGAATCCAAGGTCACTGGCTTGAGCGGGGGGTTTCTCAGTCTGCTGAAGACCCATAGTCAAGGCACATATGAGAAAGTAATCAATGAACAACTAAGGTGTTATGACAAAAAACTGATGATTAATGCTCCTCATCTCTCTCTGTTTCTGTCTGGCTATCTCTGTATATCCCTCTCTGACTCTCCCTGTCCCTGTAAAAAAAGAAAGAAAGAAAGAAAAATATTGTTAAAGCTATTTAGCTAATTTTTACTTAGAATATTTTTAACTAGGTTGCTAATTGAAATTGACTTTTATTCTCTCTTCATCTCATTCAATCCCATTGTTGTGTATTTTTCTAATATGTAATTTCAAGTTACATAAACTTTATAGAACAAACCAGTTTAAATTTTTTTTTTCATCCAGGACAGCACAATGGCGATGGAGTAGGCGGACGTACCAACTTCCAACTCCCAGAACCAAAGTGGATTATAACTTAATTTTAAGAAGCATCATCTGGATAAACCAACTTTGAACTAAACTAAGTGGACTCTTCAACCAAGGAACACTGAAGAAGCCACATTGAGACAAGTAGGAAAAGCGAAAACGCAGAGAGGGCTGCCCAGCTCCCCAGAGCGAACGGTAGCCCAGAGACTCGCATGGTGGGAAGAGAGTTTAGTGGAGAGGGAGGGTACTGGGTCCCAGGAACAAAACCCCAGCCTGCAGCGCCAGAGCCTAGAAGAGGTGTTTGGACAGTATTGAGCTTTGAAACAAATGAGGATACTGTTTGTGAGAAACAGACAGTTTTTCTCAGACCCAGGATTCTTCTTAAAGGGACAGCGCAGAAAACCTCTCTCACAACTACTCACCCGGGGCTCTGGGGAACAAAGACAGAGGAGAGGACTGGAGCAGTGGGAAGGGAGTGTGGACTGGAAGGCACAGAGAGAAACACTCTGAGGGAAAGTCACCCTAACCCCTAGACTGAGTCACTTCCCTAATCGAAAACAAATATTTCCCCTGGAACTAGCAATACCAGCAAAGGGTGTCAGGACACTAGCCAAACAAGCTCTCCCACGGCACTTAGAACAGAGCTGCTTAGATGAAGGGATCTTCCAGGACTACAGTATGGAGTGTTAGGGTCTGAGCTACAGTGCCCCTACCCACACTGTGAAGGCTTGCTGGAGGAACGGTGGTGGCGGTTCTGTTGGCAGGGATGGAGTTGTGGCAGGGGCGGAGGTCCAGCCAGTGTGAGCTTGGTCTAGCCCAGCAGGGGTTGAGAAGATGCAAGAAAGCAGTCCGCAGCTACGGGCCTGCCTGCAGCCCCATCTGTGGGGGAAAAGCGGGAGTCCAGGAACGGGCAGAGATCTGCCACTGAGCAGGGCCCCTATGGGTGCGCACCATCACCTGGCCTCCCCAATTTGCGATCCTGCCGAGCCAGCCCTGACCACAAGGGCAAGGCTAAAGCCAGAGACAGGTGGAGGCTCACAGCTGAGTGCACGCGAACAGCCCCATCTGACCCGAGAAACCGCAATAAGCAGGTTCTGAACGCAGGGGCTGAGTGGGAGCCTGCGAAAAGGCTGGGTACGCAGCTGAGCAAAGTTGCTCACCCCTACACTTGGTGCTGAGGCTTGTGGCTTGAGTGCAGTGCACAACCCCAGCTGTGGGTGTGAGGCTAAGACCAAGACAGGCTGAGGTTTTTAGAGCTGGGCACCAGAACACAGCCACTCCCACGGAAGAGAGGAGAAAATCACAGCAACAGCCACAGTGGCCCAGCGCTGGCAACGCCCAACCCCAACAGTCCTAGGCAGCAACAGAGGGGGTGGCGGGACTGCTGACAAACCACACCTTGGGAACACAGAGGTAACACCCATTGGACTCCAGTGGCCACACCCTTATTATACACAGATAAAATGGGCAGCAGAGAAATGCAACCCAAAAGAATCAAGAGAAATCCCCAGAGAAGGACCTGAATGACCCAGATATAATCAAATTACCAGATGCAGAGTTTAAAATAATGATAGTTAGGATGTTCAAAGAGATTAGAGTAACAATGGATAGTCAATATGAAAACCTCAGTAAAGAGATAACAAGTATAAAAAAGGAAATTCAAATAATAATCAGACGGAAATAACAAATACAATATCAGAACTGAGGAACACAATGGAAGGAATTAAAACAGAATGGATGAAGCTGAGGATCGAATCAGTGAATTAGAGGATAAAAATAAACAAAGGCACAAAAGTAGAGCAGAAAAAAGAAAAAAGACTAAAATATCTGAGGGAACTCTAAAGGAGCTCTGTGACAGCATGAAGAGAAATAATATCCGCATCATAGGGGTTTCCGAAGATGAAGAGAAAAAACAAAGAATAGAAACTTTGTTTAATCAAATCATAGCTGTAAACTTCCCTAAGTTAAGGCTGGAAAATGTTTCACACGTTCAAGAAGCACAGAAAGCTTCATTAAAGAGAAACCTAAAGAAATATACACCAAGACACATCATAGTTAAAATACCAAAGCTAAGGGTTAAAGAGAAAATTTTAAAAGCTGCTAGAGAAAAAAAAGACTATCACCTACAAAGGAGACCCCATAAGGATGACATCTGACTACTCAACAGAAACACTTGAGACAGAAGGGAATGGCAAGATATATTCAAAGTAATGCAGAAAAAGTACCTACCACCTAGACTGCTCCATCCAGCAAGGCTAACGTTAAAAATTGAAGGAGAAATAAAAAGCTTTCCAGACAAAAAAACAACAACAAGGAATTCATTAAAACCAAACCAATTCTGTAAGAGATGCTAAGGGGCCTGTTGTGAACAGTTCAAAGGGAGGAAAGAATATAGCAAAAGAAGAATATAGCTTGAAAGAATAAAATGGCAATAAATAACTACATATCAATAGTAATTTTAAATGTAAATGGATTAAATGATCCAATCAAAAGACATAGGGTAGCTGTGTGGATAAAGAAACAGGACCCATACATATGCTGTCTACAAGAGACACACCTTAAAACAAAAATGCACATAGACTGAAGGTAAAAGGAAGAAAAAACATATTTCATACAAATGGAAATGGAAATAAAGCCGGCGTAGCAATACTTTTATCTGACAAAATGAACTTTAAAACAAAGGCTGTAGTAAGAGATAAAGAATGACACTACATAATGATAAAGGGAACAATTCAACATGAAGATATAACTATTATAAATATCTACACACCAACATAGGAGCCCCGACATACATAAAGCAGACTTTGATGGATATAAAGGGTGAGATTAAGAGCAATAATATAACATTAGCAGATTTCAATACCTCACTAACATCACTGGATAGATCCTCAAGAAAGAAAATTAATAAAGAAACAGCAGATTTAAAGGATACACTAGATCAACTCAATTTAATAGATATCTTCAGAACTTTCCACGCTAAAGCAGTATAATATATATTCTTCTCAAGCGACATGGCACATTTTCTACGATAGACCACATGTTAGGACACACATATGGTCTCAACAAATTTAAGAAGATTGAAATCATATCAAGCATTTTCTCTGATCATAATGCCATGAAACTAGAAATTAACCACAAAAGAAAAACTGAAAAATACTCAAACACTTGGTAACTAAATAGCATGTTATTAAATAATGAATGGATTAAAAAATGTGATCAGAAAAAAAATCAAATAGTTTATAGAAACGAATGATAATGAGCATACATCAACTCAAAATTTATGGGACATAGCAAAAGTAGTACTAAGAGGAAAGTTCATAGCACTACAGACATGCCGTAAGAAGCTAGAAAAAGCTCAACTAAGAAACCTGACCCTGCATTTAAAAGAACTGAAAAAACAACAGCAAATAAAGTCCAGGACTAGTAGAAGGAAGGAAATAATAAAGATCAGAGCAGAAATAAATGACATAGAGGCTAAGGAAACAATACAGAGGACCAATGAAACCAAGAGCTGATACTTGAAAAAGGTAAACAAGATCGATGAACCTTAACTAGACTCACCAAGAAAAAAAAAGAGAGGACTGAAATAAATAAAATTAAAAATGAGAGTGGAGAAATAACGACTGACACAACAGAAATACAAACTATTGTAAGAAAATACTATGAAGAACTCTATACCAAAAAATTAGAAAACCTAGGTGAAGTGGACCAATTTCTTGTATCATATAATCTTCTAAAATTAAATTGGATGAATCAGAACACTTAAACAGATCAACTAAAACAAATGAGAACAAAACAATTTTTAAAAAACTCCCAAAAAAGAAAAGTCCTGGGCCTTATGGCTTCACAAGTAAATTCTACAACAATTGAAAGAAGAACTAACTCCTATCCTCCTCAAGCTATTTCAAAAAAGTCAAGAGGAAGGAAGACTTTCAAACTCTTTTTATGAGGCGAGCGTAATTCTGATCCCAAAACCGGGCAAAGACAACACAAAGAAAGAAAATTATACGCCTATATCCCTGATGAATTTAGATGCTAAAATTCTCAACAAAATATTAGCCAACTGGATCCAGCATTATATGAAAAAAAAAAAATACACCATGATCAAGTGGGATTTATTCTGGAGAGGCAAGGCTGGTTCAATAATGGCAAATTAATCAATGTGATTCATCACATAAACAAAAAGAAGGACCAAAACCACATGATAATTTCAATAAATGCAGAAAAAGCATTTGATAAAATCCAGCACCCATTTATAATCAAAACTCTCAGTAAAGTGGAAATTCAGGGAACATTCCTTAACATGATAAAGGCCATCTACAACAAACCAACAGCAAACATCATACTAAAAGGACAAAAATTAAAAGCAATCCCCTTAAGATCAGGAACCAGGCAGGGGTGCCCCCTTTCACCACTCTTATTCAACATAGTTCTGGAAGTCCTAGCTACAGCAATCAGACAAGAAGCAGAAATAAAAGGCATCCAAATTGAAAAAGAAGTAGTAACACTGTCATTATTTGCAGATAATATGATATCATATATAGAAAACACTAAAGTCTCAGTCTAAAAACTACAGGACATGATAAGTGAATTCAGCAAGGTGGCAGGATATAAAATTAATACTCAGAAATCAGAGGCATTTCTGTATACCAACAATGAACTGTCAGCAAAAGAAATTAAGAAAACAATCCCCTTCACTATTGCAACCAAAAAAATACAGTACCTAAGAGTAAATTTAACCAAGGAGGTTAAGGACTTGTACTTGGAAAATTATAAAACATTGATAAAAGAAATCAAGGAAGATACAAACAAGTGGAAGCATATACCATGCTCATGGTTAGGAAGAATAAACATCATTAAAATGTCTATATTACCCATATAAATTTATAAATTCAATGCAATACCAATTAAAATACCAATGACATACTTCAAAGATATAGAACACATATTCCAAAAATTTATTTGGAACCAAAAGAAAGAACACGAATAGCCTTAGCAATCTTAAAAATGAAAAATAAAGCAGGAGGTATCACTCTTCCAGATATTAAGGTATACTAAAAGGACATTGTATTCAAGACAGCCTGATACTGGCCTAAGAACAGGCACATAGATTAATGGAACAGAACAGAGAACCAAGAAATAAACCCACACCTTTATGGACAACTGATATTTGACAAAGGAGGAAAGAACATACAATGGAGTAAAGACAGCCTCTTTAACAAATGGTGTTGGGAAAATTGGATGTCTACCTGCAAGAAAATGAAACTAGACCATCAACTTACACAATTCACAAAAACAAACTCAAAATGGATAAAAGACTTAAATTTAAGCCAGGAAACCATAAGCATCTTAGAAGAAAACATAGGCAACAAGCTCTCAGACATCTGTAGCAGCAATATATTTGCCCATTTATCTTCACTGGCAAATGAAATAAAAGGCAAGATAAACAAATGGGACTATATCAAACTAAAAAGTATTTGCACAGCTAAAGACAATAAGAACAGAATAAAAAGACAAACCACACAATGGGAGAACATATTCGACAACACGTCTGAAAAGGGGTTAATAACGAAAATTTATAAAGAACTTATAAAACTCAACATCAGGAAAACAAACAATCCAATCAAAAAATGGGCAAAAGAAATGAATAGAAATTTATCCAAAGAGGACATACAGATGGCCAATAGGCATATGAAAAAAAAATGTTCAACATCACTAATCATTAGAGATTTGCAAATTAAAACCACAATGAGATATCACCTCACACCAGTCAGAATGGCTCTCATCAGCAAAACAACACAGAACAAGTGCTGGCGAGAATGTGGAGGAAAGGGAACCCTTCTGCACTGCTGGTGGGAATGCAGACTGGTGGAGAGTCTGTGGAAAACAGTATGGAGATTCCCCAAAATATTAAAAATCGAACTGCCTTTTGACCCAGCTATCCCACTTTTAGGAATATACCCTAAGAACACCATAGCACTGCTCAAAAAGAAGAAATGCGCCCCCATGTTCGTGGCAGCATTGTTCACAATAGCGAAGATCTGGAAACAGCCCAAGTGTCCGTCAAAGAACGAGTGGATTAAAAAGCTCTGGTACGTATATTCTATGGAATACTACTCAGCCATAAGAAATGATGACATCGGATCATTTACAACAAAATGCATGGACCTTCATAACATTATATGGAGTGAAATAAGTAAAACAGAAAAAAACTGAGAACTGCATGATTTCATACATAGGTGGGACATAAAAATGAGACTATGAGACATGAACAAGACTGTTGTGGTTATGGGGTGGGTTAAGGGAGGAGAGGCAGGGAGAGGGGCGAGGGGAGGGGCACAAGGAAAACCAGATAGAAGGTGACAGAGGACAATTTGACTTTGGGTGATGGGAATGCAACATAATTAAATGATAAGATAACCTGAAGATGTTTTCTTTGAACATATGTACCCTGATTTATTAATGTCACCCCAATAAAATAAAAAAAAATAAAAAAATTATCCATAATTTAGATTACCCCTGTATATAAGGTGACCAACTTTTTTACGATGAAAAGGAGAACAAAAATAAATTGAAGAAAACAATATTTAAATAAAAGAAACATTTTAATCATTGCAACAATAATACACTATAATATGATAAATGCATAATAAAAACATTTGTAATATTTTTTATTGTAATTATATTTACATGCCTATTAATTTTTAATAATAATTGTAAGAAATAAATATTCATTTAGTAAAACTAAATATCAAGCAAAACCACTAACTTGGAGTTATATTCAGGTGTATTTATCATTTTCTAATTTAAAAACATCTGTTTTATAAAACTATTTAATCAAAGTGCATTATTAATAGATATGAATTGAGTTTAGATTTCCACTATAAACTCGAATTTTGGAAAAATACTTGTAAATAAAATTATATGTATTTGGAAATTATTAAATAAATTAACAAAATGTGGGATGTGCTTACCTGTTTATGATTGAATATTAACCGAGGAAGAAAAAATCGTGAGTCTACAATGTTGTATGTGCTGTGTTGTGTTTTAAGAAGTACACAAAACTATTTGCACGTTCATTATATAGCTCGCTCACTCAATGTCTCCCTTGTGGAGTGCCTGCGTCTCATAATCACATCTTGCCGCACTGTACTGATCATTGACGAATCATCATGTAAAAAGAAATACATCATATCACACGCAATGGATTGATTCTGTATTCATCGAATGGAGACATTTACAGATTAGTCTTCCAATATCAAAAAGTGGGACACTTCAAGGGAGGACGGAACTTAAAAAAGAAGGACTGTCCTCCCTAATAGGAGGACAATTGGTCACCTTATTGTATATCATATAAATTCATCATTCTTTAAATATCTGTAAAAATCAATTCCCTTTTTTATTAATTTTAATGGGGTGACATTAAATCAGGGTACATATGTTCTAAGAAAACATCTCCAGGTTATCTTGTCATTCAGTTATGTTGCATACCCATCACCCAAAGTCAAATTGTCCTCTGTTACCTTCTATATGGTTTCTTTGTACCCCTTCTCTCCCCCATCTCCCTCCCTCTTCTCCCCCTCCCGCCATACCCCCCAGGTAACCACCACACTCATATCCATGTCTCTTAGTCTCTTTTTTATGTCCCACCTATGTATGGAATCATGCAGTTCTGAGTTTTATCTGATTTACTTATTTCACTCCGTATAATGTTATCAAGATCCATCCATTTTGTTGTAAATGATCTGATGTCATCATTTCTTATCACTGAGTAGTATTCCAGGGTATATATGTACCATATATTCTTTATCCAGTCATGTATTGAAGGGCTTTTTGTTTCTTTCCATGTCTTGGCCACTGTGAACAATGCTGCAATGAACATGGGGCTGCATGTGTCTTTATATACCAATGTTTTTGAGTTTTGGGAATATATACCCAGTAGAGGGATTGCTGGGTCATATGGTAGTTCTATTTTTAGTTTTTTAAGGAACCACCATACTTTCTTCCATAATGGCTGTACTACTTTACATTCCCACCAACAGTGGATGAGGGTTCCTTTTTCACCACAGCTTCTCCAACACTTGTTATTACCTCTCTTGTTGATAATAGCTAATCTAACCGGCGGGAGGTGGTATCTCATTGTATTTTTGATTTGCATTTCTCTAATAGCTAATGAAGATGATCATCTTTTCATATATCTGTTGGCCATTTGTATTTCTTTCTGGAGAAGTGTCAATTCAAGTCTTCTTTCCATATTTTTATTGTATTGTGTGTTTGTTGTTGAGTTTTGTGAGTTTTTTGTATATTTTGGATATTAACCCCTTATCTAAGTTTTCATTATATAGGTCCTTTACATTTTTTGCTATGTTTATTCCTAGGTATTTTATTTCTTTTGTTGCAACCATGAAGGGGATACTTTTGTTTTTTAGTTCATTTTCTAATGTTTTGTTGTTGGCATATAAAAATGCTATGGTCTTTTGTGTATTAATTTTGTATCCTGCTACCTTACTGTATTGGTATATTGTTTCTAGTAATTTTTTTGTGGAGACTTTGGGGGTTTTGATGTATAGGATCATATCATCTGCAAAAAGTGAAACCTTTACTTCTTTTTTTCCAATATGGATGCCTTTTATTTCTTTGTCTTGTCTGATTGCTCTGGCTAGAACTTGTAGCACCACATTAAATAAGAGTGAAGAGAGTGAACATCCCTGTCTTGTTCCTAATATAAGGGGCAAAGTCCTCAGTTTTATCTCATTTAATATGATGTTAGCTGATGGTTTTCATAAATGACCTTTATTATGTTGAGATATTTTTCTTCTATACCCATTTTGTTCAGTGATTTAAACATAAAATTATGTTGTATTTTATTGAACAACTTTTCTGCATCTATTGATGAGATCATGTCATTTTTGTTCTTTGTTTTGTTGATATGGTGTATTACATTAACCGTTTTACGTATGTTGAACTATCCTTGAGATTCTGGGATGAATCCCACTTGATCATGGTGTGTTATTTTTTTAATGTGTTGTTGTATTTGATTTTTAGTATTTTGTTTAGTATTTTAGCATCTGTATTCATTGGAGATATTGGTCTGTAGTTTCTTTTATTGTGCTATCCTTGCCAGGTTTCGGTATGAGGGTTATGTTGGTCTCATAAAATGTGTTTGGAAGTATTGCTTCTTATTCAATTTTTTGGAAGACTTTGAGTAGAATAGGAGCCAAGTCTTCTTTGAATATTTGACAGAATTCAATAGTATACCATCTGAGCCTGGACTTTTATTTTGGGGGATGTTTTTAATAGTTTTTTCTATTTCCTCCCTGCTGATTGGTCTGTTGAGTCTTTCTGCTTCTTCATGACTCAGTCTAGGAAGGTTGTATTGTTCTAGGAATTTATCCATTTTTCTAGATTGTTGAATTTGTTGGCATATAGTTTTTCATAGTATTCTACAATAATTCTTTGTATATCTGTAATATTTGTGGTGATTTTCCCTTTTCATTCTGAATTTTGTTTATATGAGTCCTTTCTCTTTTTTCTTTGGTTAGTCTTGCCACGGGTTTGTCAATTTTTTTGATCTTTTCAAAGAAGTAATTCCTTGTTTTATTAATTGTTTCTATAGTTTTTCTGTTCACTATTTCATTTATTTCTGCTCTGATTTTTATTATTTCCTTTCTTTGGCTGGTTTTGAGTTGTGTTTGTTCTTCTTTTTCTAGTTCCTTAAGGTGTGAAGTTAAGTGGTTTACTTGGGCTCTCTCTTGTTTGTTCATATAGGCCTGAAGTGATATAAACTTCCTTTGTATTACTGCTTTTGCTGCATCTCAGAGATTCTGATATGTCGTGTTGTCTGTATGTGTCTTTTGATCTCTGCGCTTATTTCTTCTTTGACCCACTCACTTTTCAAAAGTACGTTGTTTAATTTCCACATTTTTGTGGGTTTGTTTACCACTTTTTTGCTGTTGAATTCTAGTTTAAAGATTTTATGATCAGAAAATATGCTTGGTACAATTTCACTTTTTCTAAATTTGCTAATGTTATTTTTGTGGCCCAGCATATGGTTGATTCTTGAGAATGTTCCATGTACACTAGAGAAAAATGTGTACCCTATCACTTTGAGGTAACATGTCCTGTAGATGTCTATCATATCCAATTGCTCTAGTGTTTCATTTAAGGCCAATATTTCTTTATTGATTTTCTGTTTGCATGAACAATCTAGAGCCATCAGCGGTATATTGAGGTCTTCAAGTTTGATTGTATTTTTGTCAGTTTTTGTTTTTAAGTCAGACAGTAGTTGTCTCATATAGTTTGGTGCTCCTTGGTTTGGTGCATATATATTAAAAAGTGTTATGTCTTCTTGATTCAGTGTCCCCTTAATCTAAGGTGACCAGATTTTAAAATTGGTGAAGTGAGACACCATTGACGGAGAGGTTCTTAATTAAAAATTTAGTCTATATGGGGAAAAAATAAATATCATAGAATGTAAAAATAGTATTGTAATATATATTTTTTAATTGGTATTTTTTTAAAACACCGCTGGATGCGAGACAAATTGTTAATAATCGGGACTGTCCCACCAAAAGCGGGATCTGGTCACCTTATGACTTAATTATTATGAAATGACCATATTGTCTCTGATTATTTCTGCTGTCTTATAGTCAGCGTTGTTGGATATATGTATTATTGCACCTGCTATTTTTGGATGTTAATTGCTTGGAGTATTGTTTTCCAGCCTTTCACTTTGAATTTGTTTTTATTCTTGTTGCTTAGATGTGTTTCTTGTAGGCAGCATATAGTTGGATTTTTTTTTAACCCAGTCTGCTACTCTGTCTCTTTTTATTGGTAATTCAATCCATTTACATTTAGTGTAATTATTGACACTTCAGGGTTTCCTATTGCCATTTTATATATTGGTTTTTGTTAATTTTTTAACTTGTTTGATTATTCTCTTTTGTTTTTCTGTCATTTGTTTTTGTTTGGTTGTAATCCATACTTCTTTTCTCTGTTACTTCCTTTTTTAAGTCATGTGCTTCTGTGGTGGTTTTTTCAGGGGTGGTTACCATCAAGTAATGAAA
Organism: Rhynchonycteris naso; assembly: GCA_037038555.1. Lineage (NCBI taxonomy): Eukaryota > Metazoa > Chordata > Mammalia > Chiroptera > Emballonuridae > Rhynchonycteris > Rhynchonycteris naso. The sequence continues at coordinate 68,535,954 of CM072996.1, forward strand.
AGGGTACCTACCATGTTCATTGTAGTACACTATCTTATGAGTGCTTCTGCACTCCATCATCATTTACTATTGTTAATCTTCATCATCTCCCCTTTATTGTTTTTGTTGTCACAGTTTAAATTATTTTGTGTGTGTTCCTGGTGGTGTTTTACTTGTGTTTTGTTTTGTTTTGTTCTTTGTATCTAGTTGGAAAACCCTTTTATTATATACTGAAGTGAGAATTTTCTGATGATAAATTTTCTCTTCTTTTCTTTATCTGTGAATGTTTTTTATTTCTCCTTTGTATTTAAAGGATAACTTTGATGGGTATAGTATTCTTGGCTGGAAGTTTCTTCTTTCATAACTTTAAATATTGGGTTCCACTCTTTTCTAGCTTGTAGAGTTTCTGCTGAGAAATACGATGATAATCTAATAGGCCTTCCTTTATATGTTGTATTTTTCTTTTCCCTGGCTGCCTTGAGAATTTTTTTCTTTGTCATTGATTTGTGCCAATTTTATTATGACGTGCCTTGGAGTTGGTTTGTTGGGGTTAAGATAACTTGGTATTCTATTTGCTTCCTGAATTTGCGGCTTTAGTTCTTTCACAGGCTTGGGAAGTTTTCATCTATTATTTGTTTGAATATGTTCTCTATTCCATTTTCTCTCTCTTCTCCTTCTGATATACCTATTATTCTTATGTTACTCTTTTTGTTGGAGTCAGACAATTCCTGTAGGGCTTTCTCATTTTTTTAAATTCTTGAGTCTCTCTCTTCTCTCTGTTGTACCTCAAGTTGCCTGTCTTCCATGTCACTAACCTTCTCTCCTATCTGGCCTGTCCTATTAGTTAAGCTTGTTACTTCGTTTTTCAGTTCATGAATTGAGTTTTCATCTCTTTAATTTGTTTCTATAGTTTCAATTTCTTTGGTAACATATTCTTTGTGTTCATTGAGTTGTTTTCTGAGCTCGCTAAATTGTCTTTCTGTGTTTTCTTGTATATCTCTGAGTATTTTTAGGATTTCTATTTTAAATTCTCTATCATTTATCTCCAAGATTTTCAATCTATTAAAAATGTTTTCTCTAGGTTTTGCCTCATCTATCTGTGCTACTGTTTATCTTTTGTATCCATAATATTTGATTTCCTTTTACTTAATGACATCTGAGGGTGATTTTTTTAATAGCACTAATGTGAATTAATAAAAAAGTAAAGAGTAAAAGAAAAAGAATAGACAATAAAAAGACAATAAATTAAAAATAAAAAACCAAATTAAACAGAAATCATTATTATTTTTTTCTCTTTTTCTTTCCTTCCCTCTTTGAGAAAGTTCCATGCAAAACTGAGAATTATATTGTACTAAATGGAACAAAAACTACCTATAACAGGGGGCCTGAGTTGGGGAGAAGTGATAAAGGGGCAAAAAAGAAGGTAGGGACCCACAAAATGCAAAAAAGAAAAAAAATTGGATCAAAAATCAAATAATTTGTTTATAAGTGATGGTTGAAGGAAATATATAGTGTAAGGAATAAGAAGGAAACAAGAAAAAGGAAAGAAAAAAATCTATTTTATTAAGTGGAACAGAAGAAACTACATAGAATGGAGAGCCGAGGTTGGGGGGAATGCTAATGATTTAAAACATGAAGTAAAAAGCACACTAAATGCTACGAAGAAACAATTTAAATCCAAAATAAAATAGTTTGTTCATGAGTGAGGATCAATGAGAGAAAAAGTAAAAGAGAAAAGAAGAAAATAAGAGAGAGGGAGAAAAAAAAAAAGGACAAAAAGAAAAGAGAGAATGAAAGAGAGAGTTAAGGATTTTGGAGTGTAACCCTCATAGAGATAAACAAAAAAGAAAAGGAACGAATGAGAAATGTAACACTTATGGGTAATGTAGTTCAAGATGAAGAGAAAAGAGTAAGATGATCAGAGGTTAAAAGGACCAAGGTGGAAGAAAATAAATAAATAAAGAAGTTAAAAGAAACAAAAAAAAGTGGAAAAAGTTATTAAGTTTGTGGATTTTTCTTAATATTGAGAGGTTATCTTCTTCCTTTCTCCTTCCCCTCTTCTTGGTCAGTGGCACTGTGCCCCAGGCTCTGCCCCTGTGGCACGCTTTAGTAGGGATTCACAGTTTATGTGTTGCTATGGTGATGTCATATACTAGGCCTCAGTCTCATTGGTAGTTGGGTTTTATTAGCATTTGCAATCTCCAACAATGGGAGAATCCCTTATTTTGGAGCCTCTTTCATTCCTGAATTAGCAGCCCAGTGATCCAGCTATGAGGTTGCCACTGCCACTGCCTAGATAGTAAGAGGCTCAAAGAGCTGGCAAATCCCCACTCTATCCCCACTCAGTGCAGAGCTCTGGGTAAGGTTCTGTCAGTCAGAGCCATTAGCGTAATCAGGCAGGGCTGGAAGCCAATTACTCTCAAGGTGACTTTCTATGAGCCTCCAGGCATGTCCAGTATGTCTTAGCACTCTGTGGGCCCACGCTCCCCAGACATTTAGCACCTTGTATCCTGTCTTGGCTAAGAAGAAGATGCCCTAGTTGCTGCCTGCAGAACAGGAGGTCTTAAAAGCTGCCAAGTCCCTCTTTTTAGTGCACAGCCCTGAGTATGAAAGCTCTGCTAATCAGAGCCACCAGCATAAGCAGGTTTTTCACCCTGTATCGGCTGACTGGAAGTTGCCCCCACCCCTCTGTACAAAGCAAGAACCACTAAAAAATATCATGTCTCTTGTCTTAGATAGCTGAGCTGAGAAAAACCTTGTCAGCCAGAGCCGTGTAAGCCAGTTGGGCAGTGAGCCGACTGTGAGTTAAGCTAACTTGAGCAATTGGATTCATAGATTTGCTACAGAGACTGTTTGCAAGCTGCCTGCGCTCCCCTCCCCCAATGCTAGCCTGAAAGGCTGGTGAGGGTGCTCCGCCCGCCCAGAGAAGACAGGGATTATTAGGAAAGTTTGCTTTCGTGCTCTCCCCATGTGCTGTTGTTGGTGGAACAGGGATTACACTGTGCCTCTGCTAGTAGCCCATGCAGGAGTCTCTGACCCTGCGTCTCTGTCTGGGAATGCGGGCGCCCATGCCCAGGGCCCAAAGGGGAACCTCTCACACACTGCCCGTGCTCACTGACCATGATATTGGGGTAATGGAGGCTGCGTCTTGCCTGCCTTTGCCGAGACTGGCGCCAGTGTTAGCCTGCGCAAGCTGAGCCACAGTGGGCACACTCTTTCCTCAGCTTGCATGTCTGTGCCCCAGCCCAAAGCTCTCACTCTCTCTCAGTTCCAAGTGAAATCAGCCCTTACTCAGGTTAATAAGGGAGGTGGAGTGTTCCGTTCTCTGTCTTATTTCCTTCAAGGTTGCTTATAAATTTAGTCAGTTTCTCGCCCCTTCATACATTTTTGTTCAGTGTGTGGGACTTACAGACGCTCCAGGGATCGATTTTTCTGTCTCTGGTTGTAGAATTTGATGAAATTTTGGGGAGAAGTATCGGGAGCACTCTTCATGGCGCCATTCCTCTGACGTCACCCATAAATCAATTCTAAAGTGATCTGGACCTGGATTTTCATTGGAAGAAACATTTGTAATCTATTGTGGTGAAACAATGTGGTTGCAGAGAAAATATTTGTGTTTCTGTATAGTTAGGACTTTCTGAAGAAACTTTACTGGAACTTGGAACTTGTGTTAAAAAAGCAAGCCATAGAAGTTATTTTACTACATTGTAGATATTGAAAGCTCCACAGAGATTTATTTAACTACAGAAGTATAGTTTTATACTCAAAGGAAAAATAAATCTTCTTGAACTGAAAAGCTTATAGCAATGGTCTTATATTTTCCCCGGAGGAGATTATTTAAATTCTAATGTATTAGAGTAGAAATTTTCAAGAAGATACTCAATGATAGATTAAAAGAGACAATAGCCTATTTTTTTTGGTCTGTATTCTTTGCCTATATGACAGACTTTGTATGTGCAGAATATTTGACCTAACACTCAACATGTTGTTATAAGTATGAGAACTAAGGCACAACATGCTCATTATTTGCTGTGAGATAAATAATAAGAAATCTGCTCTATTAAAAAAATCTCGGGTGAAATTCATTAAAAAAATATTAAAGTTAAATATTAAAAACTCATGTTGTTTAAAAATTTGTTATGGGGATTTCCATTAAAATTTTATGAAACCTATAAATAAGGAAAGAACTGACATCTTTCCTCGTGAGTCTTCCAATCCATGAAGATGAAATATCTTTCCATTTATTTAATATTTCTCAGGTTCCTTTTAATTTTTGAAGTGATTGTAAATGGTTGTGTCTTCATTTTGAGTTTCATATATTCATTGGTCATATACAGAAATTTAACTGATGCAAGTATATTGATTATTTTTCCTTCAAAATTTTAGAAATTATTATTTTTAAAGGCTTTAATTAGTAAATTGCTTCTATTTCCTACATATCTCATCAAATCATCTGCAAATAAAGACAGTTATATTTTTTATTTCATATTTATATGCTTTTTTTTCTTTGCTGCTTTATTGCAATGGCAGAACTTTCATTATTAAGCTGAATAAGGTGGAGCAGGTGGACATTCTTCCCATTTCCCCAATTTTAGGGAAAATATTTTCAGATTCTTATTGCTAATTATAATGAACCTGGAGATGTTTTATAGATGTTTTTAACCAGGTGAAGAAATTTCCTTTCTTAGTTTACTGAGACTTTTTATAATGAATGATATTTCATTTTCATACACAAAAATTTTATCTGGTCAATTAGTATCCTTTCTTTGTGTCTTAATCTAAGATGTTGTGGAATGCTGAACTGGTCTTGCACATTTAGAATAAATCTAACTTGGTCTTGTTACAACATTTTTTTAAATATTGATATATTCAATTTGCTAATGTTTTTTTAAATATATGAGTGTCAAATTGTTTATATTTCTCAATTATTAGTCTTTTAAATAACACTAGAGTATGAAGTGATATGCAGAATCTTATTTTTAATATTGATAATGTAGGTCTTTTTAAAAATATTTTTTCTCTTGATATGGTTAATCACTTTAATTGAATTGTTTGGCCATTAGTTTTTTGATTTCAATGATTTTTGTGTGTTTTTTTCTAATGTCATATTTATTAATTCTGGTTCATATTTATAATTTGACTTCTTCTGCTTGCTTTAATTTTATTTTGACATTTTTTCTATTTTCTTGAGTTAGAAACTCAACTTATTGACTTGAGATTTTTACTCATTCTCTTTTTTCAATTACACTTAACATTCAATATTATATATATTAGTTTCATGTATACAGCATAGTGCCTAGACATTTATGTAATTTACAAAGCAATGCTCTTGATAAATTTAGTACTCACTATAATAATTATTACAATATTATTGACCATATTAACTATGCTGTATTTTACATATCAGTGACAATTTTGTACCTACCAACTTGTACTTCTTTCTTCATCTTTTACACCAAGCCCTTCCCTAATCTCCCTTCTATCTGGCAACCATTAGGTTGTTTTCTTATCTATGAGTCTGATTTGTTTATTTACTTTGTTATTTAAATTCCACGTATAAGTGAAATCATATGATATTTGTTTTTCTCTATTTAACTTATTTCAATTAGCATAATACTCTAGGTTCATCTATATTGTCACAAATGGTAATATTTCATTCTATTTATTGCCAATGTAATATTCTATTGTCATATATATATATATATATATATATATATATATATATACCATATCTTTATCCAATTATCTACAGATGGGCACTGGAATGCTTTCAAATAATTGATACCCAATTTTATAAAGTATTTTCACACTTTTTTTTTAAGTATTTTCACTCTTACCCAAATATTAGGGGATATTTTATCTCTTTGTATGAAGTAGTATATTTTCTTCTAAATGTTTTTATTTGAATGAGAACAAAAAGTTATAATTTAACTGTCATACTTTATCACTTGTTTTGTACAGAGCTTTCAATGACCACTTGCTAAAGAGTGCTGATTTTTATGTATGATGCCTGACAACCAGTAGTATTACACACTAGCCTTAAAAACATCTGTGGGATTTTTGTTTGTTTGTTTTTAATTAATTAATTAATTTTGTTTTTAATTAATTAATTTATTTTTAGAGAGAGAGAGAGAGAAATAGAAGGGGGAGGAGCAGGAAGCATCAACTCCCATATGTGCCTTGATGAGGCAAATTCAGGATTTTGAACTGGTGACTTCAGTGTTCCAGGTCAACGCTTTATCCACTGCACCACTAAAGATCAGGCATAACATCAGTGTTTTTTGGATTCTTCTCTAAGAGGTGAACAATTATCATTAGTTTGCTTTATCTAAGCACTAGTCCAATTAGATTAGAATACCTTTTGTCCTAGAGTATTTCATTTCAGTTTTGAGAAATTCCTCTATGGCATAAAGAAGCTGAATTCTGACTATTTTAAAAACATAATTATGAGCTTATAAAGTAAAGGTTATTCAGTGAATAGTCTGGTCCATAGCCTTTAAAACCAAAACATCTTTATTCTCAGATCCACAATGTACGTTTGGTTCTCTGGTTTAAATTTTTAATTATTTTTTAAATTTCTACATTTAAATTTTGCCTATATGTCAGCTGAAGATTCAGGCTAGGCTCAGATAACTGTATTTCTTCTTTTTGCTGGGCATGTGAAACCAGATGATGAGAGAGTTACCTGGCTAGTCTAGGGGACCTTAAGTTGAATGGTTTGTCTCTGCTGCATGTGGTTTCTCTACCTAGCAAGCTCCTCCAGGTCTTCTCACATGTCAGTATTAAGGTCTCAAGAGTCTGAGAAGAAACATACAAAAGCCTCTTGAGGTCATGGCTCATCACTGGCACATCACTTATGTCACATTCTATATGCCAAAGCTAGCAAATAGTCTAATATATGCTAAAGAAGTAAGAAAATAGGGTTCAACTTTTGATGAGTGAATGTTCATAGTCTTATTAGAAAGGTACTCATAATGAGAGGGAATCAATTGAAGCCAATTTAGCAATGAAGCTATTTTTTCATATTTATATAGCTTTATTTTTATTTATAATTGGTTTATTTAATTATTTAACACATTATTTGTGGTTTTTTTTTTCAAATCATCTTATTAACTCACATTTTAAAGTACTGATCATCTAGTCTATTGAGTTTTATTATCTTCTGTATCATGGTGCTTTCTTCAAGTAGTTGATAAATTTTATAGTAAGACCCAAAAGTATGAGAGCATGCGCATGTGAATGTGTGTGTAGTGATTTTGAAAGGTGGGGAATGGGTCCCATTGTCCCTGAAACTTGAAAGTATTGCTAAAGACTTTTGTTGTTATTTTGTTGTTGTTTTTAAATATATGTTTCTATGTATTCTTGGAGTTCTGTGTGTACAAGAGTGTGTTGGAATATCCCACACAATGCAAGTGATAAAAAATTTAAATATGTACCCACAAAATAACACTTTTTTCTTCTTAAAATATCTGGTAGAGGTAACCATTCATGTTGCTTTTCAGTGTGAATAACAGATTTTTCTAGTTTGCGTTTCCCATGTGAAAACTCTTTGGAGGCCTCAGCTGGTCAGGCCTTAATTTCAGTTCCCTGATTCTGGCATAGGTGATAAAAGACTGGCCTTAAGCTCCTTCCCGGCCCTATACCTCAGTGTTTCCTCGACTTGCATGATATCAGCTCATGGATGTGTTACTCGCATAAAACCCATATTTATTTTTTTCTGGTAAAAAGGGATTTCTTTTCCTTTATATTGAATTGAATTTTTTTTTTTTGCTCTTGTATTTTACTTTAAAATTTTATATGTTTGAAACAGAATGGATATTCTGCATTATTTCATTCTAAAATTATCTATAAATAATAGAGATTTGTTTGTTAGTTTGTTTTGAGTTTTAACTAATCCAGACTACAGAGTACCTTCAATCAGTAATAGTAACTCATTATAAAAATTCACATCAGTGTTTAACAAGCAAGACATGCCTGTCTTAAACATTAGATAGTGTCTCCATGTTAATTGAATCCTAAGGTTTTTTTTATCAATAAGCATATCTCATTAGGAAATGGTTATTATCTCCTTTGATCCACTGTGGTCTTTGACGTCACTGCAACAATGCAACACAGAGGTGCTATACATAGTGACATTCACTACTAAAATTCTGACTTTCTCTTTTGATATGCTCCTTAAAGATGATTGTTTCATATCAGAAGTGGTTTTATACTAGAACTATCTTTTGTATGTTCAGAGATTGCACAGGCTAGTAAATTTTAAGTAATAGTCTTTGAGTCTTTACCCATCACATTGTAATCAGAGGGCAGGGATGTCTCTTCTAGAGTATACCTTGTATATACTGATGTAGGGTGAAGTAGAATAACACGACTCAAACTGAGTTTTGACAAATACTAGTCTCAGAAGTAACTGAGTAAAAAAAAAAATTAGACAGTTGGCCAATTTAGAAAAATATTACACATTATACCATTTGGAAGTATTTATAATCCATAATTATATTATAAAAAGTTCTGAAAATCTTGATGTAAAGAACTTCAATTTTTTAACCCTATATATTTTTAAAACTTTATATTAACAGCAGTTTTAGCTTTACAATAAAATTGAGAAGCAGATACAGAAAATGTCCATATATTGTCTGCCCCATACACATGCATATCTTACCCCATTATCAACATCATGCACCAGGATGGTACATTTGTCAGAAAGAAAGAGCATGCATTAACACATCAAAATCTTTCAAAGTCCACAGTTTACCTCTGGAAGATTCACTCATGGTATTGTGCATTCTATGGGTTTGGACACATTTATAATGAAATGTATCCATCCTTATAGTACACACAGTATTTTCATTGCCCTAGAAATCCTTTTTGTCCTATTTATCTTTACCCGAATCCCAAAACAATCACCAAATTTTTAATCTTTTTCTTCTTATGTGCACCGCCTTCATCTTGAAATCCATTTTTAAAAATTGAAATAATTTGAGGTGTGCCAAAAAGACTGGAATTTGTGTGGTCAGGGCATGGGTACATATAATTTTACTTAAACACACACACACACACACACACACACACACACACACACACACGCACACACACCAAAACCCCCATTTAAAGCAAACTAGAAACATTTAAAAAAATGTTGCTTATGGAACCTCTTTGCCCATTTTACAAACCCTATGCAAAGACAACCTTTTTATTATCTCCATATTTTACATTTTCTATATCCTTTTTTAATTGTCCTCTTTGATTTAGACATATGCCTTTAAGTTTCCTTCATGATTAATATTCTTCCATGTCTTTTCATGGCTGAATAAATCATTTATTTTTAATGTTGAATAAGTTCTACTTTGTAGATATACCACAGTTCATTTATCCATTATCTATTTCAGGACATCTAAATTTGCTACATGTTTTGGTAATTATGAATAAAGCTGTCCAGTTTTTTCTGTACCCATAAGTTTTCAGTTCCTTTGGGTAAATACCAAAAAGTATGGTGGCTACATTATATGGCAATAGTATGTGTAGTTTCTAAGAAACAGCCAAAATATGCTTCAAACTGGTTGTAGCTCTTTGCAGTACCATCAGCAATGATAAAAAATTTGTGTAGCTCCACATAATTGCCAGATTTGGTGTTATTTTTATGTTTATTTGCCATATAATTATCCAATTTGGTCAAAAAGTGTCTCAAGTCTTTGGCCCAATTTTAAATTGAGAATTTTCTTTCTCTGAGTTCTTTACATATCTTGGATAACAGACCTTTATAAGATGTGTCTTTTCCAAAAATTTTCTCCCAGTCTGAGGCTTGTCTTGTCATGCCTTAAAAATGTCTTTCATGGAGCAGGTTTTCATTTATTTTTTCACTTTTTTATTTTAATAAATTATAGATTAAATTAATTTCTTGCATAGAGTGTACATTTGGTGTTGTATCTTAAAAAAGCAAAACTGTACTAAGTTATCTAGGTGTTCTCCTAGGGATGATTTTCTAGCTATCTTCCATGATTTTTAGTTTTGTAATATACATTTACATCTTTAACCATTAAGAATTAATGTTAGTGACTATTGTAAAGCCTCTGTCTAAATTCATTTTTGCATGAAAATTGTCTATTTGTTCCACTACCATTTGTAGTCATGTTTGCTCTGTAAATTAACTATATTTATGGGGATCTTTTTTCTAGACTATACAATGTTCCACTGATCAATTTATCTGTTCTTTTGCAAATGATACATTGTCTTGATTACTGTCACTTTATAGTAAATCTTAAATTTAGGTATTGTCAGTCCTCCAAATTCCTTCATCTCCTTCAATATCATGTCTACTAAGACTATTCTGGGTGTTTTGCCTCATTATATCACTTTAGTATCACTTTATAATATCCATAACATAATTTAATTGGATTTTGACTGAGATTGTATTGAATCTCTAGATCAATTTGGAAAGAAATTATAATTTGACAATATTGTGTCTTCCTATTCATGAACATGAAATATCTCTCTATTTTCTTTTATTTTTAACTCATTAGAGCTTTGCTATTTTCTTCATATAAATCTTGAATATTTTTTGTTAGATATAAATTTAATTTTTTAATTTGGGGTATGTTGATATAAATGGTATTTTTTTAGATTTTGTTTATTGATTTTAGAAAGAGGCTACAGAGAGAGAGATGTGGGGGAGTCGGAAGCATCAACTGGTAATAACTGCTTCTTATATATGCCTTGATTGGGCAAACCTGTCGTTTTAAACCAGCAACCTCAACCTTCCAGGTCAATGCTTTATCCTCTGTGCCATCCAAAGGTCAGGCTAAATGGTATGTTTTTTAATTTAAAAGTCCATTTGTTAGAGGACAGAGGGAAAGGGGATTATAGGATGGGATAAACCTGAAGGGAAGCGGGGAGGGTGCTGTAGAGAGGGGGTAAGAAAGGTGTTGAGGGGAATATGGGGATGGGGATGCATTTGGGGTGACCCTAGAATCTATATAAACACAATTAATTAAATAAAAAGGAAAACATACAAAGAAAAAAAGAAAAATAAAAGTCCATTTGTTTATTGTTTGTATATGGAAAATCAGTTGACTTTTGGATATTAACTTTGTATCCTGCAACCCTCCTATTATCAATGATTAATTCCTGTAGGTTTTATTATTATTATTATTTTGGAATTTCTCCATGGATAATCATGTCATCTGTGAACAAAGATAATTTTATGTCTTCCTTTACAATCTATATAACTTGTGTTTCTTTTTATTCCTTGCTGCATTGCCTAGAACTTCCTTTATATCATTAAGTGTGATGTTACTGCGGGTTTTTGTTTGTTTATTTGTTAGTTCTGATATTCTTTTCAAGGTGAGCAAGTGCCCCACTATTCTTAATTTGCTAAATACATTTATCATGAATAGGTGGTGACTTTTTTAAGGTGACCAGATTTATAAATTGGTAAAGCAGAACACCATTGATGGGGGGGGGTTCTTGATTAAAAATTTGGTCCATATGGAGCAAAAAAAATTTTTTTCATAGAATGCAAAAATAGTATTGTAATATATTTTTTTAAATCGGGAGGATTTTAAAACACCATGGGACATGGGAATAATTGTAAAATCAGGACTGTCCCACTAAAAGCGGGATGTCTGGTCACCTTACTTTTGTTGCATCTATCAATATTATCATGTGATCTTTGTGTTTTAATATGTTGATGTGATAGACTACATTAATTAATTTTTATATTAATGTTGAACCAGTTTTCTATACCTGGAATAAATCCCACTTGGTCATGATGTATAATTCTTTTTATATGTTGTTAAATTAAATTTACTATTGTTTTTCTTACATATTTTCACATCTATTTTCTCAAGGGATATTGGTCAATAGTTGTCTATCTTATAATGTCCTTCCCTGGTTTTGATATTAGGATGATTCTGACCTCATAATATTAATTAGGATCTATTCCTTGTATTTCTATCTCATTGGTATAATTTTCTTCCTAAATGTTTGGATGAATTCACTAGTGAACCTTTCTGGGACTGAAACTTTACTTTTTGAGAGGTTACTAATTATTTATTCGATTTCTTTAATAGATATAGACCTATTCAAAATTTTTTTATTATTAATTTTAATGCGGTGACACCAATAAATCAGGGTACATATGTACAACGAAAACATCTCCAGGTTATCTTATCATTCAATTATGTTGCATACCCGTCACCCAAAGTCAAATTGTCCTCTGTCACCTTCTGTCTGGTTTACCCTGTGCCCCTCTCCTCCTCCCTATCCCACCCTCTACTCCCTCCCCCCTCCCCATAACCACCACTCTCTTGTCCATGTCTCATAGTCTCACTTTTATGTCCCACCTATGTATGAAATCATGCTGTTCTCAGTTTTTTTCTGATTTACTTATTTCACTCCGTATAATGTTATCAAGGCCCATCCATTTTGTTATAAATGATCCAATGTCATCATTTCTTATGGCTGAGTAGTATTCCATAGTATATATGTACCAAAGCTTTTTAATCCACTCGTCCTCTGACGGACACTTGGACTGTTTCCAGATCTTCCCTATTGTGTACAATGATGCCACAAACATGGGGGCGCATTTCTTCTTTTCGAACAGTACTATAGTGTTCTTAGGGTATATTCCTATAAGTGGGATAGCTGGGTCAAAAGGCAGTTCGATTTTTAATTTTTTGAGGAATCCCCATACTGTTTTCCACAGTGGCTGCACCAGTCTGCATTCCCACCAGCAGTACAGGAAGGTTCCCTTTTTTCCACATCCTTGCCAGCACTTATTCTGTGTTGTTTTGCTGATGAGCGCCATTCTGACTGGAGTGAGGTGATATCTCATTGTGGTTTTAATTTGCATTTCTCTAATAATTAGTGATGTTGAGCATTTTTTCATATGCCTATTGGCCATCTGTATGTCCTCTTTGGAGAAATTTCTATTGATTTCTTTTGCCCATTTTTTGATTGGATTGTTTGTCTTCCTGGTGTTGAATTTTATAAGTTCTTTATAAATTTTAGTTATTAACCCCTCATCAGACGTGCTGTCAAATATGTTCTCCCATTGTGTGGTTTATCTTTTTATTCTGTTCTTATTGTCTTTAGCTGTGCAAAAACTTTTTAGTTTCATATAGTCCCATTTGTTTATCTTGCCTTTTATTTCATTTGCCCGTGGAGATAAATTGGCAAATATATTGCTTCTACAGATGTCAGAGAGCTTGATGCCTGTTTTCTTCTAAGATGCTTATAGTATCATGGCTTACGTTTAAGTCTTTTATCCATTTTGAGTTTGTTTTTGTGAATGGTGTAAGTTGATGATCTAGTTTCATTTTTTTGCAGGTAGATGTCCAATTTTCCCAACACCATTTGTTAAAGAGGCTGTCTTTACTCCATTGTATGTTCTTTCCTCCTTTGTCAAATATCAGTTGTCCATAAAGATGTGGATTTATTTCTGGGTTCTCTGTTCTGTTCCATTGATCTATGTGCCTGTTCTTATGCCAGTACCAGGCTGTCTTGAGTATAATGGCCTTGTAGTAAATCTTGATACCTGGAAGAGTGACACCTCCTGCTTTATTTTTTCTTTTTAAGATTGCTGAGGCTATTCGTGTTCTTTTTTGGTTCCATATAAATTTTTGAAATATGTGTTCTATATCTTTGAAGTCCTGGGCCTAATGGCTTCACAAGTGAATTCTACCAAAAATTTAAAGAAGAACTAACTCTTATCCTCCTCAAGCTATTTCAAAAAATTCAGGAGGAAGGAATACTTCCAAACCCCTTTTATGAGGCGAGCATAATTCTGATCCCAAAACTGGGCAAAGACTACACAAAGAAAGAAAATTATAGGCCTATATCCCTGATGAATTTAGATGCTAAAATTCTCAACAAAATATTATCCAACCAGATCCAGCAATATATGAAAAAAATCATACACCATGATCAAGTGGGATTTATTCTGGAGAGGCAAGGCTGCTTCAATATTCGCAAATCAATCAATGTGATTCATCACATAAACAAAAGGAAGGAAAAAAATCTAATGATAATTTCAATAGATGCAGGAAAAACGTTTGATAAAATTCAGCACCCATTCATAATCAAAACTCTCAGTAAAGTGGAAATTCAGGGAACATTCCTTAACATGATAAAGGCCACCTACGACAAACCAGAGCAAACATCATACTAAATGGGCAAAAACTAAAAGCAATCCCATTAAGATCAGGAACCAGGCAGGGGTGCCCCCTTTCACCACTTTTATTCAAAATAATTCTGGAAGTCCTAGCTACAGCAATCAGACAAAAAGAAGAAATAAAAGGCATCCAAATTGGAAAAAAAGAATTAAAACTGTCATTATTTGCAGATGATATGATATTGTATATAGAAAACCCTAAAGTCTCAGTCAAAAAACTACTGGACCTTATAAATGAATTCAGCAAGGTGGCAGGATATAAAATTAATACTCAGAAATCAGAGGCATTTCTATATACCAACAATAAACTGTCAGCAAAAGAAATTAAGGAAACAATCCCCTTCACTATTGCAGCAAAAAAAATAAAGTACTAGGAGTAAATTTAACCAAGGAGGTTAAGGACTTGTACTCGGAAAATTATAAAACACTGATAAAAGAAATCAAGGAAGATACAAACAAGTGGAAGCATATACCGTGATCATGACTAGGAAGAATAAACATCATTAAAATGTCTACATTATCCAAAGCATTTATAAATTAAATGCAATACCAATTAAAATACCAAAGACAAACTTCAAAGGCCTATTCAAATTTTACATTTATTGTTGTGTGACTTTTGGCTGACTGTGTATTTCAAGAAATTGTTCCATTTTATCAAGTTATAATTTTTTGGCATATGATTGTTTATAGAATTCCTTTTTTATCTTTTTCATAGTATCTATAGTGATGTTCCCTCCTATTTTAGGGTATCGGTAATTTGTGTACTCTTCTTTTTAAATTGTTTTTCTATTTAGCCTGGCTAGAAGCTATTGATTATATTAATCTTAGCAAAAAAAAAATAGCTATTTTTTGTTAATTTTCTGTATTGATTTTATTGAATTTTGTTCTAATTCTTATATTTTCTTTTCTTCTGCTTCCTTTGGATTTAATTTGCTCTAATTATTATAGTATCCTAAAATGGAAATTTAAATTATTTATTTTAGATCTCTCCTTTTTTCTAATATATGCATTCAATATTATAAATTTTGTCTTCATCCCTGAAATGTTTGAAGATGTATTTTCATTTAGTCAAAATATTTTCAAATTTCTCTTGAAATGAATTCTTTCTCTAGTATTAACTAGGCAAAATCTCCATGTATTTGGAGATATTTCAGTTATCTTTCTGTTACTAATTTCTCATTTAATTTCATTGTTTTCTAACAGAAGACATTGTATGCTTCCTGCCTTATGCCTCAGCTTCTTTCAAGATAGTTTATCTTTAATTTTCTAGTTTAAAATTGACGTGGATTGGGCATTTTGGGGCCATTTTCATACTTCGTATTTTTTGAATTTCTAGATCTGTTATGAAAATTTGGGGAAAATTGTCAGTCATTATTGTTTCAAATATTATTTCTATTTTTTTACTCTCCTTCTTGTCCTGGTATTTCCACTATACACATACTTTACCTTTTGTAGTTGCCCCATGGTCTTTTGATATGCTCAGTTATTTTATTTTTTTCAGTCTTTCTTCTCTTTGCTTTTTTGGTTTATGAGAATTCTATTGTCATGTGCTCTATCTAACAAAAAGTTTTTATCTCATCTGTGTTCAGTCTACTAAAAATCACATCAATGGCATTTTTCATTTCTGTTGGAGTGGTATTTTTTGTTATTGTTTTTTGGTTTGGTTCTGCTGCTTGCTCCATCTCTTCAACTTGTGTGTGCCTGACCAGGTGGTGGCACAGTGAATGGAGTGTTGGACTGGGACACAGAAGACCCAGGTTTGAGACCCTGAGGTCGCCAGCTTGAGCACGGGCCCATCTGGTTTGAGCAAAAACTCGCCAGCTTGGACTCAAGGTCGCTGGCTTGAGCGAGGGGTTACTCCGTCTGCTGAAGGCCCGCGGTCAAGACACATATGAAAAAGCAATCAATGAACAGCTAAGGTGTTGCAAGGAAAAACTTATGATTGATGCTTCTTATCTCTCTCCGTTCCTCTCTGTCTGTCCCTATCTATCTCCCCCACCTCTCTCTGTCCCCGTAAAAAAAAAAAAGTTGTGTTGTATTTTGCCATTCATATGCTTTGTATTTTTTTATAGCTGGAATTAATGTATCAGGTAAAAAATAATGCTGCAAATAGTTCATCAGTAATGTGGTAGCGAGGTGTTAGGGAAGGGGAAGATTTATTGTTAGTCCTATGATTAAATCTCAACCTTCTAGTGAGTCTATGCCTCTGTAATAAGTACTTTACATGTCCCTCCCCCCCCCACACACACCTTAGAAGATTTTAAAGGATAGCTAATAGGGGCTAGAATAGGATATTTCCCTTTGTTCACATGGAAGGGTAAAGTAGCATAAGTTTGGTATTTTCCTTCCCAGGTCTCGATCGCTCTGGCAAGTTAAGCTCTTTTTAGTTTCCCTGAAGGAAGGCCTTGTAAGAATATCAGAATGCTCAGTTATATTTCAAAGTGGTTTTTCCTTGTTCCAATTGGAAGCCTAAAGGGATTTTTCTCTGATTCTTACCATAGAACCCTGTTGGAGCTCCTGCAGGTAAATATTATATTATGTGAAGATTCACTCTATCTGGGACTCTTGATGTTTTTAATTTCTGGACATTTATGCAATACTAAGCCTTCAACAGTTTATCAATTATAGTTCAGGTTTTTCTACCTAGGCACTACCAAGGTAGCTTTGAGAGTTTCAGTTTGTGAGTTGCTGCTCTCCTAAGAATTCATTCCTTGCTTGATTTGTGTTTTTCCAGTCTTTGGGGCACAGCTTTGCTGTAGGTCCATTCCTCTCCTATTGATCAAGAAGTATTTATTAAACATTTGGGGTTTGTTTTTTTTTTTTTTAGATTTTTACTAGTTATGATGGAAAATGTGATTGGATACAAAGATAAAAATATCTGATGAAAAGTATCTTTATACCTTTGCCAAGAACAATTGTCTGCCAAACTTGACTAGAATACTAGGTATTGGTTTCATAAAATGTTTTTCTAACCCATAAGTTTCTAAGTCCTTTCTACTACACCTATAAATGAAACAAAAAATAATGACTACAGAAAAACCAAAGGAATAAAACATAATAAGAGTGGACTGGGTTAGATAGGGCCTGTTCCGTTCATCATGGCTCTAAACAGAGGAGGGAGGCCAATTATCAATATTTATGATGTTAGGTATTATGTTAAATTATGCATTAACATCTTTTTCATTTTTGCAATTGTCTGAATCTGTACCAATGAACTACATACTCATTCTAAACTAAATATAGATATGACTTATGGAGAAATGTAAGATAATGTAGGATAATAGAAAAGGTTAAACCATGATGTATTTCTGAACTTTTACAAAATCGCTCCATGTTCCAATCACTATGGTAGGTTTATGAATACAAATGGAAGAATTGGACTTTGTGATTCTCTCCTGTCTTCTACATTTTAATCTAAAATTATATTCCCATACTGAATTATTTCTGGTTTGTCCAACATGTTGTATGATACATGTCTCTTGTATGAAAAAACTCTTCTGGCTTTTAGAATTAACTCCTTACACCATCCTGAATTTAAATATTTTATTATTTTTATACTTTAGACATGCAAAATCCCTTAATCTGTTTTAGAGAGCCCTATTATATTATCAGCTGGAAATCTTCACATTTTTCTATTTTTCACCCACTCGTGCAGAATTCTAATATCCTAGTGTCTACCATATCACCCTGAAGCCAAGTTGGCAATATTTCTTAAGGCACCATGTAGAGAGATTTAATCCCAAAGTGACCATGAAAAATGATGCATGAACTACCAATTTAGATGCTGCACTTCATGACTGCAGTATGAATGGAGAAATTATACTTAGTTGCAAAGAATTTTGAAACTTTTTGTAAGAAATACTGATATTGTGAGAAAAACAGTAAGTTATTTAAAATATTATAAAGGCCAATGCATGTTTTGCATTCATGATTAATTAAATGCTATATAACAATTTACTATGGAATAGAATTTTTTTTTCAATTTTATTTATTGTGAATTTGTTACTACATTTCTACTATATTAAATTTCAAATAATTCATAATAAAAAGACAAGTATTTGCTATTTTCTAGAAGATTCTCAATATAGAAATAGAATTGCATATACTAATTTAAGAATCAATATATTAATATATTAACTTATCAATTCATTCAAAATTTATTAAGCAATACATTTCTCTCCAAGAAACTCTGCAAGTTTTTGTGATTCAAAATTGTTTAAGACAAGCTTAGTTGCTCTATACCTGCTTTCAGAGGAACTTTTTGAAAGTATTTGTTTGAAAATAAACAATAATTTCTATTTCTGTTAGAGTTGAAAAAGAGCTAAAGGAAACTAACATTGTATTAGTGCCAGTTAGGTTATTTTCTGACTTGGCAACTGAGAAAATTAGATAACCTTCCTGAAACTAGGTCGCCTCTTTTCTTTTTTATTACCAATTTTTAAGATATTTTAAATATTCACACATTGTATTCAGCACAAATTTTTAATAATTCTATCATGCAATATTCTCATCAACAAAGAGAATAAATACCTTTCTCATTTTAAATAAGAAAATTATAAAAAAGAAGTTAAGTTTTTTCTGCAAAATTACTCAGTCTAATAAGTATTTAGACCTAGGATTTATGCTAGGCTTAGCTGGCTAAGGTTAGACTCAAATTCATAGTATTAGACTATCCTGCTTCTTCTGGTGGCATTGGGACTTCTATTTCAGAGTATAGTGAGGACTTTGGTAATTGAGAAAATATCTGTAAATTTTAGTGAATATTACAAATTTAAGTATATATTTATAGTTGATTAAACTTATTGTTTCTCTGAAAAGTATTGTAAACTAGAAGAAAATTTATATTCATTATAAAATTTTTTTCTTTGATTTCTTATTTTGGTTGACTTTGACATAATTTCATGTTCATAACTCTATTTAATAGTTACATAGCATAATAAAAAATAGAAAGATACACAAACACAAATTAGGCAGAGGAAATTCTGTGATAATCAATGAAAAATGGTTTAGCTTTCTCCTCATATTTAAATAATAAGGGCAGAGAGAGCAAATTAAAACCACTCAGAGATTTTACCTCACACCTTCCAGAATGGCTTTCATCAATAAATCAACAAACAAGTTGTGAGGATTTGGAAAACACTTGTACACTCTTAGGGGGAATGCAAACCAGTGCATTCACTGTGGAAAAAAGTATGGTTTTCTCAAAAAATTAAAAATGTAATTGCTTTTTGACCCAGTAATCCCAATTCTGGAAATTTATCCTAAGAATTTTAAAATACTAGTTTGAAAGAATATATGCACACCTACCTTCATTGAAACATCATTTATGGTAGCCAAGATCTGGAAATAGCCCAAGTGCCCTTCAGTAGATGAGTATATAAAAACACTGTGGTAGGTTTACATGGAATATTACACAGCAGTAAAAAAAATTACTTTTATGACAGCATGGATGAACCTGGAGCTTATTATGTGAAATGTGCCAGTCAGAGAAAGACAAATCCTATATGATCTCACTTACATGCGGAATCTAATTAATAAAATAAGTTGATTAACAAAATAGTAACAGAGGCATGGACACATGTAACAGATGAACAGCTGTCAGAGGAGAAGGAGGTATGGGGAGCGAAGAAAGGAAGGTAAAGGGATTAGCCAAACATATACATAACACATAGACATAGACAACAGTATGGTGATACCTAGCGGGAAAGATGGTGGAAGCTAGGTAGACATGGGCAGAGAAAATGGGGACAGGAAGAGATGTTTCTAGAGGCAGAAGGCTCATAACATGGTGAGCAGATGATAGTTCATTGAGTTGTACACTTGTACCATGTATGGTTTTGTAAATAAATGTCATCCCAATAAATTCAACTAAAAAATAAAATAAAATAAAATGATAAGGGAAAAAAGAAAAATGAAATTATAAAACTAAAAAACACATTAAAGGATGCAATATTTAATTTTAGTTTCAAATAACTAATTAAAAATAGTATCAAAATAAATGTGGCAAGATTTAACCTACCTTTACCTGGAACTGTGTTGATTTTTTCTTCATTTTTGAAGGGTAGTTTTGTAAGCTATACAATTTACTTTTTGCAAGTCTCTTTTTTTCAGCACTTCCTTCCTGTATTAGTGATTCCTGATGGACAATGTACTGTTATTTGATTGGTATTCCTGTGAAAATTAATGCATAACCACTCTTTGGCTGCTTTCAACTCATTATTATTTTTTATCTTTTACTTTTAAAAGTTTACTTACTATGTGTTTTAAAGTGGATTTCTTTAAGATTATTTATTTAGGGGTTCCCTCAGCTTTTTTTATTAGTGAATTTGCAAATTTTGCCAAATTTAGAGATTATTTAGACATTATGTTTTCAAATTCTTACCATGTTTTTCAAATGGCCTTTCTGTTTTTTCTCAAGGACTTCAGTGATACAAATGTTGGATCTTTTGTTCTGTTCCAGAGATCTCTGAAGCTTTGGCATTTTATTTGCTTTGCTTCTCAGTTGTTCACATTGGGTACATTTTGTTGTTTCCTCAAGGTCATTGAGTCCATTCAGGGAGTGTTGTTTATTGTTACCATATTTTTCAGATTTATCATTACTTTTTGTTTTTTTCTTTGCTAAGATTTTAATTTTTATTTGTTTCCATAAAATATTTATATGATTTTAGAACCTTTTTTATTATATTTGCTTTAAAATTTTTAAGTTTGACCTGTAGTTACACAGTGGATAAAGCACTGGAATGCTGAGGTCCCTGGTTCAAAACCCTAGGTCTGCACCATCTGGTCAAGACACATATGAGAAGCAACTACTACAAGTTGGTGCTTCCTGCTTCTACACTCACCTTCTCTCTCTCTGTTTCTCAAATCAATAAAATAAAAAAGAAATAATTAAAAAAATAATAAATAAAATTTTTGTCATATAGTTCCACAGTATGATTTACTTAAAATATTATCATCAATTAAATGTCTTTCATCACTTAAGTTTTGATTTTCTAGGTTCTTGGTATAAAAGGTGATTGTACCTTAGAGATTTGTGTCTATTATGTTAGAAGATTCTTAGGTCTATTTACATATTTTATTTAGCAGCCAGTCACCTACTTAGGTTTAGTATATTATTATTATTATTATTATTATTATTATTATTATTATTCAGTGAAGGAGGAGAGACAGAAACAAACTCCCACATGCACTTCAAAAGGGATCCAGCTGGCCAGCTCACTAGAGAGTGATGCTCTCTGCCCATTTGGTGTATAGCTCTGTTGCTCAGCAACCAAGCTCTTTTTAACCCCTGAGGCAGAGGCCATGGAGCCATCCTCAGTGCCCAGGACCAACTCACTCCAGTTAAGCCATGACTGCAGGATGGGGAGAAAGAGAAGGGAGAAGGGGAGATGTGGAGAAGCAGATGAGCGCTTCTCTTGTGTGCCCTGACTGGGGATCAAACCCAGGACATCCATATGCCCAGCTGACATTCTACCACTGAGACAAGTAACCGGGCCTAGAGAGCATGGTTTTTAAGTTACTTCTTTAGGCTGTGGTTCCAATGGTGGTTGAATATTTGGAGCCTCTGTGTTAGTTGGTACGATATGTTTATCTGACCATTGGGGCTCCCACTAATCCTGGATGATGCTGCCTGTGGTAAGAGAAAAGATTTCTCCTGTCTTATATTCCTCAGGGTATAGCATGCAGTGAGACCACTCTTACCAGTGGTCCCCATACTGCCAGGGTCTCTGAGCAAGCAGGAGAACCTTGTTGCTTTTCACACCAGGATACTAATGAATAGTGGATTCTGCCTGCCCTACTGCAGGATAAAGGACATTATGAAGGTACCAAACAGGTTTCCTGGACCCTTTTCCTTGGTGTAGTTTGGCCTCTCCTGACAGCTCAGCTTGCTAGCTTCCCTATCTTTCTGCATCATTGTCTCTTGCATTATTACCAAGTTTATACTTTTGCTTAGTGGGAAGGAACAAAGACTTGCAGGTCTGCACCATCTGGTTTAAACTGAAAGTTCAATATAAACTTTCCTAATCATTGGAGCTATAAGTCCAGAAGATATAAATATAATAAGTACAAATAATTTTCTACATATTTTAGAAGTGATGCTTGGCATTTTACTGAGAATTAATGTCCAGATAAAACAAGTACATCAACTAGAGATTTCTTAACATTGTGTTAATTTCCTTTTCCAATTATTGTTTTAGTCTTACCCATATCAGAAAACTCTAGCCCCAATTTTTAAGTAAATTATGTATTTCAACAGAATTCTTATAAGGATTAAGTAAATTAAGCTATGTAAAAATTTGATACAATACCTAGCAGCAGTTCTTTCTTCC
Source organism: Rhynchonycteris naso (assembly GCA_037038555.1). NCBI lineage: Eukaryota > Metazoa > Chordata > Mammalia > Chiroptera > Emballonuridae > Rhynchonycteris > Rhynchonycteris naso. Next base: position 68,558,433 of record CM072996.1, read on the forward strand.
TACCTATCCATCTATCCATCTATCAATTGATCAGTCTGTGCATCTATCTATTCATTCATCCACTCATCCATCTATAAAACAACCTGTTAAGATATGATTGGCATGCAACAAGCCATTGGTATTGAATGTACACACCTGTAATATTGAAAATAAGTACACACCCATAAAACCACAACCAATGCCATTAACCTATATATCTCTTCCAAAAGTTTCCTCTTATTCATTTATTCATTGTAATAAGAACACTTAACACTTCATGTAAGAACTACTTTCTTAAGAAGCTTGTAAGTATTTAATACAGTGTTATTAACTATAGGTACTATGCTGTACAGTAGATTTCTAGGACTTATTTCACCTTTATGACTGACACTTTATACACTTTGACTGACACTTCCCCATTTCTCTTTATCCCCAGCAACTAATAGTCACCACTTTACCCATGACTTCTATGAGTTTACCTCCTCATATAAGTGAGATTCATAGTATTTTCCCTCTGTTTTGGCTTATTTCACTTAGCATAATCTCTTTCAAATATTTCTATATTTGGCAAATGGTAGGATTTAATTTCTTTTTAAAACTGAATAATATTCCATTGCATGCAAATACATCTATTATTTTAAGTTATTTATTTATTTATTTATTTACTTTAAGTACATTTTTTTAAATCCACTTATCTGTTGAAGGACATTTTGGTGCCTTCTCTGAATTGTCTATTATGAATAATGCTGAAATGTGCATAAAAGTACAGATATCCCTTTGAGATACTGATTTTTTTTTTAATATACATCAGAAATGGGATTACTGAATCATGTGGAAGCTCTACGCATTATTTAGTATTGCTCCAAATAGAAAGGGCTTAGAGTGAACAGTGAACAAATCTCTTTTGCCTGATGGGAAATTTCCTGGAAGAAGAGAGAATCTCAGTCTTTATCCTCCTTAATTTGTCAGCAACGTTTGGCACATTTAAAAATTATATTTATTTATTTATTTTATTTATTTTTTTACAGGGACAGAGAGAGAGTCAGAGAGAGGGATAGATAGGAACAGACAGACAGGAACGGAGAGAGGTGAGAAGCATCAATCATTAGTTTTTCATTGCCTTCACAACACCTTAGTTGTTCATTGATTGCTTTCTCACATGTGCCTTGAGCACGAACCTTCAGCAGATCGAGCAACCCCTTGCTGGAGCCAGTGACCTTGGGTCCAAGCTGACAAGCTTTTGCTCAAGCCAGTTGGGCCCGCGCTCAAGCTGGCAAGCTTGGGGTATCGAACCTGGGTCTTGCGCATCCCAGTCCAACGCTCTATCCACTGCACCACCACCTGGTCAGGCGAAAATTATATTTATTGGGGTGATATTGGTTAATGAAATTACATAGGTTTCAAGTGTACAATTCTATGATACACCATCTATATATTGCATTGTATGGATGCTACCCAAAGTCAAATCTTGTTCCTTAACCATATAATTGTTCTCCTTTACTCTCTACCATCCTAATGGAACTGAAACTATGCCAAAAAAAATTTGACAACCTAGGTGAAATGGACAAATTTCTTGAATCATATAAACTTCCAAAAATCAATCTGGAAGAATCAGAACACCTAAACAGACCAATTACAACAGATGAGATTGAAACAGTTATCAAAAAACTCCCAAAAAAGAAAAGTCCTGGGCCTGATGGCTTCACAAGTGAATTCTATCAAAAATTCAAAGAAGAACTAACTCCTATCCTTCTCAAGCTATTTCAAAAAATTCAAGAGGAAGGAAGACTTCCAAACTCCTTTTATGAGGCGAACATAATTCTGATCCCAAAAACGGGGAAAGACAACACAAAGAAAGAAAATTATAGGCCTATATACCTGATGAATTTAGACATTAAAATTCTCAACAAAATATTAGCCAACCAGATCCAGCAATATATGAAAAAAATCATACACCATGATCAAGTGGGATTTATTCTGGAGAGGCAAGGCTGGTTCAATATTCACAAATCAGTCAATGTGATTCATCACATAAACAAAAGGAAGAACAAAAATCACATGATAATTTCAATAGATGCAGAAAAGGCATTTGATAAAATCTAGCACCCATTCATGCTCAAAACTCTCAGTAAAGTGGGAATACAGGGAACATTCCTTAACATGATAAAGGCTATCTATGACAGACCCACAGCAAACATCATACTAAATGGGCAAAAATTAAAAGCAATCCCCTTAAGATCAGGAACCAGGCAGGGGTGCCCCCTTTAACCACATTTATTCAACATAGTTCTGGAAGTCCTAGCTACAGCAATCTCACCCCTCTTTTTTTCTTTCTCTCTCTGCCTCTTTGAAAATACAGAAATTAAGCCCTTACTAGATAGCTCAGTCAATAGGAGCATTGTCCCCCTGCACGGAGGTTGCCGGTTTAATTCCCCTGTCAGGGCACATACAAGAGCAGCTCCACGTTCCTATCTTTCTCTTCCTGACTCTCTCAGAAAAAAAAAAATTCTAAGTCCATGCCCTTCAGGTTAAGAAATCGAATATTTTCATAAGCTTGAAAATCTATCCCTGTCCTTCACAGATCATTTTCATTCTACTCTCTGCCTCATCTCAGTGATAAAACAACCTTTAATTCTTCACTAAGACTTTTTTGGGGGGAGGGAAGTTATCTTTTTTATAAAATTTTATTGAAGTGACAGTGGTTAACACAATTATACAGGTTTTATGTGCAACACTCTAAAACACATCTCTGTACACTGTATTTTTTTTTAGTATATTTTTAATAGTTTGCTGGATATCATGTATTTAGACTTAAATAATATATTGTTTAATTTATTTTTCTTTAAAAACTTCTTTATATGAAATTATATAATCTACCAGATTACTCTGAATGTGAGGAAAAAATGAAGATAGATCAAGAGATAAAAATATGGAGTGTATTAAGGTGGTATAACAAGATGGTATGAGCTTAAAGGAATATAGTCATTTACAAAGAGCAGGAAACAGAATGAACTGAAAATATTAATGGAAAATGGTCAAACTGATTCAGAGGCCTACGACCTTCTCACAAAAAAGTTTTCAGCTGGTTCCACTTTTCCTCCTAATGTATACACTTAATTGAAATAATCTTTAAGCTTGCTTTTACCCTCAATCTATATTCCTTGTTACAGGACACTGATTCTGAATTTTATTCTGGCTCCAATTCTCTTTGTACATCAGGTTTGGATGTTCCATTGTTTCTCATACTTACCCTGAAGTGGAGGCATCAGTCACACTTTCTCCATGCTCAAGTGACTTGTGTTAACTTACCCATTTCCAGCCAAACTATTTCCAAATCTCTATGTGAGCCAGAACCCCAAGCATTTCCACTACCCTGTAAAAAAGTTTAGCTACATGAGGCAAGCCTGCCTCCTCAACATTTCAAGCTTAATTGCAATTAGAAATGAATTACAATTTTTAATTCACATATGTATATCTCTGAAAAGATTACAGTTTCTCCCACCCAGTCCTTGATTGTTGTTTGGCATACAACTGGTGGTCAATAAATGCTTGCTACATGATAAAGTAATATATGAATGAAATAACAAATGACTGAATGGATGAATGAATGAATCACAACTGCACAATATTGCAACTTTAACAAATTTCTCTCAATGACTAGTAATACAAGGCATCTGTTCACAAATTTAAACTTACATTATTGGATTCACATCACACCTTCTCTGCTTTCTGACTCTGTGACCTTGGACAAGTTGTTTATTGTCCCTGATTCTCAATACATGCATCTATAAAATGAGAGATAATAGCAGGACTTCCATCATTGAATTGTTATGAAAATTAGATGGGTACAGAGCTGGGTACAAAGTTAGCAAAAGAAAAATTATTATCAGAAGCTCTTATGGAATGGTATACAAGTAAGTTATTTCTGTGCATCTATTTTAAATTTGTCACATTTTAAAAACTAATTTGCTTGTACTTATTCGTTTTCCTTGGGTGAAAAAAAATGTTTTATCTCTCTGGATTCTTAACACACCTCAGCCAATTTAATTAGAAGAGATGTAACCTTACTACATTAATAATATTAAGTCAAACTATAAAAATTTGAATGACCTTATTATCACCTTTCCAATTTTTCTTGAAATATGCAGCAGAATGTCTATTATACATAGTAAAAGTTTGCTTTGAAACATATCCCTTGGAGCATATTTTCTATTTTGTATTTGCAAGAGATGTCTGTTTCTTTCTTGAACACCACTTTTATGTTGGCAGCCAGAAAAGAACTTAACTGCAATAATACATTTAAGGTTTGGTCTGGTTCTGCATAATCTAATTTTTATATACTCTGCACAAATGGTAGCCACTTCATCAATGTCTTATTATTTTTTCCCTTAACAGTATAACAACAATGATTAATTTCTAAAGACTGGTAAACAAAAACTTTACCTTAGAATTGATTAAAGCTGAGCTGCTTATTGTGTGAGGGCTGACAAATTAATACACACACTAATGCACCACACATACTCTATGAATAAAGTGATCTGTATGCCTAAATATTTCTACAGAAAACAGGATAATGTGCTCTGTTACATCTTGACAAATATATGTTCCCTACAACTGGATAGATTTCATTATTAACAGAGTGGATGTTAGTGATCACAAATAAAAAACTAAAGAATTCCAAAGTAATGAATTCAATAAACAATGAAGCACAATTTATTCTTTAAAGATTTTTTATAAAATGCTTATTTTTTTATTTTATAATTATGCTAAATCTCTTTTTTTAATAAAATCAGGGTTGGACTAATTCATCACAGGCAAATCAAGTCACAACAATATTGGCAATTTATTTACATTGTTTAAGAATATTTTTCTTAGTTATTTTAGTGTGATAAAATTATTGTGTTTTTTTACACATTTCCTGAAAAGACCTTTAGAATAAGCAATGGGAATGGAGCAGTATTTTTTTCTGTGATGTGTTTTTGATATATAGATCTAACCCATTGTATATTAAACAAGCAAACAAGAGCATTCAGAGATATTTTTGTTGCTAGGGAATCCATAATAATATTAAAAAAAAGAGAGAACAGTGGTGCTGCACAAGAAAGGATTAATTTTTAGTTATACTCTATACAATAGGAATGAAGAAAAGAGAGAGAGAGACTCTGTCAAAGGAGTATTATGAATTCTATAACGAAAAGGCTATAAAGCCAAATTAAATTTATTTACAGAGACTAAACAATCATTGCAAACATTCCGCATGATGTCAAATTAAAACTAGGTGTGCAATCTAACAATATAAACTTTGAACAAAATGTTGTAAAATACTGAAGCAGAAATGTGCAGATTGAGTCATAAGTCTCACCAGACCATGTGCTAGAAACTCAAACTAAAACATGCAAAAGCAGTTTCTGGAAACTTAGTCAAGAATAATATACTAGAAGTTCAAGAAGACTTACACATATTATTAAATGAATAATAAGCATATTAAAATGCTTAAATATCAGCTTCAAAGGTTAAATTTTATTATCTGGAAGTTAACAAGAAAACTGTCAAAATAGTTTGTATTTTACCACAGTTACATTTACTTTATTAAAGGTTTGATATTAAAGGTTTTGGAAAAAATGGTTTGATGCATAGAAATTCATTGCATTAATGTGTATGAATAGAATACAAGCTATGGACATTTTGAAAATGCAGATATTTGAACCATGATCCACTTGCTTGTTTTACATTGCCAGTCAAACAATTTGGAACATGAGTTAAAAGCTAGAAAACAGAGTAAACTCTCTTTTTTCCTTTTCTGTACTCTCAGTTACAGGAAATTCCTGTGCATACCTTGATTTGAATGGCTGATGGACCATTTAGTTCCACTTTGTCTACATTGTAGCCATTACATACATGTGGTGGTTGAACATATGAAGAACTGATTTTAATTTCATTTAATGTTCATTTTAAAATTAGTATAAAGTAGACTTTCTTATAAACACAACTTTATTGTTATAGTAAAACTACATTTATCTTTAGCCATTGCCAAGTCTAAGCTGTTAATTTTGTATTTGCTGTGTAAGGTTCCAGCCTGCAGATATGCCTGAGGCATTTGCCTGTCCCCTCTTACATACAGTGAAGCCCACACATACTTTCCCCACCTGGATGAATCAGCCTAAGCTAGTTATTTTTATTACTGGATACACTTTAAGAAAAATAATGAGGGTACTTTGGGGAACAGGCTTTATTACTCACAGGTTCTAGAGGAAACACAGTAAGATCATGGTGAGAGAGAGAGGGAGAGAGAGAGAGAGAGAAGAACATCCTTTGACTTTGCCTTTGTCAAGACCCAAGGGTGGGATGTCTAGGGTTTGTTTGGTTCACTCTTTATTGACTACATAATTTAAAAAGTAAGAATAGGAATTAAAGCACAGTAAGAAGTCACTTGAACAGCCAGTTACCTACGTTACTCCAATATTTCTGAAAAAGGAACCTTTATGGGTGGGTTCCTTACCTGCTGATTTTGATAAAAACTGTGTCATACACTTGGCAATATGTTTATTAAAGTGGATGACACTGAATGGGATCCCTCAGTAATCAAATGCTTAATGTCATGCACTTACACTATAATCAGAAAATTTAATGTCAGGCACTTGCAATACAATATTATAGCATACTTGTCAATCATATGCATCACTTCTTGCATTACAAATAAACACATAATCAATGTATTTTATATAATGGGTTGATTAAGTTCCAATGATTTTTACCTATGTATTTATGTAAACTTCCATTGTGTTCATTTCATTATCTTATGTCAACAGCCCAGATTACAATGATAACCTGTATAACTTAAAATTGAAATTTGAATATATATATATGTGTGTATATATAATATATATAATCATACATGTGTTTAGAGCTATGTGCTTGCCCAAAATTGTATGCACCTCTAGTAAGAGTTGAGGAGGCCATAATCTCTGAATCTAGGGTTGTGTCGAAGTAGTAAGAAAAAACTAAGGCAGAAGTTTTAACTACCTGCCTGAGTGTTCAAGACATACTCCAAGATATACATACAAAAACAGAGATACTCAGTAAAAGCTGTTATAGTTTTGATTCCAATTTAAAAAAAAATAGAATATTAAATTTAATGAGGTGTCATTGATCAGTAAGAGTACGTTTCAGTTAAATATTCTATAGTATTTGAGCAGGTGATTATGTTGTGTGCCCATCACCCAAAGTCAAATCATTTTCCATCACCATATACTTGTCTCTCTTTACTCCCCTCCCACCACCTCTGTTCCCCAAACCTCCTTCCCCTGGTAACTACTTCACTTTTATCTACGTCCCTGAGTCTCAGTTTTTTATCCCACCTATGTGTGAAGTGATACAGTTCTTAGCTTTTTATGATTTACTTATTTCACTCAGTATAATGTTCTCAAGGTCCATGTAAATAACACTATGTCATCATTTCTTAGGGCTGTGTAGTACTCCATTGTATATATGTACCACATCTTCTTTATCCAATTCTCTATTAAGGGATACTTTGGTTGTTTCTATGTCTTGGCCACTGTGATTTGCTGCGATGAACATGTGGGTGCATGTGTCTTTCCTATTTTTAAAACAAAATTTTAAAAGAAATTTCACTGATAATAAAGAGAAACAAAGACTTTAGAATCATGCATTGCAGAGAATATAAACTTTACAGAATTATTCAGAAAAGACAGTAGGCAATTCATCATTAATAAAAATAAAAACAAATAGCAATAGAAACAAATTCCATGGAGGGGGAAATCTGATTTCCAGAGTTTCCACATTATATTATTTTAACTTTCCATTTTAGCCTGACCTGTGATGGCACAGTGGGTAAAGTGTCGACCTGGGAACACTGAGGTCGCCAGTTCAAAACCCTGCACTGGTTTGGTCAAGGCACATATGGGAGTTGATGCTTCCAGCTCCTCCCCCCTTTCTCTCTTTCTCTCTTTCTCTCGCACTCTGTGTCTCCTCTCTAAAATGAATTAAATAAAATAAATATTAAATAAAAAGAAACCTAAACTTTCCATTTTAAACAGCAACAAAATAAATACATGTATATCAAAGAAGCAAGAAAATATGTCCCATATAAAATTAAAATCAATGGAGAAAACCTATACTAAGTGTTTAAACATAGACTAGAACTAAGTGTTAAAATTAACTATTAAATATATTTGAAAACTAAAGAAAAACATGCATAAAGGAAAGTAAAAAATGAAGTTATATGAAAATGTTTCCATACTATTAAAATTAAGTTGGTATCAATCCAATTTTGATTGTTTTAAAGTAGAATGGCAATTGTAATTTTCAAGGTAATAGCTAAAAATAAAATTTAAAATATGTACTAAAGAAAACACTAGAATTAAATACTATTACCAAAAAATAAATTTATTTAACACAGAAGGCAGTGATATTTAAATAAGGGAATATTAAAAATGAAAAAAATATAAACAAAATATAGTATTTGAATAGGTGTCAGTTTTGTTACCTACCTAATAGTAATAACATATACTTGTTTCTCTTTACTCCCCTCCCACCACCCCTGTGGAACTAAGCATTCCAATTTAAAAACAAGAAGAGAAATTTAGATTAAATTATATTATCTGACATTATGCAGTCTGCAATTAACATATGATGGATTAAGAAGCACAGGACCAAGAAATAGAAAAAACCAAAGTTTCCCTTGATAGAGGATTGGATAAAGAAATTATAGTACATATATACAATGAAATACTACTCAACCATAAGAAATGATGACATAGTGCCATTTACAATCATATGGATGGACTTTGAGAACATTATACCAAGTGAAATAAGTAAATCAGAAAAAGCTAAGAACCGTATGACTTCACACATAGGCGGGATATAAAAATGAGACTCATGAACACAGATAAAAGTGAAGCAGTTACCAGGGGGAAAGCATCAGAGGAGATACGGTGGTGGGAGGAAAATAAAGAGGAACAAATATTTGGTAACAGAAAATAATTTGACTTTGGTTAATGGACATACAACACAATCAACATTTCAAATGCTATAGAAATGCACTCTTATTGATCAATGTCACCCCATTAAATTTAATTTTCTAAATAAAATTTAAAAACCAATACTTTAAAAACACATGAATAAAAAATTATATACCTTTGAAAGTTACCCTATACTCATATAAAGGAAAGTGCACTGTGAAACAAATTAGTTACTAGAGACAAAAAAATAATAATAATAAAAATCAATTCATCAAAAAAAATTTTAGGGATATATGCACCTAATAAAAAGAGCTCCTAAATACACAAAGTAAAAGCTGAAGAAATCATAGAAATATGTAATTTAACAATGACAGTTGAAAATTTGAATACCTCAATTTTAATAATAAAGGGAAAGAAAAGACTTGATCACCTTTACAATCTAAGTAAACATAATTAACACACATTCTGGGCAGTATACTTACAGTCTAAGTACACAAAACACCTAATTTATTCTTGTATTATTATATATTAATTATTGTATTATGTATTTGTTTACAATTGTAAGCCTACATTTGCCCCACAGTATATATAGAACAACTCAACCAACAACTGCAGAGTGCACATTTTTTCTTAAGCACGCATGGTACATTCTCCAGGATAGACCATATGTTCGGTCACAGTACATATTTGAATAATTTAAAAGGTCAAAATTATACATCAGGGTGTCCAATCTTAGTAAAATAAAATTATAACCCAATAACTAAAGGAAATGAGGAAATTTACAGAAATATGATGAAGACTAACCATTTTAAGTAAATGGATCAAAGAAAAAATAATAATGGACATTAGAAAATACTTTAACATGAATAAAAATTTAAACACAATATACCAAAACTTATGAGATATAGCCATAGAAGCACTTAGCTGTAAATCATAATGTCTTAAAAAATATGTTTAAATCAGTAATGTAAACTCTCACATTAAGAAACTAATCAGGTAAGAAATACTGAAACATTTCTAGAAAAATCATAAAAAAATTTGACCAATTAAAAATAACTTAAGGCCTGACCTGTGGTGGGGCAGTGTATAAAGTGTTGACCTGGAATGCTGAGGTCATTAGTTCAAAGCCCTGAGCTCGTCTGGTCAAGGCACACATGGGAGTTGATGTTTCCTGCCCATTTCTCCTCTCTCTCTCTCTCTCTCTCTCTCTCTCTCTGCCTCTTCCCCCCCCTCTTTCTCTCTTCTCTCTAAAAGAAGAATAAATAAAAAATCTAATATAAAATTAAAAAGAGTGAATTAAAAAATATTTAAAACAAAGAAAAAAATTTTAAAAAGAACTTAAAAATTTAGTCACCTGAAAACAAAATATAATATCTATCTATAATATTTAATATTTTTCTACAGGATCTAGCTTTTAAGCTTGAATAAGTATAAAATGATTGATTATTGCACAAAGAGGAAATTATTTTTATAAAGAAATATTTAAATAAATTATTTTAATTATAAAATTATGTTTGAAACTAAATGGAAAAAACTAAACCAGAAATTTTGCAAAGCCTGACCTGTGGATAAAGCGTCGACCTGGGAACACTGAGGTCACCAGTTCAAAACCCTGCACTGGTCTGGTCAAGGCACATATGGGAGGTGATGCTTACAGTTCCTCCCCCCTTTCTCTCGTTCTCTCTCTCTCTCTCTCTCTCTCTCTCTGTGTCTCCTCTCTAAAATGAATTAAAAAATTAAAAAAAAAAGAAATTTTGCAAAAATTTACCCTGGCCAAATAGCTCAGTTTGCTAGTGTTGTTCAGATGTGCAGGGTTTGCTAATTTGATTCCTAGTCAAGGAACATACAGAAATGGATTGATGTTTCTGTCTCTCTTTCTCCCTGTTCTGTCAAAAATCAATTAAAAAATAATCTTTTTTTTTTTTTTCAGGGACAGAGAGAGAGTCAGAGAGAGGAACAGACAGACAAGAATGGAGAGAGGTGAAAAGCATCAATCATTAGTTTTTTGTTGCCATTGCGACACCTTAGTTGTTCATTGATTGCTTTCTCACATGTGCCTTGACCGCGGGCCTTCAGCTGACCGAGCAACCCCTTGCTGGAGCCAGTGACTCTAGTGAGCTCGGGGTCTTGAATCTGGGTCTTCCTCATCCCAGTCCAACGCTCTCTCCACTGCACCACCACCTGGTCAGGCTAAAAAATAATCTTAAAAGAAGAAATGTTTAAGCCATGAAACATGTGACAATAAAATGTTTATAACAATATAAAAAGGGAATTATGTGAGGCTCAATAAATTTCTTACATAAATTTTGTCTTCAAAGTCTTTGAAATTTATAACAAAACCTCAATCTACAACCTAAAAAATCAAACTAATGGCATTATTTTTATATTTTTAAAGAATAATCTCATTTAATATAACTTAATTTCTATTACAATTTAGGCATCTCCAAAGATTTTATGTCAACAATCTAAATTTAGGAATGTTTTAAGAAAAGAAGTGAGTGGTTTCTTTTGTTTGATGAATCATATTATTGTGTGGTACAGATTGAAAAATTTCTATAGCAATCTCTATAGAAAATATTATGGACGTTGCTGTTAATATCATTAAGATATAGGTACATAAGTACAAATACTATGGATCATTAGCAGCTGTGGAATTGCTTAAAAAATAGAAGACAATGAATTGAATAATTTAGTGTTCTTTGCCAAAGTCACTGGTTATGTTGTACTCTACTGGTAAACTCTGTTGAAGTTTACTCTAAAAGAAAATAAGTACACAGAGGATATTTTTATTATCACAAAAATAAAATAGCAATGCTTATGAATGAGCTAAGTATAAAACTGAAGAAAACACTTCTGTGTTACTTAGCTAGGCAAGTATGAAAATTAAGTTTATATTAAATTGTTTTAAATACAAAAATTAAAATCTATACATAATTCTAATTTAAATAAACATTAGAAATTATAATTGTAATTAAAATCTAAAACAATATTTAAAGTTGCTTATCAATTTATTGAAAACTTCATGGAATTTTGATGTTAAAATAATTTGTTGACAAAAGAAGAAGTAAATTTTATCTTAAACATAAATAACATTAACAATTAGAAATTAAAATGCAAATGTAAATATTGAAGGGGATTAATTTTTTGTTTTCAATTTGGTTTTTGAAAAGCCATTGAAAATTTTGTGTACGAATTGAGATGTGCTGTAAGTGTAAAATGATCCAGATTTAAAGAATTTAGTATTATAAAGTATGTAAAATAGCTCATTGTTCATTTTTATTGACTGCATATAAAAATGATATTATTTTGGATATAATAAATTAATGTTAATATTTTATCAGATTCTTTATATATTTTAATTATAAAAATTAGAAAATTTTATATTAAAAATGTGGCCTATATATTTACATTGAACAACACTGGTATACAAAATACATTTTCTGTACTTTCTAAAAATTATTGAAGCAGTATTGTTTTCTATTCTACTCAAGTATCACTCATGCTGTCTTATTCCTCAAAGATTGTCAATGATACTTTGGTGAAGTTCTCTGTACATTGCCAGCCATCTGGTACCAGAGAACAGAAATTATTTAGAACAGTTGAATTATCATAGAATCTCTCAATTATTTTTAAATTATATTAATTACAAGTTATGTTAATTCTATTACTTTAAAATTTTTTGCCATTCTTTTTGACAAATAACAAATCATCAAATTGGGAGTTGGCAATTTACAGTCATTTGTCTCATAGAACTGCGTAAACTACAATTAGTTTTTCTGTTTTTCTTGTTGCTCTAAAGGGAACTTTGCAAGCATTTGTTGTTAGGGTTCCCCACAAGCTTCTCCCTTTAGGCTTCTTAATACAGTTTTTTTAAGCCTGTGACGTGCAAGGTAGTCCTTAGTTAATGATACTTCTTTCGTTCTGAGACATGTAATTGTTTTGCTTACTCCGTGGGTTTTTAATATCTGCTGTATAAAAAAAATTGCATGCAGTTTTACAGTATTCACAGTTACACAGAAGTCTATATAAATCTTAGGGGAAACTCTTGAGTTAGCTATGGACAGGCTTTCCAGTAAGCTGCAAGCAGTGCTGATAGCTGACAGCCTATAGCTGTTAGTATCTTCAAATATAATGTATATTTTTATAATTTTTATGTTTCATTCTTGAAATACCTTTTCTTTATCCCTGAATGGTTAGTTTTGTATAAGCTTGTCTAGGTATAGTATCGAACACTCATCTAGGTGTTACTCTGAAGGTATTTTGTAGCTGTATTTAACATCTATAAAACAGACTTTAGATAAAGAAGATGACCCTTCATAATGAACTTAGACTTGATCCAATCATTTGAATGCTTTAAAGGGTAAAAACAGAGGTTCCCCAGAGAAGTTCTTCCTCAATATTGCAGCATCAACTCCTGGATTTCTACCTGTTGGCCTCCTCTACATATTTTAGACATGCCAGGCCCCGCACTACATAAACCAATTTCTTCAAACAAGTTAAAATATTTATAACATCATATGAACATGTAAAATAAATATTATATTTAATATAAAATATAAATATATATAATATAAATATTAATTCTATTGGTTCTGTTTCCCTGTGGAACCTTGAATAATATGTCCCCTAGAAATGTAAATTTTTTTTTGTTTATGTTAGGGGAGTATAAGTATAGAAATATTAATTATCATATAACATTATAGTTCTTTTCAGTAAAATTTTATTTTGTCCTAAAGATTGTTTTGTTACATGAAAGCCTTAAAAAATATATTCCAATGAATGACTTTTTAAGAGCAGTTCTTGGAAAATATGAGATTTTTTTTCTCTTCTTTTTTTCCTTTTTTAGTTCTCCTATCCTGTTTTCATCCACTACACAGTCTGAAATAGGCAGTCTCTGAAGGACTGGATGTGCATAAAAAAACTGGTTTAGCCTATTAAGAGAGATCAAGCCTTATTCAAGTCATGGTCCAGACTGTATTTTATTAGAACCAGTCCAATTCTTTTGGGTGTTAACTTCCTGGTGGTGACTGGAAGTGTACATGCTGTGGGAAAATCCAAGAATATCTAGATGTGGTAAAAAAAACTAGTGTCCCTCTTGGTATGCCCATCCAGACTCTGGTCCTAGATTAGGATGTTGATGTGTTTACCCTGGCAGCAATGGGGGCCTAAATTCCTTTGGGACATCAATTTTGCATTCTTATGTCCTTCCTGAAAGCTTTCATTAGAACCAGCTTTGTTAACTTTTCATGCTAGTTTCTCTGTCTGCCAGCAGTAAAATGAACTGAGGAGCAGTTAAATTAAGTTCTAGGTCATGGTGTTAGAAGTCTTATAAAATTAGATATACGAAATAAATACTCTAGGTTAGTTTAGATGCAGTTTTTCCCTGACAACAGTGATCTTTTCTAATCCTAGAGTTCTGTAATTCTAAACTCACTGGCAAAATATTAAGGATCAATGAAAAGACTACCATCCATTAAATACTTAATATAGACCAGCCTTTTATTTAATCACCATGCACCCCATGAGTAAATATGAATGCACTATTTTAGAGGTAGAGAATCTTATTCCCCACTATAAACTCTTCAAAGATAGAAACTGTGTCTCATGATCCTATAGGTTTATGCTGCTCAGAATATCATCTAGAATGAATGAGTTGATTGTAGATGTATAATGCTAACAACCACCCTGAAAAATAGGTTACCTTTTCTTTTCTTATCTCCACTTTGCTGAAGAGAAAACCAAGGCTGAGAAAATAAGTGACCTGCCTAAGGCAACTGGCTGTGCCAAAATTCTAACTCTTCTCCCTTTGCCACATTACCCCTCCCCTCATTATTTGCCTGTATCTTCATTAGGTTTCCCAAGAGAAGTTTTGCTGAATTTGTTCCCCAAATGGAGTAGCTGACATGTATTGCTCCACAGATGATGACTTGCTCACACACAGAAGTGCCACAGTTTCCCTGAGTTTCCAGAGCTAGCCACTGTCAGACAGCAGACTGAATTCTAGACCAAGTTCCCACTCATTGCGAGCAGGCACTTTATTGGGGTCCAGTTTATGTACAAGGCCTGGTCCTGGATGAAATTATTGTGCTTAACCTTCATAACGACTATCTAGGTCAACTGTCAATTTTAGAACTGGGTTTTTCAAAACTGACTACTCCTGAACTAACAGTGGTTTGAGTTTAACAGTTAACAAAACAACACATGATAGGTGCTTGTGAGGATGTGATGAAAGGTTTTAAGTACACTTAAAAATGTGTACTGTGTAGTATTTTTTTGCTTCTTTGGCATTTAAAATTTTCATGTATTTAAGTGAAATTTAATGTCAATAAAGATAAATTAACTTGTCAAAATGAACACAGCAAGAAATTCCAGTTATTTCTAAGACTTTTTGCCAAAGCCTCCCTTTACCCTCCAGAGAGGCAGAATATCACAAACATTAATTCATTTTTTATTTAATTATTTGTGTGTACATAGATTTAAGGGTTGCCCCAATGCACCCTCTCCCCCTTATTTCCCTCAACATCTCTCTTACCCCTCTACCTACAGCACCCTCCCCCCTTCCCTTCAGGTTTATCCCATCCTATCATCTCCATTCCCTCTGTCCTCTTTTCCTCTGGTCCCTTTGATACCTCCTCTGTCTCAATTCCATTCCTCAGTTCTCATTATTCCCTGGGTTCCTCAAATGAGTGAGGTCATATAATATTTTTTCTATTTCTGCCTGGCTTATTTCACTTAACATAATAGTTTCCAGGTCCATCCATGTTGTTGCAAAAGGTAATATTTTATTCTTTTTCATGGCCCCATAGTATTCCATTGTATATATGAATTACTGCTTTTTAATCCGCTTGTCCACTGACAGACATTTGGGCTGTTTCCAGATCTTTGCTATTGTAAACAATGCTGCCATAAACATGAGGGTGCATTTCTTTTTTTTCAGTTGGTAATATGGTGTTTTGGGGATATATTCCTAAAGGTGGGATGGCTGGGACAAAAGGCAGATCCATTTTTAATTTTTTGAGGAATCTCCATACTGTTTTCCATAGTGGCTGCACCAGTCTGCATTTCCACCTGCAGTGCAGGAGGGTTCCCCTTTCTCCACATCCTCGCCAGCACTTATTCTGTGTTGTATTGCTGATGAGCGCCATTCTGACTGGTGTGAGGTGATATCTCATTGTGGTTTTAATTTGTATTTCTCTAATGATTAGTAATGTTGAGCATTTTTTCTATTGGTCATCTGTATGTCCTTTTTGAATAAGTGTTTATTTAGCCCATTTTTTTTTAATTAGATTGTTTGTGTTCCTGGTGTTGAGTTTTACAAGTTCTTTATAAATTTTGGTTGTTAAGCCCTTATCAGACATATTGTCAAATATGTTTTTCCATTGTGTGGTTTGTCTTTTTATTCTGTTCATATTGTCTTTAGCTGTACAAATTTTTTTTAGTTTGATATAGTTCCATTTGTTTATCCTGTCTTTAATTGCATTTGCCAATGGAGATAAATCAGCAAATATATTGCTGCAAGAGATGTCGGAGAGCTTACTGCCTATGTTTTCTTCTAAGATGCTTATGGTTTCATGACTTAATTTTAAGATTTTTATCCATTTTGAGTTTATTTTTGTGAATGGTTTAAGTTGTTGGTTTAGTTTCATTTTTTTGCAGGTAGCTATTCAATTTTCCCAACACCATTTTTTAGAGACTGTCTTTACTTCATTATATGCTCTTATCTCCTTTGTCAAATTTCAATTATCCATAAAGGTGTAGGTTTATTTCTGGGTTCTCTGTTCTGTTCCATTGATCTAGATGCCTGTTCTTATGCCAATACCAGGCTGTGTTGAGTACAATAGCCTTGTATTATAACATGATATCAGGAGTTGTGATACCTCCCACTTTATTCTTCTTTATCGATTGCTGAGGCTATTCATGTTCCTTTTTGGTTCCATATGAATTTTTGGAATGTGTGTTTTATATCTTTGAAGCATGTAATTTGTATTTTAATTGGCATTACATTGAATTTATAGATTGCTTTGGGTAATAGAGACATTATAATGATGTTTGTTCTTCCTAACCATGAACATAGTATATGCTTCCACTTTTTTGTATCTTCCTTGATTTCTTTTATTAATGTTTTATAATTTTCCAAGTACAAGTCTTTAACCTCCTTGGTTAAAATTTACTCCCAGGTACTTTATTTTTTTGGTTTCAATAGTGAAGAGGATTCTTTCCTTAATTTCTCTTTCTGACAGTTCATTGTTGGTGTATAAAAATACCACTGATTTCTGAGTATTAATTTTATACCCTGCCATTTTGCTGCTATCAGGCCGATTTGATTTTGATTGAGACTTTAGGGTTTTCTACATACAGTATCTATCAACTGCAAATAATTATATATTTACTTATTCTTTTCCAACTTGGATGGGTTTTATTTCTTCTTCTTGTCTGATTGCTGTGGCTCGAACTTCCAGACTATGTTGAATACGAGTGGTGAAAGGTGGCACCTCTGCTTTGTTCCTGATCTTAAGGTGATCGTGTTTAATGTTTGCCCATTGGCAGTGGGTTTCTCATAGATGGCCTTTAACATATTGAGGTATGTTCCCTGTATTCCCACTTTCATGAGAGTTTTTATCATAAATGGGGGCTGAATTTTATCAAATGTTATTCTGAATCTATTGAAATTATATGTGTTTTTTCTCCTTCCTTTTTTTTATGTTATGAATCACATTGATTGATTTACAAATATAGTGCCATCCTTGCCTCCCCAGAATGAATCCCACTTGATCATGATGTATGATTTTTTTCATGTACTGCTGGATCTGGTTTGCTACTATTTTGTTGAGAATTTTAGCATCTAAATTCAAATATAAGCCTATAATTTTCTTTCTTTCTATTGTCTTTGCTTGGTTTTGGAATCAGAAAAATGCTTGCCTCATAAAAGGAGCTTGGAAGTCTTTCTTCCTCTTGAATTTTTGAAATAACTTGAGAAGGATAGGAGTTAGTTCTTCTTTAAATATTTGGTAAAATTTCCCTGTGAAGCCATCCGGCCAAGGCTTTTGTTTGCTGGGAGTTTTTTGTTAACTGTTTCGATCTCATTTGTTGTAATTGGTTTACTTAGGTTTTCTGGTTCTTCCAGATTAATTTTTTAAAGATTATAAAGTTTCAAGGAATTTCTTCAGTTCAACTAGGTTGTCTAATTTTCTGCCATATAGTTCTTCATAGTATTTTCTTACCATATTTTGTATTTCTGTTGTATCGGTTGTTATTTCTCCAATATGATTTTGAAATTTATTTATTTGAGTCCTCTCTCTTTTTTTCTTAGAGAGTCTGGTTAAGGGTTCATCAATCTTATTTACCCTTTCAGAGAACCAGTTCTTGGGTTCATTATTCTCTATATTGTTTCTTTTGCTTCTATGTCATTTAATTCTGCTCTGATCTTTATTATTTCCTTCCTTCTATGACCTCAGTGCTTTACTTGCTGTTCTCTTTTCTTTTCTTTTAGATGCAGGGTTAAGTTGTTTATTTGAGCTTCTTTTAGCCTCTTAAAGTTTGCCTGTAGTGCTATGAACTTCCCTCTCAGTACTGCTTTTCCTGTGTCTTATAAATTTGGAGTTGTTGTATGCTCATTATCATTTGTTTCCAGGATTTTTTAAATTTCTTTTTTGATCTCATTGTTAATACATTCATTATTTAATATCATTCTATTTAATTTCTATGTGTTTGAGAATTTTTCAGTATTTCTGTTGTGGTTGATTTCTAGTTTCATGCCATTGTAATCAGAGAAATTTCTTGATATGATTTCAATATTCTTAAATTGGTTGAGACCACTTTTGTGCCCTAACATGTGGTCTATCCTAGAAAATGTACTGCTGCTTTAGGCCAAAAAGTTTTGAAGATATCTATTAAATCCATTTGATCTAGTGAGTCCTTTAAGTCTGCTGATTCTTTGTTAATATTTTTTTCTTGATCTATCTAGTGATGTTAGTGGGGTATTAAAATCTTCTACTATTATAGTATTGCTGTTGATCTTGCCCTTTATATCCATCAAAATCAGCTTTATGTATTTAGGTGCTCCTATATTAGGTGCATAGATATTTTTAAAGGTTATATCTTCCTGTTGGATAGCTCCCTTTATCATTATGTAGTGTCCTTCTTTGAATTTTACTATATAGCCTTTGTTTTTAAGTTTTTTTGGTCAGTTACAAGTATTGCTACCCCAGCTTTTTTATTTTTCATTTCAATTTGCATGAAATAGTTTTTATCCATCCTTTTACCTTCTGTCTATGTGTATCTTTTGTTTTGAGGTGTGTCTCTTGTAGACAGCATATGTATGGCTCCTATTTTCTTATCAATGCAGCTACCTTATGTCTTTTGATTGAATCATTTAATCCATTTACATTTAAGGTTATTGTTGATATGTAGTTTTTATTGCCATTTTATTCTTTAAAGCTTTATTTCTCTTTTACTATAAATTTTTCCCTTTTTGTTTTGTTTAAAACAGGCCCTTAACATTTCTTGCACCATTGGTTTGGGTGTAATAAATTTCTTGAGAATTTTTTTGGTCTGGGAAGCTTTTTATTTCTCCTTCCATTTTAAATGATAGCCTTACAGGATAACAAAGTCTTGGTTTTAGGCTCTTGTTCTGCATTACTTTGAATATTTCTTGCCATTTTCTTCTGACCTCAAGTGTTTCTGTTGAGAAGTTGGATGTCATACTTATGGGGAGTTCTTTGTAGCAGATAACCTTTTTTCTCGTGCAGCTTTTAATATTTTTTCTTTATTTCTTAGCTTTGTATTTTAATTATAATGTGTCTTGCTATAGATTTCTTTGAGTTTCTCTTTATGGAGTTCTCTTTGCTTTTTGAACTTGTGTGACTTTTTCCTGAATCAATTTAGGGAAGTTTTCAGCTATGATTTTATTGAACAACGTCTCTATCTTTTGTTCTTTCTCTTATTCAGGAACCCCTATGATGTGGATGTTATTTCTTTTTAAGTTGTCACAGAACTCTCATATAGTATCCTCAAATTTGTTTAGCCTTTTTTTCTTTTTGCTTCTCTGCTCTGTGTTTTTGTTAATCTTGTCTTCTAAATTGCTGATTCCATCATCTGCTTCATCCAGGCTGTTATTGTTTCTAGTGTAGTCTTCATTTCTGGTATTGTATTTGCCATTTCTGACTGGTTCTTCTTTATTATTCCTATGTTCTTTTTGATGCTTGTAATCTCTTTATTTGTGTACTCATTGTGTCCATGCATTGTTGTTCTAAGATCTTTCAGTATTCTAATAATACTTATTTTAAAATATGCATCTGGCAGTTTGGTTATTTCCATATCACTCAGGTCATTTTCTGTATGTTTCTCTTGTTGATTCAATTGGATTGCACTTCTCCGTCTTCTCATTATGTCTGTGTGTTTTGGTGTATTTTTTGTAGAACTGGTTGAATCTAGGTTGGTGTTGTTTGCCTCCAATTTTTAGTTGTGTTATTTCTAGGTCTTCTTGGGTTGGCATCAGCTGTTTGTCTAAAAATATAAAATTTTTCACTAAAAATATTTCCTTTACAAGAAACTAAAACACTTCTGAAAAAGAGTATATTTTCAATGAGGTAAGCTTAGTTGCATATCAGTATTCTTTCTTTCACCATTGAATATATTTTTTTAATTTTTGCATTGGGATATATAACATTGTAATACATCATTTTTTTAAAACATTTAAATTGGATATTACTAATGTTTCAACAAAGAATACAGTGAGGTACTTATATGATCTCAATATTTGGCATGCTAAAATTTTTAAATGCAGTTCAAACTCCTCTCAACTATAGATTTCTCTATAGAAGTTATTACGGTGCATGGAACACAGATAGTAGGCTATTGGCAGCTACATATTTGTATTCTTAAATACACTGAAAACAATGTAATACTAGCAGAATTTGATAACTAAATTTCTTTTGAAAGAGTAAACAAAAAGTTAATACTAATGTCAATAAAACATATAGTGAAGAAAATGAAACACATTTATTCTAGCTTAAAAAATATTGAAAATAAAATGTGGAAGTGTAAGTGAAATCTTCTTATTGAACCATGGATGTGGTCCATAAAAAGTTTTGTTACATATATACTATGGAATACTACTCAGCCTTAAGAAATGATGACATTGGATCATTTACAACAAAATGGATGAGTCTTGATAACATACGGAGTAAAATAAGTAAAACAGAAAAAAAAAACTGAGAACAGCGTGATTTCATACATAAGTGGGTCATAAAAGCGAGACTTTGAGACATGGACAAGAGTATGGTGGTTACAGGGTGGGGGAAGGGAGAAGAGAGAGGGAGAGGAGGGATGGGAGGGGCACAAAGAAAATCATATAGAAGGTGACAGAGGACAATTTGACTTTGAGTGATGGGTATGCAACATAATTGAATGATAAGATAACCTGGAGATGTTTTCTTTGAACATATGTACCCTGACTTATTAATGTCACCCCATTAAAATTAATAAAATAATGAAAATATACTGGAGCAAAAAACTCTCTAGAAGGTTTCTATGAAAGGGGTAGAATAGATTTCAGTATAGTTTAGAGTTGATCTTAATCAGTTCAGCTTCATAAGGATAAAGTGTTATTTTTTCTGTAAGTTAGTGGCAGGGGAAACAGAACAGGGAAATTCTGAGTTTCATTTAGAGGCTAAGTGAATCATCTCAAGGTTCATTTTCTGGGAAGACACTAATGTTGCCTGTATAGTTAAAATTTTAATTCATCAGTCTTGGGTTGCTCAACCCTAAATATTTCAAACAAATGACTATGATCAGCTCCTATGAGATTAAATATGAATTCTTGAAAATAGTTCTAATCAAATAGGAGTGTCTTTATCTACCTGAGACCTTACGTCAGTGTTTTTCAATCTTTTTTTCTCCCTCAAGACATATATACAGTAGTTACTAAAGGAAAAGTAGGGCACTGACTTCTTACCCCTTAGTAACTAATTTATGTATGCCATAAGATAAAAACAGTTGTATTTGGTCAGGACCACTTAAATCTTCTCCCTTAGTAAGTAGTTTATGTGTTCCATGAGAAAAAAACAAACAAAAACCATTGAAAATTGCTGTCTTAGGTCATATCAAATAGTTCAAATTGTTATTTAGAGTGAACATCTGATGTTTTTACTTCAGATCCCAGTACACTCTGTATCAGTTTGACCTGTAAGCAGCTGAAGTCAGTCATGTGAACACTCCATGACCACTACACAACTGATTTCCAGCAAAATTCTGAACACAAAGGCTTTAGTGAGATTCCTTGTTTGGAAAAACCTTTTAAATGTTGACTAACTTTTACTGACAAAAGGATTTACTTTCCACTAGATTAACAACTGGAATACAATGTATAGTTTCTCCTAGATGCCACCCTATGAAACCTTTACTTTTATTGTTTTTATTCTGTATTCCTTTGCTGTAATCATCCACAGTTATGAAAATAACAGCTTTCCTTTTCCAAGTTCTCTGAGTTCTTCTTGCAAATTATTGAAACTGACAATACTCTTGAGGTTCCCTAATACACTAAATCACTGGCTGTGTAATGTTTCTTAACAGACAAAAATTAAAATAAAATAGAATAAAAATGAATAAAGCATTTCACCAGTCCACCTTGGTGGATGGAATCTGTTATGGACCAGGAACTGTGCCAGTTGAATCAGAAGAATTGGGATCTTCTCCATATCCCTGCAAAGTAGAACTAGAGTTTAGCATTTTAGCTATTTCTGAATAATTAAATAAATTTTAAGTACAGTGATGCTTCTTATTGATTCTATTGATATTCTTAGTTGTACTGGCATTTATCAGGTGCCTATTATGGACCAAAGATGGATATATATATTGTAATTAATTTTCTCCTTGCTTTGTTCCATTGAGTTTTACCTCCCTTTGAGATTTTCTAATTTGATTCCTACAGCTGTCACCACATCCCAACTGGTACTGTAATCAATAGGGATTTTGGGCTTCATATTTTAGATAAAGACCATAAATAAGAAAGAGGAGAAGTGACACCAAATTAATCATACAGCTGGTATTTGACAGAACAAAGGTTTGAATCATGTGTGATTCTTGATATTTTTTTCATGTTCCACAATTTGTATACAACATGAAAAATTTAAAAATTCATTCTTTGTTACTTTTTTATTTTTTTGTGTTTGTGAAATCCTTGTTAAAATGAAATATAAGTTGTACAGTACCTTATAATTTTGGCTGTAATGGAACTTGCTAAAACTGTTTCATCATTGAAAACACACATTTCTGGAGAATAGGTGTGCTAGTGAGAGCTAGAAGAATCAAAGTCAGAGAATCTCAAAAAAATAAAGCTCAAAAAGACAAAGCCAATGGACCAAATCGATTTCAGATGTGTCTGTAAAAATCAGATTTTACTATGTGGGCTGTGCAACAGACATAAGTCAGTGATGGACACATTGATTAAATTTTTTCAAATGTTGCTCTAAGGAAACTAGTAGGATATCAATGGTTAGAGCAGGGACAGAAGTTTTTATTCACAGCTCACATTTTATCTATCTGGATTTTTAGAAAGATTCAGGGTAATATGTCAAACACAGAGATTAGTAACAGTAAAATGAATTTCTGAGAGTGTTTAAAGTACACACAGGAAAGAAAGCGCCATGTGCCACGTGTCTTAGAACAAGTGATTCCTGATTTCATGACTTATTACAAAGAAATACTTAGTATCTATAACTTCTGATTATATAGTAAAGATTTATTTCTGTCCCCCAAAAATTGAGTTCTATCTAAAGAGGCATATGTGTACTTGTATTTTGTATCATATTTAATAGAAAATTATTAACTAAAATAGCAAAGAGAATCAAAAACAAAAAATCCTTTATTTGCATTTTCAATGAAGAAAAATAGGAAATTTTCTATCCACCATAGAAATAATAACAAAAGAAATAAATCAGTCACAATTAATTTAATGTAGCAATCAACAATATTCACTAGTAAAAATATTGAAACTTTTCTAGAAAGAGATAATTTAAGAATTAGATTTAGACTCTAATAATTTTATCCTTGTCTTTTAGCATCAACACAAATCAAGAAGGAGAAAAAAGTGAAATATTAAAAAGTGAGGTTCTGTTTATTCAACTCTGAGCCATCTGAATGAATCTTAAGGTCTCTTTTCAGTAATGTTCTAGTTCCATAATCTATGAGGACTTCAGTTTTTAAGGCCAATTCTTATCAGAATAACAGGTCTCTCAAAGCAGAGACCCATAGAAAAGAAATCAGAACTGGAAAAGTTCTCAGATTTTTCATGAGAATTAAACAGTGATGGATCCTACCCACTAACTGTTGGTGTGAGAGGTATTGAAAGGATTATTAGCTCACTGTAGAGGTAGGACTTCTGAATCCACATTTGTATAAGTTGTTAACTTCCCTAGATATCAGATTTCTTTTTTAAAAGATTATAGGGCTTGTAAAAACAACTAACAGGTTGTTGAGATTATTTACTAGAACAATGTGGACAAACTCTCCTTAACTCTAAGACTCATTGTACCTTGACAATTAGGTCACAATTCTGCAACTGTAAGATTGAAAATTGTCAATACTTCAAGATCTAGAAATTCCCATGTGCAATTCTTTATTTTAGAGAAATGTTTAGAAATGTGCTAAATAAGTCATATAAAAGGATGTTTAATAGTAAATGATAAGGAACAACCAACATGATAAAATATAAGAAACTGGATAAAGATATGTGAAATATACATATAATACGATATACATAGTAGTAAAATTTATTCATTTAAATGTATGTACTTTTAGAGAACTACAAAAATAATGCTACATTAAAGAACTAGAAGTAAAATATATGTAATACATTTTGAATAAATATTACTCTGTAGATGTATAGATACAAAAATCTCCATAGGAATATACACCAAATTATAATAATAGCTGCTTTGAGAAGGATCAGAAGGCAATAGCTATAAGTAACCAAAGTGAAACTTCCAAAATATATCCAAAGACAATAGGGCAAAATATTAAATTTTGTTACTTTTATTTATTTATTTTTTTGTATTTTATGTTAGAAACTTTCACTTAAAAAAGTGCCTCACTCCGTGTAATGTTATCAAGGTCCATCCATGTGGTTGTAAATGATATGATGTCATTATTTCTTATGGCTGAGTAGTATTCCATAGTATATATGTACCACATCTTCTTTATCCAGTCATCTATTGAAGGGTTTTTTGGTTGTTTCCATGTCTTGGCCACTGTAAATAATGCTGCAATGAAAATGGGGCTGCATGTGTCTTTATGTACAAAAATTTTTGAGTTTTGGGGTATATACCCAGTAGAGGGATTGCTGGGTCATATGATAGTTCTATTTTTAGTTTTATGAGGTGCCGCCATATTTCCTTCCATAATGGTTGTGCTACTTTACATTCCCACCAACAGTCGATGAGGTTTCCTTTTTCTCCACAGCCTCTCCAACATTTGTTATTACCTGTCTTGTTGATAATAGCTAATCTAACAGGCTTGAGGTAGTATCTTATTGTAGTTTTGATGTGCATTCCTCTAATACCTAATGAAGATGAGCATATTTTTATATATCTGTTGGCCATTTGTATTTCTTTCTGGAAGTGTCTGTTTATGTCCTCTTTCCATTTTTTTATTTGGTTGTTTGTTTATTGTTTAGTTTTATGAGTTCTTTGTATATTTTGGATATTAGGCCCTTATCTGAGCTGTTGTTTGAAAATATCATCTCCCATTTAGTTTGCTGTCTGTTTTGTTGTCAGTTTCTCTTGATAACATTATATGAAATGAAATAGGTAAATTAGAAAAAAAACAAGAACTGTATGTATGATTCTATACTTAAGAGGGACATAAAAATGAGACTTAGAGACATTTACAAGAGTGTGGTGGTGGGTGGAGAGGAGGACCACAAAGAAAACCAGATAGAAGATGATGAAAGACAATCTGATTTTGGGTGACGGGTATGCAACATAATTGAATGACAAGATAACCTGGAGATGTTTTCTCTGAACATATGTACCCTGATTTATTAATGTCACCCCATTTAAATTTTTTAAAAAATGTTTCTCACTTAAATGGCACTCCACTGTATGATACAATTAAAAATTAAGCCCTCAGACAGTTCTGCTTAAGGATAAAATAAATTTCTTCTATATTTTGCTGTAATGGTCGGACAATGTGTAAGTTGAAGGAGAAATGAGTAGGACACCATTCAGTGTGTAACATAATGCTTTTATTAGAAGCAATTATTTCTAAAATTAACCCCATGTAACATCAACTGCTGGCCTCTTTATTACATTATTTTATAACATACTTTATTATATTATTCTATAGCATACTTTATATCCTCTTCTCTGTAAATTAGGAAGTGAAATGAGGTGTCCTTATAATTTTATTAAAATCTACTTGATGGATGATGGATGTTAAGTAGATTTATTATGATGATCATGTCATAATATGAACATATTAAAATCTTATGTATACCTAGAATTAATATGATGTAATATGGTAATTATATCTCAATTTTAAAAACAATTTATTTAGTAAACTTTCACATTTTTCAAAACATACAGAGTTGATAGGTATAGGGAGAACAAATAGGAGTTGAATCTATAAATTGAAGTTAAAGTCTTTTTTGGTCTTGAAAAAATTCTTCTTTTTTGGAATTTCTGAAGGGAAATTAACAACCACTTTCTTTAAAAAAAGACTTCACTTTTTATTTCTTCTTTAACCCAGTGAGTATTTAGTAGTGTGTTGTTTAATCTCCACATATTTGTAGGTTTTTAAATTTCCTTTTTGCAGTTGATTTCTAATTTCAAAGCATTGTGGTCAGAGAATGTGCTTGGTATAATTTCCATCTTCAAGAATTTCTTGAGGCTAGTTTTGTGGTCTAAATTATGGTCTATCCTTGAGAATGTTTTATGTGCACTGGAGAAGTATACACAATATAGAGTTCTGGGATGAAAGGCTCTGTAAATGTCAATTATGTCCAGTTGGTTTAATGTCTCATTTAAGACTGTTATTTCTTTATTGATTTTCTATTTCCATAGAGTACTAAAATACCTATGACTAGCCCCAGCTAATTGGCTTAGTGGATAAGCTTTTGGCTCTGCATGCATATGTTCCCAGTTTGATCCCAGTCAAGGAACACATAAGAAGTACGTTCTTTATCTTAACCCCTTCCATCTCTCTTCCCCTCACATAACCAGTGGCTTGACTGGCTTAAGCATTAGCCCTGGGAGCTGAGGATAGCTCGGTTTATTTGAGCATTGACCCCAGACTGGAGGTGCTGAGTATATCCTGGTTAGATCACATGTGGAAGTCTGTCTATCTTCCCTCCTCTCACATATAAAAAAAGAATCTCTGCAATTGTTTGTTTGTTTTTTGCCTATTTCTCCTTTTAGTTCTGTGGTTTAGTAGGGTTTTTTTTATATATATAATTTGGTGCTTCCTGATTGGGTACATATATATTAAGAAGTGTTATCTCTTCTTCTTATTGTATCCTCTTTTTATTATAAAACATCCATCTTTGTCACTTTTTCCCTGTATTATTTTGAAATATACTCTCCCATATATAAGTATGGCTGCCACTCTTTTCTTTAAATGCTATTTGCTTGTAGAACCCCAAATGAAAATCACAATATGGAATCAAAACACCTGGGGTGCAGTAAAAGCAGAAATAAGAGAGAAGTTTATTTTATTACAGGACTATCTCAAGAAACGAGAGAAATACCAAGTAAACCACCTAGCATTACATCTTAAAGAATTAGAAAAATAACAAAAGAAACCCAAAGTCAACAGAAGAAAATATATAATGATTTAGAGCAAAATTAAATAAAATAAAGAACAAAAACTGATACAAACAATTAATACAAGAAAGAGCTGGTTCTCTGAAAGAATTAATAAAGTCAACACACCCCTGGCTAGACTCACTAAGAAAAAAATAAGGAAAAAAAAAAATGAGATAGAAGTTACTACAGACATCACAGATATACAAAGGATCATATGAGAACAATAAAAGACTGTATTCCACCATATTCAATAAGCTAGCAGAAATGAATAAGTTTCTAGAATTATATAATCTTCCTAGACAGTATTATGTAAAACCGGAAAATCTATATAGACTGATGAACAGTAAGAAAATTGAAACAGCCAACGAAAACCTCCAAAAAAGTAAATGCCCAGGAAAAGATGTCTTCACTAGTGAATTTTACCAAACATTATAAAAATATTTGATACTTAACATTCTCAAATTCTTTCAAAAATATTTTAAAAGGCAATACTTTCTAACACATTTTATGAGGAAACCTTGATACCGAAACCTGGCAAGAATAACACAAGAAAAGAAAATGACAAACCAGTATCTCTGATGAATACAGATGTATAAATTAAAAACAAAATACTAACAAAACAAATACAATAAAAAATAATATATATAATCAAATGGGTTTCATTCCAGGGGCACAGGATGGTTCAACATATGCAAATTGATCAATGTAGTACAGCACATTAAAAAATAGTATATTTTTTTGCATGTACCTGTCCAAAATGAAACTAGACCACTACTTACATCATTCACAAAAATAAACTCAAAATGGATAAAAATCTTAAATATAAGTTGCAAAACCATAAACATCTTGGAAGAAAACATAGGTAGTAGATTCTCCTCTACCTCTCGTAGCAATATTTTTACCGATTTATCTCCACAGGCAAGTGAAATAAAGGACAAAATAAACAAATGGGACTACATCAAACTAAAAAGCTTTTGCACAGGAAAAGTCAACCAACACAATGGGAAAACATATTTGCCAATACATCTAATAAGAGGTTAATAACCAAAGTTTATAAAAAACCAGGAAGGTAAACAATCCAATTAAAAATGAATAAAAGAATTGAATAAGTACTTCTCCAAAGAAGACATATAGAAGGCCAACAGGCATATGGAAAAATGTTCAAGTCACTAATCATTAGAGAAATGCAAATTAAACCACAATTAGATACCACCTCACACCTGTCAGAATGGTGCTCATTAACAAATCAACAAACAAAATGCTGGTGAGGGTGTGGAGAAAAAGGAACCCTCCTGTGTTGCTGGTAGGAGTGCAGATTTGTGCAGCCACTGTGGAAAACAGTATGGTATTTCCTCAAAAAATTAAAAAATGAATTGTTTTTTGACCCAGCTATTCCAGTTTTAGGAATATATTCTAAGAATACCAAATCACTGATTCAAAAGAAGAAATGCACCCCCCATGTTTATGACAGCATTGTTTACAATAGTCAAGATCTGGAAACAGCCCAAGTGTCCATCAGTGGACAAGTGAATTAAAAAGCAGTGGTACATATACACAAAAGAATACTATGTGGCCATGATAAAGAGGGAAATCTTATATTTTGCGATAGCATGGATGGACCTGGAGATTATTATGCTAAGTGAGATAAGCCAGGCAGAGAAAGATGAATATCATATGACCCCACCTCATTGTGGAATCTAATGAACACAGTGAATTGAGGAATGAAATAGAGGCAGAGGTATGGTCACAGGGACCAGAGGGACAGCTGTCAGAGGGAAGGGGGATGAGAGGATGGGATCAGAGAAGGGAAAGGATTTGTGAAAATATACGTATATATATAACAGGGAGATACAGATAACAGGACAGCAAATCCCAGAGGGAAGGGGAGAAGGAGTTAGAAGGAAGGGCACAATAGGTGTAAATAGGAACAAGGGGATGGGGGTGAGTGTTTATTTTCAGTGGAACACGTTAGTCTATATTAACACAACTTAAAATTAATAAAAAATATAAAAATTAGATGATCTTATCAATAAATGCAGAAAAGGGTGTTGATAAGATACAACTCATTATTTTATTTTCTTCATTATTCTATGATTGTTTCTTAAATTTGAATATCATGTTAATTATAGTCATAGATTAAAAAGAATTGAGATAATGTCTAACTTACTTTGTGATTTTTATTCTACTAAAATAAGTACAGATAGTTCAACAATAATAACATTGTTTTATAGGTGCCTTTAAAGAATCTTCACAGCATAGATAATTTACTTTACCTTATCTTAAATGATAAAATAGCCCAATTATTTAGTAAAGTACAGCGATTGAAATAATTTGCTCATTATTAGGTTGTCTAGATGTAATATAATATACTCATATAAACAAAATCCAAAGTTATAAAATGTTAACATCCTTGCCTTGTTTCATAACCTACTCTGCCCTCACCCTCACTAGAAGATATAAGTCAAACATCTTGTATACCTTGTCTTTTTTAGATTCCTTCATTTCTTACAGATAAGCACTATAGATATTTAATAGGGTACATACACAGCTGGACTGTAAGATATGTGCATTATACCATTTTTGTTTATTTTGAAATTGTTCTTCAAGATGTTTATGTCATTTAACACTACCATCTTCCAAAAATATTGCTCTTGTAAGCAGATATTTGCTTATACTGCAATGTTAGATTAGATTATTAGTCCATTCTGGCTGCTCCAACATTGTGACAGATTACATTCTATGTCTATTGCTGTGTAGCATGACTAACAGAATATTAGCACACATAATGAAAACAAGCTTTACACATGCTCGGCCAGTTTTCTGTGCTTTACCTATGCTTGACTGGCCTGTAATAAGGACAGCATTTCCCACAGAGCTGCTAAAATTTCTGCCCAATGACTGCTATGGTTGAAGCTATGCTTCAACTACTGCCTCTGAATATATTCTATGACAGTTAAGGTGCCTCATCACATTCAGTGATTGAGTTATACTTATGGCTGGATTACATCACTGTATCATGGCAAAGCTTTGCAGTGGAACTCCTCAACTCTAAATATAAAACTGGGGAACAATATTTTTTTTTCATTTTCTGGTTGCTTGAGGTTTGAGAACTGTTTCTAAATATTTCTGCATCGCTAATTCCAAACCTGAAATTTGTTTGTTATTGCATGCTCTAGTTTTTATGAAATTTTAATTTTTTGTTACAGTTAATGGCATGGATTGGTTTTTAAATTGGAGTTGAAGGGCAACGACTCTTGGATTGAACATAACCACAAGGCAATTAATGTTTTACAAACATTGTTTTACTTAATTGTACTTGTTTTTAAATGTAAAAAATTATTATCTGGCCTGACCAGGCGGTGGCGCAGTGGATATAGTGTCGGACTGGGATGCCGAAGAACCAGGTTCGAGACCCCGAAGTTGCCAGTTTGAGCGCGGGCCCATCTGGCTTGAGCAAATGCTCTCCAGCTTGGACCCAAGGTCGCTGGCTCCAGCAAGGGGGTTGCTCGGTCTGCTGAAGGCCCGCGGTCAAGGCACATGTGAGAAAGCAATTAATGAACAACTAAGGTGTCACCACGGCAACAAAAAACTAATGATTGATGCTTCTCATCTCTCTCCGTTCCTGTCTGTCTGTCCCTATCTATCCCTCTCTCTGACTCTCTCTCTGTCCCTGTAATAAAATAAATTTTAAAAAAATTATTATCTGATAAAAACACACTCTTATTTTGTTTTAAGATTGAATCATGGCTTCTTCAAGTAGGCATAAATGTAAGAATAGTCCTGACATCTTATGTTATATATTTGGCTGTTGCACACTTCAATGTCAAAGGCACAATATTTCATCATTTGTAACACATGCATATATTGCCTATTTTCAAGTTCCCCTTGGCGATCAAGACAAGAATTGAGCTCCTTATATTGTGTTTCATAATTGTGAGGAAATGCTTTGTGACTGGACAAAAAAAAAAGGAATGTCTTTTGGTATTCTCATTGTTTGGCATGAACCTAAGGACGACAGCAGTGACTGTTACTTCTGTCTGATCCATACAAAGGGCATTGGCAAAAAAATAAATGGCATATGATCGGATATCCTAATATTACTTCAGCAATATGACCTATCTCACACTCTGAGACACTCCTTGTTCCAGTTTCTAATGGTTTTAAGGACAAAAAAAGTGAACATGGTGATCAAGTGTATTTTGATAAGATGCATGAAGAATGGTTGTACAATATAAAGGATCTTCTTCTGAAGGCAAGCCGTCATTAACCCCTCAGCCAAACCGAATTAAATGACTTAGTAGATTTGGGCCTATCAAAGAAAGCAGCTGAGTTATTAGCTTCCAGTCTTCAAGAAAAAAAATGTACTTCACCTGTCAGCTAAAGTATCCCATTTCAGGAAGCTTGAAAAAATTTTTGTGGACTTTTCCCAAAGACAAACACTTTGTTTACTGTCATGATATCAGTAGTCTTCTCAGCCAGCTAGGTGTTACCACTTATACTACAACAGAATGGCGGCTATTTCTTGACAGCTCTAAACAGAGTCTGAAATGTGTTCTCCTACACAATGTTAATGTTTATGCAGCGATTTCAATTGGTTCTTCAACTCATTTGTGAGAAGATTAAAGTGACATAAACATTGTCCTCAACCTTCTGAAGTATGAGGAGCATAACTGGATCATTTGTGTGGATCTTAAAATGGTAAATTTCCTGCTAGGACAACAGAGCGGTTTCACAAAGTATCCTTGCTTTCTGTGTTTGTGGTTCAGCCGAGCTCGGGAGAAACACTGGACACAGAAAGGAGAGGTCTAAACATGAAGCTCTGGAAGTAGGGATGCAAAATATTGTGAATAAACCTGTAGTTAATCGAGACAGAATCATTTTCCCTCCACATCACAACTAACTTGGCTTAATGAAACAGTTTGTTCAGACTTTGAATAGAGAAAGTTAATGCTTTCAACATATTATTTCTGCTTTTTCTGCCTTGTCTTTTGAGAAGATAAAAGCAGGTGTATTCGATGGACCTCAAATTCAAACCCTTATACATGACAAAGAATTTGCCAGGAAGATGAATAAGGAGGAGAAAGCAGCATGGCAGTCTTTTGTGGCAGTTACAAAGAACTTCCTTGGCAACATAAAAACCCAGAAAACTATGAAATCTGTTTTAAAAGATGCTGTTGGTTTTCCGCGACATTGGATGTAACATAAGCGTTAAGATTCACTTTCTGAA
The DNA here is from genome assembly GCA_037038555.1 of Rhynchonycteris naso. Classification (NCBI taxonomy): domain Eukaryota; kingdom Metazoa; phylum Chordata; class Mammalia; order Chiroptera; family Emballonuridae; genus Rhynchonycteris; species Rhynchonycteris naso. The sequence goes on from CM072996.1 coordinate 68,591,420, forward strand.
CAGTCACCTTGAAAAATCTTGGAGCTGTTAGTGATGAGCAGACTATTGCTGGAGCATCAAATGAGATTGTCCTAAACAAATACACAAACGCAAAAGCTACACACAAATTTTTGCCTGAATCGAATTTAAATAAGTTTTGTGCAAATTTTATGATTAAAATAAGTGTTTTAATATGTTCTGTTTAACAGTAGTACACAAATTCTGATGCAATCATATCTTTTAGAGTTAGTGTATTTACTGCATTATAGAAATTATTATATTTTCACAAAGATGACGCCCAAGAAGACATTCTACTTCATTACGTTAAACTAAATGTTGAAAATTTTACAAGATGAAAACCTAAAATTTTGAATTGCATAATAAACTGTAGCTTAAAGAGAAAAACTAACATCATATTTGAGATCAGCACACTCGAATTAGGTAAGAACAAGTATTTTTGTGGATGCAACAAAAACTTTGTTTTCCAGTGTAATCAAGCCTCTTTTGTAACTGTTTTTATGGCAGTGACCCAGTTTCTTGGCTTGTCAATGTTTTCCATATGTCTTAAATTTTCTCTGAAAGGAGTTTAAATCTTATGCCACTGAAAATTGACCTAAACTGTCTTTTTCCACTTGTTTCCTTTAATTATTTTACACTAGGAAGTATTTATACTTAATTCTCTTTTTTCCTCCTCTAATATGGACATTCACTACACTTAACTCTTCTAAAATTCATTACAATGTTAATGTTTTTCTTTATAAATCTGTGGAATATTTTTGATTAGTCTCAGTGGATGAGCTGTTTGTGTTCACTGTGCACCATCCTCTGAGAATGCTGTTGGATACTCACAGGTCTGCTTCAGTAATACAACCCAAAAAATAATACCAGGGCTATACAGAGTTCCATTTTGTTAATATCTTTAGATTTGTGGCTGAGATAAAGGTCACTGGGGTTAAAGTCTTACTTGGTCTTTGTGGTAAGATTTCAAGCTTCATTTAGCTTTATAAGAGTTCCAACTGGAGCCTGACCAGGCAGTGGCACAGTGGATAGAGCATTGGACTGGGACACAGAGGACCCAAGTTCGAAACCCCAAATTTCCAGCTTGAGCATAAACTCATCTGGTTTGAGCAAGGCTCTCCAGCTTGAGCCACGGTCAATGGCTTGAGCAAGTGGTCACTCAGTCTGCTGTAGCCCCCTGGTCAAGGCACATATGAGAAATCAATCGATGAACAACTGAGGTGCCACAGCAAAGAATTGATGCTTTTCATCTCTCTTCCTTCCTGTCTGTCCCTATCTGTCTCTGTCACACACACAAAAAAAGTCCACCTAGAGCATCGATGGCTAATAGAGGATATAATAATGTTCTTGAAAAGTTTGGAGTGGTTTATTCACACTTGTTACTGTGTTTGAAAGTATAAGACATTGTTTATAACTTTATGGGAGTTCTCCTTGCAATATACTCCTGTGAAAGTGTATCCATAGTTTATATATCTTGAACTAATACTCTATAGTTCTATATTTATCCATAATTATCCTGGCTTCTGAAAACATTAACATATTCACACAAGCTGTATTATGTGACCTCTGTTAATTGCTAGTTGTGTTATTCAATTGTCCAAATTCACAATTATACTTATTTTACCTCTTCCTTACACACTGTGAATTAAAAGGGGCATTACAAATTCAGTCAATGCCTTGCTTCTAGAAACTGGATTTCTTGATTGTTCCTATAAATTTTCAACCTCCCAAGAATTACTTTTATAGGCAGTTTATATAGCAATGCTAAATTGAGGTCAAACATAAATAAGCTAGAACTATATACCCTCATTTTATATTATCCTCTGAAGGACAGGTTGGCTGCCTTAAAATTAACAAATTTCCAAAACCAAAAGATCTGGGCATTTTTTTGTCTTAGAAACTCATATTCTTCAGATTAATAATTATCTAGCTTTCTTAATCAGATTTTCTTCTATGGAGCCTAAGCCTTAATCAGTTTCACAAGCTTTACTTAGGTGGGCAGCTCTTCTTCATATTAAGAAATATTGCTTAAAATGTTAATCATTTACAACTAATGCATATTTGCTTTCCAAATGAAGCTATGATTTCAGCATCCTGTAATGACTACTTTCTTAAGTGCCTAAACAAGGAAAATCATAAAATAATTCTGTGTATCTTGATTGTTGTGTTTGCATACTTCTTTGGTGTCTTTCTGAAATATATATCTGTTCATCATTCAGAACCTTGGTCATACATATATCATTAATTTCTCTCTTATTATAAAACTATACATTTGTAATTCTTACATATTTCTCCCAATTTTATCTACAGAAGTAATATACATTAGAATATATGAGGTATATCAGTTTTAGATGTGGCAGACATATCAGTTATGCAAACAGGTCCTGTCTGCCTTCTCCATCTTTAATAGTGTAATTCCATATAGAGAAGTGTTTTTAAAATTTTTTTCATGTCAGTGACATATTTGTCAGTCTGCTGTGAGTCAATTTTATCAATCTCTTCTGAAGATATTGCTAAAATTACAAAACAAACCCATAATATTGAAATAGAGATATTGAAATATCTGAAATTATAATACAATAATACATATTTATTAACCAATTATATATTAATATCTTGCTCTATGTCTAAAAACTGCCATAACTTTCAACAATATGCTTCAATTAGTGTTTAGTAAAAATTAAAATGTAAAAATTTCCCCTTTAAGTTTATGAATCCCTAAACTCTATTCATATATACCTTGGTGTTCACACATTCTTGGTTAAGAAAATTTGATCCAGTCTGAATTTCTAGCCCAAGTTGTGATTCTACCAATAATATCTGTTCTTATTTTTTCACTCTGTCATCCTTCCTGTAGTGTCCTTTTAGCATACTCAATTCATATGCTTGATAAACAAGTTTCCCAAAGTATAGAGTCAACATCTGAATCTCAAAATTCCACAGTACATTATCTGTACATGATATTGTATATGCTCCATCCCAAGTCGAGTCTCTGTTTATCACATCCCCCGTATACCCTTCTCTACCTCCCTTTACCCCCTCCTCCCTCTGGCAATCACTACAGTGCTGCCCATGTCCATGAGATTTTTCTCTTCCTTTTGTTACTTTTTTGCTTGATCTTTCTACCTCCCCACCTAGCCCCCTAAGCCCACACTGACAGGTGTAAGCCTGCTAACTATGAATCTGTTTCTATGTAGCTTGTTCCTTTATTTAGTTTATTAGATTCCACAGACAAGTGGAATAGTGCACCTGAAACCTATATAATTTTGTTAACCAGAATCACCTCTATAAATTCAATAAGAAGAAAAAAACATAGTGAATTTACCTTGAAATTCATTGAAGTAATAGTGGAATAATTACTTCAATGAATTTCACTCATCTTCTACCTTACATAATTCCAAATTTTGTATCTTTCATTGATACTGGTGTCCTACTCTTCAAAATATATTTCTCAAAATACATTTACTATGAACTTTCAATCAGCAGCTTTGAGATAATGCTTCTCAATAATTTTTTATCTCCCATTAAAAATTTAGTCCAATTCTTTCCCCGAAACATCTGGATATATTTCCCTTTAGATAACCATTTTTTTTCTTACCCAGAAATCTATAATACATCCCAAATAGGCCTTTTCTTAACATTTCTGAAAAAATTAGAATTGGGTATTTTTTAGATCTATTTTCTATTTTTCTCATAAGTCTAAGGCAGATTTCCTTAATCACACAACTATGGAGATTTTAGGCCAGGGAATTATGTTTTTAGGAGTTGTGTAAAGAATTGTAGTATGTTTAGCATCATCCCTAGTCTCTGTCCACCACTGACCAGTTGGTATCCAGATTATGACAATCAGAAATAACATTGGATATTGCTAAATGTCCATAGGTGAACAGTATCATGCCCAGTTGAGAACTGGTCTAAGGCAATCTGTGTAAACTTGAGTCTTCATTGAAACATCTCTCTGTATAATATCATTTTTAGTATATCTTAATTTGTACTCTGATGTTTTGAAAAATGAAATAGATTTAAATCAACATTTTCTTTTTTTAAATTATTGCAAAATTTTTCTATATGCTTACTGAAGTCATTACTTCATTTCTTGGCTTTTGTAATGCTTAAGATAAATGCATCTGATTTTCAAACTTTCTGTAACTTATTTTCTCTAGATTTATGACTATTTAATTTTTCCCTTACTTTTATTTCTGAGATTCATATCAGTGTGGTGCCCCCCAAATCCTTTTATTTATTTAAGAATAAATTCTGTGACATTTGCAAAGATAGGGTCATAAACCATTTCTCTAGTGTTTAAAAGTATAAATATTACTTTGTAGAAAATAAATCTATAGAAGAAATACATAAAAATGCCTAGCCACTCAATTTCTAGACTTTTCCATTACTGTGCATAAAGTTTGAGATTTATAACGGCAATGTCAAAAGTCCTCTGATGGCAAACAGATCTGCCTGAGAAACACAACAGAGATAGTAAAATGATCTAACTCACCCATGCTTATAAAGTCTGTAAAAAGAAGCTGTTTTAAATGGATGCTTAGAGGAACTGAAGAAAAATGTCAGTATCAAAAAATGGACCTGGTCAAGTAGCTGAAGTTCAGAGCCCAAAGGCATGTGCCATGGCCAAAAACAAGAAGACATTATATATATTATTTTGATCTTCAAATCGTAGTCAAAAGTTCAAGGTTTACAAAATTTCCAGCCATAATGCCAGACATTGTTGTTTTAGAATTCCAATCAGTAGCACTTCTATGATAGACAACCTCTGAAATGATCTCTAATGATTTTCATTTACTTCCTTTTGCTTAATCACTTTCATAAACTATCTTTTCCATTTTTGTCTTCATAATATCATCTATCAGTTAATTAACTTTCTATCCTTAATGTTTTCATGTAATTTAAATATATGCCTTTACACAGTTATTTGTGAACAGGTCCTGGCAAGGGTGTGTGTTCTTACTCCCACTTTTCATAATCAATTTGTTAGAATTTGGTTAATTTGACCAGGATTACATACTTATAAACAATAGAGTCAGGAGAGGCGCATAGAATCTTCAGCTCCTATTCCATGGATCTTTCCAGTAAACATTGTAAATTTTTTCTTGCTAGTTGCTCAAGAATTGAATGTGACCTCCAGTTGTTTTCCTGTCACCGGTATTATATTGCTGGCAACACATCAACTCTATATCCCACAGGGACCTACATCATTGAAACTTTTATGTTTACATTTTTCTTTAAAATATCAACCCTGCATTGCAATCAGATCAGCTTACTCCTGACTATGTCACATGTTCTCCTATAATATGACTGCAAATGAAAATGCTTTCAGTTATCAGTCTATGTGAACACTCTTTACGAATTCTTACTCACATCTCAACTTATTAATTAAGATTTCCTCACAGTTGACTTTTTCCTTCCTTGACCCCATTATAAATTAAAGCATGTCATAGTGTTCACTACTTATTTCATTTATTTATTTATTTTTTCATTTATTTTTTATATGTCTGCTGAGTTCTCCCATCTATGTCTTACATTCTGGGGCTGATGCTCAAATCAACCAAGCTATCCTCAATGCCTGAAGCTAATGCTTGAACTAAACAAGTCACTAGCTATGAAAGGGGAAAAGAAGCAGATGGTTGCTTTTATGAAAGGGGTAGAGAAGCAGATGGTTGCTTTTCAGGTGTGCCCTGACCAGGGATCAAACTCAGGATGTTCACATACCAGGCTGGCGCTCTTTCTCCACTGAGCCAACCGGCCAGAGCTGCAAACTTAGTTATTAAAAAAAAGAGCACTTATTCTCTGTGTTCTGTAGGTAAGAGTACAGATTGGATTTGCAACACTACACTACTTTTGTAGGCTCTAGGGAGAATCTGTTTTAGTGTCTTTTTGAGCTTCTAAATGCTGCCTACATTCCTTAGCTCATGGCCCCTTGCTCCATCTTAAAAGCGAGAAATGTAGCATCTTTCCTCTTTTATGTCTTCTATGACCTCATCTCTCACTCTCTCTCTCTCTCTCTCTCTCTCTCTCTCATAAGGACTGTTGTGATTACATTTGGTGAACTTGAAAATTCTGATATAATCCCCATCACAAAATTGTTCATTTAATCATCCATCCCAGAATTAGGATATTGGTATCTTTCAGGAGATATTATTCAACCTACCACAAGGATCAATCATGTGTTTCTAGGTCATGTAGAGATTAATACTGCCCAGCAAAGTGAAAATCAAAGAAGCAACTCAAAGAAACCAAAACCAAGAACTATCTGATTGATTAACCAAGAAATTTACTGCAATGTCAATGCATGAGATCTCCACTATTCTTCCACATGTTGTGGTCATATTTACTTATGACAGTTGTATGTGTCTCTCTTGATTTTATTTTCATTTTTATTGTTAACACAACTGTTCTTCAGTCTGAGTGTTTTATTCTATCTTAAAGTTTATTAATTATTTTAATCAGTCTAATCTGAAGTTAATATTTTTATTATTGTTTATAGCCTTCTATACTCTTGTAAAATTTCTCTATATTTAATTATTAAGCATCACAATTATACTTATTTATATGCTTTATGACCTAGGACTATAATCTTGTTATCTGGTAATTTTATTTCCATTGTTTCTGTTTTACTTCTTTGTTGTTCAACTCTTTATTTATAACTTGCCTTGTTATTTTTTATTATCAAACAATGCATAAAATATTACAGACATTAATTTAGGATCTGATTGTAATCCTACTCTAGATCTATTCCCTCCTTTTATTGATGAAGGAAAGTGACTTGGACCTGGTCCAATGCTCTGTGAACTAGAATGGGTAAATAGAATAATAATAAGCCTTGGAGGAAGTAATAAAATCCAATGCCTTCATCAATATATTGCTCTGCCAAGAATTCTCCATTCTCCAATGGGAATTTAATTTATATGTGTCAGTGCTATCAATTTACACATGAAATCCAGTTGTGTGTGTGTTTGTGTGTGTGTGTATAATTATAATTAATATAAATGATTAGCTAACCAAGATAAAACCTGCCTGTTTTTAATAATAAGCACTATTACATCAATAAAAATATCAATTCTTTCTAGAATTTTTTTCTATATATTTTTGCTTATATTAAATTCCAGATGTCAAGTTAAATATACTGTTTCAGATATTCTGGGTATAGAAAAATGTTACAGGAAATGAGATACCATTAAAATATTACTTGTACTCTTCTAAAAGTGCAAGACTATTACCTATAAATCTTCAAAGGGTATATCAGGTCATAACTTTTAGAAAGTCCTTTTGTGTTACTAATATATTTCTTATAACCTCTTTTATAAACTTGGCAGGAATCTCATATCATAGGCTAGGGCGGTCAAAATCATCTCCTTATTCTCTGTAATTTTTATTTTATTTTTATTTATTTATTTATTTTTATAGAAAAGAGAGAGAGAGTCAGAGAGAGGGATAGTTAGGACAGACAGACAGGAGCGGAGAGAGATGAGAAGCATCAATCATCAGTTTTTTGTTGCGACACCTTAGTTGTTCATTGATTGCTTTCTCATATGTGTACCACCCCTTGCTGGAGCCAGCGTCCTTGGGTCCAAGCTGGCGAGCCATTGCTCAAGCCAGATGGGCCCACACTCAAGCTGGTGACCTTGGGGTTTTGAACCTGGGTCCTCCGCATCCCAGTCTGATGCTCTATTCACTGTGCCATCTCCTGGTCAGGCTTATTCTCTGTAATTTTAAATTTATTCCTTTGTATCTAAAGCTACAGAATTTTTATATACTATTCTATACTTATTTCTAGTAAACTAAATACTCCAGTCAGATATCTCATAACTTGAATATATTTACTGACTACTTTGGAATGATATCTTTCCAAAGGTTAGATTTAACAAACTACTTTTTCCTCTGCCCAGCTTTCATTAATGAATAAAATTTATTGGTAAATAATTTTTCTTTATCTATTAGAAATATTTATTCAACCTTTATCTTTTCCCTTTTACATATAATACTTGATAGATTTATCCTTGTACATTGATTGTAGTTTATTTGACATATTTATATAAGTATGTCCTATCCAAATTTAGTAATAGGTTTGCATTTACCCCTATTCTTACTACTGCCAAAGTATTATCAACTCCTACTAGGGAAAAAAATATTATAACCAATAACAGCTAATTTGTCTTTCTAAACAGCTTGAAGTTCTTAAATATGGCAAACAGGCAACAAGTAAAACTGCTCTTAAAAAAACAAAATAAGACACAACAAAATATGTGATTTAGCCTGTATAAACTAAAGCACTCAAACCCTCAAAATAAATTAAAATAAGAAAAAGCTGAATAAGTTAACTGGACTTTAATATACTTGCCTATCTAGTTTGTATATCATTAGCTGTTAAAAACAGCAAACCTTTCAAAAGCACACATGAACATAAACTAGTGTAGCAGCTAGATAATTTATTATAGAAAATTTCCATGCTATTTTACTCAAGTAGTTAAGCTATTTGAATTATGGATGCTTCTTTTTCTCCTAGAATGTCTGTTCCCATTTTGTCAATGTGTTTTAATTTTAATTATCTTCCAAAATTTACTATACATTACACAACATTACACAAAACTCTCCTGAATAATCAATCCTACTACTACAGTATATATTTCTTCATACTACTCTCATTATACTATTGGAAATTAGACCCTTTTTTAACTACTGATTTATGTATCTTTTTTATTCCTGTCTAAACCCTGAGTTTGTTTCATTTCATTTTAACTATCCAATATTTAGGAATTTAATATAAAAAAATCACAATTTTAGAAAAATTATAATAAATTTTCAAATATTTTATTAGTTGTGTTCCATTGAAAATACACACTTCTGGTTTGTTTAAATAATATTATGCACTTTACTGTTAACTCATATCAAAAAGAAGTGTAGATAAAGGAACTTTATGTGCTGCTCTTGTGATTTCCATAGACAGGTATATATTACAAAATATATACCTCTGAACTCCCCTTATTTCTCAGGAAATTAGAAGAAACATTCAGTTAATAGTGCATTAATAGATAGAATAATAGGTATACAAAAGTTTAAAACTTCTCTAAAACTACTTTGAAGATATTTATTCTCATATAAGGACAAAAATCAGGAAGTTAATCTATGTTTTCTTCGCACCGTGCTCAACCATAAAGAGATAGAATTGATACAGAGGAATTCTCTGGACTACATTCTTGCTTGGTCTTTTATAATACACTTTAGAACTACTTTGATATCATTGCATAAATACAGTTACATTTGTTAAATCACAATATAGCTTGATGTGAATATAGAATAATAAACTATTGTTTCTTGAATAAACTTTCAGAATGCCATTATTAAAACTGCAAAAATTGTTAAAATTCTTTGGCCACAATCTCTGATCATAGTTTCCACAAAGGGTATGCACTCTATCTTTTAAGCGAACTTCCCCAAATTTCTGGAGGTAAAAGCTGGTTTGTTTTACACTGGAATTTTATGAAGTATGTGCATAAATTTTAGTTCTGAAGCAAACAAGATTCACTTGTTGCGTCAAATCTCCTGAGCCAATGTCAATGTTTCCTGTATCATTTATAGTTAGAGTTCTATTAATTCCTTCCATTTCACAAAGTAAATCTATAGAAAATAAGAAAAAAATCATTATAAGACTTTATAACAAAAATAATAGTTGTCTCTGGATTCATGGGAGTGAAAAATGTTACAAAGAATCTTAATAGTGAAGGATCGACAGTGTTGATTTTGGGGTCATTAAATACGTTTTTCTGGTGTACTAAAATTCTCAGTCATTCATTAAAAAAAATGCAGATGCTGAATCTTCTTGTTTCTTTAGAGTAAAATATTTAAAGAAGAGTTAACACATATTGAGGCAATAGCTATATTTGTTATGAAATTTGCATGATTTTTATCTGTTTATTGAAAATTAGTTCATTTTGTTATAAAAATAAAAATATTCGTGTAGAAATTATATAATTAAATATGTATCTGTTTTATGTCCCCTAGGTCTATTTTTATTGTTAATTATTAAATTCAGTTATATTTAATCAGACATTCTATTCAACTGGAATATAAAAAAACCACTTTTGGGGGTCATTACAAATGCACATACAAAATGAACTTGATTAGTTTTTATTGAAAACATTTATATTTCCTTTTTATTTTTAATAAATGTGTTTGTGTTTTAATCTACACAATAATAAAGATAGTTATTTTATCACATTCTATCTCAGTGAACTGTGCTCTAATTTTCTCGTTTGTAAAATGGTAATTAATGTTTAAAGGATTAAATGATATTTTAACAATACTTTTTTGCACTTATTTATAGTTTTTTATTTGCAAGAAGAAAACAAAGTCCATGCTTTTTAAAATTAACAACTTAATATATATACAGTGATACCTTGAGATAAGAGTTTAATTTGTTCTGTAACTGAGCTTGTAAGTCAGTCAACTCATATATCAAACAAATTTTTCCCATTTCAAATAACTGAAATAGATTTAATTTGTTCCAGCCCTGTGAAACATCCCCAAACCATCCTAAATTATGAAAAATAATATGTTTTTAATTAAGAAACACACATATATACTTTACCAATGCATAACAAAATATATTAACTAAAAGAAAAAAGTTTTATTTAGTACTGTATTCTTACCTTGGAGACAGACGAGTGAGGCTAATGGAGGTGAATGGCAGAGGAGGATGGAGAAAGAAAGGGATGCAGGCACTGTAGACACATACATTAAATGAAAACTAAAACTGCATTTTCTTTACTTTAAACAAAACTAAAATGTCACTTTCTTTACTTGAAATGAAACCACCAAAACTTAATGGTAAAAAAAAAATGCACTTTCTTAACTTTAAACTTAACCTAAGCTTAACATTACATATTTTTCATATGATCATCACCTATTTTTGCCTTTTTGGCTGCACTTTCAGCACTTTCACTTGCAAGACTCTTGAATAAAAATTAATCCAAAGAGGTTTGTTTTGCCTGCCTTTTAATATGTTACAGAAATGTGACAAACAAGTGTCATTAAAATGTACTGAAGCACAACCAGTTGAAACTTTTTCTGGGTGTTTTTTTTTCAATGAAACTTGAAACCTTCTCCCACATTGCTAGCATTTCTTTAATTTCACTTTTAGAAATAACTTCCTCCTACTCTACCTCCTTGTCACTACTAATCTCTTGCAGAAGCTCCATATGTTGCATCATCTGTAGCTCCTTCAAATCCTCAGTTGGGAGTTCCTTCTCATGTCACCCTTATCTACATCCAGATCCATCGACTTTCCAAGGGACATTATCTCCTCCAACGCTTCTACTTGGTCTCGTTCTCTGGTTTGAATCCTTCGAAGTCCCTGTCTGCAACAACACCAGGCCATAACTTTTTCCATGCCAAGTTCAAGGTTCTTCTTGTAGCCTCTTGCCATGCCAAGTCAATAATGCGTAAACATATCATGATGTTGTAGTGATCTTTCCAAAACTCTCAAAGGGTTAGAATTGTATTCTCAGTCACCTCAAAGCAGTGGAGGAACAAGTGCTTTGTGTAAAGCTGTTTAAAGTTGGAAGTTACCTGCTAATCTATAGGTTGCATGATTGAAGTTGTGTTGAGTGGGAGACAGAGGACTTTCACAAATTTGAACTCAATGAGAATGTCATCTTCAAGACCAGGTTGATGGGCTGGAGCATTATCAAGGATTAGTAATGCTTTCATCAGGAGTTTATTTTCTTGAAGATATTTTTCTTCACTGCAGGACCAAAGACAAGATTTACCCATTCAATAAAAGACTGCCGTGTAACCCATGCTCTAGCATTGTTGTACCACATAACCTGCAGTTTTTCTTTAAGAATCTTGTGAGTCTTAAAGGCTTGAGAGTTTTCAGAATGATACACTAGCAGTGCCATTACTTTACAGTCTTCACTAGAATTTGCACACAATGCAAGGGTCAGACGGTCCTTCATGGGTTTACGGCCTGGTAGCTTCTTCTCCTCTGCAGTGATGAAAGTCCTCTGGGGTATTTTTTTCCAAAACAATCCTGTTTTGTCACAGTTCAACACTTGTTGGGGGATGTAGCCTTCCTTTCTGATAGCACAGCAAAATGTGTGATGTACTCCTCAGCTTCCTTAATGTCAGCACTTACAGCTTCACCATGCCTCACCACTGAGTGGATGCCAGATCTCTTCTTGAAATTTTCAAACCAGCCTTAAATGTATCTTCTGCTGCCTCGTTTGAGGTTGAAGGCTCTTTCTCCTTCAAGTCGCCGTAAATAATACGTGTCTTTTCATATATTATAGTCTCTGTCACTGTATCTCCTGCCAGCTCTTTCTCTTTCACCCACACCAGCAGAAGCTTCTCCATTTCCTCATGGGTATTAGTTCTTTTATTTTTCCAACTTTTTAAAATTAATTTTAATGGGGTGACATTAATGAATCAGGGTACATATGTTCAAAGAAAACATCTCCAGGTTACCTTATCTTTCAATTATGTTGCATACCCATCACCCAAAGTTAAAATGTCCTCTGTCACCTTCTATCTGGTTTTCTTTGTGCCCCCCTCCCCCTCTTTCTCCCACTCCTCCCTCCCCCCACCCCGTAACCACCACACTCTTCTCCATGTCTCATAGTCTCACTTTTATGTCCCACCTATGTATGAAATCATGCTGTTCTCAGTTTTTTTCTGTTTTACTTATTTCACTCCGTATAATGTTATCAAGGTCCATCCATTTTGTTGTAAATGATCTGATGTCATCATTTCTTATGGCTGAGCAGTATTCCATAGTATATATTAAGCTTTGGTACATATATACTATGGATATTTATTCTTAATTGTAGTTTCTTTCACTGGATTTGGACTTTTGATGGCATCCTTTGGTTTAAGGATGGTACAAATTGTAGATGTATTGCAGTCGTACAGCCTTGCAAGATCAATCACTCATACACCACACTTACGTTTTTTTTTTTTATTATTTCTTGCTTTACTTTTATTGACATCATTCTCTTCTTCTTCTCACCACTGTCCTTTACACTCACTTTCTTTGGCCCCATGATAGCACACTAAAAGGTTAGTAAAAAATGGAAAAATGATGCAAGACGAGTACAGCACACAAGATTTGACTTGACTCTGTGGGTAACATGTGATAAAGAAGATGCTGGTGTTGTGCTGCCAATACTGGACCCATGTGCCAACGAGCCAACTAAAGGTAACTTCCCAAATCATGACTCATATCTCGAAATTTCACTCAGTTCTCGAACAAAAAGATGGATCGAGTCACAGCTCATATCTTAAAAAAATTGTATGTTGGTCTGCTCGTATCTCAAGGTACCACTGTAATCTTTTATATATCTTTTTTTAAATTATTTAATTTTTACATATTTTACAATAAGCGCAGAAGCAGAAGGTTGAAGATAACTGCTCTGGAAGTTATCTGTCCCATCCAGTTGTTTTCATGTTATGAATACATCTTGAAGTGCACTAAACAGATATTCAAAATGTACAATTCTAGTGTTTTATTCTTAATTATAATAGTAAACAATAGTTTGATATCCATAGTTGTGAGACTCTGTGTGCTCATCATAGGACTGCCTGAAGAGCTGTTTGTGGTTCTCATTAAATTTTGTTTTGGAACCTAACCATTAAGGTTAAAGAGTTTAAGGGAACTAAAGTTAATATTCTGAAATATGTGATGCTTTATTGTTTATAATTAATAACAAATGTAATAAATATATTCTAACTGTTTTTATAAAAGGGAAAAAGTATAGTACTAATATTTTATTTAATTCAAAATTAGAAAATGTGTATTTTCTATATCAGAAATAATTTATTATAGATACATTACAATCCTCTTGGATTGTATATGATCAAATAATATAATATATCATTTAATTTATTTAATAATTTAAATTAGACCCTGGCCAGGTGTCTCAGTGGTTATATTGTCCTCCTGGCAAACTGAGGTCACAGGTTCAATACTCAGTCAGGGACCATATGAGAAGCAACCAGTGAGCACACAGCTAAATGGAACAACTACCTGGAATGAGTTGATGCCTCTCTCATTCTCTCTCTCTCTTCCTTATACATACTCTATCTCTCAAATCAATAAAAAACAACTTAGAGAATTTAAATTAATGCTTCTAATGGGTTATATTTTATTTAACTTCCAAAGATTTTTTTTTCAAAAGAACCTAAAAAAATAGATAATACCCTTCTTTTATACTAGCTTTTGTTTCACATTAATAGCCAAGTTCCTTAGAATGGCATACAGAACCCTTCAGAATTGTATCCTGTCCTATTTCTACAGGCTTAACTCTTGATAACCTCTTTTAAAATATGGTACTTCAGGCCTATAAAATTGCTGCCATTCTTGACACCTTATACAGTTGGCTGCCTTCTGTCAAATACTTGCTCCCTGAAAATTGCACCAAGAAAACCTGGTGATAGGTGAAGCTGTATTTATTCTTACCTACGTAAAGGAGATAAATAACTTGAGAGATTCTTATCAGACTCTCATAAGAAAAAAAAATTTAGGAAATTTTTGTGGTTTTGGAATCTGATTTAAGACAAGTCTTTTAATGTAAAGGCTTAATAAATATTGGGTAAATATTATGATATAAGAGTTTAGAATCTAGTAAGGCAAGGATTTTGAGATTAGGATTTGAAAGACTCTTGGGAAATACACAAGTTTATGACTCTTATCTATTGAGAAGTTGAATAATCTCACATTCATTTAATGCGTTTTATTTTCAACCAGTTCCTGACAAATAGAAAAAGTGATTTGAAACTTTTATCTTTCTGGCAAATATTCCCCAAAATATTGTCATGTTTTCATCTTGAAAGCACTGGACTAGTAGAGTCAGGTTAGTGAGATTAGCCAAATAGGAAAGGCAGGTCGTTTTCCCTGAGACATTAATGATATTGTTTTTGTTACTATTGTCTTTACCGCTATTATTGATCTTTTAAAATAACTGTAAGATTACATGGTATTTAAGAAAATGTAGTTTGCAATAAAAATTATATAATTACATTTAATTATTATTTTTATACTTTTAAGGCCTTAAATTTTCTTTTCTATTCAATTTATTAGGGTGACATTGGTTAATAACATTATATAGTTTTCAAATGTACATTTTTTATGATATAAGATTTTCATATTGCATTGTATGCCTACCTCCCAAAGTCAAATCATATGCTTTAAGCCCCAATAAGGGAGAACATAGCTCACAGCAATATTTGAAAACATTCATTTTTCTTCCCATTCATTTACATAACACAATACCATTTTTTAACAAAAACAAAACAAAAAATGTCAGAAAAAATACTGTATTTTTTCAATGAATTGTATTTAATTTTTTTTAAATTTTCATTCATTGATAATTTTACAGGAACATTGATCTGTTCCTGCATGTATCCAGACCTGTGATTGAATTGGTAATTTCTGTGCATTGGGACAATTTTTAAGTTTACCTAGCCATCCAGTTCAGTTCAGAAAATTTTTATTTTATTTTCTTATTTTTTAACAAGAGACAGAGACAGAGAGAATAACTGATAGGAACAGACAGACAGGAAAGTAGAGAGATGAAAAGCATCAACTCATAGTTGTGGTACCTTAGTTGTTCATTGATTGCTTTCTCATATATGCCTTGACATGGGGTTGAGGGGGCTCCAGCCAATTCAGTGACCCCTTGCTCAAGGCAGCAACCTTGGTCTCATGACAGCAACTATGGGGTCATGTTTATGATCCCACACTTAAGCCAGTGACCCCGCCGTGCTCAACCTGGTATACTCACACTCAAGATGGGGTCCTCTGGGTTTCTAACCTGGGTCCTCTGCATCTCAAGCTGACATTCTATCCACTACACCACTGACAGGTCAAGCCAGAAAATTATTTTATATTCATCATTATCTCACTCGCATTTTTCTCTTTACATAACCATCTTTGCTTCTAACCTTATCTCAGTCTTCTCTAAATAATTTCCAATAATAGGATTTTGAAGATGTACTCCAGTTTAGTAAACTTGTATGTGCTCACACTTGGAGTGTCAGTGGAAGAGAGTTGTTGGAGAATAAATGAGCATAAGTAAATTTCTTTTCAGTGGTCACAGAGAGGACAAACTTGATAATGCTTTCTCTTCAATGCTAATGAATCTCTATATCATAAGTACTGGGTTGCCACACTATCACTGCTAATAGAGAACCTTGAAAGAAAGAAACAGAACTCATTCATATGGGTATTATAAAGAAAAAAGTCATAGCTTGTGTGTCTTTTAAGGCTTACATAAATGGCACAGGTTCTGAAAATTGCCTTTTTTACTTATTGTGCTATCATAATCTATTTATGTTCTATATAATTGCATATATTTTTGTACTTGAATTATAGAAAGTGGTATAACACAAGATAATGCTGTATATTTAATAATAATTTTTGTTCCCTGGCTGGAATAGCTCAGTTGGTTAGAGCTTCGTCCTGATACATAAAAGTTTCAGTTTCCATCCCCAGTCAGCTCAAATACAGGAACAGATCATTGTTCTCTCTCCCTCCCCTTCCTCTCTCTCTAAAATCAATAAAAGATATTAAAAAGTATTTAAAATATTTATAACAATAATAATAATAATTTGCCTGGTAAGCAAAATAATATAAAAGCATTTAAATATTGATAACATTAGCAGGTCTCCTAAACATATGAGCTTGAGGGCTCAGCTAGTGGAAGTATGAGTCATACAACAGGTGCATTCTCAATTTCTAATAAGTATCACCAAATTGACCTCTAAGGTAATTGTATTACTATCAGAGGTTGTTTTCTATAGTTATATGTCACATCCTTGAGTGTGGGAGTATCCCTTAAAACTATATTAATATTTGTCATTGCTAAGGCAATAGAGTTTTTCAAGTTTTGAACTCATTTCCAGATTAGTTATCTGTTTGTCTTCCTGTGTACCACATTAATGGTATTAATTATGACCTTTTACCCATACATAGTAAAGTATTCAGTTTCTGAGTTCTCATGGGAGTCTTTTGTGGTATTCAAGGCCCCACATTAGCTATAGACTTTCTTTACACTTCCCATTGACACTTAATAGGTATTTTCATTATGGATCAATGCTGTGTAACTTTCATCTATGTAGAGTTATCTCATTTATTACCTTTTTTATAATCATTATCATACAGACTTAACTCCTCCCTATCTACCTCTTGGGAATAAATTCTCAAAGTATGGTCTGGGATTCCTTGGATTTCTGAGACCCTTTTAGAAAGTCTATGAGATAAAATAAAATATTTATTTATTCTCTTATTATTATCAAATACATTTCTTTATAACATGTGATATCTAAACAAACTGAATAAAAAAGCTGTTAAGGTAACATAACTATAATCTATTGATCTAGTTATAAAATAAACTTATAAATCATATATTAATACAACTCTTTTTACAATATATTTATTATTTTGAAAAGTATTGCTAGTATTAGTAAAATTTGTACTTATGTTAACCTAGGAACTAATTACTGCTGGTTAAATAAATTTATAAATTACTTAAATTCTCAGATTTAATTTATAATAAAATAAATTTCTATGTACCACCCTAATACAATAAATGAATAAACAATAATTCTTTGAGATTTTAATTAATTTTTAAAGGTATAAATGTTTTTTAAGACCAAAGAGTAGCAAAACCAATGTTGTGGGGCAAAAACCATAATCATTAAGGATCATATCTGGTTCTAATTATGTTGTAAGCACCTCTGTTTTAGTGCCCTCACAAATCTGAATTTTAATTTACTTTTCATATTTTCCCTTGGTTATTTATCTTCTCTAATTTTGAGCTCTAGTATTTATTAATTGTTTTTATTCCAAGCATTATTATATGTGAGAAATAGGAGAAGGGAATCAATTTATCAGTTGAGTCACCAAATTAACTGAAAGTTGTCACAGTCATTTATCTTAATTTCTCCCATTCAATCCAGTTCAATCTTCATTTTCCTCATAGTGGGCAGTTTTCTACATAAATGCTATCAGACTAGAAATAAACAATAAACAAATCTTAATGTAACAGAAGTGATTATTATAAAGGTATTTTTATTAAATAATGTTTTCTTTTCAGAATATCAAAAAAATATTTTACCAAAGTTTTATACACTATTTTACCATATGAATATACTAACTTATTCATGGTTATGACTGCATCAAGAAGACCAAAACTGAATTCAGAGGTAAAAGAAATATTGCACACAGACATTACCGTATTCTTTTCTTATTTCTTTGAAAAAGCAGTAGGCATTATCACTATGCTTGATAATACTCGAAGTTGAAGTGATTGGGATGCGTGAGTTTCACTTGCATGACTCTCTGACATGGTAGAGGATAAAAGCCCTCTGTTTAGAACTTATGAACTTGTATCTTGCACTATTTGGAACATCAAAAGTGAGATATAGATGACAAGTATGAGATGTAATGGCTTTCCCAGATCCTTCTGTTTTCAGTAATGATGGTGATGGTCAATACTTCTGTGAGGGCAGGAATCAAGAGTAAGGTGACAAACCATCCCAGTTGTACAGATCAGTTACAGTTTTACCACTGACACTTTAAGTGCTGGATTTCATAGATCAGCTATACCATTACGGTTGTTTACTGTAACCCAATCATAATAAGGAGGACATACCATCTAAGATAATAATCGTGCATTATATAGCAAGCTATAATGTTCAAAATTAATGTCATAATCCTGACCCTGACATTAATTTTAACCTTGTGGAGCATGCTGACTTTTAAGATCTTCCCTGAGGTTTCTGCATCCAGAGTACACAGCCTTGGTAATCCCCTCTGTTTGAGAACATAACACGTGAAAATAAAATAATTTTAAACACAAAAGGATAGATATTTAAAATTTAAGAGGAATGAGAGATATTTTATATATATTTTGAAAGAGAAATTTTATTGGATTATTGAGGAATAGACAGAACTTAATACATAGATGTGTTGATATTTTTTTTAATAGCAGAGGATATTAATTGGGGGAAGAGAGACTTGATAGCCTGAAGTAAAAACTTCTAGTTCCACTGTTTAAAATCTTGATATTTCTGTGGGTGTGTCAAATTTGAAGGTAAGGATTTTGGATGGTCTTTTGATGAAGGCACTATTATTTTTGATGTCTTACAAATGATAAAATCAAGGCACAAAAGTATTTGTAGGTTAAATGGGATTTAAATCTAGGCAGTTTACTAGAACAGTTGTGTCTTATTCAAGTAATCTATGAAAGGAATGAGGAAAACCACAAAATTTGAATGACAGGAGTATGACCATCCTTCTAACAGTAATCCTAGAAAGAGAGAAATGAGAGAATAGGGGAAAGGTGGCAATTAAATAAATAAAAATATTTTTTCCCCAGAACTAGTAGAGAACATAAAATATATAATCAAGATTTTCTACAGAGTTGTAAGTACATAAATACAGTGTAGTACCATTTAAGTATATCTAAAAGCAGGAGAAATTTTCAAATCTTCCCTGAAAGAGAAACGTGTCATAAATAAATAATTGAGAATCAGATTTCCACTAGATTTCTCGAAAGTTGCACTAGTTGCAATAAAAATGTAGAGTAGTATTTTAAACTTTGGGAGTTTTATCAGGATATTTAGGCCTGTCCTATGATGGTACAGTGGATAAAACATCAACCTGGAATACTAAGGTTGTTAGCACATATGACAAGCAATTACTATGAGTTGCTTCACATGCCTCCACCCCTTCTCTCTCTATCTCTCTCTTTCTCATCTCTCTCCAAAATAAATAGAAAAAGCAGATATTTATTAAATTAGCAAATTGGGCTATATTATATCTTATTTTACACATAAAAATTAAAATGCCACACTACTTTTTAAGATAATTAGCTAGAATTAATTGGTACATTTATATTAATTATTTAATTTGTCATTACAATTAGAATTTTGAATTTCTCATATTAAGAATTAATAAGAATGTATTTTCTCTTAAATTGAATATAATATTTAAACATATTCATTAATTTTAGAGAAAAAAAAAGGAAGGTAAAGAGAGACACAGAGACATCTATCTCTTTTTGTTTGTGTTCTGGCTAGAGATCGAACCTGCTACCTCCATGCATCAGGACCAAGCTCTAACCAACAGACACTATAACTGCTATCCAATGAATGGAGGGCTTAATTAAATGCAAACTAATAGATTTTGTAACAAATTTACCTTGATGAGCTTAACTGCTCACTCTGTTGTATCAAAGTTAACCAGAATTAGCAAAGGATACAATTAGTCAAATCTTCCAACAATTCTTCTCTGGCACTTAAAGATATCTCTTAAAGCAGTGGTTCTTGACCTGGGTTCTCTTGAACCCTAGAGGTTTGATGAGTCAGTCTCAGGGGTTTGGAGAAGCCTCTGCCATGGAGGCCAGAATAAAGTAATACCGTAATTTGTTGTGAGTTCATGCACTTTGTTTTGTTCTTTGAGCAAGGTGATGTTCATGCACAGCTCATTTTGTGCACCAGTAAAAAAACATATACCTATGTCTTGAATTTGGAAAAAAAAATCATATTTTATTTATCACTAAAGAAGGGTTCGGTGAATGCGCATATGAAACTGGTGGATTCGGTACCCCAAAAAAGGTTAAGAACAACTGTCTTAAAGCATATAATTAACTATTGTTCTATAGTGCTTTATTTTTCTATATAATTCTAAGAATAAAAATAGTTTTCTGACATTATTATTTATTTTCAAGATCTCCAACTTGTCAAGTATTTTTAAAACCAGATAATCTTTTGATGTATTATTAAACCAAAAGGTATAAGAGATACTTGTTGATTCTCACTTCAAAACCATAGAGTACTAAAAAAAAAAAAAAGTAATGGCAAGCAACAAGAGTGCAACTATGAAGCAACTTAAAAAGAAACCCCAAAACAAAAACATATGTGGTAGTTCTAAGTAATGTTGTTTAAATAGACAAGAATAGGCCTTGACCAGTTGGCTCAGTGGTAGAGCATTGGCCCAGTATGTGGAAGTCCAGTGTCTAATTCCTGGTAGGGAGCGCAGGAGGAGCTACCATCTGCTTCTCCAACCATTCATTTCCTCCTTTTCTTTCTCTCTCTTTTCCTCCTGCTGCCATGGCTTGAATGATATGAGCAGTTGGCCCCAAGCACAGAGGATGGCTATAAGGCCTTGTCTCAATCACTGAAATAGCTCTATTTATTGCTAAGCAACAGAGCAGTAAACCCAGATGGCTGAGCACTGTCTCATAGGGAGTTTGCTAGGTGGATCCTGGTTGAGATACATACTGGAGTCTGTCTACCTCCCTGCTTCTCACTTAATTAAAAATAAAGAAATAATAAAGAAATAGACAAGGATAATATCATATAATTGTTATCTAGTAATATAAGTTATATATTTGATTTTTGAGAATACTTAAATGAAACTATGTACTATGTCTTCATTCTACATTTCTTTCTAACAACTCCCTTTAGAAAAGAAATATAATAATTGAAGGGGTTGTGGAAAACTGTATTTATTTATTTTTTTTACTAACAGATAAGTTACTTTTAATCATTTATTAAGCAAAACCTGTCTGATCCGGTGTTTGCTCAGTGGATAATATCTGTCTGGGAACCTGAGGACCCTAGTTCAAAATCCTAAAGTCACTGGCTTGAGCGTGGGCTCATCCAGCTTGAGTGTGGGGTCACTGACCTGAGCACATGGAATCATAGATATAACTCCACAGTCATTGGTTTAAGCAAGGGGTCATTGGCTCAGCTGGAGGCCCCTGGTCGAATTAGTATGAGAAAGCAATCAATGATCAACTAAGGTGCCTCAACAATGAGTTGATGTTTCTCAGGCCTCTCCCTTCCTGTCTGTTCCTCTCTCTCTTCTCTCTTTCTCTCTCTCTCTCTAAAAAAAGAAAAATCTAATAAAATGTTTGCCCTTTATTATTTTTTTAATTCTTACATATAACTTTAGCAAAGTTATACGTAAGTTATATGTAAAACCAAACCACATAATGAAATTCTAATGTTCATGTAAAGAATAACTTTACTTTTAAAAAAGATAAATCATAATATATAATTATCAGCTTCCAAAAGAGGTGTCACTTATAATCTACTATTAATTATAATCAATCTGTAAACTTCCCTCAGACTACAAAAAGAGTACAGTATCTTACAATTTCTCCTTTCCAAGCATTTCTGTGACATTGAAACACTCAGTGAATATTCAATAAACTGAATTCTCATACTTTCCTTCCTTTGCCCTTCTGCAACAAAAGGATATGAAAAGTTCTCTATTCCCTAATTAACCAGATTATCATTAATAGCTAGAAAATGAAAAGACAAAGACAGTTGGGAAATGAGAATTGAAGCATGGAATACATATGAAATACATATTTGCAACAGTGAGAGAGATAAGTAACATCTTTATTATGATTCGCATGAAGTTATTACAGGCTACATAAAACATATATTAGAAAGACTGTTCACTCCTTTGTTATTTTTTATTAATTATGTTAGTAAAGTTTATCTAAAGCTTTTAACTTCTTTTGTGTGTGTGTATGTGACAGAGACAGAGACAGACAGAGAGGACAGATAGGGACAGACATACAGGAAGGGAGTAAAGCTTTTAATTTCTTAAGCATTCAAATTTCTTTATGTCTCTTAAGACAGAATAATGAGGAAGTTCTATTTAAACTTCTGATTAAGTAGTTTCATTTATCTACACATACATTTAGTAAATGTATCAAATATGTTCACTGTGATGGGCCTTGAGTATATATATATAAAGATGAAGGGATAGTGTTTGTGCTCAAAAACTTCTCAATTTGCTTTAAACTCTCAAAAGTGTAACTTTGAAAAAAAGAAGGTTTTTTTACTAGATTTGGTGCCATTATTTTTTTATTTTATAGCTGTATTTCAAAGAGCAAATAAATTATCCTTATTTTTAGTTGTATGCTAATTTGTAGTATATAAGAAGTCTTTGCTTATAGCTAGATACAAATAGATTTTACTATTTTTTCTTCTACAAGTGTTACAGTTATAATAACCTTTTAAATGAGACCTATAATTTATGTTAAGTCAATATATGTGTATGGTGTGAGGTAGGTGTATCAATTTAAAATCTTTATTGAAGATCAATATATATCACTTATGATGGGTCTACAACTATCTTCATTGACCTACATTTCTCTCCTTTCATACTACTACTACTATTGCTACTACTACTAATAAAATGCAGTTTTATTTATGTATTCTAATTCATTTCTTTTATTAATTATTTTAAAAATTGCTTAGGATATTTGTTGACATCTTCATTTACTTTAAATTTTAGAACAACTTTCTTATATGTAAAAAAAAGCTGTCTGGAATTTTTACTGATTTTTTTTTTTTTTTAATAAAGAGAGAGGGACAGATAGGGACAAACTGACAGGAAGGGAGAGAGATGAGAAACATCATCTCTTCATTGCGGCACTTTCATTGTTCATTGATTGCTTTCCCATATGTGCCTTGACCAGGGGGCTACAGCAGACTGAGTGACCCTTTGCTCAAGCCAGCATTGAACCTTGGGTTCAAGCTGGAGAGCTGTGCTCAAACCAGATAAGCCCATGCTCAAGCCAGAGATCTCGGATTTTGAACCTAGGTCCTCTCTGTCCCAGTCTGATGCTCTATCCACTGTGCCACCCTCTGGTCAGGTACTGGAAATTTTATTGAAATAGCTAAATTTATTTAACATGTTGCTCTTTTAGAAATAAAATTAGCATTTGGCTCAATGTTGGTAGAGGATATCTCATTTTAGGAGTCATATTGATTTGCATACATGTATGTGGTTATAACTGAAAAGACAGTTGTTTGAAATCAAGTTTAGGTCTTGGCCATTGGCTCAGTGTTAGAGCATCAGCCTGGTGTGTGGAAGTTCCGGGTTCAATTTTCAGTCAGGGCACACAAGATAAGTGATTATACACTTCTCCATCCCTCTCCCTCCCATTCTCTCTCTCTCTCTCTCTCTCTCTCTCTCTCTCTCTCTCTCCAGCTTTTCCCACACCTCCACTCCCGCAGCTATGGGTCATTCACGTAAAGTTGGCCCCAGGTGCTGAGGACGGCACCATGGACTTGCCTCAGGCTCTAAAAAACCTCAGTTGTCAAGCAATGGAGTCACAGTCCCAGATGTGCAGAGCATTGCCCAATAGGGGGATTATCTGGTGAATCCCAGTCAGTGTGCATGCAAGAGTCTGTCTCTTAACCTCCCACCTCTCACTTTAATAATAATAATAATAATTAATAATAATAATCTGGTTTAGAATACCCAGTAAATAAAATATGGTTTATGGGTGTGTGCAGAAAAAGAGACCTTAAAAGAAGGCACCATATCTAATGCAGATGTATTTTTGAGTTAAAAAAATGTGAGAAAGTACTTATGGTCTATAAATTTGCATTTTAAAAGAAAAAAACCTTTTGATATTTACATATAATATTTAGCCTTTTGAGTGTTTTATTCATATTTTTATTAGAAATAATTTGGATTTACTTTTAGTTTTCAGTTGTAAAAATAAGTAAAAGCCTATACGTATAAACAATACTGTGAGAGTTAACTTACTCCCAATTAGGAATATTTTTATTTTAATAACTAATTAAAATGTTCTTTTTATAATGTTAAGGTAAAAATGACAGAAAACTTTTTACTATAAATTGTAAAAATTAATCTAGTGAACCTAATGATGGGATAAAATTTCTCTGTGATTGTGAATCTATTTTATTAAGTGAATAATTTTCTGTTCCAGGAGTGAGAACTAATTTGCTGTCTTTAATATTTAAATTATTAATTGAACTGGTAAACACAACTAAATGTTTCTAAACTCACTGCTTTGTTTAAACTGTGCTACTTACATACCTTTAGTTTTAGAAGTTCTTTTGGCTAAATGGTGCATCTTTTCATTTACACTTATCTATGATTATCAAGAGGCAATCATAAGAGAGGGGGAAGCAAATAAACATTAAAATGCAAAGAAAAGGGCACATTGCCCCTATCTCTTCCATAGAGATTCATGCTAAATCCCAGTTTAAAACTGAGCTGTTAATGTATGATTAACATTTCTGAGAGGTTGTTAAGTCTATCTCAAGGACGATCATTTTACAATCATTTTTAAACTGAATTATACAGTCTTTGATGCATGAATGAGCATGTACATAAATTATAGAATAAGTGATAAGGATTCCTATCACATAATGTGTCTGTCTCTGATTTCTTGCATTTGACCTATTTTTTCATTATGTTCTCAGAAATGTAACTATTGCTTTCTTTCAGATCTCAGTAGTCATGGCATTTTACCGTTCGTAACATCTCAAATTTCATTTAATGATATTTTATGTTTAAGTTAAAATAAACTATGAGTTTCACATCATTCACTTTTGAAAACCATGAGACCAATTTCTAATATGGTTATTTCAGCTTTATTAACTTAATATACTTTAGTTTTTTGAGCATTTCACCCAAATATGTATGTGTCTGTGTATGCATACATTCATTATTATGGACATTTCTACTTAAACACAGGATTTTTATATTTGTATGTATTTTTCTGACAAAAATAATTATGCTTTCTGGTTGGTCTTGTTTTACTCCAAAGACCTTCTTAGCAATTATAATCATATTAGTTTAAATTGGGGATATTATTTGGGAAGTTAAATGAGAATCTTATCAGTCAATATGCAAAACAGGCTTTATTGAACTTAACTGGTTTCAGTTTAGAACCTCATGTCAACTCAATTTTACCTTGTTTCTGTAAGTGCAGAGCCTCTGATGTTCATTCTTTGCAGATATTAACTCATGTCTTCTGCTAAAAGGGCACTCACTTCCTGGATGCAGGTGCTGCAAATTGTTCCCAAGTGCAGCTTATAGAGTAACAGTCCTTCAGGTTTCGTGCTCACATTATGTTATTTTCTCCATAGTCATATGTATCCAAGATTGAATGAGTTTCTGGAGTCCCTCTAACAAAATTATGGCTTTCCCCTATCATTACATAGAATTCAGCTACTCTAATAAACTTTTTAACATTGTCTGTCACCTTTCCAGCCTCAGGATTTTGTTGACACTTGATTCTGTTCTCTTTGTCAGTACGCATGTATATATTATTGTTTCTTTTACCTCATTTTACTGGAGTTCAGAAGGAGCAGAGGCATATGTATGTGTCTAAAATAATGTTTTGGGATTTTTTGTTTGTTTTAACTGTTGTAAAAACAAATGACATGAAATTTATTCTCTTAAAATTTTAAATGAGTAATGCAAATTGGTTAACCATAGAAACAATGTTGTGCAGATCACAACAACTTATTCATCTTGTATACCTGAAACTTTCTAACTATAGAACAACAACCCCATTTTCTCCTCACATTTCTAGTTTATTTTAGATACCATATATAGGTGGAATCATGCAGTGTTTGTGCTTCTGTGATAGGCTTGTTTCACTCAGCACATTGTGCTCCAGATTCACTCTTTCACTCCATAGGACAGTTTTCCTTTTTTTTAAAGGTTGAATAATATTCCATTGTGTGTATATATTATATTTTTTAAAAAACTACTCAACCAATGGACATTTAGTTGTTTTAATATTTTTGCTACTGTGCATAATGCTATAGTAAACATGGGAATGAAGATAGTCTTCAAGAATGTCATTTCAATTATTTAGGATTATATACAGGAGTTAAATTGCTGAATTATTTTAAAACAAATTTAAAAGATTAACCTCCATAATGTTTATTTTTTTCCATAGTGGCTATGGCTACATATTTTGTATCTTCAGCACCATTTTACAAAGTTCCAATTTCTTTTTTTATTTTTTTTACAGGGACAGAGAGAGGGATAGATAGGGACAGACAGACAGGAACAGAGAAAGATGAGAAGCATCAATTATCAGTTTCTCATTGCTCCACCTTAGTTGTTCTTTGATTGCTTTTTCATATGTGCCTTGACTGAGGGCCTTTAGCAGACCGAGCAACCCCTTGCTCGAGCCAGCAACCTTGGGTCCAAGCTGATGAGCTTTTTGCTCAAGCCAGATGAGTCTGCGGTCAAGCTGGCGACCTCAGGGTCTCGACCTGGGTCCTCCACATCTTAGTCTGACACTCTATCCACTGTACCACCACCTGGTCAGGCACAAAGTTCCAATTTCTACACATTATCACTGATACTTCTCTCTCTTTCTTTCTCTCTCCTCTAAGAGTAATATATTTTAGCAAGCATGGGTTGAATCTCAATGTTGTTTTGTTTTTCATTTTCCTAATGATTAGTAGTAGCATATTTTCAGGTATTAACCATTTACTTGATGTCTTTGGAGAAATATCTATTTGAGTCATTTGCCCATTTTTAATTCAGTGGGTTTGTTTTTCTGTTTTATTGTATTTGTT
Source organism: Rhynchonycteris naso (assembly GCA_037038555.1). Classification (NCBI taxonomy): domain Eukaryota; kingdom Metazoa; phylum Chordata; class Mammalia; order Chiroptera; family Emballonuridae; genus Rhynchonycteris; species Rhynchonycteris naso. The sequence continues at coordinate 68,618,816 of CM072996.1, forward strand.
TTTGTGATATTGAGTTTTAAGACTTCCTTTTAAATTTTAGATAGTAACCCATTATCTGATATATGATTTACAAATATTTTCTCTTCTTATTTTAAGTTGCCTTTAATTCTGTTATTTTATTCCTTTGCTGTACTGAAACTTTTTAGATTGTAAACCAACCTGTCTATTTTTACTTTTGTTACTGTGCTTTTGAGGTCACATGTGAAAAACAATTGTTTAGTCCAATGTCATAAACTTTGTCTCCTCTGTTTTCATCTAAGAGATTTATAGTTTCATTTCACATATTTAAATCTCTGTTCTATTTTTCTGTATTGTATCATATAAGGGTCATGTTTTATTGCATGTGGACATTCAATTTTTGCAACATCACTTATTGGACATACTATTCTATCCCAATTTACAATAACATCAAAAAGAATAAAATACTGAGTAATAAATTAATCAAAAGTATAAAGAATTAGTACTGAAAAGACCATAATATTTATGACAAAATGAAGCAAGATAAAATAGAAAGACATCTCATGTTCATTGATAGAAAAATTAGTATTTTTAAAATGTCCATACTATCAAAAGTTACTTTCTAGATTTAATTCAATCTTTATCAATATTCCAATGGACCATCAAAACTAACATCAAAAATTCAGGAAGATTGAAATTATACCAATCATATTTTCTGACCATAAGGCTTTGAAATTAGAATTCAACTGTAAAAGGGAAGTAAAGAAATACAAAAAAAATGTGAAAATTAAATAACATACTTCTAAAACATGGGTCAAAGAAGAAATAAAAGCAGACATCAAAATATATATACATACAAACAAAAATGACAACATGACATATCAAAATTTTTGGGATCAGTGGAAACAATAATAAGAGGGAAGTTTATATCAAAAACAAGAGAGATTACAAGTAAACAACCTAAAATTACATGTTAAGAACTGGAAAAAAAAGAACAAAACAATCAAAAGTCAGCAGAAGAAAGTAAATAGTAAAAATTAGAGCTGAGCTAAATTAAATAGAGAACTAAAAACACTATAAAAACAATATAATGAAAATCTGGTTCTTTGAAAGGATCAATAAAATCAACAAACCACTAGCTTAACTCACTAAGGAATAAAGAGGAAGGACTCACTCATATAAATAAAATCTGAAATGAAAGACGATAAATGACCACAGATTTCATAGATATACAAAAGATCATAGTAGAATATTATGAAAGATTATATGTCACCAAACTCAACAACCTAAAGGAAATGAATAAATTCCTAGACCTATCAATCTTCCTAGACTGAGCCATGATGAAGTGGAAACCGTAACTAGACCTATAAGCAGAGAGGAAATAGAAACAACTATCAAAAACTGCCCCAAAACAGAAGTCCGGGATCATATGGCTACACTGGTGAATTCAATCAAACTTTCAAAGAAGATTAGATACATATCTTTTCAAAGACTTTTAAAAAGTAGAGAAAACAACACTACCAAACACATTTTGAGGCCAACATAATCCTCATACCAAATCCTGGCAAGGACAACACAAAAAGAAAACTACAGACCAATGTCTCTAATGAATACAGATGCAAAAATCCTAAAAAAAAAAAAAAAAAAAAAAAAAAAAAAAAAAAAAAAAAAAAAAAACACTAGCAAATCAAATACAACAACATGTTGTATTAAAAATAATACAACATGATATAGTGAGATTTCTTTCAGGAGAACAAGGATGGTTCAACATGCAGAAATTGATTAACATAATATACCACATCAACAAAACCAAGAAGGAAAATCATATTATCCTATCAATAGATGCAGAAAAGGTATTTCTTAAGATACAACATCCCTTTCTGTATAAAACACTCAATAAAATCAGAATAAAAAATACCTCAACATAATAAAGGCCATATATAATAAACCATCACCTAATATCATACTAAATGATGAAAGAATGTAGGCTTTTCCTCTAAAATCAGAAATAACACAAGGCTGCCACTCCCTCCACTATTATACAAACATAGTTCTGAAAGTATAACCAGTGCAATCAGGCAAGAGAAGAAATAAAAGACATTCAAATTTGGAAAGAAAAAGTAAAGGTGTCACTTTTTGCAGACGACATGATCCTGTATACAGAATGCCCCAAAGATGCCAACAAAAACTATTAGAAATAATAAACCAATACATTAAAGTTGCAGGATACAAAATCAATATACAAAAGTCTATTGCTTTTGTATATGCCAATGATAAAACTTTGAAAAATGAACTAAAAAATCCTTTTGCTTTTGCAACAACAACAAAATTAAGTAGCTAGAAATAAACTATAATTTACATAAAAGAAAACATAGATATTACGCTCAGGAACTTTGACCATAGAAAACAATTTATGAATTTGACCCCAAAGGTAAGGGAAGTAAAGGCAAAAATAAATGAATGGGACTATATCAAACTAAAAAGCTTCTGCACAGCAAAAGAACTGACAAGAAAACTAATGGGCAGACAACTAAATGGGAGATGATATGCGCAAACAACACTTCTGATAAGGAGTTAATATACAAAATGTATAGAGAACTCACAAAGCTCATCAACAAAGAAGCAAAAAATCCAATTAAAAATTGGGGAGATAACTGAACAGATGCATCTCCCAAGAGGACACACAAATGGACAACAAGTATATGAAAAAATGTTCATATTGACAAGTTATTTAAGAAGTGCAGGTGGGAATGCAGACTGGTTCAGCCACTGTGGAAAATAGTATGGAGATTCCTCAAAAAATTAAAAATCAAACTACCTTTTGACCCAGCTATCCCACTTTTAGGAATATACCCTAAGAACACCATAGCACTGTTCGAAAAGAAGAAATGCGCACCCATGTTCATGGCAGCATTGGTCACAATAGCGAAGATCTGGAAACAGCCCAAGTGTGCGCCAGAGGACGAGTGGATTAAAAAGCTTTGGTACATATATACTATGGAATACTACTCAGCCATAAGAAATGATGACATCGGAACATTTACAACAAAATGAAAGGACCTTGATAACATTATACGGAGTGAAATAAGTAAAACAGAAAAAAAACTGAGAACAGCATGATTTCATACATAGGTGGTACATAAAAGTGGGACTATGAGACATGGACAAGAGTGTGGTGGTTACGGGGTGGGGGGAGGGAGGAGAGGGTGGGAAGAGGGGAAAGGGAGGGGCACAAAGAAAACAAGATAGAGGGTGACAGAGGACAATTTAACTTTGGGTGATGGTTATGCAACATAATTGAATAATAAGATAACCTGGAGATGTTTTCTTTGAACATATATACCCTGATTTATTAATGTCACCCCATTAAAATTAATAATAAAAAAATAAATTAAAAAAAAGAAATGCAAGTCAAAACTGCAATGACATACCACTTCACACTTGTTAGATTGGCTTTTATCCACAAGATAGATAATAACAATGTTGGAGAGGCTATGGAGAAAAAAGAACCCTTATTCACTGCTGGTGGGAATGTAAATTAGTATAACCATTATGGAAGAAGTATAGTAGTACCCCCCAAATTTAAGAATAGAACTACTATATGACCCAGCAATCTCTACTGGGTAACTACCCACAAAACTCAAAAACATTGGTACATAATGACACATGCACCCATATGTTCATCTCAGCATTATTCAAAGTGGCCTAGACATGGAAAAAAACAAAGTGTCCCTTGATGGAGGGTTGGATAAAGAAGATACGGTACAGCCTGACCAGGTGATTGCACAATGGATAGCACGTTGGACTGGGATGTGGAAGACCCATGTTGAAAACTGCGAGGTCACGGGTTTGAGCGCAGGCTCATTTGTCTTGAGCGCAGGTTAACCAGCTTGAGCAAGGGGTCAATGGCTTGAGCATGGGATCATAGACATGACCCCATGGTTGCTGACTTAAGCCCAAGGTCGGTTGCTTGCACAAGGGTTCACTCGCTGTGCTGTAGTCCCCTGGTTAAGGCACATATGAGAAAGCAATTAATGAACAACTAAGGAACTGCAAAAAATATTGATGCTTCTCATTTCTTTTCCTTCCTGTCTGTTCGTCCCTATCTGTCCCTCTCTGACTATCTCTCTGTCTCGGTCAAAAAAAAAAAAAAAAAAAAAAAAAAAAAGGAAAGGAAGATGTGGTACATATACTCAGCCATCAGTAGTATCAGTGTGATACTACTCAGCCATAAAAAACAAGGACAGTGATATTTATGAGAATGTGGATGGACCATAAGAACATGATACTGAATGAAATAAGTAAATCAGAAATAGTTAAGAACTATATGATTTCACATATAAATGAGATATAAAACTGAAATTTATAGGCATAAATAAAAGTGAAGTGGTTACCAGTGGGAAGGGAACATGGAGGATAGGGAAGGGGACTTGAGTGAATGGGGAGGGGTTAGGAATTGGGGAAAGGTATAAAGAGGGACAAATATATGGTGATGGAAAATGACTTGACTTTGGGTGATGGGTATACAACATAATCAACAGTTCAAATGCTCACCTCAAACCTATGTACTCATTGATCAATATCACCCAGTTAAAGTTAATTTTCTAAATAAAAATTTAAAAAATATTCCAAAAGCATTTTTATAAGAATAAAAAACACTATTTTTATGAAACTACAAATGTCCAAAAATACACAAAGCATTCTTGAGAATAAAGAACAAGGCTGGAAGCATCACAATGCCTGATTTCACATTACAAGGCTACAATAATTATAACGATTAATATTATTGGAGCAAAAATATTTTTACCATTCAAAATGAACTGTCCCTCATTGGAGAATCTCTGTGTGTTTAGGTAAAATTCTGTATCTATTTTCTAAAAGGATCTGACATTAAAACTTTTATATAAGGAAAAGCTGAGAGACAAATATCCCAAAGCTGTAAGAAGCTGCAGAAGTAGACTGAAATTTATTAGTCGCTCAATTTAAGACAACTCAGCATTCCAATATCCCATTTATCTGTAACAAATAATTTAGTAGGACTTTTTGGCCACACAAGTAGAGTTACAATTCCAGTAATATTTATTTTTTCAGTTAACAGGAAATAGAAAAAATGTTTAGTACTTCGTGTTAGGAAAAAAAAATACTGTACAATTTCATATTTGGAATCTAAGACAACAGAACTCACAGAAACAGAGAGGAGATTGTTGATTGCCAGTGACAATGGGATGAGAGAAATGTGTATTGTTCATCAAAGGGTGTACACTTCCAGTTATAAATTCTGTGGATCTAATATGCAGCATGATGACCTTAATTAAAATACTGTTTTGTATAATTGAAAGCAGCTAAGAAAGTATCTCTTCAAAGTTCTCACCACAAACACACAGAATAAGGACCTCTGTGAAGTGATAAATATATTAACTAACCTTATTGTGGTAATCTTGTCACAATATATACTTATAGCAAATAATTATATTGGACATCTTATACTTACACAATAGGTTAGTTCTAGCTTAATAAAGCAGGGAAACAAATGATTAGTGTCATTGAACATATTTTAATTTTATTTAGCTATATTGTAATATACTGCTCACAAAGATTAGGGGATATTTCAAAATGAATAGGAAGCTATAAAATATCCCCTAATTTTTGTGAGCACTTTTCATAAGCTTAGTCATATGAAACATTATTAGATGATTTAAATATACCAAAACATAGTCATCTTTATTCTTCTAATTAAACACTAGTTTCTTTCTCATGCTGTGATTTGCACTGCATAAATTATGTCCTTTTAATCATGTGATATGTTTGCTTTTAAAAAAGTCTGTCATATATTTTATTTTCACATGTCCTGTCTTCTAATCACATAACCTCAAACTCTTTCAAACAACTATTAATTTTAAGTAAGGTAAACTAACTTAAAAGTTTAGGTGTATTTGAAGGGATCATTTCTTTCTCTTTTTTTATTGGAATATATTTAACATGAAACATAAATATTGAAGGTGTACAACATGTTAATTTGATGTTGTAAGATGATTGCCATTGTAATGATCATTCATACCTCTATTATGTTACATAATGATTTTTTGTTTGTAGTGGCTGGAATTATTAAGTATTAGTCTAACTAGTTTGGCGAGTTAATAGAATATTGTTGCCTTATTCACTATACTGTGCACTAGATCTCTGGGGCCTATTTACTACTAGTTCTAACTTTGTACCTTTAAACAACATCTGTCATTATCACCCTATCCACGCTTGGTAACCACCATCTAACTTTCTGTTATTATGCTTGGCTCTTTTAGATTCCACATATAAGTGATATCACACAGTACTTTGTCTTTCTTTGTTTGACTATCTCACTTAGCATAATATGCTCATGAAACACACTTACGTTTTTGATTGAGAAGAAAAGGTACCCTATCTATACTCTTTGTTTTTCCTAAAACATCTTATGAAAATATAAATTAATTTTAACTTATATCAATAGATTTGCTGTCATTTGAGCTTAGAGACCATTTATTTAGTGCAATATACTAGAAAAAAATAAAATAGAGAGAGAGAGAGAGAAATATAGAAGTGAGAAAGTCATTGAGTATATTATGCTAATATAAAAATTATGTGGTCAAATTTTAAAATAACAGCTATTCAGTTTTAAATGATTTTTACTAAGAATAATATTTATTTGTACATTTAATTTGTTAATTACATATATATATATATATATATATATATATATATCTTTTGTTAAGGATGTGATTGGTCTTGTCAATGTGAAACACTTAGTTATTTGAGAGTGTACAGAAGAAACTGTTTGGTGTTATAAGATTTTAAAAATCAATATACCATTGTGTAAAATGTAAAAATTCAAATACTAATTTAGTTTAATACTGAGTATTTATTTTCAGTATTCCATTAGCTTTTATAAAATCCAAATATCATAGTTAAAGGAACTTTGACTATGTAACTAATTAAGTTTTACTAAATATTATGAAATATATTTTTAAATATTCTAATTTTTACACTTCAGCTGCCTAAGAATAATTACTCCTTAAGTATTTTTAAAATAAATATATTTTTCTAAATATTATAAAATGCAGATGTGTGTTTTATTTAAGTACTCTGTCTAACAAACATATCCTACACACTTACATAGTCATAATAATAAAATAGATACAAATTAAATTTATAAACACACTCATTTATGTTTTTCAATCACTCTATTTATATTTGCAAAGTTAGCTAAGTTTTATTCCATCAGTCTAAATATAAATTATTTAATTAGTATTATAAAAAGAAACAAATATCTGTTACAAATGTTCTGTTAGATTATATTCAATATTGTATTTTAAAAACTAAATATCTGGCTAGATCCAGTTAGCTCAGTGGTATAGTGTTGACCCAGTATATGGATGTCCTAGGTTCAAATCCTGGTAAGGGCACACAGAAGAAGTTACCATCTACTTCTCCACTCCTCCCCTCCTTCTTCTCTCTTTCTCTTTCTCCTCATTTTAAGAGCCATGGCTCAATTGTCTCATGTGCATTGGCCTGGGTGCTGAGAATGGCTATGTGGAACTTCTGCCTCAGGCACTAAAAATAGGTTGATTGTGAGCATGGCCCGGATTGGGCAAAACATCATTCTCAAACCAGGGTTGCTGGGTGGATCCCGGTTGTGGGGCACATGTGGGAGTTTGTCTCTCTATCTTCCCTCCTCTTAGTTGGAAAGAAGAAAAAAATATACTGAATATCTAAAATTATTTCTAAACTTATAAAAACACTAAAGATATTAATTTGATTTATCCTATCACGTTTATACTTGTATAGAATGTTAAATTCTTATATGTTATATAAGATTAAGTAAATTAAAGTTAAATTATACACTAGAATAATTGGATTGAGTTTCTCTGTGTACTTAGGTAGCCTAGGATTCAAAAATTTAGTCATCTGGAATTAGAGCTATAGGTATGTTCTGTAATTTTCCTGTAATCACAAGAAATAGGTTGAGCCGGACTGTAATCTCTATGTCAATATGGAACCAAAGGCAATGTCTAAAGGCAGTGTTTCTTTCATAGCCTAAGTCCTTTGATTAAAAAAATAATAATAATTCTTAATTACTTTAGACTCTATCAACTAATTATGATAAATGAACAACAGCATCTTTGGCCTTCGATACTTCACTACTTCATTAGATTTAACTAACTTATTTACCATTGATTTATTTTTTTAGTTATTTGATTCGTATCTCTATTTTTTTCTTAACCTATAAAGGCAGAAATCTACCATGTGTAAAATGATCATTTATGTGTTCTTAGTTTTTTGGTCCTTTTCACATTAGCATGTTAATTAATGCTTAATGTTTAACATAATAAAAGGTAAAAAGGTTAATTTTTCCAAAAATAACTAACATTATGAGTATATCAAGCCTCTGGTGAACTAATTATTAAAATGTGCTTATGTATGCCTTATTGTTTTCAAAATCTTACCTCTTTTTTTGTGACAGAGACAGAGGGAGACAGAGAGAGGAACAGACAGAAAGAGAGAGAGATGAGAAGCATCAATTACTCATCGTGGCACCCTAGTTGTTCATTGATTGCTCTTCCACATGTGCCTTGACCTGGGCGGGGGGAGGCTACAGCAGATTGAGTAGATTAAGTGATCCCTTGCTCAAGCTGGCGAATTTGGGCACAAGCTGATGAGCCTTGCTGGAACTAGTTGAGTCCATGCTTAAGCCAGCAACCTTGGGTTTTCAAACCTGAGTCCTCTGCGTCCCAGTCTAATGCTCTATCCACTGCACCACTGCCTGGTCGGGCAGCTTTTCTCTTTTTACAAGTGCATCTTCTATTTGATTAAAACTGATGTTTGAAAACAACTAATATTTAAAAAATATCCTAGCAATTTTTTTAGTCATTAAACAGTGCATATGGTCCTTTGGATACCATTTCCCTTTTTAAAATATTTATTTGTTTTTATTTGTTTTGGGGTTTTTGTTTTTTGTTTTAAGCAAGAGAAGCAGAGATAGACAGACTCCCTCATGCAGCCCTACCGGGATCCACTCGGCAACCATGTCTGGGGTTGATGCTTGAATACCAAGCCACTTTTAGCACCTGAAACTGATGCACCTCTGTGCCTGGGGCCTCACTCAAACCAGTAGAGCCACTGGCTGCAGAAAGGAAAAGAGAGGGAGAATGGGGAGAAGGTGGAGAGGAGAGGAGGAGATGGTTGCTTCTCAGGTGTGCCCTTACCAGGAATTGAACCCAGGACGTCCATACCTTGGGCCAATGCTCTATCTTCTGAACCACAAGCCAGGGCCACATTTCTTTGTTTTTTATGATTTAATCTTCCCTTTTCTTAAACCAGTATTATTTTCCCCCAGTTTCTTCAATTACATCTTATCTTAAAAAATTATTAAGTGCTAGAATTCCTAAATATTATGGTTTTTCACACCTTTAAGCCTATCTGCAATCTCCCTAATTGTAATAAATACATACAGAAAAAAAATGAGTTCCTGATGAGCTGAAGCTGACTTGATACTGTCCTTCAGACCCTGGTGTTGCTATGAACTGGCACTCACATCTAGGGCTTGTTCTCTTGCTGAACAGCACCAATTTCATAAAACATCAACATCTGAAAAGGCCACTCTGTGACCGTGTTTCAAGATAAATGTAGGAACACTCATAATGATGTCTGAATACAGACAAAACTGGAACCGTTTTTATTTCATTGTGATACCTCAAATATTTATCTGCTTTGCATGAAAGTGATTGTATTGCTTGTCTAATTGCCCCACCATTCACGACAACCCTCTACTCATTCTGGTGTGTTTAAATCTATCTTCATCGTTCTTATTATGTTCTCAAAGTTCAGAGGATATTTTCTCATTGAAAATGTGATGTTTCCATATGTTGTCTTATTCTAAAGGTATGGTGAATAATGCCATTTATCATTTAGGTAGTTTTTCTGTGAACATAGGACATAAAGTAAATTTCTAATTATCATGTATTAGTGGTCTTAAGGTATCATTGCTGAACTCAATTATTTTATAAGATGCTATTGATGTCAAAGTATTTTTACATCTACTATTTTATTAGGATGCTCAAGAGTTTTGAAGAACTGCTTCCTGTACTGTAGCAGGGAAGAGCTAAAAAAAAAGTTGTTACTGAAACACTATACTTTCTTAGTTAATTTAATTAATAAAATTTTCACACACCATTATTTATTTTTACTTAAATTTTATGATCTTGTTCTCAATCTAATATGATAATTAAAAATGTAATCAGTGATTAGGTATGCTCTCTAATCCTTTAAAGTAAGTATAGCTTAATCTAATCTAAATTTTAAAATGTATAACAGTTCTTTTATGTGATTATTGTTTAGGTACTCATTGATTCTTTTTATAAGAGTAAAATTCTCCCAAAATTTACATTTTACATTTCAGCTGATGGTCACAGAACCAGACTTAGCTACTATCAAACAGTGTTCATATTATTTCATTTCTCTATGGATCTGTGGTCATCAATCAATTATTACTTAATTTTCTTTTTGCTGTGAACCATTTATATTTTGTGTAAATAATTTTGTACATTAGGCATCATATTTTATTTTCTCTCATGGTAATCAATTGTTTGAAAATATGTTTCATTAATAAAAATATATTAAAATTCATAGTTGTGGGGCTTTGCAATCTTCCCATTCATTAATCAGTTAATTTCTAAAGCAAAGTCACAATTCTATTTAATAAAACTTTATAATATATTTCCTTATTGGCTTGAGTTATGCTCCACTGCTCAAATTAAATGACAACAATTTATACATATATTTTAAAAAATCTTTTAAAAAATAGTTTTCTATTCAATAATACATTATTACTATATTAATTTAAAACTTCTGTCATTAAATAGACTTTATATTTATCTTATAGTTCTTAGCATTATATTATTAAACTTAATTATAGGTTCTATATGTTTGTATCTTCCTAATGTGATAAATTCTTCCTATTGAATTTACAACTTTTATGTAGTAATATTGTTATCTCTTTTATAAGTTAGTTTTTACCTACAAAACATAAAACTATACTCATTTAAAAATTTTAGTGTATTCTGTTAAATTTTTAAGACATAAAAATCATATTTTATGCAAGAAATATAATTCATATATTTAAATATGTGTATGCCTTTATGTCATTTTCTTTTTTAAATTTATTTTTATTAATTAATTTTTAGAGTAGAGAGAAACACGGATTATTTATTAGTTACTTATGCATTGATATTTGTATGTACCCTGACCAGGAATAAAACTCACAACTTTGGCAGTTCAGGACAACACTCTAACTGAGCTAATGGGGCAGGGCTTGTCATTTTCTTTTCTAAATCCATAGTTGCTTGACCAGGCAGTGGTACAATGGATAGAGCATTGGCCTGAGATTCTAAGTACCCAGGTTTGAAAGCAGGAGGTTGCTGGCTTGAGTGCAGGCTCATCAACTTGAGCATGGGTTGTCAGCTTGAGCATGGGGTCATAGACATGACCCGAACACTGGCTTGAGCTCAAGGTTGCCAGCTTGAGCAAGAGGTCATTGGCTCCTCTGGAACCTCTCCCCCATCAAGGCACATATAAAAAAGCAATCAATAAACAACAAAAGTGACACAACATTAGGTTGATGCTTTTTTTTTTTTTAATATATATATATATATTTTATTATTATTAATTCTAATGGGGTGACACCAATAAATCAGGGTACATATGTACAATGAAAACATCTCCAGGTTATCTTATCATTCAATTGTGCTGCATACCCGTCACCAAAAGTCAAATTGTCCTCTGTCACCTTCAATCTGGTTTTCCCTGTGTCCCTCCCCTCCTCCCTATCCCACTCTTCCCTCCCTCCCCCCATCCCATAACCACCACTCTCTTGTCCATGTCTCATACCCTCACTTTCATGTCCCACCTATGTATGTAATCGTGCTGTTCTCAGTTTTTCTTTTTTTTTGATTTACTTATTTCACTCCGTATAATGGTATCAAGGTACATCCATTTTGTTATAAATGATCCAATGTCATCGTTTCTTATGGCTGAGTAGTATTCCATAGTATATATATATACCATAGCTTTTTAATCCACTCGTCTTCTGACGGACACTTGGGCTGGTTCCAGATCTTCGCTATTGTGAACAATGCTGCCACGAACATGGGGGCGCATTTCTTCTTTTCGAACAGTGCTATGGTGTTCTTAGGGTATATTCCTAAAAGTGGAATAGCTGGGTCAAAAGGCAGTTCGATTTTTAATTTTCTGAGGAATCTCCAAACTGTTCTCCACAGTGACTGCACCAGTCTGCATTCCCACCAGCAGTGCAGAAGGGTTCCCTTTTCTCCACATCCTCGCCAGCACTTATTCTGTGTTGTTTTGCTGATGAGTGCCATTCTGACTGGTGTGAGGTGATATCTCATTCTGGTTTTAATTTGCATTTCTCTAATGATTAGTGATGTTGAGCATTTTTTCATATGCCTATTGGCCATCTGTATGTCCTCTTTGGAGAAATTTCTATTCATTTCTTTTGCCCATTTTTTGATTGGGTTGTTTGTCTTCCTGGTGTTGCGTTTTATAAGTTCTTTATAAATTTTGGTTATTAACCCCTTATCAGATGTGCTGTTGAATATGTTCTCCCATTGTGTGGTTTGTCTTTTTATTCTGTTCTTATTATCTTTAGCTGTGCAAAAACTTTTTAGTTTGATATAGTCCCATTTGTTTATCTTGCCTTTTATTTCAGTTGCCCGTGGAGATAAATCGGCAAATATACCACTGCTACAGATGTCGGAGAGCTTGCTGCCTATGTTTTCTTCTAAGATGCTTATGGTTTCACGGCTTACATTTAAGTCTTTTATCCATTTTGAGTTTATTTTGTGAATGGTGTAAGTTGATGGTCTAGTTTCATTTTCTTGCAGGTAGATGTCCAATTTTCCAAACACCATTTGTTAAAGAGGCTGTCTTTACTCCATTGTATGTTCTTTCCTCCTTTGTCAAATATCAGTTGTCCATAAAGCTGTGGGTTTATTTCTGGGTTCTCTGTTCTGTTCCATTGATCTATGTGCCTGTTCTTATGCCAGTACCAGGCTGTCTTGAGTATAATGGCCTTATAGTAAACCTTGATATCAGGAAGAGTGATACCTCCTGCTTTATTTTTTTTTTTTAAGATTGCTGAGGCTATTCGTGTTCTTTTTTTGGTTCCATATAAATTTTTGGAATATGTGTTCTATATCTTTGAAGTATATCATTGGTATTTTAATTGGTATTGCATTGAATTTATAAATTGCTTTGGGTAATATAGACATTTTAATGATGTTTATTCTTCCTAGCCATGAGCACGGTATATGCTTCCATTTGTTTGTATCTTCCTTGATTTCTTTTATCAATGTCCTATAATTTTCTGAGTACAAGTCCTTAACCTCCTTGGTTAAATTTACTCCTAGGTACTTTATTTTTTTGGCTGCAATAGTGAAGGGGATTGTTTCCTTAATTTCTTTTGCTGATATTTCATTGTTGGTGTATAGAAATGCCTCTGATTTCTGAGTATTAATTTTATATCCTGCCACCTTGCTGAAATCATTTATAAGGTCCAGTAGTTTTTTGACTGAGACTTTAGGGTTTTCAATATACAATATCATATCATCTGCAAATAATGACAGTTTTACTTCTTCTTTTCCAATTTGTATGCCTTTTATTTCTTCTTCTTGTCTGATTGCTGTGGCTAAGATTTCCAGAACTATGTTGAATAAGAGTGGTGAAAGTGGGCAACCCTGCCTGGTTCCTGATCTTAACGGGATTGCTTTTAATCTTAGTCCATTTAGTATGATGTTTGCTGTCGGTTTATCGTAGATGGCCTTTATCATGTTAAGGAATGATCCCTGTATTCCCACTTTACTGAGAGTTTTGAGCATGAATGGGTGCTGGATTTTATCAAATGCCTTTTCTGCATCTATTGAAATTATCATGTGATTTTTGTCCTTCCTTTTGTTTATGTGGTGAATCACATTGATTCATTTGCGAATATTGAACCAGCCTTGCCTCTCTAAAATAAATCCCACTTGATCGTGGTGTATGATTTTTTTCATATATTACTGAATCCGATTGGCTAATATTTTGTTGAGAATTTTAGCGTCAAAATTCATCAGGGATATAGGCCTATAATTTTCTTTCTTTGTGTTGTCTTTGCCCGGTTTTGGGATCAGAATTATGCTCGCCTCATAAAAGGAATTTGGAAGTCTTCCTTCCTCTTGAATTTTTTGAAATAGCTTGAGGAGAATAGGAGTTAGTTCCTCTTTGAATTTTTGATAGAATTCACTTGTGAAGCCATCAGGCCCAGGACTTTTCTTTTTTGGGAGTTTTTTTGATACCTGTTTCCATCTCGTTTGTTGTAATTGGTCTGTTTAGATGTTCTGATTTTTCCAGATTGATTTTTGGAAGGTTATATGATTCAACAAATTTTTCCATTTCACCAAGATTGTCTAATTTTTTGGCATATAGTTCTTCATAGTATTTTCTTACAATGCTTTGTATTTCTGTTGTGTCCATTGTTATTTTTCCACTTTCCTTTCTAATTTTATTTATTTGAGTCCTCTCTCTTTTTTTCTTGGTGAGTCTAGTTAAAAGTTCATCAATCTTGTTTACCTTTTCAAAGAACCAGCTTCTGGTTTCATTGATCCTCTGTATTGTTTCCTTAGCCTCTATGTCATTTATTTCTGCTGTGACCTTTATTCTTTCCTTCCTTCTACTTGTCTTGGGTTTTATTTGTTGTTGTTTTTCTAGTTCTTTTAGATGCAGGGTCAGGTTGCTTATTTGAGCTTTTTCTAGCTTCTTATGATATGCCTGTAGTGCAACAAACTTCCCTCTCAGAACTGCTTTTGCTGTGTCCCATAAATTTTGAGTTTATGTATGCTCATTATCATTTCTTTCTAGAAACTTTTTTATTCTTCTTTGATCTCATTGTTAATCCATTCATTATTTAATAACATGCTATTTAGTTTCCAAGTGTTTGAGTATTTTTCAGTTTTTCTTTTGTGGTTAATTTCTAGTTTCATGGCATTGTGATCAGAGAAAATGCTTGATATGATTTCAATCTTTTTAAATTTATTGAGACCATTTTTGTGTCCTAACATGTGGTCTATCCTAGAAAACGTACCATGAGCGCTTGAGAAGAATGTATATTCTACTGCTTTAGGGTGAAAAGTTCTGAAGATATCTATTAAGTCAAGTTGATCTAGTGTCTCCTTTAAGTCTGCTGTTTCTTTATTAATTTTCTTTCTTGAGGATCTATCCAGTGTTGTTAGAGGGGTATTGAAATCCCCTACTATGATAGTATTGCTGTTAATCTCGCCCTTTATATCCGTCAAAGTCTGCTTTATGTATGTCGGGGCTCCTATATTTGGTGCATTGATATTTACAATAGTTATATCTTCCTGTTGAATTGTTCCCTTTATCATTATGTAGTGTCCTCCTTTATCTCTTACTAAAGCCTTTGTTTTAAAGTCCATTTTGTCTGATATAAGTATTGCTACCCCTGCTTTTTTTTCATTTCCATTTGCATGATATATTTTTTTCCATCCTTTTACCTTCAGTCTATGAGCATCTTTTGTTTTAAGGTGTGTCTCTTGTAGACAGCATATGTATGGGTCCTGTTTCTTTATCCATGCAGCTACCTTATGTCTTTTGATTGGATCATTTAATCCATTTACATTTAAGGTTATTATTGATATGTAGTTGTTTATTGCCATTTTACTCTTTAAAGCTGTATTCTTCTTTTGCTCTATTCACTCCTCCCTTTAAACTGTTCACAAGAGGCCCCTTAGTATCTCTTGCAGAATTGGTTTGGTTTTTATGAATTCCTTGAGGCTTTCTTTTTCTGGGAAGCTCTTTATTTCTCCTTCAATTTTAAACGTTAGCCTTGCTGGATAAAGTAGTCTTGGTTGTAGGTTCTTGTTCTGCATTACTTTGATTATATCTTGCCATTCCCTTCTGGCCTCAAGTGTTTCTGTTGAGAAGTCTGATTTCATCCTTATGGGGGCTCCTTTGTAGGTGATAGCCTTTTTTTCTCTAGCAGCTTTTAAAATTTTTTCTTTGTCCATTAGCTTTGGTATTTTAACTATGATGTGTCTTGGTGTAGATCTTTTTGGGTTTCTCTTTAATGGAGTTCTGTGTGCTTCTTGAACGTGTGGAGTGTTTCTCAGCCTTAATTTAGAAAAGTTTTCTGCTATGATTTGATTTAACAAAGTTTCCATTTCCTGTCCTCCCTCCTCTTCTTAAGGCACCCCTATGATGCGAATGTTGTTTCTCTTCATGTTGTCCCAAAGCTCCCTTAGAGTTTACTCACATTTTTTAAGTCTCTTTTCCTTTTTCTTCTCTGCTTCTGTGCCTTTGTTTATTGTGTCCTCTAACTCGCTTATTCGATCCTCAGCGTGATTCATCTTGCTTTTAATTCCTTCCATTGTGGTCTTCAGTTCTGATACTGTATTTGTCATTTCTGTCTGATTCTTTTTTATTATTTCAATTTCATTTTTTATACTTGTTATCTCTTTATTTAGGTGTTCATAATGACCATCCATTGTTGCTCTAATTTCTTTGAACATCCTAACTATCATTATTCTAAATTCTGCTTCTGGTAATTTGGTTATATCTGGTTCATTCAGGTCCTTCTCTGGGGATTTCTCTTGATTCATTTGGTTTGCATTCCTCTGCCTGCCCATTTTGTCTGTGTATAAGCAAGTTGTGGCCACTGGAGTCCAGTAGGTGTTGCCTTTTTGTTCTCTAGGTTTGGTCTATCTGCAGGCCCCCCACCCCCTCTGCCGGTGCCTAGGGTGGTTGGGTATGAGCGTTGCCAGCGCCGGCCCACTGTGGCTTTTGCTGTGATATCTGCCTCTCCTCCGTGGGAGGGGTTGTTACTGATGCCACAAGATTAGCACCAAGGGTAGAGATGAGCACCTTTGCTCAGCTGCGGACTGAGCCTATTTCTGGACTTCCACCCAGAACCAGCAGTCAAAGCCTGCTTGCTACAGTTCCGCGGGTTAGGCGGGGCTTTTGACGTGCTCTCAGCTGTAAGCTTTTGCCTGTCCTGAGCTTTAGCCCCGCCCTCGAGGCCAGGGCCCTTCTGCGCAGGGTCGGAAACCAAGGTTTATTGGGGCGGGCGTGTTTGCTGGCTTCCGCTCAGCTGTAGCTGCATACTTCCGCTCGTCCCGGACTCTACCCCGTCCCTGCGTTCAGAGTCCGCTCGTGCAAGTGTTAATGCTATCCGCGGTTTCTCCGGCCGAATTGGTATAGTAGCGTGGGCTCAGCTGCGAGCCTCCACTTGTCTCGGGGTCCACCCCTTTCCCGCACTCGGAGCCAGCTCGCGCACGTATACTGGCCAACCGCGGTTTCTCCGGCCTGGGGGTGGGGTGGTGGGTTGGGGGACTGGTAGCGTCAGCTCAGCCACGAGCCCCTGCCTGTCCCTGGTTCTAGCCCGGTCCCCGCAGTCAGGGCTGGCTTGCGCAGGGCCTGCCCGTTCCTGGCCTCCCGCTTTGTCCCCGTTAGTGGGATTAAAGGCGGGTCCGCAGCTTCCGGACCGCTTTCGCGCGTCTCCTCCAACCCTCTGGGCTAGACCGATCTCCCACCGGCTTGGCCTCTGCCCACGCCGAACGAACCGCCTTTCAGCGTCCTGCCGCCCCAAAACCTTAAGAAGCTCTCAGCAGAGTAGGAAGGGACCTAATACTCCACACTGTAGGCTTGGGAGCTCCCTCACTTGTTTCACAGCTCAAAACTGTCCAAACGCCTCTTCTAGGCTCTAGGACTGCAGGCTGGGGCTTGGTTCCTGGGACCCAGGTCCCTCCCTCTCCGCCAAACTCCCCTCCCGCCACACGGGACTCTCCGGGCTGCCGTTTGCTCCGGGGAGCTGGGCAGCCCTCTTCGCGTTTTCGCTATTCCTACCAGTCTCAATGTGGCTTCTTCTGTGTTCCTTGGTTGAAGAGTCCACTTAGTTTTGTTCAAAGTTGGTTTATCCAGGTGATGGTTCTTAAAATTGAGTTGTAATCCACTTTGGTTCTGGGAGTTGGAAGTTGGTACGTCTGCCTACTCCGTCGCCATCTTCTCCCTCAAGTTGAAGCTTCTTATCTTTCTCCCTTACTGTCAGTTACTATCAGCCCCCTCCCCAAATAAATTGAAAATAAATAAATAAATGCATAGTCAAGCACTTGTGTAACAGCACAAAAAAGTGATAATATTTATATGACTTTCTTATTGTATTCCTGATTTTTTTAAATTATTTTTATTTATTTATTCATTTTAGAGAAGAGAGACAGAGAGAGATAGATATAGAGAGAGAAGGCAGGAGGAGCAGGAAGCATCAACTCCCATATATGCCTTGGCCAGGTAAGCCCAGGTTTCTGAACCGGTGACCTCAGCATTCCTGGTCGATGCTTGACCCACTGTGCCACCACAGGTCAGGCTGTATTCCTGATTTTAATTTCAAATATTACCAATTTAGAAACATAATATTTATAGATATATTTTTATAAAACTATTTTAATATATACTTTTATTTATATTTTAAAAGCTTTTAAAATGTTTAATATGTGTAGAAATTAAAATGCTTTTTCAACATGTATGCCTTTGTCAAATATTTTTGGTACCTGAAATATGGTGTGCTGGCAGTAGGCTAAAATCATGACTCAAAATAGACAGGGCTTCTATTCACATAAAACTAAAACGTAAATAGGAGGCAGTTGTGAGTTGGAATCAGATGTTTAACAGGCCAACTCAGAAATAAATGTAACATTAAAACTTCATTAAGTGTCTCTGAATATAAATCTGTTTTAATAAATGTACAGGAGAACCTGACATAATACTAAAGTCAGATTTAAAGTAGTAAAGTTTATTCAGAAAAGACTTCCCAAGCTAAAAAATATGGGAATTAAAATATCCCAATTAAAATATTTGTAGAGATTTACTACCTAATAATGGAAATAAATCATAATGTTGCAGCAAACTGCCAAAATTGTATATAGCCTTCTGACTAGAGAAAACTTGAAATATGCACGCAATGAAAAGAAGGCTTGTGTGGCTAGAGAATGGGAAGTTACAAGAAGCATGATAAAAGATGAGGCTATACAGGTCAGTAGGGTAAGTTCATAAAGAAAAATGGAGAATGTGTGTGTGGAACTAAGGAAAAAGGGGGAAAGTTGTTGAATATATTGGTTTGCACTATATACATTTGGAATAAAAATATTATGGTTGTCTGAGTTAGGATAAGGTTAGTGGAAACAGTCCTGGACATATATTAGAGATAAATAGATTAAATCCTGTGAAAGACTAGTAAGAGAAAGAAATTTCAAGGAAGATTCTGAAGTTTGAAGAATGGTAAACAAAAAGGTTGACAGTAACATTTCCTTAGTCAAGAAACAGAAAAGGCCTGACCTGTGGTGGCGCAGTGGATAAAGTGTCGACCTGGGAACACTGAGGTCGCCAGTTCAAAATCCTGCACTGGTCTTGTCAAGGCACATATGGGAGTTGATGCTTCCAGGTCCTCCACCCTTTCTCTCTCTCTCTCTCTCTCTCTCTCTCTCTCTCTCTCTCTCTCTCTCGTCTCCTCTCTAAAATGAATAAATATAAAGAAATTTTAAAATATATATGTTAAAAAAAAGAAACAGAAAAGACCATATAGAAAAGGTTGTGATTTAAATTTTAGATTTCTGTAGCCCAGAATTTCCTCCAATAGGTTCATACAGTTACATGTACATGAAATACTTATAAGCACCAGATAGGAGCTTAAAGGAGAGGGATAGATAGGTGATAAGTTTTAAAGTTATCATAAGGAGTAAGTAACATAAATAGGATACTGTAAGTATAGAATATGCCTATGTATAAAATATAGAATGAAGAAAACCTAGGATCCAGCACTGAAGAATTCTATCTTTGAAAGGCCAAGAAGAGGAAGATTAGTCTTCACAAAGAACAAAGAGGAATTGTTCATATCAAAAGCAAACCAGAAGAGCTCCAGGAAAGTGTGAGGAAAATATTCCTAGGAGACATAGTTTAGTAACAGAGTTCTTTTACATATTATCTAGTAACATAAATGTATCTAGTGAATGATATTAGTAAACAAATTTATACTGAATAATTCTCAAATTATCTTCATAAATTGCATTTGGTTGTCCATACACTTTTCAATATTGTATTTAATTATATTACAGAAAATCCAAATTAATGTTAGATCATAATGAATAAATAAATATAAAAAAGTATTTCTTTAAAATATATTTATATAAAAGTATAATTTTGATAGGTGAGAGAAAGCATACTTATTTCTTTTAATTTGTCATGATATAATTTTATGTAATTAAATATACATATTTAAATTTTCCAGTAAAAATATTCACACAACAAGACTGATATTAAGAAATAAGACATGAGATTAAGTAAAATCTAGTGATCATTTTGTGTGTGTGGAGAGATTTAAAAACACTAAGACTTCTTATTTAGAATAAGAGCAAGTTTGTCTCTCTGCCTGTCCACTGCTTAGTTAATAATAATATTAATAATTTTAAAAATGAGGAGTGATTCTATACTTTGGGAGAAAATATTTGCAAAAGTCATATCTGATAAAGAACCAGTATCCAAAGTGTACAAAGATATTTTAAAACTCTACAATGAGAAATGAATAATCTGATTTAAAAATGGGCAAAAACCTGAAGAAACATCTCACAAAGATGATATACAGATGGCAAGTGAGCATATGTTAAAAAGATGTAACATCATATATTATTATGGAATTTCAAATTGAAATAATAATATGATACAAATACGTACCCATTAGAATGGTGAAAATACAAAACAGTAACAACAAATGTTTGTGAGTATATTGAGCAATAGGAACTCTTTCTCAATACAAAATGATTCATGCATTTTGGAAGAAGATTTGGCAGTTACTTACAAAACTAAATAAACTCTTAGTATACCATCCAGAAATCTTGCTCTATGACTTTAACCCAAAGTAGTTAAAAACACACTACAAAAACAACACAAAAATCCCTGAACACTGATGTTTACAGAAGGTTTATTCATAATTGTCAGGACTCGGAAGCCACCAGCATGTCTTTTAGTAACAGCCATACAGTAGAATATTTTATAGCACTATAAATGAATGAGTTATCAAACCATGCAAAGACCTG
The DNA here is from genome assembly GCA_037038555.1 of Rhynchonycteris naso. Classification (NCBI taxonomy): domain Eukaryota; kingdom Metazoa; phylum Chordata; class Mammalia; order Chiroptera; family Emballonuridae; genus Rhynchonycteris; species Rhynchonycteris naso. The sequence goes on from CM072996.1 coordinate 68,639,953, forward strand.
GAGAAATCTTAAATGCATATTACTAAGTAAAATAAGTCTATCGGAAAAGATCCTATGTATGATTTTAACTATATAAAATTCTGGAAAACCAAATCATTGCTACCAGTATAATAATAAGTGATGACCAGTAGTGAGCAAAGAAGGAGAAACAAATAATAGGTGGAGAAGAGAATATTTTTAGAGTGGTGAAAATACTCTGTATGATACTGCATATAATGGTGGTTCATGTCACTGTACAGCTGTCACAACCCAGGAACATATAACATCCAGAATGAATCCAATGTAAACTAGTACTTTGGGTGATAATGAAGTGTCAATGTGTGTTCATCTATTATAACAAATGTACTCTTTTGATCTGGGATTTAAAATTTTTATTGACTTTAGAGAGAGAGAGGAAAGAAACATTATTTATGCATTGAATTTTTGTAGGTGCCCTGACCAAGCATCAAACCCAAAACCTTGGCAAAACAGGATGATGCTCTACCAACCTGAGCTACTTAGCCAGGGCCTGATAGAGGATGTTGACCGTGAGGGATGATGATGTGCCTAAGTGGGGAAATGGAGTATATAGAACACTCTGTACTTTCTACTCATTTCTTGTGGAACCTAAAACTGTTCTAAAAAATAAAGTTTATTTAAAAAGCAAGGTATTATTAAAGCATGTAAATGTTTATTTGTATGTAATACAATTAATGAAACATTCACTTAATGATAATACTGGCAACGGATTATTAGCTGCAATGCTGAGTGAAACCCAATTATGATATCAAATAAGCATATGATAAATGCTTTCTATATAGTTTCTCATATTTTATGCTTATGCTTTTGAACAATTTTGAAGGTTAAATGGCTAATATATTTTCTTTTTAAACATTCTACATAATAATTTCTCCTCTCATCATTTTCAGATAAAATAGGTCAAACGTGAGAGTTGCCTAATATCCAAGTAAATTAGATATTGATCTGTATGGAAAGTTCCTTTTGTCCTTACCCTAGAGACCACAATGTTCCCATAGTGATGATCAAGTTCTCTTTTCAAGAAAGTAATCTCAGAATATTTGATTGTTCCACATTGTTTGAAACCAGATGACTTTGTAGATCACCTTTCTTTGAGTAAATGAATATTGTCTAGATTGCAAGTTCAACAAGCTGAAGAGATACAAATGAGATTAAATTTCTCTAGCTATATTTTAATCATTTTTTCTCTTAAATCAAGGTAAGGTATTATGTTGAATGGTAATATAAATAATTTTTAACGTATTACACACTTGTTGCTGCTAAATATATTGTTTTTATTTTCAGAATTAGAACATAGTTCCTTTTGATGCTTTGTGTCTAACAAATGGAAATTTCACGTAGTTGGGGAATGTGTCATATTAATACTTAGTATAATGTTTTCTGAAATTTATGTATATTTATTACCATTTTAATCAAGATGCTATGCAGTGAAAATCTATAGGTAGAGAAAAGTGGAAAATATATTAATCTTCACCGTAAATATTTACTGGCATAACTGCCCATATGTTTAGTGAGAAAATATGATGGTCTTTTCACCCACCAACTTGGTATAAAAGATCAGCCTAGACAAGAGTGTTCAGTAAAAATGTATGCTTCCCAGAAAGACATCCCAGGATGGTATAAAGGACACAGATTATATCAATACATACATCAATACATCAATGTTACTATAAATATCTGCCTCAAGGTTTAATTATAAAGCAGAGGCTATGTGCTTGTGCTTCTAAACCTATCCCAGAAGATGCTCTATTTAGTTTGGAGCAACCTTCCTTGGTACAGGACCTCTGATTTATACCAGAAAACCATACAACAGCAGCATGAACAACAAAATAATCTGATTAACCTTATCCTGTCTGTGTAGAATCTAGACAGATTTCCACAGAATACTTCATAGTAGTTTTTCAAGACAGAGTGATTTGTGAAACATATGAGAAAAAAATTAATCATATATATAATAGACCCTTGGGAAGGTAAACCTCTTAATTTGGACATTTATCTTGGAAGCCAATTTGATCTTGGCATTAACAAAGTGCCTGAAATACTTTCATTCTACGTACTTTTAAAATGTCATGTGCTGTGCTAGTAATTGAGAAATCAGAAACCCAATGTAAAACAAAACAACAAAAGCATGATTTGAATCCTAGCTCCAGTTTTACAAGGCATGGGAAAGTAATTTAATTTGAGTCTCCTAGTAATTTATGTTTCTTAGTTTACTTCTCTTCATCTATGAAATGGATATAATACTATGTAAGAATCTTATATAGCTATCTCACACATAGTACATATAGTAATTCATATACAAGGTATTATCTGTGACCTATATACCATAGTGATTAAAAATAATAAGTGCTTAACAAGTAAACATTTGTCTGGAATATGATTCTTCATTTAAATTGCATCAGAAGACATTGTTTAATAGAGGTATATATAAAGGAAAATAGAATCAGATGAGACTTGATGGATCCTGAGGCAACATAAAACAAAAATAAAATGTTTGCTATTAATCCCTTACTTTCTTGAGGTTCCTAGTCTGAGACAAATACTAGACTCAAACAAACAAACAAAAAACACAAAGTTGCTAACAAGACTAGATCTAGCAGTCTTATGATGTGTTGAGTCCATCATATACATATACATGTATATATAGCATTTTATAAACTTTAGGTTCTAAACATTTTATGATTATTAGCCAATTAAATTTCTAATTTTTCTATTATCTAGATTAGAAAATAAATATGTTAAATCATAAATATGGATACTAAATATTAGTTACTTGTATTAGTGACAAGAGTGGTACAAAGACTTTATTGTCAACTCTATTGAACTAAGCTGATTCACCTTTTACAGTCTTTTATTTTATTTTTTAAGATGGCATTCAAGCCTGACCTGTGGTGGTGCAGTGGATAAAGCATCGACCTGGGAACACTGAGGTCGCCAGTTCAAAACCCTGCACTGGTCTGGTCAAGGCACATATGGGAGTTGATGCTTCCAGCTCCTCCCCATTTCTCTCTTTCTCTCTCTCTCTCTCTCTCTCACTCTGTGTCTCCTCTCTAAAATGAATAAAATAAAATAAAAAAATTAAAAAAAAAAGATGGCATTCAAAATTATATTTTTCTCTAAATATTTTTCATACACCATTCTACAGTTTCTTCTAAAGTAGTTTAGCTCATTTATTATAATGACTGATGCCCTTCTACTTGCACTTAATTAAATCAGTAGCTCCTCTCAGCTCGTAAGCTTCACTTTCTAAAGTGATGTGGACCAGTGGTTGTTAAATTTAAAGACATTAAGTTATAATGTACATCATCTTCCATCTTGTCACTTTTAGTATTTCATTATCTAAAACTATTTTGTTTTGCCAAGTTACTTGTTGGCTTTCTTGTATAAATTGCCCTTTAATTCAAAAGTAATGAAGCTTTTGAGATCAGGTCATTTTTACAGAGGTGCTGCATATCATGTTAAGAGTACTAATAAAAGGCCTGGATCTTTTAATCTCTATCAAAGCTTTTTCAAAAACAACATGGACTACTAAAGGTTTTTTCTTTTTAAGGTAAAATTACTGTCATGCAATTATAATATAAACATAAACATTTATTTAACTCATTAGATAATTGGTGAACCAGCAAAATATTAAAAAACATTTCATATGAGAATCTTGAGAGCAGACTCTTACATAAAAAATCCAAAATGATGAGCTGAATTTATTAGAAAATAGCTTCTTATGCATGAGATAGTTTGTATCTCCATCTGACAAAAATGTATTTGATTCACTATAGACAATCATTTCATTTGTAGAATTAGCAGTTCTCTACAAATTGAATAGTTAGAATATAGTTCAAAGACTACGTGAAGAGCTCTGAAAATCAGATAATATAAAGTATGAACTAGCCAATACTTAGAATTCAATTCCAATGTCTTTCGTGATTTATAATAAAATAATTTGGAAGCAGGGTAATATGAAAAAGTTCAAGAAGATTGGCTGCATTGAATTTTTATCATTACTCATGTGATACACAGAGGCAAAAGGGGAAAATCAAACTAACATTGAGTGTCCACAATGTAAATATTCTTGCTTATCTATTTGAATATAATATTGTATTTAACTATCCTATAATACTTTGTGACTCAAGTATTTTTTGAGGGTAAAACTGGGCCACTGCCCCTGAAAAAACAATTTTGTTGAAGTTCTTATTTCTTATACCTGTGAATGTGATATTATTTAGAAATAAAGTTTTGTAAGTAATATTAGTATGTAAATTAATAAGGTCATATGGAATAAGGTGAGTTTTTAATCCAATATAACTGATATCCTTACAAGAAGAGGAAAAGAGACAAAGACAGACAATATATGATGACAGAAGCAGAGAGAAGAACGATGTATGTACCAACATAAAAGCTCTGAAGATTGCTGATATCATTAGAAGCAAAGGAAGGCATGGATCAATTTATTTACTACAGCACCTCAAAAAGAGCATGACCTTGCCTACACCTTGATTTCAGACTTCTTCCTCCTCAGTGAGATAATGAATTTCTATTAATTTCTGCCACACAGCTTGTGGTAATTTGTTATAGCAGCCCTCAAAAACATATATAGTACTTTTATAACTACTTTATGTTTTAAGATAATATTGAAAATGATAAAGAAATTTGGCAAACATCCCATAGATTCTAAGTGTCAGGATAGAATTTTTTTTTCAGATAAATTTGATCCAAATCTTACTCTTTGTTCACTATGCCTTAACATATTTTTGTTTGAGAAAAGTTTTGAGTGGTGTCAGTTACTTTAATTTTTATTAAAATTTAAAATGATCAGTTTTAAAACTTTTTTCCAAAATTATAATCATTAATAAAAATTAGTCAAATAAATAATATCATCAATAAACAAAGCAGGTGATAATTATATTTTATTATAACCAACATAATAGTTTTTTTATTGCTGTGTAAAACATTTAAAATTGGTGAAGAAAATGTTTCCAAATATAATTTGAAAACAAAAAATGGCAGGAAACAAAAAAAAGTTTGAAGAATTATGAAAGGTATATCTCTTATTTAGTTTTTGCTATTTTTTATAGTATGATAATTATTTATCACAGAAGCAAAAAATTACACATTCATTCCAAGAAATGAAACATATTAGATATCAAGTGTAAATTATTTACATTTAGGTATTTGTTGTGGTGCTAAGTTATCAATTTTAGTGTTTGAACTTTAGCTATGTGGTTAAGCCAGGAAAATAAAACAAGATCTATTTTTTAATTTCTAGTTTATGATATAGTTATAAAAATGATGACTAACAGAACAAAAATATAATAAAAGCATGCATAAATTCATGAATATTTTGGTATATTTGGCATATTTTTATACATAAAATTTTGGTATACTTTTTTAAATTTATTTTTAGAGAGAAAGAGTGAGGAAAGGAGAAGGAAAGAGAGAGAGAGAGGGAGAGAAAAGCATTCACTTGTTGGTCCACTTGATTGTGCATTCATTGGATGCTTCCCATGTGTGCCATGAATGAGTATCATCCTGAAACCGTGGTGTTTTGGGAGGATGCTCCAACCAACTAAGCTAACCAGCTAGGTCCTGGTACATTTATCTGTTGCATTTCCATACACACACACGCATTTTTGTGCTTTGCTGCTTTTATATGCATTATGCAATTTAAATTCTATAGTTAAGAAATACACAAAGGTTTGTTTGGAAAGCATGTTGTTTTAGTTTGATGCCTATTGAAATAATGGTATATATATATATATATATATATATATATATATATATATATATATATATATAATTTTAATGAAAAATCTTATAACAACCAATTCTATTATATATGTTGTAATATATTTATTAGGTAATACAATCTTATAAACATTTCTTAAAGTAATAAAACTAACACATTCTTTGAAAATAAACAATTACATTAATTTTATATTTTCTTAAAGGCAGTAAAACAAAAATGCTATCTTTGCCTTACTTTCTTGGTTTTATGTATCTATCTCAATAGATATACAGCAATTCAGTCACAGTTTTGTTATGTATGTCAAGGCTACAACTAAAATGTAATGTTTATTTTTCCTTTAAACTTTTTGGTTTTGTTCTGATAGATGGTAGTCATTGAATTGAAATAAGTAATCTTTTTATTTTCACTAGTTTCTGTCATAAGGCATTATTTTTTAGCTTATCTAGCCTCTGTCTATTAATGTCATGACAATACTACATGATAAGTTAATTTTTAAAACTGTCAGAAAGATGTTCAAAAATACACATCCCCCCTTGATTTTAAAGCATATTTTTTATTTCTACCTATAAAACCAGACAAGAAAATGTTGATGTTTCAGCACAGCACAGCATACTATCATATATTCTTCTTACAGAAAGAACTTAAAACATATCAAGCTGAAAGTAAATTTAGACTACAAAAATCTTTAATAATAGAACAACTGAATATAAACACGAGACTTATTTAGTCATGTTACTGACTGTTTACTTATTTATAAGAGAATAGGATAAGGAGAGAGCAAAATGCTCTTTTTTCCTGAAATCTACTACCATTAAATTTGCTGTGAATATCAATGAAAGAGGACATACATATGTGTAAGAGCCTCCAAAAATTTTCAAAGGTATCAAAAGCACTCCCATACACCCTGTAAAAATTATCCTTTATCTGTATTGCTTGCTATGTAACATCAGTCCTGATATTAAGTTCATTCCTGTAGTAAAATCTAAGTAGGTTAGAGCTGGGTACAAAAGCTGTATGTTAAAAATTTATTCAAGGCCCAAAGAATCATAAAATTTCACGTAGAAGTTTGAATTTCTGGATTTTATTATAAATTAGCTTTCACATTACATAAAAGAAAAAAAAAGAAACAAGGTAAGAAAAATCAAGACAAGATAGATTTTGTCAATTTTTTTTACGAGAGGAGACATTATAGTATTATTATTATAAATCGATGGAAATGATCCATTAGAAAGGAAAATAATTATGATGCATGAGAAAGAACAATTTTTTGAGAAAGTAGAGAGTGGGTTTGCTCTTCTGAACAATAAAGAAATATTCATTTTAGATTAGGACTTTGAAAAACTGTTCAGAGTGACTGTAAATAAGAAAATGAGTCAATATCTTACTATCTTACAGTATGGTTTTGGGGGTACGTTGGGAATAAAACTGTATTTATGAAGCAAACAGGAACAGATGCACCAGATTAGAGTATTAATTTTTTATTCTTTGAATTAAGATATATATTTTAGCGAGAGAGACAGAGAGAGGGACAAACAGGAAGAGAGAGAGATGAGAAGCATTAATTCTTTGTTGCAGCTCCTTAGTCTCTTTAGTTGTTTTGATTTCTTTCTCATATGTGCCTTGACTGGGACAATCTAGCTGAACCAGTAACACCTTGCTCAAGTCAGTGACCTTGGACTCAAGCCAGAGATATTGGGCTTCAAGCCAGCAGCCTTTGTGCTCAAGCTAGGCATCATGGGCTCATGTCTATGATCCCACGCACAAGTCAGCGACCCTGCATTCAAGCTGGTAAACCCATGCTCAATCTGGTGATCTTGAGGTTTCAAACCTGTGTCCTCTGCATCCCAGGTCAATGCAATATTCACCTGTTCAGGCAGTAATATACTTAAATGTTAAAATTCAATGATATGATATTCTGCCCCAAATTTACATATCACGAACAATTACTTTTTCCTACTCCCTACAATCAAGCTTAGTGTTTCAAATTTCATCTGATAAATTCAAGCTTCCCTAGGTCTTATGTGGCCCATAAAGTCAATCAAAAAGTCAGTTTTATTGAAGAGAAAAAAAATGTAAAAAGCCCTCTTCCCTTCAGAGAAATATGTTCCACTTGAGCAATTAAAAAAAAAAAAAGGAACTGCTATGGTGTCATTTTTTATCATAGCCCATTAAACAATCAGAGTGTGAACTTTTATTTCTAGTAATAATAGTGTCTCTAGGTATTTGGGTGAGAAGGCTCTCACTGTAGTTTTATATTTAAGTACTATCGACCTATGCAATCGAAGGCTTTTGGTACACATGTTATGTAGCTACATAATATATGTGTTATGTAGAAAGGTGGCTCACAACACCCAACATGTACACAAAGATATATTTTGCAGGACATATCTACATTGCTAAGTTATTAAGATCAAGTTACTAGATGATCCCAGAGCCAGCTATTATCCATTATAACTATTATTCAGCCCACAACGCCAAAGAAAACCATTCATCTCTAAATACCAGTGCCTTTCAGAAATAGTAGGATACTGATCTTTCTTTACAGGATACATCTTCTTGTTACACCCAATGTCCTTCTCTCTATTAATTCTAAAATCTTAAAGTTCTCAACCTCTTTTCAGTCAGAAAAAGCTTTTGTCAAATGATAATCTTCAGTTAAAACTACAACTAATCAATACTCAGAAAGGGCTTGATATCTTTCCTTCAATTTGTTATTATAGAACAGGTTCCCAGACCACATAAGCCCCCTCCTCCAAACAAAACAAAGCAAGAGTCCAGTACTGCAATAGTAATCTAATGTAGTTTCATTGTAGTGGCTCAGATCTTCCTCCACTCATCTCTTATTCTGCAGTCTTTTCCCTTTTCTTGGAGTTCATTCAAACGCAAATCCAGAAGTGCCTATGCCACCCCTCATCTACCCTAAAGCTATCTTTTTCAATGTTACATGACATGTTATTCTGTCTTTATCTGGATCCCTGTATAATGTCTGCTATAAGGCTGAGGTACCATCCCCTGGGCCACTGAAGCCTGGCTCATAGATTCAGTTACCTCTGAAAAACCTACATAAGCTTATAAAGAAAAAACTTTCCAGAACTGTCATACCACTTCCAAAGTCATTATTGGTTTACTGCCGATGCACATCTCCAGATTTTCAAAACCTCATTCATCATATATTGGAACAGAAGATTTCAATAGTATATTTTATTCTTGTTGCTGTACTCTGCTTATCTCATATCTGATCTCACTTATATCAATGGGCCTTTAATAGTTTGTACTCACATGTCAGTGTCATCTTTTCTCCCTGTATCTCAAGAGTATATCTACAGGTATGAATTAGAAGAAAATCTAAGAGAAAAGATGTAAAATAAAGTTGTGATATTCTTTCCTTCCATAATTAAAGCCATGTCCTAAGCCAGCATTTTTACACCCTAAAGTTTTTTTGGGGGGATACCTTTTTTCCAGAACTTTCCATAGTCCTAATAATAAAAGACACCTGATGGTGGTATCCTATATGCCCTCTAGACATGCTCATGTATATTTTATTCCTCGGACAAATTTCTTTTTTTTTTTCTATTTAGTGAGAGAGAGCAAGAGAGAAACAGACAGACAGACAGACACACAGAAAGGGAGAGAGATGAGAAGCATCAACTCTTTTTAGCAGCACCTTAAATGTACATTGATTGCTTTCTCATATGTGCCTTGACCAGGGGGCTTCATCCAAGCCAATGACCTCTTTCTCAAGCCAGTGACCTTTGGGCTCAAGCCAGTGACCATGGAGCCATGTCTATGATTCCATGCTCAAGCCAGTGACCATGGGGCAATGTCTATGATCTCATGCTCAAACCTGCGATCTCACGCTCAAGATGGTGAACCTTTGCTCAAGCCTGATAAATCAGCACTCAAGCCAGCAACCTTGTGGTTTCAAACATGGGTCCTCAGCATCCCAAGCCAATGATCTACCCACTACACTGCCTCCTGGTCAGACACCTCAGACATATTTAACTAATATTGCCAAGTCAAAAGCTTTGCTAATCTATAGTTATTATATACTTTTTGATTTATAATCCATACAGAGAAGAAAAATAGGTAGATAATTGAAAGGTTCCTAACTTTCAAGAGTTAGTCGGATAGGCTAAATTTATATAAAATCTTACAATTCCAAAATGCCTTTTAATGCCTGTCAAACTTACATACTCACAATTTTATTTCTTAAACTTTATTTCTTAAACTTTATTAACTTCCTAATACCTCATGTATGTCTTTTAAAGCAGCATGTTACCCAAATAAGAAATTCAGATTCTTCATTATTTTTCATAAACAGAGCAACTGTTGACCCAAGACAAAACAGTTTTATGAATACTTAGTTAACAATTATACTATTATTAAAGACAATGCTGAGAACTTTCATTTAATGCAGTGAAATACATTATAAAAGTGTGCTATATCATAGAAGCATTTTAGTATTTTTTAAATTTTTTTTCAGTGTACCTTGTTAAGTGATACCAATACCATCTTTGAGCCACAGCTTACCCACAATTGCTCTCTACCTTTCACTTTTTCATATTTTAAATGTAACTTCCTTCCACCTGATTGCCTAGAGAGTTCCAATTTCTTAACTATTATGAAATATATTCATTTTTTGTTTGTGATGATTTAGTACCAACATTCATCCTGGCCTTTAATGCCATACATTTTTCTCAAGTATCATCAAGTTATTTATTCAGCCTAACCAGGTGGTGGCACAGTGGATAGAGCATCAGACTGGAGCACAGATGACCCAGGTTTGAAACCCCAAGGTTGCCAACTTGAGCATGTGCTCATCAGGTTTGAGCAAAGCTCACCAGCTTGCGCCAAATGTTGCTAGCTTGAGCAAGGGGTCACTTGGTTTGCTGTAGACCCCTGGTCAAGGCATATTTAAGAAATCCATCAATGAACAACTAAGATGCTGCAAGGAAGAATTGATGCTTCTCATCTCTCCCTCTTCATGTCTGTCTGTCCCTTATCTGTCCCTCTCTCTGTCTCTGTCACACACACACACAAAAATAATTTATTTAAAAAAAATGGTTTCATCCATTCAATTTCTAATACTAACTCTTTTAGAGATATTTAGTTTAATGTTGGCTAATATAGTCTAATATTATATATCCCAGTTATATAATAAGAAAACTATAGATATTAGAGTGAAAGAATTATTAAATTCATTATGGCCTAAAAATTTAGAATTAACACACACAAACACACACATCAATACACTTGTTTTTCTCATTGCACTTTTACTTTTTTAAATGTTTTAAAGTATACAAAGCATTATATATTATTCTTTTTCTCTAATCATCAAAATATTTAAGAGACTTTGTTACAGGGTATCTGTGGATATTAAAAATAATTAAGAGAAAATATTTAACTGTTTGGCAAAAAATACAATTAATCAGTTAAAGTATCCTTTCATATCTATTAAAAACTGACTTTCCTGGTGTTCTTTTCTCCCCCCCCCACCCCACACACACACAAAATGAAATGAAATAAATGATATCAGAGTATTTAGAAAGCCAATCTTTTGAATTATGCATGCACATTTTTTTCTCTTAATAATATTTTTTAGTATTTTTAAACTTTTTATTTTATTGTTTGATTTGAAAAAGAAAGAGAGAGAAAGATCAATTTGTTGTTTCACTTATTTATGCATTTATTGGTTGATTCTTGTTTGTGCCCTAACCAGGTATTAAACACCCTCAACCTTGGTGTATTGTGATGATGCTCTAACCAACTGAGTTCTTTTAAGAATATTTTAGAGGACTTCTAGTACATGCAAAAATTTTTCTTCAGTAAAATTTCTAATTCTTAATGACAGGTAGTTAAGAATTGAATTTTTATTTGTATCAATATACACCCAAATTTATTTACACAAGACTCTTTTCAAAAATGTCTTGGATTTTCCTAGCATGGGTATTTGTTCATAGAATTTTATACATATATTTTTAAACAACAAATTTTACTTTGAACATTCTAAAATAGGTAAAATATGAATGTTTTGTTGGACTAAGCTGTACTTTAACTGGGGGGAAAAAAGAAAGAAAAACCTACTTATGACAGAACTATAAATAAAAGGAGATAAAAATACCAGTAAGCCCATGACTCCATGATTTAATGAGGTTATATCTATCTAAAAAGCCAGGCTGGCTTGACCTGTGGTGGCACAGTGCGTAAAGCGTTGATCTGGAACACTGAGGTTCCTGGTTTGAAACCTGGGCTTACCTGGTAAGGTACATACGGGAGTTGATGCTTCCTGTTCCTCCCCTTCTCTCTCTCTCTCCCTCTCTCTCTCTCTCTCTCCTCTCACTCCTCTCTCTCTAAAAATTAATAAATAAAATCTAACAACAACAGAAAACATTTTAAAAAGTCAGGCTCATAGGGGGAATAGCATTAGGCTTTTATATAGTACATCTCATAAATCCTATATGTGTAGGAGTATTAGAAATCTTAAAAATCACGTCTGACCAGGAGGTGGTGCAGTGAATAAAGCATCAGACTGGGACATGGAGGATCCAGGTTTGAAACACGAAGGTCGTCAGCTTGAGCTAGAGCTCATCTGGTTTGAGCAAGTCTCACCAGCTTGAACCCAAGGTAGCTGACTCAGGCAAGGGGTCACTCTGCTGTAGCTCTCCTGTCAAGGCACATATGAAACAGCAATCGATGAACAACTAAGGTACCACAATGAAGAATTGATGCTTCTCATCTCCCTTTCTATCTGTCCTTATTAGTAGTTCCTCTCTCTGTCTCTGTCACACACACAAAAATAAATAAATAAAAATAAATAATGAGAAAATATTCAAATGCACTCATTTAAAGGATAAATCTTCCAGAAAATTATAAAGCATAAATGAAATTAATTTTAAATATAAAAGTCATAATGGAACAAAATTTAGATGCATTTTTTCTCCTCAGACTTTAGTTCCTGAGGATACACTGGAAATCATGGTATGTTTCTGACTACACAATTGTAGTAAAACAAATTTGTTAAATAATGAAAAACAGAGTTTATGTAATTGTAGAATTTGTCTCCCCCCGCCCTCCCCGCCCAGGTGGTGTTTGGCTTATATCTGACTTCAAGAAAGAGAATTACCCAAGGTAAGGTAAGCAAAATAAAATGATGTTTCTGAAACCACAAGAGAACATCATACAGAAGCCAGTAAGTTCATTAATTCCTCCAGCATGAAGAATATAGTCAATAATATTGTGATACATATGTATATCGTCAAATGGGTCCTAGAGTTATTGGGAGTAATCACTATGTTGTACATATGAAACTAATATAATGTATATCGAGTGTAATTGAAAACATTTCTAAAATACGTTTAAAAATTTCATATACTGAACTTAAATCAACTGAAGCTCACTCTCTGTTAAACTTGACCAAAGGCCCATTGTGGCCATTTCAGCCTCAAATTTACAGTAATTCCCAGATTTTATTAGTTAGAAACACATTGCTTCTGAATCTCAAATTTAAATATCTGAGAGCTCACAGGATGCATTAGAGGTCCATTGTTGGTCTAATAATCTGTAAACTTAGCTGCTATTAAGAAAGAGGCAGCCCCTGTGGGTAGCTCAGTTGGGTAGAGCATTGTCCCAACATGTCAATATTGTGGGTTAGACACCTGCTCAGGACACACACAAGAATCAACCAATGAAAGCGTAAATAAGTGGAACAAATCAATCTCTCTCACTCCTGCTCCCCTTCTCATTCTAAAATCTATAAATTAAGTTAAAAATTTTTAAATGATGGAGGCAAAAGAAAAAACATTCTGAGAAGGAAACAGGAGGTGCAGCTGGGTGGAATAAGCATTTCTCAAGGAAGTCAGTATAAAACATCAGAACTCCCTTCCAGGATACACAAGAAAATTAATTTCCTGGTTAGTAAGTGCTACTGAGGTGGAAGATAGCTTCATAATTTTTTTTTAATTTAGAAAATTAAATTTAGCAAGGTGACATTGATCAATAAGCATACATAGATTTCAAGTAAACATCTCTACATCATTTGAACAGTAAATTATGTTCTATACCCATCACCTAATTAAATTTTTCATCACCTTAAAATATATGTATATGTTAGATTTTATTTATTCATTTTTAGAAAGAGAGAGAAGGGAAGAGGAGGAGAAAGCATCAACTTCTATATGTGCCTTGACAAGGAAGCCTGGGGTTTGAACTGGCATCGTCAGTGATTCAAGTTGATGTTTTATCCACTGCACCATCACAGCACAGGCTTTTTTGTGTGAGAGGAAGGGAGATAATGAGGCAAACTTCACATGCACCCTAACTGAGATTCACCACCATTCCCATCTGAGGTTAATCCTCCAGGACTGTATGGTCAGTAGTTGTGGCTGTCGCCGCCATGCAGGTGCAGGTTCCCATTGAATTCGGGCATGTAATAAAGAAAGAGAAGAGCCGAAAAATGGTGGGCCATTTCTTTATTCTAGTCTCACATTGGCTGGTGAGTAAACACACACAGAGGGAAAACACTCCCCTTTCCATTCAGGGCTCCCAAAGCCACTAACACATTCGGGTTTTCCTAGAATCAAAGGCCTCCACTAGTCTTAGTCACCTCTGCTTCCTCATCGGCCAACATGGCTTCTTACTCTGCAAAACTGGCTTCTCTCTCAGCACCTTGCCATTTTGGCTTCCTCCTCTTCTTCTCCTTTTTTCCCTTTCTAAAATACTACCTGGACCCACAAAGACCTCTCCTCCAGCACACATTAGCATAACAGTGATCTTCCCAAGCAGGAAGGTAATTAGCAATTTCACCAGGCAGCATCATTCATGTGGGCAGTGCTATTTTTAACAATAACAGTGAGCAAACTCAAATAACACAAATTTTACAAACTTATTTGCTCAACAATTACCAAACAATTTTTAGTTTGGTCTGAGGCTGACGTGCTCAGACCAATCAAGCTACCCTCAGCACCTAAGGCCTCACTCTAACAAATGAAGTCACTGGCTACTGGGAAGGGAAAAGAGAGAGAAGGGGAGTGGGAGGGGGGAGAAAGAGTGAGAGAGAAGCAGATGGTTGCTTCTCCTGTGTGCTCTGACCAGGAATCAAACCCAGGAGGTCCATACTCCGGGCGAATGCTCTATTCACTTAGACACCAGCCAAGGCCTCATAAAAAATCTTGACTCAGAGGAAATGAATGTCCTTTTATCTATGAGCATATGAGTCCCTTTAAGAACCAAGACATGAGATGTGGTGGTGCCTGTTTCCAAGGGGAAGACAGGTACCCCATTCTACCCTAGTTCTCATAATTTAACATCTTTTTACATATTTTTATTTAACAAAACCATGTGTCTATACTTGCCTACAGAAATACAAAAAAATAGGTTGCCATTCTCACATCTTTTGAATACCATTGGCATCCCCTGCAGCACTGGCAGCTCTGGCTGCCTCAGAGAACCTAGTTAGGGACTCAAACTTCAATGCATTGTGATGACATTTCACCTTATTCTCATCACCTCGAGATTGTTGAAAGGAATTCCCCAACCATTTGTCTTATATGCACAATAGTGTTGCTAGAATGGTATTCATACACTTTGAAGATGATAACTAAATCCTGGTTCTATGGGCCAAATATAGCCTGGCACCAGCTGGTTATAAATCTGTTCTCATCTCTCTGAGGGAGTTCTTTTTAAAATTCATGACTTAAAATAATTTCTTGTACATTGTGCCAGCATGTGTATTCATACACAGTTGTTCTAAAAACAACCTACATTATTTATCTCTCTAATCTAAATTATATATTTTTAAAAGAAATTAAAATTAGCATGACAATATATGTGCTACAGAAGATATCCCTACCTTCTATTCCTGACCAGTCATTCTACTGCTTGAACTCAGACCCAGTTCTAGGAAGAATTAGACAGGTGGTATGTAAAATAAAATGTGTCACACTTTTTTCCCAGAATTGTTCATCTGCTCTGAGTCCAAAATAAATGACCCAAAGCTTGTTTGAGCAATATTCTTTTACCTGAGTTTTCTCCTAGGAGATTTATTGCATTATGAGCAAAATATGAAGGAAGCATCATGCTAAAATAAATTCTTGGTTAGATATTGTAACAAGAAGCAATACTGGTTTGAAAATACCCAAAAGAGTGTAACCCACCAGGAGGCAGACATTCTTGTGTCCTTTGCATCAGGACACCAGGAGGCTGTCTTCCTATTTTTCCTAGGAAAACAAAACAAGATAACAAACAATGACAATGACTACAGAGCATCAGTGATGATACATGTTCTGAGGATAATGGCTATCCAGTTACAGCAGCCACAGTGCTTGTTGTGGTGGCACATTGATTAAAGAGCACAAAGGGGCTAAAAATAAAGAACAATTGTGCCCGGAGAAAAGCTGCCAAAGCTGGAGAAAATGGATACAAATCAAAGGCCTTCAATACAATATAACTGACTTCTTTGTAAGACTGAACACATTGAGCAGAAAAAAAGGACATTTCAATGTCCCGGGTCCTACTTTAATAGATGCAAGAATAGAAAATGACACTTACAGAAGAATAAATGATTTCCAAAATTCATTAAAAAGCCTAAAAACTCTGAATGCAAAACAAAATAATTTTCAATTAATTGGAAGCTTTAAAAATTTGGTCTCTTTTATAGTAATATTGTATAGAAGTAGTAAATATATGTTTGTACAACATTTTTAATATATTTCAAATATTATAATATTTAATTTAGAATTCTATAGAATTCAAATAAAAGGAATTGCTTGTTAATTTAATAAAAGTTTAAAATTTGTATTTGAAATATAAGATGGCTAATACTTTCTTATCTTAACTATGCTTCTTCTGTATTTTGTAACCTGAAACAAATAATTTTATATTTACAGGATTGAATTTCCTTGTCTATAAAATTAGTGGGAGAAGTAGAATATCCCTAAGGTTTCTTCTTTTCTAGACTTTAAAAACTTTCTGTAAGATTTAATTCTCAACTACTTAATGAATTATTTGAAATTCAATCTCTAAGAGATTTTAGTCAGTTAATTTGGTAAAATTGCACTAATAAAGACAAAAGAACTTTTAATAAATTATACTAATTTATTTAAAAGTTTGGAGGTGAATTTTTTTAATGCCAAAACACAAATTACTAGCTTTAAATATTCTAGTAGGCTTATAAGATTAGATAATATGCAGTGTTTATTAAATAATAATACAGTATGTTATTTTTATTACTTGATATATTTTAAAAACCTATTAACACCAATTAATAAATTAATTTTGATCATAATGGCTATATTTATACTGATTGAAAATGGATTTAAAGCTATAACCACTGGGAACATCTCCCAGCCCTAGATAAAACAGGTGATTTTAAAAATACAGAATAACAGCCTCTCAAAAAAGTATGTAGCACATGAAACATTTCCAGTGCAAATAAAAGATGCCTGTGCTTATAGAAGATATATTTACAAGTATAATCTGGTTATTTCTCTTTTTTTTTTTTTATTCTAAAGAGTGCCAGGTATTTTCTCATTTTTTCTTTAGATAGTCAAAGAAGGAGTATATTTTCCAAACATATAATTTTAATATAGGTCTATCTTTTTTGAAATGTTCTACATATAGTCTTTAAGCTTGCAAGATAATGTCTAATATTCTTAATTTATAAGAGATTAGAGATTTTAGTTTAATATAACAAGAGATTCAAATAATTTAACATAACATATAACAACTAATATAATTCAGTTACTAAATAATAAAATTAAGTTTCAAAACATGTTTTATTCTCTCAATTAGTCTTTCCATAATAAATATAATTTTACAACACTTCATGGAATACTCTTTTATTCTGGGAAGCAAACAAACAAACATTTACTTGGTGACAAGAGATTAGTTTAAGGTTAAGCTTGAATGTTTTCTTGTGAGTACCTTAGACAGTTCCCTAAACTGTGTGCTACCTCTGGTTTTCCAGCTTATTTCCCAAGAATTTTAAAATAATGTAATGTTCATGTATTTCTTACATATTTAAAACAATAATAATGTTAAGTTATTATTATACTAAATAGTGCTGAATGAAATCTAGACAAATGATGTCAAAAAAGGAAGGAAGCAAGGACACCAACATAGGAAATGGTGGCCCCTCGTGTGGTAACTGATTAGTCAGTCATGCATTTGACTTCCCACAATATTGTGTTTGATTCTGAGGACATTTAACTCATTACACATAAGGCAGAGGTTGCACATTATACACTGTGTTGCTGTACAGCAGTCATTACCACATCTCTAACCAAAAGAAAAAAAATTATTTCCTAAATCTTCAAGAAAGGAAGAAAGTCATAGTTGAAACCTTAGCTACACTTCATCCTGACAAAATGACTTTTGTTAAATTATTAAACCTACAATATTTTTGTATGAATTACAAATAACTACTGTAACAATTAGATTAGCTCTAATGCAGTGGTTCTTAACCTTTTTTGAGGTACGGAACCCACCAGTTTCATATGCGCATTCACCGAACTCTTCTTTAGTGATAAATAAAATATGATTTTTTTTCCAAATTCAAGACATAGGTATATGTTTTTTTACAGGTGCACAAAATGAGCCCTGCATGAACATCACCTTGCTCAAAGAACAAAACCAACAAAGTGTATGAACTCACAACAAATTATGGTATTACTTTATTCTGGCCTCCGCGGCAGAGGCTTCTCTGAACCCCTGAGACCGACTCATCGAACCCCTAGGGTTCCATAGAACCCAGGTTAAGAACCACTGCTCTAATGTATAATGCAGTTGGCACAATGCTTGGTTACTGTGAGGCAAAGACTCGATAAGTGGCAGCTAAAAATTCTGTTGGGCAGATAAGTTATTTTTTTTCTCACTCTTATTGTTAAAGGTGACTGCTGCCCTCATGTGATATGGCTAATTGCCCTTCTTGCTTGGGAAGGGGCTTGGTTATTCTAATGTGTGCTGGAGGAGTGGGTTGTCTTGCCAAAAGGTTTTAAAAGGAGAAGCTAGGAGGTCATTTTGGAGAGAGTAACCATGTTCTTGTAGAGAGAGAATGAGCTCACGTTGTTCCCGGGGAGGGAGACCATGTGGAGGAGAAGAGCCAGCGAAATGGATGAATGGTGAAGGAGAGAACAGTCTGCACAGCAGAAGGAAATGTAAATAATACTGGTGAGGTGAAAGCCTTTGATTCTAGGAAAACTCAGGTGAGTCAGTGGCTTTGGGACCCTGAATGGAAAAGGAAGTGTTTTCCCACTGTGTGTTTTTACTCACTTGCCGAATACAAGTCTAGAATAAAAAAAAATGGAACACCAGTTTTTGGCTCCACAGTTTCTTTAAGATATGTTCAGATTAAATGCGGGTTTGATGGTGGCCACAGCTACTGGCCATACAATACCTTTGCCATTTCTATTTTTATTTTGAATTTCCAATAAACATATTTAAGTGTATAACTAAGCAAAAGCCTTGGTAACTTTGATAAATTAAACATTCATCAGACTTTATCTAGGTTAACTTTTTGTGGGTTCAGAGCCCAGTGTAGGCAGACTTTCTGGTCTACAGTGATCAGATGGTAGAGTTTATGTTTGTTTTATATGTCCTTTTAGCTGTCTTAGAGTTTTCTTTACCTGAGCTATCTCAAGATTCTAAATAGGCCTAAAAAAGAAAATCCCAATGCTAATGCTCTTTTGAATGAAGCCACACAAATGGCAAAACCCAGACTGAGAAGGTGGAAACTTTACTTCTGGATATCAAGAGTGTCAACCTGGCATTAGAGTTGCACATATTGATAGGAATGGGAGGATTTTGTAGTAATTTTTATATTCTCCTACTTTAACTGAGCTTGCTCAAATTATTTAACTGAATTATATTGCATATGTTATTAATTTTGTGGTTTTGATATGAGTTAAATAGTATATTTAACTGTGTACAACTTAAATATACAACTTGCACACAAGTTAAATATACAACTTGCACACAAGTTAAATATACAACTTGTACATAGACTAAAAGATAAATTTATTATGGTCTAGGAACAGACAAAATGAAGTACATAGTGATTGATGATAAATATTTAAAAAAAAAACACAAAACAAATTATTAAAATACATGGTTTTTGCCCTGGTCATATAGCTCAGTTGGCTAGAGCATCATCCTGAAATACAGAGGTTGCTGATTCAATTCTAGTTCAGGGCACATGCAGGAACAGATTTATGGTCCTCTCTCAATTTCTCTCTCTTCCCTTTTCATCTCTCTCTAAAAGCAATAAAATAAACATTAGAAACTTCTTTTTAAATATATAGTTTCTCAATCATTTAATTTTTATTATTTTACCTTACAGGTAACCTAACCCCTTGTTTGCTATTCTCCTTCACATATATAGCATAAGACACATTTTAATTTTATTTATTTATTTATTTATTTTTTACAGGGACAAAGAGAGAGTCAGAGAGAGAGATAGATGGGGACACACAGATAGGAACAGAGAGAGATGAGAAGCATCAATTATCAGTTTTTGTTGCGACACCTTAGTTGTTTATTGATTGCTTTCTCACATGTGCCTTGACCGTGGGCCTTCAGCAGACCAAGTATCCCCTTGCTCAAGCCAGTGACCTTGTGTCCAAGCTGGTGAACTTTGCTCAAACCAGATGAGCCTGCGCTCAAGCTGGCAACTCGAGGTCTTGAACCTGGGTCCTCTGCATCCCAGTCTGACACTCTATCCACTGTGCCACTGCCTTGTCAGGCCAGACAAGTTTTTAAATAGAGAATTCTGAGTATATCTAAGTATATTGTGTAAATTTTACACTTAATTTATAAGAATTAATTATACATTAAAGAAATCTTTCAAATGACCTCTTTGGAATATATCCTTGGTACTATAAATAAAAGGAAAAATAGACTCAAGGATCTCAGAGTTGTAGGAAAAGTAGATACAGAAACAAATAATTGTAATAAAGCTTGGCATCCTTATTTATCTAAATAAAGAAAATGCTTGGCCATAAAAACTCAGTCTATGTTTGTATAATAAATGAGTGCAGTGTGGATGAAGAGGCTCATTCATTTCATAGAAAATGAGTGGACCAGTGCGTACGTACTCATAGGAAAGCAGATGTTTTAGTGCAGTGGTCAGCAAACTCATAAGTCAACAAAGCCAAATATCAACAGCACAGCAATGAAAAACTTTTTTCAGAGGCAAATTTTTTAAACTTAAGCTATATAGGTAGGTACATTGTTATTAACTTAATTAGGGTACTCCTAACCTGGCCTTTGTTAAAAAACGTCCTCAATCTGATTGAGCCATGGTTTGCTGACCACTGGTTTAGGGGACAGAAGCATATCAGCTAGGTTCTTGAGACAGGTCATTTTGGAGGTCATGATTTTATCAAAGAAACATTTCACTACCAACCACAATAATCCTTGCACTTCTAGAAAAAAAATATAATAAACTGATAGTAAAGAAAAATTTTCAAAGGTCAACATGAACCTGGAAAGGAGAGGGATTATAAAAAAATTTTAAATGTATAGATGAATAAATAGATTATCAAACCTGTAAAGAAAACAACAACAAATAAAAGAATCCAAATTTTATGAATAAAGTTTTAGAAATATTCATGGGTTCCACAGAAAAAGAGTATGAAAGGAAATGATTTTCAAGCACTCATTAACATTTTAATATTCAGCTAAACTATGAAATATTAAGTAAAAACCCATAATTTTTGTCAATTACAGTTACAGCGTGTTGTCCATCTAAATGTAGTGCATGTTCTGGAGTTCACGAATTAGTGCTGAAGAAGGTCTGCAAGCAGGAGCATCAGCATAAATTCAAAAAAAGAAAAGTCTGCATGGGCCATCTTCAGCCACTGCCCTGAAATTTAATTTAAAAGTGAGTCATGAAACGGAATATCTGGAAGTTTGTGTATTTCCTCTCTTGGTACTTTTTTTTTTTTTTTTACCTGAAACAATGTGGAGATGTTTGGGGGTTGTTAAGTTAGAATAAATTGCAATACACTGGAAAAGGCAAGCACTCTTGGTTTAAAGGAAATTAAAACTATGTGTACCTTCTACCAACACCAATATATATATATATATATATAATAATTTGGATTGGTTTGACCTCCTTAAATAGTCCCTGACATAACAACTAATGCTTTTATTTCCCCCCACCAAATACTGTACAATGTAGCAAATTTCTGTGGTGCACACTTTGTTTCTTAGATATATTTGCTCCGTAACTTAGAAAAGTAGCCAAAAGGTATACTCTGTTTACTGTTTTAGAGCCACTGACAAAATTATTTCCTTTGGAGTAATTCTGTTTTATTGTAGTATTAAAAATGTTGTGCAGTCTAATGTGGAAAATTTAGTCTGTCACATTAAATCAGTAGTGATCTACAGAAGTATGTGAGGTCAAACACTGTTCAGGCTACCTTTACAACAATTCATAATGCCACATTAACTACTTCCAGGGTGTTATTAACCGAAGAAAGCCTCATGGGGAAGAAGATTTGTTGGAAGACAGCAGAAGGAAAGCTCTGTAGGCAGATATTTAAATGCATTGCATTATAACTTAGAGCTAGTACAGCTGGAGATGGAAAACTGCGATGATAAAACCAGGTGGCTTTACAATAATGTTCACATTTTTTTAAAAAACACTTTTATCTTTAAAAAGAAAGAGGGAAAATTTTCAGCTCATTCATTAGGGAACTTTGCTAATCTGAATAATTAAATGTGCCTTGTGTTCCTTAGACATCTATTAGAAATATCTTTGTCATTTCAAATTTCTAAAAAAGAAAAATAAGAATGTATGGGAGCTGAGATCTGTGTATGTATGGTAGAAAATGAGGTTGGGTTGATTTGTAATCCATCAAAACACTTTTTAAGTAAATGTAATTTTCAGCATCTCTTATATTATTAGTGTCATTCATTTATTCATTATCATGTATTTCAACAAATGTTTAGTTTCTACTGTGAGCCACGTACCGTACCACAAACGATGTGTACAGTGAAGAAAACAAATCCAAGCACCAACACAGCCTTGTTCTTGCCCTTATGTAATGTAGTGAAGTTTATATTCAGGTGAGGGACTCCTAAGGGAAAACACCTAGATGTGAGAAAGAAAAATATGTATTTCCATGGAAAGAGAATGGTCAGATGACTAATGAAACAAGATGGCTCCGAGGATAAGAGAACAGAACAACAGCAGCTGTGGTGAGCTACAAGTGCCCGTTTATCTTGTTTTTACCTAAAGAGTCAGTATCCTCTACTCTTTTTTAGTGATTTGCTTCTGTCTGTTTTTTCTCTATCAATTCTCCAACTTTGTTTTTGATTCTGATGCCTTCTTTCTCTGTGTCATATTTTTAATTTTACAAAAGAGAAATTGGCTTTAGTTATGTGTCAACTGTATCAATCAGGATTTTTATTTATTATCAATAGTATCAACTCTTAATATTTTAATTTAGAAATTATTAGGAAAATCAAAAAATATAGAGGAGGGTGCAGAAAATCAGACACAGAGTACTCAAGACAAAACAATGTCCAACACACCCACAAAGAACTGATTTAACAGGAGACATCAGCATCTCAAGAGTCACTGCACAATAGGAAAACTTGGAGATTCTCTGATAACAGCTACCTTTAGAGGCAGATGTATGTTATAGTCCCTTCATCAGAATAGATCCTCTACTACACATACTTTTTCATGAAATTTCCTAAGCGTAAGAGGGTATATAAATATGTCCAGAAACCAAAAATTCAATTTACCATCCAATGAAATTTTCTAAATAAAAGACTGTTATGAGACAGAGTTAGAATTTTGGTATCAGCCAGACAAAGTGGTGGCACAGTGGATAGAACGTCGGACTGCAATGTGGAGGATTCAGGTTTGAAACCCTGAGGTCACCTACTTAAGTGCTGCTCATTTGGTTTGAGCAAGGCTCACCAGTTTGAGCCTAAGGGCGCTGGCTTGAACAAGGGGTCACTCAGTCCATTGTATCCCCCCCAGTCAAGGCACATATGAGAAAACAATTAATGGACAACTAATATGCTGCAACGAAGAATTGATGCTTCTCATCTCTCCCTTCCTATCTATCTGTCCCTATCTGTCCCTCCCTCTGTCTCTCTCTGTCTTTGTAGCAAAAAAAAAAAAAAAAAAAAAAAAAAGAAAGAAAAGAAAAGAAAAGAATTTTGGTGTCAGACAACTTACAGGCTCCTAGACTCCACAATACCTCATAAGTTTGTTTGTGTTGTTTTGGTACCATTACTGCCTCCAATTATTTAGATATAGGAAATAGAGTCTAATAAAACAAAAACTTATACAGAAATTTATCTGGGACTTTTTATCTGGTAAAAGAAATAGTTGTGGCTGGTTAAAATTACTTAGATTTTAGCTGCAGTACAATGGGTTTAATGTCTCATTTTTATCACAGTTGTAAAACAGTAAGCATAATAATTTTTTAAAAAGTATATTCTATTATATCATAAAATGATATATAGCAAATTATAAATAATATGTGCAGTGCAATAATAGAAAGGGAAGAAAATGATGGTAAAGATCATAAGTTGTGAAAATAAAATAAGGCCCAAAGTAAAATCAAGTTAGAAAACAAATTGCTTTTCAATGTTTGATTCTAAAATTTTTAATATTATATTCTGAACATTCTAGAATATAATGTAAAGGAGAAAACCCAAGAAGTTATAGTATCTATAATATTTGTATAATAAAACAAAACAATGTAGATTATTCTATATAATTACTATTGCTTTAAAAACCCAAAGATATAGTTATAATAATATTTAAAACAATTATTGTAAAATAAACACTTCTCCCAGGAAGAAATACAAATGGCCAATAGATATATGAAAAGATGCTCATCTTTATTAGCTATTAGAGAAATGCAAATCAAAAATACAATGAGATACCATCTCACACCTGTTAGATTAGCTATTATCAACAAGACAGGTAATAACAAATGTTAGAGAGGCTGTGAAGAAAAAGGAACCCTCATCCACTGTTGATGGGAATGTAAAGTACTACAACCATTATGGAAGAAAGTATGGTGGCTCCTCAAAAAATTAAAAATAAAGTTACCATATGACCCAGCATTTTATCTACTGGGTATATACCCCCCAAACTCAAAAACATTGGTATGTAAAGACACATGCAGCCCTATGTTTATTGCAGCATTGTTCACAGTGGCCAAGATATGGAAACAACCAAAAAACCCTTCAATAGATGATTGGATAAGAAGGTGTGGTACATATATACTATGGAATACTACTCAGCCATAAGAAATGATGACATAGAATCATTGACAACAACATGGATGGACCTTGATAACATACAAAGTGAAATAAGTAAATCAGAAAACACTAAGAATTATATGATTCCATACATAAGTGGGACATAAAAATGAGACTCAGAGACACGGACAAGAGTGTGGTGGTTACTGGGGGTTGGGGAGAGAAAGGAGAGGAAGTGGTGGTGGGAGGGATAGGGTTAGGGCACAATGAAAATCAGATAGAAGGTGACGGAGAACAATTTGACTTTGAGTGATGGGTATGCAACATAATCAAATGTCAAAATAACTTGGAGATGTTTTCTCTGAACATATGTACCCTGATTTATCAATGTCACCCATTTAAATTAATAATAATAATAAATAAATAAATAAAAATAAAAAACTGTTAATAATAAAAAAACAATAGTGGTACCAGACCAGGCAGTGGCACAATGGATTGAGCATTGGAATGGGATGTGGAGGACCAAGGTTCGAGACCCCGAGGTCACCAGCGTGAGTGTGGGCTCATCTGTTATGAGCAAATTGCACAAGCTTGGACCCAAGATCGCTGGCTTGAGCAAGGGGTTAGTCGGTCTTCTGAAGCCCCACGGTCAAGGCACATATGAGAAAGCAACCAATGAACAACTAAGGTGTCACAACAAAAAAATGATGATTGATGCTTCTTATCTCTCTTTGTTCCTGTTTGTCTGTCCCTATCTCTCTCTCTCTCTCTCTCTCTCTCTCTCTCTCTCTGACTCTCTCTCTGTCTCTGAAAAAAAAATAGTGGCAATAAAAACAAATAACTAGTCATAAAAACTGATAACTAGTCTAAAGGTTTCCTACAGTTGTTCTTATGTTCTCTCTTGCAGTACATTTTAGAATTTTCCAAAGTTCAATTTTACAAAAACTATGTCAGAGATTAATACACACAGTCTATATAAGCAGTTTTGATTTTAATTATTACATAGCTATGACATTCATGCTGAAGAAGTTATCTCTCAAGACTGATTATCATAATTTCCAGGGAATTCAGTATGTTTGGAAAACATATTAAATTCCCATTTTTTTTAAAATTAAAAACAATACAATGATTGATAGATCTTCTTGTCTTGTAGGATATATAGATGAGTATCAGTTAGTGTTTTAGAAGTCCCAAAATATTGCTATAGAGGAAGTAGTGGATTCCACACCCTCCAGTTCAGAGTCTATAACTATGGATCTTCTCAACTATATGGCAGATATTAACCAGAATTTGTTCTGAATTATACTCACTGGCAAGTATTTGGAACACATATTTTCTTGTTGCTAAATGCTCTTTCAATGTGAGGTTGATATATATTTTTCCAGCCTATATTAAATAATCTGAAACTGATTTTTAGATTTAATATGCTATAATTTAGAAAGTTACCTCGCACCCTCTATTTCTAATTCTTACCTCCTCTAACTTTATGTTAAGAGGTAGCTTTTTCTATCATAGATAGAAGTTGATGAATAAAAATAATAGATGTTATATTCCAAACATTCACCATGAAAATGTTTTCAAAATAGATGACATAAAAATATTGTTAGTTGGTTCTTAAGTCAACCAGGTGCAGGATAGAAAATAGTCAAGTGACTAAATATTTAAGAGGATAAATTGCAGACAGCTACCAAGGAAGCAGAGATATTTACCCATTCTTATCTCAGCTCTGGGGGGGGGGGATAAGAATCATGGGAGTCATGAGAGAAAACATTGATCTTGATTAACTACAGGTTCATTCACAATATTTTGCATTCCTACTTCCAGAGCTTCACTTTTCGGCCATTCCATCTGTGTCCAGTGTTTCTCTTAAACTCGGCTGCCCCCAAAGCACAGAAAACAAGGATACTTCGTGAAACTTCTCTGTTGTCCTAGCAGAGTGAAAATAAATGACATAGTGGCTAAGAAAAAGAAAATACAGAAGATCATTAAAGCAAGAGTTGGTTCTCTGAAAAGGTCAACAAGATCAATGAACCTTTAACCACACTCACAAAAAAACAAAAAAAAAAACCCAAAACACAAAAATACCCCAAAAATATAGAGAAGACTCAAATAAAAATAATTAAAATGAGAGAGAAGTAAAAACTGACACAGCAGAAATACAAAGGATTTTAAGAAAATACTATGAGAAACTGTATGCCAAAATATTACACAACCTAGGTGAAATGGACAAATTTCTTGAAACATAATCTTTCAAACATCAATATGGAAGAATCAGAAAACCTAAAAAGACCAATTACAACAAATGAGATAGAAACTGTTATCAAAGAACTCCCAACAAACAAAAGCCCTAGGCCAGATGGCTTCACAGGCGAAATCTACCAAATATTCAAAGAAGAACAAACTCTTATTCTTCTCAAGCTATTTCAAAAAATTCAAGAGAAGTGAGGACTTCAAAGCTCCTTTTATGAGGTGAGGATTATACTGATTCTAAAACAAGGAAAGACAATAAGCTTTTACAAAGAAAGAAAACTATAGACCAATATAGCTGATGAATGTATATGCTAAAATTCTCAATGAAACTGGATTCAGCATTACATGAAAAAAAAAAAAAAATTGTACATCATGATCTAGTGGGATTTATTCTTGGGAGATAAGGCTGGTACAACATTCAGAAATCAATCAATGTGATTCATCACATAAACAAAAGGAAGGGGTAAAATCACATGATAATATCAATAGATACAGAAAAAGCATTTGACAAAATCCAGCTCTCAAATATGTTCAAAATCTCAGCAAAGGGGGTATACAGGGAACATACCTCAACATGATAAAAGCCATCTATGACAAACCCACAACCGACATCATACTTAATGGGAAAAAATGAAAAGCAATCCCCTTAAGATCAGGAACAAGGCAGGGGTGCCCCCTTTTACCACTCTCATTCAACATAGTTCTGGAAGTCCTAGCCACAGCAATCAGACAAGAAGAATGGATAAAAGGCAAACAAATTGGAAAAGAATAAGTAAAACTGTCATTTGCTGATGATAAGATACAGAACATAGAAAACCCTAAAGTCTCAGTCAAAAAACTACTGGATTGCCTGGCCAGGCGGTGGCGCAGTGGATGGAGCGCTGGACTGGGATGCAGAAGACACAGGTTCGAGGCCGCGAGTTCACCAGCTTGAGCGCGGGCCATCTGGCTTGAGCAAAAGCTCGTCAGCTTGGACCCAAGGTCGCTGGCTCCAGCAAGGGGTGGCTCGGTCTGCTGAAGGCCCGCGGTCAAGGCATGTGTGAGAAAGCAATCAATGAACAACTAAGGTGTCGCAATGGCAACGAAAAACTAATGATTGATTCTTCTCACCTCTCTCCGTTCCTGTCTGTCTGTCCCTATCTATCCCTCTCTCTGACTCTCTCTCTGTCCCTGTAAAAAAAATAAATACATATAAAAGTTTCTTTAAAAAAAAAAAAACTACTAGATTTGATAAATGAATTCAGCTTGTGGCAAGATATAAAATTAATATTCAGAAATCAGAGACATTTTTATATACCAACAATGACCTGTCTGAAAGAGAAACTAAGAAAACAATACCCTTCACTATTGCAACAATAAAAATACAGTACCTAGAAGTAAATTTACCAAGGAGGTCAAATACTTGTACTTGGAAAATTATATAACATTAATAAATAAAATCAAGGAAGATACAAACAAGTGGAAGTATATACTGTGTTCATGGGTAGGAAGAATAAATATCATTAAAATGTCTAGCCTGACCAGGCAGTGGAGCAATGGATAGAGCATCAGACTGGGATGCAGAAGACCTAGGTTTGAGACCCCTAGCTCGCCAGCTTGAGTGCGGGCCCATCTGGCTTGAGCAAAAGAAAGCTTGTCAGCTTGGACCCAAGGTCGCTGGCTCCAGCAAGGGGTTGCGCGGTCTGCTGAAGGACCACAGTCAAGGCACATGTGAGAAAGAAATCAATGAACAACTATGGTGTCACAATGGCAATGAAAACTAATGATTGATGCTTCTCATCTCTCTCCATTCCTGTCTGTCTGTCCCTATCTATCCCTCTCTCTGACTCTCTCTCTGTTCCTGTGGGAAAAAAAAGTCTATATTACCCAACACAATTTACAAATTTAATGCAACTCCTATTAAATTACCAATGACATATTTCAAAGAAATAAAACAAATATTCCAGAAATTTATATGGAACCAAAAAACACAAATAGCCTCAGCAATCTTAAAAAAGAATAATAAAGTGGGAGGTATCATACTTCCTCATATCAAGTTATACTACAATGCCATTGTACTCAACATATTGTACTGGCATAAAAACAGGCATATAGATCAATGGAACAGAGCAGAGTACCCAGAAATAAACCCAACCTTTATGAACAATTGATATTTGACAAAGGAATTAATAGCATACAATTGAGTAAAGACAGTCTCTTTAACAAATGATGTTGGGAAAATTGAACAACTACCTGCAAAATGATTAAACTAGACCACCAACTTACACCATTCAGAAAAATAAATCTAAAATGGATAAAAGACTTAAATGTAAGTCATGAAACCATAAGCATTTTAGAAGAAAACATAGGCAGTAAGCTCTCCGACATCTCTCGCAGCAATATATTTGCTGATTTATCTCCATGGTCAAGTGAAATAAAAGACAGAATAAACAAATGGGAATATATCAAACTAAAAAACTTTTGCACAGCTAAAGAAACTATGAACCAAATAAAAAGAGAAACCACACAACGGGAGAACATATTTGAAAATATGTCTGATATAGGCTTAATAACCAAAATTTATAAAGAACTTGTAAAACTCACCAGGAAGATAATCCAATCAAATATGGGCAAAATAAATGAGTTGACACATCTCCAAAGAGGACATACAGATGGCCTATAAGCAGATGAAAAAATGTTCAACATCACTAATCATTAGAAAAATCCAAATTAAAACCACAATGAGATACCACCTCACACCAGTCATAATGGTGCTCATTAACAAAATAACACAGAATAAGTGCTGGAGAGGATGTGGAGAAAAGGGAACCCTCCTACACTGCTGGTGGGAATGCAGACGGGTGCAGCCATTGTGAAAAGCATTATGGAGATTTCTCAAAAAATTAAAAATAAAACTGCCTTTTGACCCAGACATCCCACTCTTAGGAATATATCCCAAGAACACCTTCTCACTGATTCAAAAGAAGAAATGTACCCCATGTTTATGGCAGCATTGTTCACAATAGCGAAGATCTGGAAACAGCCCAAGTGTCCGTCAGTTGAAGAGTGAATTAAAAAACAGTGGTACATATACACAATGGAATACTACGTGGCCATGAAGAAGAAGGAAATCTTACCTTTTGCGACAACAGAAATGGACCTGCAAACTATTATGCTAATTAAAATAAGCCAGGCAGAGAAAGAAAAATATCATATGACCTCACTCATTTGAGGAATCCAATGAACAATGTAAACTAAGGAATGTGTAGAGACAGAGTGGGATCAAAGAGTCCAGAGGGAAAACAGACAGAAGAAAAGGGGATAAGACGATGGGATCAGAAAAGGGAAAGAGATTGGTGAAATTATATATGCATAACACAGTGTTATAGAGAGCAGGAAAGCTAATCCTGGAGGGAAAGGGGGAGTGTGTGTGTGTGGGGGGAGGGGACAAGGAGGAGGTTGAGGGAAACATGGGGGTGTGGGAGAATGTTCTTAGTGGGACTCTTGAATCTATGTAAACACAACAAATTAAAATAAATAAATAAATAAAAAGTTACCAGTATCTATATGTCAAGGTTATTTAATGTTAAAATTATCTTCCCAACTTCATTCATCTAAAAAGTAAATTAGCAAATTAATAAAGAAAATGAATCCTGGCAAAGGATTTACATTATGACCTAATGAATATTTAAAATCCATGATTCTTATGCACAAGAAAGAAAGAAAGCTGCATTTATATTTGTTTACTATAATGTAATACAATAGCAATTTACTCTCATGAAATCCTGGACATCTGCACTTGCTTCAGACTATTACCCTTGCAATGCAGATAAGTGTACTCTCATTTTTTAAAAATGTCAATAATAGTTTTATGATACACATGAGGTTAGGAGAAGTGTTTGAAATATTAAATTTAGAATGACTGGATCATAAATTAAAAAATAAAACCATATTTTGCCTCTAATATATGTTCCCAAATAGTTATGTTCCTAGATATCATATCTAAATCTAACAAAGCGTTCATAAATATTTACCATAAGCAAACAGATTTCAATTTCTAAACATAATGAATTTGTTCTTTTTACTCTGTGTCTACATTACTAATTCTTTGTATTACTTCTAGTGCAGATAGCGCCAATGCAACAACCTCAGGAGAAAAGCTTTTATAAAAGTGGACGTTAGGGTACATGGGAAAATGTGCGCAGACAACAGTGCATTAAAATGGGTTTTAAGACCAGATGCCTGATGTCAGGGAATAGCACATGACTGAGTCTTGTAACCAAGACAGTTGATGTGTGTTCTACAAATAAAGGATTACATATGGGACACTTTATTGCCAGTACTGTGATGACAATGATTTAAAACTGCTTGTGTAAACATGTTCCTCTTTTTGCATTTCTCTTTTGTATATAGTAAAGAGAGTCTTTTTCAAGCGCTCCATAGCAAAATAACAATCATTAGTAGAGCTGAAATGATATTGTTTAAATCAAAGGCAAAATAAACAAAACCAACACTGTCAGTCAAAAGATTTGCATAATACACTTGGAAGTGAATGATTCTTATGGGAAAAAGCTAAATTTTACTAATGGTTGTCAATGTAATACCATCTCTGTACGCTTTAGGAGATTTCTGTGCAGTTAGTTACATGTTATAAAAGAAAATGTTGTATTTTGGAAATCGTGGTCCTTTTAGTCGTCGAAAGGGCAGGCCATTTAGAAATAATGAGTAAACAAAGATGCAGGATGAGCACCTCTTTTTTATATCACTCTAAAAGTTTAAAATTGGCTATCATGTCCCCTTTGAGTTCACTCCTCTATATTGTTCACTGTACCTAATTGTCTTAAGAATGTCTACCTTCTATGTAATTGCAGCACCAAACAATCTGCCAATCATTGCTTCTAGGACAGATTTGATCAGTGCACACTAGGTCCCACCCACTCTTCTTAATTTATACAAGTATTAGCAGACACTAATTCTCTCAGTAGGCTGAAATAAGTACCCTGAAGAACGTTTCCAATTAAAAGAAAGGAAACCAAAAGAAAAGAATATCTGCCATTTGAAAACACTGATGACAATATTTGAAAAACCTTTGAAAATGTATAGATACATTTGCAGGAAAGTCAGTGAAGACCACAGGGGCCAAATTAAGCATAAGCTGGATTGCACAATGAAAAGCTGTTGTTAAATTAAGGGTGCCCTGAGGTACTGGCCAGTCTTTGTAATCTTTGATCTTGGACAGTGATAGCTGCAGAATGGTTATGGTAAGAGGGATAAACTTTTCCAACTCAGTGCCCTTGGAAAAACATGCACTGGTATTTTCTCACTTCCTTTTCAGATACTGTGTACTCTGTAGTTACACATGATATTTCAAAAGTGACCAGTTTCCAGGAATTGGAGTTCTACTTGCCTAAAGTATTAAAAATTATAGATAGCTGCTTAATCTGATATAAATTAAGTTCACAAACATTTGTGTCTATTTTATACAGACTAAAGGCAGGGTTTTTGATGCAACTCCAAAGGAGAGAAGACTTCCAGGCAGAGTCACATAGGAGATGCACCTGGAGACAGGATAACAGCAAGTTCGAGCAGTCAGGGGCAGTTTATGTATGACAGGTGGTGTTGGTTAGCTAGGTTTAGAGGCTTCCTGTGGATTGTCTAATTTGAACCATCTCTGAAAGAGGATAATAGAGGATTCCTTCAGGACCTGTCCCTGGGATGATGAGGTTGGTACAAACTGGCCTGGAGTGTGAGAGCCCCCATAACAGAAGTGATTGAAATGTGGATTTAATCAAATACTCAAGAAGAGGAACAAATCAACCCTTAACCAAGGTCTCAATATATGGTCAAGATAGCAATTTTAAAAAATGTCTATTACAGTGTTTACTATATACTAATCATTTGCAGATGCAAAGGGAAAAATATAGGACACATAATAATAAAGTATAACATGGATATTATAATTATTTTTAACATTGTAAATAAATTTGTAGAAGCAGAAGTGAATATATTAAAAAGCTATGTCAGAAACCTGTAATATGATGACACAATGTTCTTGCTTCCATTCCTTCAAGAGAAGTAGAAAATACAGGACCCAGTAATAGGCCTTTAAAGTAGAACATTTTGTAATAACACAGCTGAACTTGCAATTTTGTGTACCTATCACCCTGCTATCACCTGATCTTAAATTTTCAATTTGACTTTATTATTTTTCATGACCAGTTCTAGGAACTGAGCCTTAGTTCTGCTCTAAGTCTGCCATTATCAGTTTTGCCCCATTGAATTATCCCAGAACTCATATTCAACTTTTATAATCCAAAATCTATACAGAAGTTTTGAAGAGATCCCTCTGATTAGCCAGTAATAGTTTTAGCATATAGTGTTAAATCCTGATAGTGATCATGGTTTGTATAATGAACTATTTCATATTATTCTATCAATAGCAAAAATTAGTAGCCACAATTTAATTATTGACTCTATAATAAATAAATTTTATTTTCTGTGTTTAATGTCTTTATATAGGACACATTACATGAAAGTAAGATTATAAAATGGAATAAAATTTTATTTCTAAAATAGAATAATGACAAATATGTCAGTGTATGGGAAAGTTCATAGGTACTAGTTTTTTATTCCTGTTTGTTTATTCATCTTTTTGCTGTGCTCAGTAGATCAGCTCTAATTGATGTAATTTTAGCAATGTAATAAAAAAAGTTTTGTAGGAAGGCTAAACTTGCCAGTATAAAAAAGTATAGTTCTGATGAAAAATATTCATAAAAAAGAAAAACCAATGCGCTGAACAGCTTTAAGTGCATTTAAGTGAGGTACAGACAATTCTAAGGCACATAGCATTTTCAATCTGTGTGGAGCAGCATGATAGTCTATGTTTCTGATTGGCAATAAACAGTTAATCTGGTGTGGGTATTAAACTTTGATTCAGTAATACATTACCAAATGTGATTTTCAGGTTTAGAATAAAATATGACTGATTTTTCCAAGGGATTGATGATATCACACACCACTAGCTTTTCCTGGAACACATCAAAGTCAGCTTCAGAGAAAGATAGTTTACAGAGAGAGAGGGACAGATAGTAATAGGCAGATAGGAAGAGAGAGAGATGAGAAGCATCTTTGTTGCTGCATCTTAATTGTTCATCGATTGCTTTCTCATATGTGTCTTAACTAGGGACTACAGCAGACTGAGTGACCCCTTGCTCAAGCCAGTGATCTTGGGCTCAAGCTGGTAAGCCTTGCTCAAACCAGATGAGCCCACACTCAACCTGGCGACATCATGGTTTCAAACCTGAGTCCTCTACGACCCAGTCTGACCCCCTATCCGCTACGCTACCACATGGTCAGGTGTGATGTAGATCTTTTGACAACTGTATCATTTTGTCTGTTTATGCATTGCTCTTTGTCTGCAAACATTTATTCAACTCTGTTTAGCTCTTTAATAGTCTTCTTCAAGAATAATTGACATCATCATGTAATTTGGCTTTGACTTTCACTAGTCTCTACTCCAGTCAAACTTTCTAGCCTTCTCTCTTCTCTCACTATATATTCTTACTCTCATATTAGTGTAGGATATTAAAATATATCACACATGTAATGCTGGGTTGAAAAGAATGTCATGGTTAGAATTGATGTATGATACAATATAAAGAAAATGAATTAATCAGGCTTTTGAAATTTCCATTTTAAATTTATTTGAGGGTATTAAGTTATCCCATCAAGATATGTTATAGATATTATTTTCTCCACCTGTGATGTAGCATGCCCAGTAAGACCCTTAATTGCTGATCCATTTTCAAGTACAAACCTACAATCCCTTCCTAACCTGAATTAAGCACTAAGAAGAAATGAGTTATCAAGCCATGAAAGACATGGAGGAGTCTTAAATGCATATTGTTAACTGAAAGAAGCTACATCATCTATAAAGGCTATATATTATAACGTGAATGATTCTATATATATGATTATTTATATATATATATATATATATATATATATATATATATATATGAAAAAGGCAAAACTATGGAGATAGTAAAAGATCAGGTGGAGCACAAAGGATATTTAAGGCAGTGGAAAAACTCTGTATGATACTGTAATAATGGATACATGTCACTATACATTTATCTAAACCATCAAGAGTGAACAGTAATGTAAACCATGAACTTCAAGTGATTGTGATGTGTCAGTATTTTTGTAATAAATGTACCAATTTGGTGGGGGTATTAACAATGGGGCAGGCCTTGGATGTTCTAGGGCACAAAGGGCTTTACTCTCAATTTTATGATAAACTTAAAGCTACTCTAGAAAAATAAAGTCCTTTAAAAAGAAAAAAAAATTGATGATGTGTTTGTTTATTTGTTCTCCTCGGAAAACTACTGTCTACCCTCATCTCACTCTTCTCAATCCTTTGTGTGTGGATTGGTTTCACGCTTTTTGCTTTGAATTCTATTTTTCCTCTCTGCTTAGCCCTTTTAGATTGGTATTTTCTCTGAATTTGGTCCTTGTGTTTGCCTATGCCCAGAAGGCCTATTACCATTCCCACTTTCCTCTAATGTCTGCTAAAAATAAGGGTACACCTAAATCATTTCCAAGTCTAGTTCTGTCTCCCAAAATTTCAGCCATTGCTTGGATTTCCTCCAACCCTTGTTCCATTTATATAAAAGAGAAGTGGGTATACTATAAACTCTACCTGGTTTTTAGTGCAGGTTTTTTAAAGGTCATTGAACAACATAATTTAATGGTTTTCTATAATATTTGGCACATATAATGCACCCATTATGCTAGACAATAGAGATGTTGTAGTAAACAAGATAAACGAAGTCCCTGAGCTCACATTTTAGAGTAAAATGTAGAGAACACAAAAGAAAACTAATATACCACCCAGATATTTTTTAATTGTGGTAAATTAAAGAAAATAAACATGATGTATTAATAAATATGAACTGAGGTAGAAAATAATTCTTCAGAAGATTAAGTGTTATGTGCTATCTGAAGAATAAAAAGGATCCATCAGTATAAATGGCCTAGGGATGTGCACGCTTTAGGGAAAGATAGTGGTCTATTTGAGGAAAGAAAATGATGTCCTCATGAGTTGGTGAGAAGAATGAGAGCTATATAAAATAATGTTAGCCTTGTGATGTAATTATGGTGAGGTGAGAAGTTTTTAAGCTACAGTTTGGCATATTATCACTTATGATTTTAATTATCACTGTTGTTGCTGAATAAAGAATGGGTTAGAGTAATGTAAGAATAGAAGAGAAGAAAATACAAGGTATTATGGTAGTTGATGACAAAAGTGATGCAAATTTAGGATTGGAGTACAATAAATGGAAATTAAATAAGAAAAGAAATTTGCTAAATATTTCTGATAACTTAGGGATGAAACAAGGTAGTTTATAAGTAAAGCAATTTACTCATAGGTTGTTAAAAATTCAGGGCACCTACTGAATTAGAAATACCTGGGAAGAACAAGTTTTTAAGTTGGCAAAGAATTAGGATCAAAATTTTTATTTTATTTCAATTTAACTTGTAATTTTTATGAATAATTTTGGAAGTAATGTCAGAGAGACAATGTAATATGTATTTAAAATTCATGAGCAAATACTTAAATTTGAAATTTAAAGATAAAGGGGTAAGATGTATTTAATGTCATCAGATAGCATTATCATCTATGTTAAAGATATAAATGAAACCAGGAAAGCAGACCCACAAACAAGTCCTGAAGTAGTCTAGTGATTAATTGTTAAGTGAAAGGAGAAAATTACACAAGGAAGCCTAAGCATATGTAGCTAGAGAAGTAGAAAGAAAATTGTGATGCCATGGAAACCAAAAAGAGAAGAATGTTTCAAGAAGAAGGGAGTGAACTACTATTAACTCTTATTTAGTCCTTAAAATTATATATATGTGGGATCAAGAAGGGACTACTGGATTTAGCAAAATTGAAGTATTTAGTGATTATAAGAATGGGATCAGAGTAAAGAGGGGATGAAAGTCAAATTATATATGATTAAATAGAGGATAGAGATGCCAGCCACAACTTCATCACAAAGCTGTCTATTTCTACCAAGACTTCAGGTAAACTACGACTAGTGGTATTCAGAAGAGAGACTTTGAACAGTGACAAGAGATCAGTGGTTCCTAGGAAGTATCTTGATTCTGATACATTGTTTGAGAATATATATTATTATGGGATGAAAATGGTATTTTAAAAGAGAATATATATTCTGAAAATAAAATTATAAAACTATCTTAAAAAAACATAGTCTTTGATTCATGGAGAAGAGATTAAAAAATGAAAACAACGTTTCCAAAAGTGTAATTGTTGATAGCACAATCTCTGACAGCAATATGTCTGGATTTCAATCTATATTCTACAAACTACTGGTGGTAAAATTAAAATAAATTATGTAACCTCTCTATTCTACCATTCTTCCTATTTGTAAAATTGTGAATAGATTTATTAAACAAATATTTCTAGAACCCTTTATACATGCCTGTCACTGTTCCAGTGCTTGAGATATATTTGTGAACAAAGCAGAAATACATTGCTTTTGTGGAGCTTTCATTTTAGTGTGGGTAATGGCAGGGTCTACCTCATAGGGTTTTAGTGATGATTAAATGTGTTAATATTTGTAAAGTACAGAGAGCAGTACTTGTCCCACACTAAATTTTCTGTAATAATAGCTATTATTATTGTCTAGGGCTAGAGTGGAAGGTATTAGACGAGAACAACTGTTCTAAAGCCTTAATTTACTTGCTGATTTCACACAGTGAGGGATTTATGGTTGTTCTGTTACATAAGAGGAGATAAATGTTTTATTTGTTTATATGCACCAGTAAAGTATACCATTAATGTTAACCATTAATGAATGAAAAAAAATAGAAAACTTCTAGGAAAAAATAATACATACCAGATTAGATCAGCATAAATCATTATAAGGGAAAAATTAATGATAAATAAAAATATCAGAATAAGTACTCACTTCAGCAGCTCATATACAGTGTGTCCGAAAAGTCATGATGCAATTTTGACCTGTCACAGTTAAAAGTGCACCATGGCTTTACGGACACATTGTACTAAAGTTTGAACCCTATAAAGAAGATTAGCATGGGTCCTGTGCAAGAATGACACCCAAATTTGTGAAGATCTTCATATTTTTCATCATCTGACAGTGGAAATTAGAGGGGGCTCTGTCTGCCTGAAGGAGGAAGGAGTCTGATAGAAATTCAGGTGCTCCCACCTGACCAGGCGGTGATGCAGTGGATAGAGTGTCAGACTGGGATGTGGAAGACCCAGGTTCGAGACCCTGAGCTCGCCAGCTTGAGCGCGGGCCCATCTGGCTTGAGCAAAAGCTCATCAGCTTGGACCCAAGGTCACTGGCTCCAGCAAGGGGTTGCTCGGTCTGCTGAATCCCGCGGTCAAGGCACGTGTGAGAAAGCAATCAATGAACAACTAAGGTGTCGCAACGGCAACGAAAAACTAATGATTGATGCTTCTCACCTCTCTCCATTCCTGTCTGTCTGTCCCTATCTATCCCTCTCTCTGACTCTCTCTCTGTCCCTGTAAAAAAAAAAAAAAAAAAAATTGAGATGCTCCCTTAAAAAGTCAATGCTTAGTAATTTGTGCTTGGTACTCAACTGGAGCTCTGGTAGAGGGAAGGAAAGTCAGAGCTTATAAGAATCATAAAGAGGAGATCTGGGTGGTTTGATCCTGAGAAAATATGGAGGGTCAGTTACTATGGTTCCTCCTGAGGCAATATCCCACACTGCCCTCAGACAATGCCTCCCCAGGATTGAGCACTTCTATTTTATAGCACCAGCCTGGGAAGTGCAACATCAGTTTGTTGTTCCACTTATTTATGCATTCATTGGTTGATTCTTTGTATACCCTGATCAGGGATGGAACCTGCAACCTTTGTGTATTGAGATGATCCGCTAAGCAACTGAGCTCTTTTTCGGATAAGCTATAGGCAGAGACTCAGACAGTCATTGAGCTATGTGGCTTGGGAGCAGTGATTAGTCTTGCCCCCTACCTGCAGGCTCAGCTGGCACCAATTGAAAGAGAAAGTATGTATATCTGTCTTCTTAAGCCCTAGTGACCTAGCCCGTGGAGTTCAGTTCTGTGAAAGAAAGAGAGTACAGTTCACAGCTCAGACCTTTGGAGGAAGTTAAGGGTTTGCCCCCTCCTACTTGATGGCCAACACCACCTTGCATTGGGAGACTCTTAATTGGCCTCTGGAGTGTTGGTTGCTCTGTGCTGCTGAGCTGGCTCCTCAAGTGGGGAGAGCTCACTGTATTCAACCTGAACCTATGGTGCATTCTTCTTTGGGGAGCTAGATTGGTAGACTTTGGCAGAGACTAAGTGATATAACTCTGGTATAGGAGCAACTTAATCTCTAGTGAGTGCCTGAACATGCAGCCCTCAAGTAAGGGAAAGACTAGTTCAGTAATCCTGACACCAGTTGCCCCATACTATCAACCTAGCACCCTGTGGAAAGGTATGTGGGTCATGGCCACTCTAGCATTCTTTACAATCATTCTTTGGAAGGCTCTGAAGAAGTCTAGGTAATAAGCTAATATGGTAAAGAATGGCTAGATATTCATTAGAACTCTTTCTCCTTCCTTTCAACAAATAGCCAAACAATATGCAAGTCTCTTCCATGTGGCTATGTGATTAAATTATGGCTAACAGAATATTTGGTAGGACAAGAGTCTTTAATACTATGTTTCAAATATATATAATTTTATAATTTAAATAAACATCACATAAAACATTTCTCTCAAAGGATGACTGGAAGGTGAGACTTATGACACAATGCTGATGACTTGCCTCAGGAGATATAAAAGAATAGGCCATATGCAAACAGATGTGAGGTCAAGGTAGAGTTTCTTTGTTGATTTATTTTGTTTTTTTTTAAGACTTTATTTATTTTATTTCCTTTTCTATTTAGAAAATAGGTTTTAGAACAGGATTTTATGTGAATGGGAATGATCCTGTATAGACAGAGAATCAAAAGTCAGATTACAGAAAAATAAATCAAAGTAAGAGATAGGAATACTGACACCAGGCTATTGATACCAGTTGGCTTGTAGATTTGGATGAGGAAGAAAGGAATAAATTGCCTTAGATGGATTCTACATTACTAGTGAATTATAAAGCCAGATCATCAATTGAGAATGTGTTAGAAGAGAGGTATCAATAGGTTGAGGAGTAAAAAGAATTACTACAGTAGACATCTCAATGAGTAAGAATGTGAAATTTTGAGGCAAATGATATTTGACTACTGGGCAATGTTCAATATCCATTTGAGACTTTGATTATGAAGCTAAGGTATAACAATTGAATTGATTATTAAATATCTTTTGTAACACCTAGTCAGGTACAAGGTCAATGAGATGAGTAGTTGTGAGTTTTATTCAGGTCAGCAATACAGATAGAGGGACAAAATAATTAAAGATGACTTCAAGATCAATAAATCAAAGGTAGGCAATTAAGAAAGGTAAAAGAAGTAATACAAAAGAAACACCACACAGTTAATATGTCCGTGAGTATAAAAATTATGTCCAGGTATGTCTAAAGCAAGTGAATTAGAAGGAGAGGTGATCATTGGAGAGAGTGGGATATTTAAAGGAGATTTTGAAGATGGTGTATTTATGGTAAGAATACGCCCATGATATAAATGTGGGAATCACTAGCAAAGTATAATCAAAGGGAAATTTTTGAAAGCAAGAAACCGAAGAACTGGAGAGACAGGTTTAGCACAGTCTGTTCAAATGAGTTTTTAAAATGTTCCAGAATGCTTTATTCTAAAAGTTGAGGAAATGATATTCATTAAAATCTAGGCAACATGTGTGTGTAACATTTTTTTTTCTATGTTGTGGGCAATAACAAAGGATTTTCCAGCATACACACTAATGCAGAAATTTAATTTATGTCATTATAGAGTTAGGAAATTTGTATATCAACACTTGCTCTTCACATCTGCATTTAAGATTTCACATATGGTTGAGCTATGTTAATAAATAGTTTGGGTTTCTAATCTCCATGATAGGCTTAAAGAAGGTATACAAAGTTTCAATGGGTGCAAAAGCCAGAGTGATGCTTCAGCCAAATTATAAAATAGAACAGTATTATATTTTAAAATAATAGGCATAGAGATATATGCCATCATAGATTTAAACATTATATACATAATAAATATAGATATATAATAGGTATATATCTCATATATCTCTTTATAGGTTATTTTGTGTCCCCCCAAAACATATTGAAGTTCTGAACCTCTGTATTTCAGAACATGCCTTTATATAGAAACATGACCTTTATAATTAGTTAAACTACAATAAAATATCATACTGGAACAGGGCAGCACCTTAATTAAGTATGACTGATTTCCTTATAAGACAATGACCATGTGAACACAAAGACACATAGGGAGAAGTCAGATGAAGGCAGAGGAAGAGGATAAAAAATGAAATGAAGCAACTACAAGTCAAAGAAAACCCACAACCACCAG
Source organism: Rhynchonycteris naso (assembly GCA_037038555.1). Taxonomy (NCBI): domain Eukaryota; kingdom Metazoa; phylum Chordata; class Mammalia; order Chiroptera; family Emballonuridae; genus Rhynchonycteris; species Rhynchonycteris naso. Next base: position 68,681,698 of record CM072996.1, read on the forward strand.
AAGCTGGAAAAGGAAAAAAAAAGGACCTTTGCCACCAACACCTTGATTCAGATCAGTAGCCTCCAGAACTGTGAGACAATAAGTACCTAATGTTTTAAGCAACCCAATGTGTGGAACATCAGTGCAGCAGCCCTATGAAACTAAACCAAAGGAGCAGGCAGTTTTAGGGATGTTAGGAATGTCAAGGTCCTCCCCACTTTAGGTGCATAGACTTTATGTGCTTTCTTTCAGTTCACAACCAGTCCTAACATGAGGGCCAGACTACAAAACCCAAATGGTAGTACAGGCAGCAACTGGCCAAGGTGGCTCAGATATAAAAAAGGAAAAGCAGCACTTTCTAGGGAGCAAAAGCTATTGTATCTGCTTGATGTAACTTTCTAGAAAGGCAACTTGGATTGAGAAAATTTCCTGAAACCTGTTTTTCTACCACATGGGTAGAAATCCATTCAGAAAGAGACTTTTCTGAAACCTATTCTACTCAGTTTCCTGTTTTATCATTTTTACCAGAAATATGTTCTGATAAATATATTAGAAATGTATGTATTTATGAAATACATTTCACTATTTAGAAGACAAAGAAATTTCTGAAGTTCTTTTGTTGAAAGTGACTGAACAGTAGTTTAAAGGAATGATTTGCTCTGATTGTATAACTGGCCTGTGTGTCAAGAAGACAAAGCTTCATGGAGTAAACTAGTTTAATTTCAGGTCCTGAAATACTAATTTGTTTCAGAAAAAAATAAATCAGATGCCTGAAATATAAAAGAGATTTAAATCACTGTACTAAACTAAGTGAAATAAGTCAGACAAAAAATTTAAGAACCATAATTCAGTCATTTGTAGGATATAAAAATGAAAGCAACAAATGAACAAACAAGAAAAACAAACAAAAACTCATAGATACAGACAACAGTTTGATGGTTACCAAAGAGAATGGGGTGGAAGGTAGTGAAGAGTAAAGGGGTTCAAATATATGGTGACTAGTGACAGAATATTTGACTTTGGGTGGTGGGCACAAAATATAATATACAGATCATGTATCGTAGAAATGTACACTTGAAACCTATATAATCTTATTAGTCAATGTCATCCCAATAAATTTTATTTTAATAATAGATAAATAAATAATAAATACATAAATAAATAAAATTACCAAAGCTAGCTAAGGTTTTGTGAGCACTAGATGAATATCAGATAGCTCTAAAGACCACATAATCTCTGCTGAAAATGAAGTAAGGTGTTTATTGTTTATATCATTAACATTTTAAAAGTCAGAAAGTCAGGACAAAGAAACAGAACAAAACAAATTTTTCAAGCTCATATATCTAATCAGAGGCAATGGTAGGATTTGATTCTAGACAGTGTCATTTGAAAGTCTAGCTCTTAATTCTCATGAACAGAGCCTTCCATTTTACATATTATCTCATATATCATATTTTATCAAATCAAAGAATGTTTTGTTTTGGCCAAATAAATTATTATGCAATGCTTTTCTCCCATATTAATTGTAAAAGTCATCTTGATTTTAGAGATGTTATAATATAAAATAATTAAACTGTATGATTTAGAATTAATGAAACATGGTAACTGGAACCAAATATCATGAATTAATTAACATTAATTTTATGGTTTAGAGAATCAAGTATAAAAAAAAAGTGCAATCACCTTACTTTGGTAACATAGTTGGTAAGATAGCAGTTAAAAATGTATCTTTTCAGCACCAGAATTTATTCAATGAAATGCTAAGCTATTCCTAAATGCAGTAACAATACACTTGAAATGATTATTGGTATATTTTCTACTGCTTTTGGTTTTGGAATAGTTATATTTTTAAAAATCTTATATCTATTTTTGTTCTGCTTAAAATTAAAATCTTGTCCTGGACAGAGAGCTTGGCTGGTGAGCATCGTCCCAATATAGACAGATTGCTGGTAAAAGCAAATTCTGGTTTTGGAGCTATTGTGAAAATTAAAGGTAACTTTCTTTACAAAGAAGGTTTCAGAACTGAAGACTGCCACAGTAGATGGGAATTACTAGAGCTATTATTTAAGAAAATAAATGGAATTAACTATTTTTGTTTCAATATTTAGAAATAAGGTCTCTTGATTATTAGTTTGACCCTAACTCCAGGAAGGCTGGATGACACTTAGTCTTGGGACACAAAATACTTTATTCACTTTCCATGATAACACAGTGTGGCAATGCATCGCAAAGTAAAAACTGGACCAATAGAATCTTTTATAGCAGGGTTATTGCAAGTTGGGACTGGAAGTCAGATGCAAGACCTTTGTGAACTGGATAAGCTTCTACATTTTAATGGATATTGTTGTTGGTTTTCATTTGTTTATATGCTTGCTTATTTAAAATAGAGTAGAATGTGATCTGCAGAGATGTGATATTGAATCTGTTAGCTGATATTAAATACCTATAGATTTAGGTATTACATGTGATTTTCATTTGCAAAAGGTAGATAGATATAATCATGATTTCTCTGGGAGGAATGAAAAAAATGACATTCTGGTTACTTTTGTCTCATGGGCAGGAAGGAGCAGCCAGAAAGGAAGACAGAAAGGTTCTTATATTATAGCAGGTCCTGGTGAACAGGCATGTCAATGTATAGAATCTAAGGTGACAGCAATAAAGAGAAAAGGTGAGTCTCAGGGCTTAAAATAAGCCAGAAAGGAGAACATAGTAGTAAGCCAAAGTCAAGAAGCTGATCCATGAACTCATTAATAAAAAGATCCACTTGGAATCCTCAGAGTGGTGAGTTCCATAAACCATTTATTTGATTGCTTTAAAACAAATATCTAAAGCTCAAAATGAAAACAGTCATACTGTTCAGCAATTTGATTTTATTTCCTGCTTTCTTTATTTTTAATGAAATAGAGCATATTTGCCACACGTGACTTTTACTTTTGAAAGGGGCTGTTCCACTTTGAGTTTGTGGAGCAATTATGCAGTGCTTTATTTATACATTAAAATATATGTTGACTGAAATGAACTGTGGTCAAAACAGAGGGGAAAAAGAAGTATTCAATGCTTTGTCAAACTCTTAAACTAAACCATATTAAAAAGTTGCTACTAAATTAAAATATTTATTTAATTATTTATTGAGAAATTAAATTCTATTTTCATAATCAATTGAAAATGCTAATGTTGAGCATAAAGCATGAAAATACAGTGCTTCAGCATCTAGTACATCACTCTGTTACATAGTGGACACTCAGTTGAAGCTGATTGGACTTCTGTTTGCATGCAAGAAATTAAAATGAGCCATGAAATAATAATTTTCTCCATTTTATATTGATTTATATAAAACATTTTGATACATTCAGTGTCATCAGTTTCTGAAATCAGAATGCAATTTATGCTAACACATGGCTGTGGAATTAATCCATATGAATTTTAAAACTTTATGGTCCTAAAAATTTCACTAGGTTCAATTTACAGTCTTTTAAGTGCTAGGAGAAAGGTAAAAATATGAAAAATTTATACTCTGCAACATTTGTTTGGGGACTTAGAAATGGTGCATATTTTGCAGCTTTTGTAAAATAGGAAGTTAATTAAGCTAGTAGAAACCCTATGTAATGCATTGTTTGTATACACATAAATTAATAACTTAATGTAGCCATTGTTTAGTATTGCATTCTGTTGGAAATGGGAAAAGTGGAGATTTTAAACAGTGTAGAACTTATTGAACTGCTTTTTTTCTTAGCTAACAAAATGAAATAAATTATGTAGTCAGTATATGTTATAAAGTAGATTGCATTGTTCCTGTAATTTTTGTATGTTGTTCAAAGAGACATCAAGTAAAAATTATATCTGGCTAATTATTATTGGTTTATATACTAATATGTAATCAACACAAGTTCATAATGTGGTGCTGAAGTGACAGTGATGATGATGATGATGATGATAACTAACACAACTCTGAGCAAAGGTAGATTTTATTTATTCTTCTATCATTATTTATTAATTACTAGCTGTACCCGGCCATGTGTTGCTGTGGCTCAGTCTGGTTAAATGGAAAAGAAAGAAAAGAGAAAGCACATGTTTCTAATATGTTTAATTTCACAATGCTTGTGGGCATACAATATTTTTTGTTGTTCTGTTGTACAGATATAAAGATTGTCTGGTTTACTGACTCTAGAACATGCAACATATAATCATAAAATATTTAGTATAGCATGTGTTGCTTTTACGTCCAACCGATGGCACCTTTTTTTAAAAAAAGCATGTTTTTACCTATCACAGGTGTGAAATCTATATAATAGTAGGAATATAAAAACATATGCTATTCGAATGCAACATTGTCAAAATTTCAAAGCAATCAGTGAAGAACTTTAAGAGATTTAAGATTTTGAACAAACAAATATTTACATTTTTATTTATATAAATAATATTATTTTTCATGCGAACAACCATAAACTACCTTTGCCCCACTGTATTTATGGGATGTATACTCAATCTTACAGCAAGCCTATTACATAGATGCTAAAATTTCCTTACTTCTCAAAAGAAGAAAGGAGGCTGAGATAAAGTAAATGAATTGCTCAAAGTTACACATGAAGTTGTTGACCATAGTTGGAATTTGTTCTTGTGTCTATATAACTCTGAGATCTGTGTGCTTACCTAAAATCAATTATAATTTCAGACCACAGCTAATGTTTATACTTTTGTTTTCATATTAACTAATTACAAACTTGTTAAACTAAGAAACTAAATTTGTTTTCATTTAAATATTGGTTAAATGTTTTTTGCTTTCTAATCATGCTATTAAATTTTAGTTCATTACAAATTTGCATAGATTATGGTCTCATTGCTACTAATAGTTGTGGTTTACTACTAGTGTGCATGACCTGTAATTATGTTAGATGGTATAAAATATTATCACTAAAACTGACCAGCATCTATTTATAGAAGAGGAAAAAAATGTCTGAGTGGGATTATTTTTATATTTTGTTTTTAAATAATGACTCAAGATCCTAGATCTAGAAAATGGCAAAAGTATGATTCAAAGACATATTTCATATCATTAAGCTTTACATACTACTATAAAGAGGAGAAAGCAAACAGGTGAGAACCATCAAAGCCCAGAGAAGATTCCAAAGCTCAGAATAGGTACTAAGCATAGCAAAAAATAAAAATAGATTAGCACACTCTGATATTAAATCAAAATTAGGATAACCATGAAATCAAACAAATAAAGAGAACAAAGTACATTTCTGTGAAGCAACAGATGACTCTTAAAAAGAGAAAGCTCTAAAATTACAATCTGAGTTGTACAATTTTAAATTTAGTTGTCTGACCTTAGAGTTGTAGACCTTTAGGGATGTTATTTTCTTACCTAAAATGAGAGGAGTGATGTTTTCCGATACTCTCCTAATGTAGTGCAGGATAATGACATAGTACTGTGATCAGTTCATACAGATGGTAAGGATCACTAAATATCTTCTAGTTCATTCCTGCGGATACCTACCTGTCAAGTATTAGAGTGGATTGACTTTAGGAGATAAACACTCAAGTTCCCAATATAACACTGTCCTAAATAGTTATATACTTTGGGAAAAGTTTGTAATATTTTCAACTTTAATTTTTTTAACTGAAAAAAAATGGAGGGGATAATAATTTTTACCACATTTTATACACTTGAAAGCTGAGCATTCTCACTGACCTATAGTAGGCATTCAAACATTGTACAAAATTTGACATGGTGATAATACTCATAATGATGATCATGACTGTGAGTTATCTGTGTATTATTTATCTGACTTAGCAGTATATTTCTTACTGATCAATATCTTTTCACAGTGCTATAAATTTATTTAATAAGTTTAAGTCAGTGTAATATTTTTTCTTACATTCTGTTCTCTGGCTACCTCCTTTCCTCCAACACATATATAATTATATTGTTTCTTAAAAATAATATTTACTGTCTCTTTAGAGAGGGAATGAGGAAGAGGGGGAGAGGCAGACAGAGAGAAAGAGAGACATTTTTCTGTTGTTCCACTTATTTATGCATTTATTGGTTGATTCTGGTATATGCCCTAGCCAGGAAATCAAACCTTTAACCTTGGCATATTGGGATGACACTCCAACCAACTGAGCTCCTTTGCCAAGGATATAATTGTATTCTTTATCCACTCATTCTGAGTTATCATCCTTAAAACACTGATACACTTCATAAATTCTACCACTTACAGGAAGCCTTCCAAAACTATTTGAAATAAAATTATAATTTTTATAGTATTTAATTCTAAGGAAGCCTTTTCTCCCCATTGCTGTGTTCATGCTTTGTATAAGATTTTATTCTTTACTAAATATACAATATATATTTTATCTCTCCCATAGTGTCAGCTTGAATGTCCTAATAATGTTGTGCTAAACAAGCATTCATTGAATAATACCTCATTTAATTTGCTATTACTAAAGACAGAATAAAGTAAACACAGAAATGAGTAGTTGGCTTTCTTAGCAAGAAATTGAGACAAGAAAAGCATGTAAAAATTGCATGTCAAATTGCAGGACATGATGAATTGCAGAAAAGAATCCCTCCTGTATTACCTCAGTGTGGACACAGTAATTGTTTGTACCTCAGAAGTTGATATTTACTTGTGAATAGACATAATGATAGCATCTTCTTTTTTTTAAGTGAGAGGTTAGAATAGAGAGATAGACTCCCACATACGCCCCAACCAGTTTCCCCGAGGAAACTCCCATCTGGGACCAACTGATGGACCAACGGAGCTATCCTAAGTGTCCAGGACCACACTGGAAACAAACAAGCCAATGGCTGCAAGAAGGGAAGAGAAGAAGAAGGCAGAGGGGAGGAAAAGAGAAGTGGATGGTTGCTTCTCATTTGTGCCCTGACCAAGGATTCAACTCTGACTGTCCACAGGCTGGGCCAACACTCTAACCACAAATCCAACCAGCCGGGGCCAGCATCTTTACTTACATAAAAGTACTTAACAAATGTTTAAAAATTGAGAAATCAACATATTAAAATTTAAAATATTACTGTTTTAAAATAAATATTTAATGTATTTTTGTTTAATATTAAATAAAACAATTTATTTTTATTTTACTTTTTATAATAATTTTACCTGAACCTATTGGAAGCAAACTCTTCAGTAATATTTTCAAAACCAACTTTTTCTTATATTTTGTTGTTTTGAAAAAAACTGACACTAGATTAAACATTTGTAGGAGTCCATAGTTATTCTTTTTACCTTAGGCTTTACATTATGGCTCTGTGTGTCACTGTTGTGTCCAATCTTTTGAAAATTTTTATTTTATTCACTGTGAATTTTCTACATTTTGTTTGAATTGTTTAAAATAGTGTGTATTTAAACTTTTATTTACTTTGATTTTTTAGTTTGGGGGAATCCTTTAAAATTTTATGTTTGAGGCAAGTGCCTCATTTGTCTCAATCAAATTCCAGCCCTGGTTCCAGGTCCTTTACTTATAAGAGACCCAGACAGAAAGCCAGATCTTGCTACCTGACAATAAGTCAGAGGGATAACTCTGTAGGTACAGTGTGAACAGTGCTCTATTTTGGAACAAGATTCTGTAGTGAGCTCCCAAATAAGATAAAAATTCAATGTGCAGGTGGGTTGTGGAATAATCTACATATTTTCATCTTCATTTTTACTTCACCAAGTACAGTGGTTAAAGAATTATAAGTGATAAATAGCCTAAGAATGACTGAATCCATTAAATTATTGTAGTAATTACTAAACAAATTGATTTATAAAGGAAGCTCTTCCAGACAGAATAAAGTTGAAAAAAATTAGGCTGGTGGTATTTTTATTTTATATTCAAAACACTGTAGAAGTAAGCAAAAAATAATATCTCTTTTAGAAAAAAAAACACTCCAATACTATATTTTATATTTAATTGAAATAGTGAAAGAAGTACTCTAACCTGTAAAGATAAAATAATATCATCTCAAACAAATCCTGTAGCTACCTTAAGTTTAATGATTGATATCGGTTCTTTTTTTATGATAAAATACCTCTATTGTTGCCATATGAATTTGGACACAAAATTTAAAAATTTACTTATGGCTTAATGCAATACCAAGCAAACAATAGTTAATTAATAACTAATACTTTAAAAAGGAATTAAACATTTTTAAAGAAGTATAGAATTAAGTTATTAAATAAATGACAAAAATATTTTTTTAACTTGTAAATTTCAAATTTAATTTTTCTTAGTGTGAAATATATTGAAATGTATAGTAAAATAGATATATTCTGAAATATGCATGTAAATAACTATATATAATTATATATAGTTTAGATAAAAATATATGTATATGTAAATAATTATGTCATAATTGATGCAGTGATTTTACTATAAAAGCCTTTAGTAATTTAAAATGAGTGTTTAGTTTAAGGATCTTCATTTTAGGAGTTGCATGTATAGGCATATGCAACTTGCATAGAGAAAATGTGAAGGATCAAAAACAAACACAAAATTGTGGGAGATAGCATGGCATATGTAATGTTCTTCTTTAATTACATTTGTATCTATGTGAAAATCTATTTGAAGTAATATTGAATAAATGAAAATTTTAAGCATCTGTTATGTTATGAAATGATGCTGCAAATGAGTGGCCAATACAATTCTAGAATCTTTAAATGTATAAATAGATTGTTTCCATGACAACCCTGTCTAAGAGATTTTATTTATTCTAATTTAAATTGAGGAAAATAAGAGACAGAAGATTAAGTAACTTTCCTAAGGTCACACATATATTAATTATCAAGATACAAAACTGTTTGAATCTATTGCACAAGATTACATTAATCTATGTTGCTTCTCCAAATTTCAGTGCAGGGTGATTAAAAGCCAGACTAAGAACTACAGGTGGTTCTATGCCTGACCAGGTGATAGCGCAGTGGATAGAGCATTGGACTGGGGCACAGAGGACTGGGGTTCTAAACCCCGAAGTTGCTAGCTTGGGTGAGGTATCACCAGCTTGAGTGTGGGATCACTGGCTTGAGCGTGGGATCGTAGATATGACCGTATGGTCATTGGCTTCAACCCAAAGCTCCCTGGCTTGAAGCCCAAGGTCACTGATTTGAACAAGGAGTCACTCACTCTGCTGTAGACTCCTGTTCAAGGCACATATGAGAAAGAAATCAATGAACAAGCAATCAACAAACAACTAAGATGCCACTAAAAAGAATTGCTGCTTCTTATCTCTCTTCTTTCCTGTCTGTCCCTATCTGTCCTTCTCTTTGTCTCTGTCACAAAAAAAAAAGACAAAAAAAAAAAAGAAACAAAACAAAAATTACAGGTTGTTCTAGAAATAGCTACAAATTACCAGGTAAAGTTCCAGAAACACTCCATAAGAATAGAAATATGATATCCTTATAAATACCACAGATATCTGGTCTTATATATAGCATAGAAATCTGGTTTTAAATTTTTCTAATAAGCATAATTGGAAAAGAATATGTGAAAAAAATGTTTATAAATCTTAGGCTTAAAAAATGCCAAATTCTGTGTCTTATACCAAATTTTGCAATTCAATTAACATGCTAATAGGCATGGAGACTTTATAAGAATATACAGTGTTTTTCAAACTTGTAATGCATTTTGTTCACATTGCTCATGGGAAGAAAATTTAAGAGAACATTGATTCTGGGACTTTTTAATATTTCTATGTAGATTATGCCATTTATGCTTTTCTATATACTCAGATGACAGATAAAATTATTCATCATTAGGATACAGCTAAAGCATATCTGTCAAAGTTTACTAATTTAAATGCACTCAAGGGAAAAGATAAATCTTGAAAAGTAAGCAGACTAAATTCAAAACATGAAAAAAACAAAGAGAGCAAGTCAAAAAAAATGCAAGGTATGTAGTGTGGAAAATTGAAGATATTTATTAAATCAAGGCAAAATACTATATATATATATATATATATATATATATATATATATATATATATATATTCTACTTTTAGCCTGATCAGGTGGTGGCACAGTGAATAGAGTGTTAACCTGAGATGCTGAGGACTAAGGTTTGAAACCCCAAGGTTACCAGCTTGAGCTTAGGCTCACCAGCTTCAGCGCCAGATCATAGACATGACCCATGATCACTGGCTTGATCCCAAAGGTCGCTGGCTTGAACTCAGGATTGCTGGCTTGAGCAAGGGTACACTGGCTCAGTCAGTCCAGGCACATATGAAAATCAGTCAATGAACAACTAAGGTGTCACAACTATGATTTGATGCTTCTTATCTCTCTCCTTTCCTGTCTGTCCCTGTCTGTCTGTCTCTCTCTCATACTCTCTTTCTCTAGTTTAACGAAATCTACTTTTAAAAGATTTAAAATCAGATAGTTGGCAGTGCTGACTAGAGAAAAAGAAAGAGATAGAATCTTGTATAAAGATATAGAATAAAAGGAAAAATTTACATATCTAACATATTTTAAAATAATAAAGTTTATGAATTTCAGATTCCAGGTAGAATGTGTTAGAAGATATAATATCCCTATGATCACACACAGAGAGGTAAAAATAAACTAGGAAATTATATTTTTTAAGTCATTAGAGATTTATGGAAACAATGAGAACAGGATAGAATTCCATAAAAGGGAAAGTTATTCTGAGCTGGACAAATAATCACTGGCAATTTTCTGAATGGAGAAATTTGTTGATTCTGGGTGCAGATGAAAATTTTTGCTTTTTTATTCAGAAGAACTATTAATGTAAATAAATATCAACAAGAACATTATGTTGTATATAGTTTGCCTGACAGTTTGAAAAACAGTTACGCTTGTTTCCTCTCATGAATATTTACTGAATTTAAGGGCTCTATATGGGAGTGTGGGGAATTAAGCCAAGCAAAGGCTTTCAAAAGTCAAACTAAAACCTGCCAAAACCTTGTAAGTGCTTACAAGGTATTCTGCTGGAAAGAGCATTCTTCTTTATACACACAATTCAAGGCAAGAATTTAAAAGCTAAGGTTAAATTTTTACCAGCTAGAACTAAATATTTCACAGTTCAGGATGAAGATAGAGACACTCACAAGAATCTCAATGAAGAGACCAGTACAGACCATTAATAAGGCATTGATGGATAAACTTAAACTTCAACCAATCCCAACTCAGATCAATCTTTAAGAGCATCAGATCTTCACTATCACTGTATAACAGAAAAAAAAGGAGGATTTCTTTTTCTGGTAGACTATATCATCTGAAATATTTGCGGTTGTTTTATAAAAGAAAAATATCCATTTTAAAATCAAGCATTATTTACCATATAAAAGTAGAGAAAAAATAAATAAAAAATTAAGAATATACTAGAAAATTATTTGACCTGTGTTTAATTTATTAGAAAAGATCTTCAAATAATCACTAGCACTAAAGAAAATTAAAAATCAACAAATAAATAAAATGATAAAAGATTTTAACAGAATTTAGAATCTATAAGAGAACAGGTTAGTGGTTATCAGATGGGAGGGAGCAGAAGGAGATGAAATGGGTGTAGGGCGTCATAAGGTACATACTTCCAGTTATAAAATAAGTCATGGGGATATAAAAGACAGCATGGTGGTTATAGTTAATAATATATTGCATATTGGAAACTTGCTTTGAGAATAAATCACAAGGAAAAATACTAAAAATAGAGATTTACCAAAAGAAGTTAATGAAACCTAACTGAAGATTCCTTAATACAGTGGTTCTTAACCTTTTTGAGGTACCGAACCCACCAGTTTTATATATGCATTCACCGAACCCTTTTTTAGTGATAAATAAAATATGCTTTTTTTTCCAAATTAAAGACATAGGTATATGTTTTTTTACTGGTGCACAAAATGAGCCATGCATGAACATCACCTTGCTCAAAGAACAAAACCAACAAAGTGCATGAACTCACAACAAATTATGGTATTACTTTATTCTGGCCTCCACGGCAGAGGCTTCTCCGAACCCCTGAGACCGACTCATTGAACCCCTAGGGTTCTATAGAACCCAGGTTAAGAACCACTGCCTTAATATAAAAGAACAGCCTAACCGGCGGTGGCGCAGTGAGTAGAGCATCGGACTGGGATATGGAGAACCCAGGTTCAAGGCCCCAAGGTTGCTGCTTGAGCGCGGGCCCATCTGGATGGAGCAAAAGCTCGTCAGCTTGGACCCAAGGTCGCTGGCTCCAGCAAGGGGTTGCTCGGTCTGCTGAAGGCCCGCGGTCAAGGAACATGTGAGAAAGCAATCTATGAACAACTAAGGTGTTGCGATGGCAATGAAAAACTAATGATTGATGCTTCTCACCTCTCTCCGTTTCTGTCTGTCTGCCCCTATCTATCCCTCTCTCTGACTCTCTCTCTGTCCCTGTAAAAAATAAATAAATAAATAAATAAATGAACAGAAACATTAAATTACAAAATTGTTTTGACTTTCTTTATATAGAATACAGAAGTGTTATAAATTAGAAAACTCAAACATGTTTTTATTTGCTCTATTTGAAGAACCCTGGTCATCAGTCCCATTTTAACCTGTTTATTTGAACTATTTTATAGTGCTAAGTAATGGCCTGACCAGGCGCTTGTGCAGTGAATACAGCATTGGACTGGGAGGTGGAGGACCCTTGTTCAAAACCCCCAAGGTCACCTGCTTGAGCGAGGGCTTACCAACATGAGCCCAGGGTCCCTTGCTTGAGCATGGGATCATAGACATGACCTCATGGTTGCTGGCTTGAGCCCAAATGTCGCTGGTTTGAGCAAGCAGTCACTCACTCTGCTATATAGCCCCCTACTCCCATCCCCGGTCAAGGCACATATGAGAAAGCAATCAGTGAACAACTAAAGAGACTATAGAGCTGCAACAAAGAATTGATGCAGCTCTCCCCCTTCCTGTCACTCTGTCCCTATCTATCCCTTTCTCTGTCTCTCTGCCACACACACAAAAATAAAAAACAGACAAAGTACTAAGTACTGTACTAATTTGTAAATTGTTTTTTTTAGAATTCAGAATATATATATTTTTCTGTTCTTTTAATGTGGCCACAATTTTACAAATGGTGATTAAATGTTTGGCTAGTTCACATCAGCTAAAATATAACTCACAGACTCCTCTCTACTTTTACCCACAGCCTGTTATTTCCAAGGGCTCTCCTGATGAAATTAAGTGTAGCTACTAATAGAGAACCACACTAATATACTTTTTTAGGTTTTATTTATTCATTTTTAGAGAGAGAGAAAAGAGGTAGAGAGAGAGAGAGAGGAGAGAGAGAGAGAGAGAGAGAGAGATAGGAGAGAGAGAGAGAGAAGGGGGGAGAAGCAGGAAGCATCAGCTCCCATGTTTCCTGACCAGGCAATTCAGCATTCCAGGTAGATGGTATATCCACTGTTCCACCACAGGTCAGGCATTAGAGCCACACTAATATTTATTTGATAGCATTGTTAAGAGGAGATTCTGTTTCTCCACACAGGAACCATTTGTTGCCTAAAATAACATTTTTCTCCACCCAGTAAAAAACTTGATAACCTGCCATACCCTTAGCTTATTTGTTAGGCTGCTGTCAATATATTAGGAACTGCCTATGTTATTATGAAAAAAAGATAAATAAGTTTATTTAAAATGACACATATTGTGCTTTTCTTTGTGGTTATACTGTTTGTATAAATTACTCTATCTTTATATAATATGCAATTAGTAAGTAAATTTTTTATATAATAGAAAACGATAGTAGTTTACTAAAGTTGGGGTTAAAACCAGTAAATTGCTCCCTGACATGTGGTGGCACAGTAGATAAAGCATCAACCTGAATGCTGAGGTCACCAGTTTGAAACCCTGGGCTTGCCTGGTCAAGGCACGTATAGGAGCAATTACTATGAGTTGATGCTTTCTGATTCTCCCTCCTCTCTCTTTCTCTCTCTGTCTTATCTCTAAAAATTAATTAAAAAAAATTAATCAGTAAATTACTTAGTAGATGCATGAAAACTTAGCTTATTATTTTTTAAGCGAGAGAGAGAATAACTGAACTGGTATAACTTAATCAAGGAGATCTGTACAAGTTTTTGGACTTGGATTTTTAGAGTGTGATAATTGTTTATATGTATTTCTGTAGGGGACAATTACATTTATTTACTCATTCAATAGATAAGCTAACTTAAATGGTTATATTGATATCATTAGGCATCAAAGTGAATATAACAAAAAATCCAGAAAATCATGGATGAGTTTTGATTTATAAGGCTCTTTGAAAGATTCTAAGAATCTGGTTGATATTACAATTAAAGAGCCTCCATACAGTAACAGGGAAACAATGCCTCTACTATTATAGTAGTTTGATCTATCTTTTCACAATGTTGCTCATCAAGAATGCTCTTGAACAAAAGACAAATAAAAAAATCATCTCTGATTTGACTTTAGACCTGACACACAAACAACAACCCAAATATTCCAAACATTTTTGTTAAGTCCCATAGAAGTTAAAATTTTCTTCTTCCAGACACAAAATATTTGGTTAAAATTCTAAATTTATTTTATTTTTATTTTATTCATTTTAGAGAGGAGACACAGAGTGAGAGAGAGAGAGAGAGAAAGAGAGAAAGGGGGGAGGAGCTGGAAGCATCAACTCCCATATGTACCTTGACCGGACCAGTGCAGGGTTTTGAACTGGCGACCGCAGTGTTCCCAGGTCCACGCTTTATCCACTGTGCCACCACAGGTCAGGCTATTTGGTTAAAATTCTACTTCAAGTAATTATATGAAATATAAGTGCAAATGGGAAGCTTCTTAGGACCTGTTTTGCCCACCACCTTACTACTAAAGCATAGCACAGGCCAAGACTGGTATTAATCATTCACTAAAAACTAACTGAATAAATGCACAACTAAGAGTCTTTTGATAAACAGTTTCCAAAGCCAGAAAGATTTAAAGTTAATTGATATATATATTTGTGTCTTATTTGACTATTGGAGCATTATTTCACATCCCTGAATTTTAATATCTAAGCTTAGAATTTGACATTGTAATATAGAGCTTCCAAGAATGTTGCAAAGATGGACAGAAAATGGTGTAGTATGGTTGGGCAGTCAGTTAATGGCAGTAGACATTAATGTTATTCATGTTGAACTATTAACAAGAACATCAACAGACTAAAAACTGGGAGCACTGAGAGGACGTGGGTGGGGTACAGTTACGGGAGGGCGCTACCAAACAAAAATGTGCCATTGTTATGAATTTCTAAGTTAGTGAAAACTAAGGTAATATTTAGGACTGTCCTCAAATTCAAAATTTTGATGCAGTTTTTTCTCTTATAAGAACTAGAAAAGTCTGTTCAGGGAAAAGGGCAAAGTTAAGGAAGTTAAGCATTAAATAAGTAAGAAATAACAAAGGAGAGAGGTTCCAAATAGAACCTGGAATCTCACACGTCTCTGACTCCACAGGGAACTGTTAGACTAGAACAATTACTCTCAGTGTGTGCCATTGTCCAGGGCCACAGGTCTCTGGCATCCTCCTGCCCACATGTCAGCTAGTTTTTCTTCACCACCGTTAGTATTCTTTTTGAGACAATCATTAAATGAATCATCAAAATTGTTAGTATTTTAAATATCCTTCTATTACAAGACAAGCATAAAACTTTATTTGTTGTATGTTTCTGCCATGGAAAGAAAGCATTTTATAGGAAGATATTTACATTTTAAATAGACCTTTGCCACTTTGGCATGCTTGTACTTTCTTCCATCATCTATAATTATATTTCAATCACAGGAGTATGAAGTGCTGACATTGAAATGAAGTAGCAGGAAATTCTTACTTTCTCAGCCTTAAATGTACCTAAAGTAAATCTGGCCCTCGTGGGTAATGGACAAGCCAACACTGCAAGCAGCCCAGACTTAAAAAGAGGTTGTTTTAAAAAGGATTGGAGCTTGTAAAAAAACATGTTTCTACCAACACAAAAGAAAACAATCTCACTTCTAAAATTTCATGTAGTAGGAATAAACCCATTTTTTATTTAAAACGTCATTGAGTGACAAGGAGAGAGTGTAAATAACTTGGCTGCTACAGTCTGCGCACTCACGTGAGTGTGCGGGAGGGTGAGAGGCAATCTCTGCTTTGTGAGCTGGAGTTAAGTGTTAAATAATTCATTAACAAGTGAACCCATTATATTTAGTGTGTTCTATATATTTATTAAAATATATAGAAGTATTATAATATATAGAAGTATGGTATTATGCGTTATTATATATTTGGAGGAAAAAACAACTATAATATTGAATCTCCCACTTTTTGATAGTACAGAAAGGTTTTTATTCATTCTGTTCAAATCCCACAATCCATGTATCTAACATCAGGTAGGTATTCAATGAATATTTATTGAATGAATACTTGGTGCCTTTTTTAGTGGTTCCTGAGTGGCAGGGCAATTATCCTTCCCGTAGGTGACCCACTGTTTATATTCACTTATGTGAATAAATTGGAATTGATGGCCCAAAACACATAAATAAAATGTTGCATATAAGAAAAAATAATTTAGCTAAACTAAAATATAAAAGAAAGAGCTATATACCACAGATAAACAAGCACTGAAGGACTCATTTCCTTTTGGTCTCTGTCAGGAAGTCAGTGCTAAAGTTGGAAGAAATTAGTACAGGTTCTGTGTGAAATGTCATCAGGTCTGCAGTATAAAATAAACCAATAAAACTAATCTACGAGGGGCTTCTAGAAGCTGATTAGATTGTAGATTGCAAGCATTTTGTGAAGTTGTTTCTTTTTCTTTTCTTTTTTTTAAAAAATAGCAATTGATTTTCCCTCTAACCAAGCAATTTAATCTATGGTGTAAGTTGCAAAGCCAGCTGTGGGATACTGGTTTCCCTGCAGGATCAGTGAGCTACAAGCAATATACCTGCCACTAGGCTTCTTTAATAATCATTTGGCAAAGATAATTTTAATAGGCAGGAATGAAGGTTAGCAGACGTTGCTAAGGCTCATTAGGGCCAGACTGATTCAGTGCCACATTCATCTCCCCATTCCTCCCTCTTTCAGTCATATTCCATTCTGAGACCAATCTGAGAGCAGATTTCAGTTATACATGTCATCATGTTGGTTCAGATATGAGTGTGATCGTGTACAATATCTTACATGCATGGTGTGCTCTGAGCACTACATCAGAAGATGGGAGGTGAATATGAAAAAAAGCAGAAGCTCTTATACTGACTGGTGTTTACACAAGCATTGGGAAAAAGAAAAGTTAAATCTGCATGAACTGGCCAGACTGAGTGGAGAAGTACCCGTTTACAGAATTTGTGTTTTCCCTGGAAAAGTGGAAGTAGTGAGTGCTCAGGAATCACACTGGCCTGCACTCTGGAGATGTAACTTCTTATCAACAACTTGTTGCCACTGCCCTGGGGATAGAGCCTTTCATCAGTGAAACACTTAGTCCTGGAGCCTGTGCAACAGCGGAGAAAATGGGCTGGAAAAGAACAACTGGAGTGAAGGTGAGGGAGCAGGAGAGGCAAGAGAAGACCATCGGTAAGCAGTGCATGGCACATACCAGTCCATGGCAGCCATAACACGGTGGGTTGCTTCCATTGCTGCCTTTTGGGAAGCATGTACGTCCCCTCTGTGAGTTCTTGCCAGGAACCAGCTCCACGTTGGGTTAGGAAGGCTCCATGTGAGTTAGCAAGTCCACAGTGGCAGGATGCTTGGAGTAGTCATGCAGTGACTCTCAGATTTCCCTGATAGTAACTTGAGCAATACTGTTAGCAACACATCACTATGTGAGCTCTTGTTTTTTTATTTGGGAACATGGAGAAATGACTCCTGCCTACGATGTTTTATACAGATATTGTAAGAATTCATATATTACTATAAAATTATTTTAATATCATCATTATTACTGCATTATCACTTACTGAACAACATAAAATGTTTCAAACATTATTTCTAGCATTTTACTTTTATTATGTTAATATATCATTAAAAAGACTCTGAGTTAGACATTATTAATATGCCCAGACATGCATAGACAAAGTTATAAAAATATATTGTTTTATTCTTTTAAGTCACCACGTGTCCTTTTTGGAGTGTAAAGCCAGTAGTCAAGGCCACTATCACAGCAGCCCGACACACGCAGGTTCGCATTGGATTCGAACAGTCCGTAATGAAACACAGGAGCCAAGAACTGGTGAGCCATCAGCTTTAATTCTAGCTTACACCCGGCGGGCAAGCAAAAACACACACTGGGCTCCAAAACCCACACATTCAGTGCTCACAAAGCTACTGACTTATCCGAGTTTCCTAGAATCAAAGGTTTCTAGCTCACCAGACTTATTCACCTCTGTTTCCCATCTCCTCCTGCACAAACTCTTAACAAACTGGCTTCTTCCTCAGCACTCTGCCATCTTGGCTGCTTCTCATGGCCTTTACGTGGCCTTACTCTGCTCTCCTCTCTAATACTAATCTCAGGAACTCAGGAACCAAGAGAGAGAGATCAAGCTACTGGTCTCTCCCACTTTATAGCATAGACTCAAAACCTTTAATCCAATTATACAAACAAGGAAGTCTCTGATACAAAGTCACCCATCTGAGGCATAATGGGATTCCTCCCTACATCACCACCCTACATCATCCAATCAGTCAAGGGTGTGGAGAAGAGCTTACTCTTAAAACAAAGCCTTAAGCTATAACGACCCGGCCTGCTTACAACTTTTCCCCCACAGCCATCACAAGCATAAGGGCAAATAATATCACCTGGGTGACGGGCTTCCATGTGGGCAGCGCCATCTTTAACAAAGTGAGCATATTATATTTTATCTGCCGAACATGGAGGATGATGAGGTATTTGTACATATATATGTGTATGTACAAATAAACACATTTATACATTGATTTGCATGAAATAAAAAGTATTGTTATTTTTCATGCAAGTATTAATTGTCAAAGCTATAATTCAAAATCAGGTGGTATGACTCTAAATCCCCTGTTCTTAATCATTAAGCTAATGAATATAAAATATTTGAACATATGCTACACAAAAACAAGTAAAGTGTAGAATTATTTTAATCACTAAAAAGAGCATTACATTGCAATCTAAGTTTTCATATGCATTCATCTCTTTTATAGAGTAAAATGTCCGCTGTCAGGGATCAAGAGTAAGATAATATCACAGAACTGTGTGTGGAGCAAATACTGGCTGACATGCCCAAGCTCTTAGTGAAACTTCATCTTTTCAGAGGCATAGATACTCATTTCCACTGACTCCATTCAGAGATAATTTCCAAGTAGACTGGAAACCAGGAAGGTAAGCATCTCCTGAGTTCTTGCTTTATTTTCTCAGGCAAATGATGGATCGTTTCTTTTCTCCTTTGTTTTGACTATAGGGGAGCTCAGAGCAAATGCTTTGGCTGCCTTCTTCTAGAAATTGTATCCGATAAAAAGAACTGCTACCATGGGTAGTAATTTTATCTTTGCTTTCAAGTTAATTTTATATTCAATTTGTTCTTTGCCTATACTATTAATTAATTTATATAGTTGCCGAATTAAGTGCATAATTTATTTTTGTGGTGGTTTTACATTGTTCAATTACAGTATTGATTTTTCTCTATGTTCCAAAGATGAACTAGCTCATAATTGAATAGCTATTGCTCATCAATTCTTTCTCTAATGCTGCCTTGCCAATTTTAAGTATAAAGTGTTTCTTATTTAAAATAATGTTTGTTTTGCTTTTGTCTATCACTTCTCACAGAGGACAAAAATGAGATAATGTATTTAATTGACACTCATTCTTCTCAACAGAATATTTTTTTCAGTTTTATATTATCTACATGGAGCATCTCAGTATTCCATAATTCATGCTGATTTGAATATTCTACAAGAATCAGTGGCTTGTAAACTATACAGAAATTTTCTGAGACTTTTTCAATAAAAGGACCTATCAAGCCCTGGCATGGTACATAAGGATTTTTTATAACTTATATAAAATTCTGTGCCTTTTACCATAATGTTCTTTAAGCTCTATTGTTCAGCCCATATGCACCTTACAACCTATACAGGGTAAGGCAAAGGTAGATTAACAGAAGTGAGTACATGAAACATAGAGTTTATTTATGAATTATTGTATTTTTTTCCTTACAAAAAACTATAAACCTATTTTTGTCCTGCCCCATAATGTATCCTTATACAGAATCATGGAGAGTTTAAATATGGTGTAGACATGAGTAATGTATAGACAAAACAGGTTTAGAAATAATCCAGATATGAGAGTACAGATGTCACAGGGCACAAAAAAATTAAAAGCATATCAAATTATGTTTCCAGGAAGTCTAGTCTATTGTAAAATTTTCTCTTTCACTCTTTCTCTCAAATATATTTCTTCCACCAATAAACAAGTGTGCACTCATTATAAATTTTGATGACAATAGAGATAACACCAGAGTAGTGGGAGCATAAGATTCCCCTGATCTCTCCCATAGATATTTTAACTAATTGAACAACTATATTCCAGCATGGTAACTTAAGCTGGGCTCACAAGCTTGCCTGAAAGATCCGTGCACTGAATGGACTAAAGGTGGGAATGGGAATGGCTGAAAAGGTGGGGGTCGGGGGAATAAGACATACTCTTGGTCAGCTCCGCAGAGAGAAAAGGCCTGGGCAATCGGGGTTTTTTCCTTCAGGGGCTCTGAAGAGGGGAGAAGCCCCAAGAGTGTTTATTTTTCTCTGCTGGAATATAGGGAGGATGGAAGCTCCGGCTTTCTGGGTTTTGTCTGCTGAGATACAAAAGGTAAACCCCAGAATCCCTATGTCTCCTTCTTCTAGGAGGAGTGAAGATATTGAGGGGCAGCAAGAGAGATACTAAACCAAAGCAGTGATAGAACAGGAGATCACAGCCAGTGTTCCCGCCAACCTGCCCAAAGATCACATTCAGTGTAGAGAAAGAGAAAACCAAAGTGCGGCCCCCCAGTCTCCCAGATCCTGCCTCCCTCACAATGTGGGTATGAAGAGTGGCGGAGATAGACCACAAACCTAACTCTCTAGAACCACTGTCTCCCTTGAAGAACAGAGGTGCTCTGTGTCTTGTTCCCTGGTCTGTTGAGATGAGGGGAAGAATACCTGGAGGTGTGTGATCACCATTGCTAAAGCTGTAAAACCATAAAATCATAAATACCTCACAACATACCTGATCCTTAAAACATGTTTGCAGTTTCCACCACATCATCGCAACAGCAACATCTCAGCAGAAGATAGCCCAGAAATTTCACAGAGCTAAAACCTGTAATATAGATCCACCTACCAGAAGAAAAAAGTAATCTTTCAAAACTGAATTTTTTTTTCCTTTTTCCTTTTTTTATCACTTTTGAATTTCATTTTTATATTTTTATTCCTATTTTTATGGGTGTAGTCTTTGTTCTTTATATTTTTGGTTATTGTTCTTTGTTTTTTGTGGTTTTTCTTTTTTACTTGTGATTTTTTTAAATATTTTTATTGTATTTTTAAATTCTTATTTTTTACTTGTTTTTTGTTTGAATTTTTAACAATGCCATTCTCAAATACTGTCAAAGAAGAAATTAAATATCATGACTACACAAGACAGATAAATAGTTGAGAAAGAAAATGAAAAATATCCGAAAAGCAATCTCAATCAAATGGAAACTTTGGAGTTAAATGATAAAGAATTCATAATTGAAGTTCTAAAAATACTCAATCAGATGCAAGAAAAAGAAGTAATAGGCAATTTAATGAGCTCAGAAAACAAATTAATGAACAAAATGAGTACTTCACCAAAAATATTAAAACTTTTAAAAGAACCAGAGTTGAATAACTCAATAAATGAATTAAAAACCAATGTAGCAAGTTTAGCTAATAGAACCAGCCAGATAGAGGAGAGAATCACTGACATCAAAGATAGGCAACTATAGATGCTACAAAAAGAAAAAGAAAAACTCACAAATTTTAAGAGTGAGAGAGCTCTACAAGAATTGTCTGATGCCATCAGAAAGAGCAATATAAGAATAATGGGTATATCACAAGAAGACAGGTAAAAAATGGAGAGTCTATTCTAACACATAATTGATGCAAATTTATCAAGCCAACGGAAAGAGTTAGATCCTCAAATTCAAGAAACAAACACAATGGCGAGTTACCTCAACACAAACAGACCTTCTCCAAGGCGTATTGTAAAAAAAATTAACAAAAAACAATGACAAAGAAAGAATCTTCAAGGTAGCTATAGAAAAGAAGAAGATAGTATATAAAGGAAAGTCTATTATGTTATCATAGGACTTCTCAATAGAGACTCTACAAGAAAGAAGAGAGTGGATCCAGTGCTTAAAAGTACTAAAAGAGAGGAATTACCAGCTAAGAATACTATATCCATCAAAGCTATCCATCAAATACAATTAAGAAATAAAAAGTTTTTTAGACATAGATAAGCTTTGGGGGTATATCACCAAAAACAACCACTTTAAGAGATACTCAAGGGGGTTATATGCCTAGATAAAAAGATTACAACTACAAGTAAAAGCTTCAAAGAGCTCACAATCAAAGCAAGGATAATCTGTGACAACAATCACATGAAATAGGAGAGGATAAAGATCTGCAATAGCAAAGGAGGATGGAGTGCAGAAGCACTCATATGACAAAGGAGTCTTGTATATATGAAATTTCCCTTTTAATAACGTAATGATAACCACCCACAAAAAATCCACTGCTGAAACACACAGTTTAAAAAAAGAAGAAACAAAGAAAAGAAATATGGAATAACACCAAACAAAAACAATAGACAGAAACAAAAAAGAAAAGAAACAAAGGAGACACAGAGCTTCCAAAAAAAAACCCCCATAAAATTGTTATTAGAAATCCTCAAGTGTCAATAATTACCCTAAATGTAAATGGACTGAACTCACCAATGAAGAGAAACAGAGTAGCAGATTGGATCAAAAAGCAAAACCCAACCTTATGCAATCTTCAAGAGATATAGCTATACTGCAAGAACAAAAGTAGACTCAGAGTGGAAGGTTAGAAAATGATTCTTCAAACAAATAATACCCAAAGAAAAGCAGGTGTTGCCATAATCATATATTACAATGCTGATTTCAAGTCAACAAAGAGACAAAGATGAATATTTCAGAATGATAAAGGGGACATTGTATCAAGAAGACATAACAAGTCTTAATATATATGCACTGAATGAGGGAGCACAAAAATATATATGACATCCACTAAGTGATCTAAAAATAGAAACAGAAAAAAATACAATCATACTTGGAGATCTCAGCTCAACATTCACAGTTTATATAGATCATCCAAACAGATAATCAAAAAAATATATTGGCCTTAATGAAATAAAAGGCAAGATAAACAAATGGGACTATATCAAACTAAAAAGTTTTTGCACAGCTAAAGACAATAAGAGCAGAATAAAAAGACAAACCACACAATGAGAGAACATATTCGACAACACATCTGATAAAGGGTTAATAACCAAAATTTATAAAGAACTTGTAAAACTCAACACCAGGAAGACAATCCAATCAAAAAAATGGGCAAAAGAAATGAATAAAAATTTCTCCAAAGAGGACATACAGATGGCCTATAGGCATATGAAAAAATGCTCAATATCACTAATCATTAGAGAAATGCAAATTAAAACCACAATGAGATATCACCACACAC
This sequence comes from Rhynchonycteris naso, assembly GCA_037038555.1. Taxonomy (NCBI): domain Eukaryota; kingdom Metazoa; phylum Chordata; class Mammalia; order Chiroptera; family Emballonuridae; genus Rhynchonycteris; species Rhynchonycteris naso. The sequence continues at coordinate 68,705,331 of CM072996.1, forward strand.
CAGTCAGAATGGCACTCATCTGCAAAACAACACAGAACAAGTGCTGGCAAGAATGTGAAGAAAAGGGAACCTTTCTGCACTGCTGGTGGGAATGCAGACTGGTGCAGCCACTGTGGAAAACAGTTTGGAGATTCCTCAGAAAATTAAAAATTGAACTGTCTTTTGACCTAGCTATTCCACTTATAGGAATATACCCTAAGAACACCATAGCATGGATTGAAAAGAAGAAATGCGCCCCATGTTCTTGGCAGCATTGTTCACAATAGCGAAGATCTGAAAACAGCCCAAGTATCAGTCAGAGGATGAGTGGATTAAAAGCGTTGGTACATATATACTATGGAATGCTACTCAGCCATAAGAAATGATGACATCCGATCATTTCCAGCAAAATGGATGGACCTTAATAACATTATACGGAGTGAAATAAGTAAAACAGAAAAAAAACTGAGAACTGCATGATTTCATACATAGGTGGGACATAAAAACGGGACTATGAGACATGGACAAGAGTGTGGTGGTTATGGGGTGGGAGGAGAGAGGAGAGGGTGGGATAGGGAGGTGGGGAGGGGCACAGGGAAAACCAGATAGAAGGTGACAGAGGACAATTTGACTTTGTGTAATGGGTATGCAACATAATTGTATGATAAGATAACCTGGAGATGTTTTCTTTGAACATATGTAACCTGATTTATTGATGTCACCCCATTAAAATTAATAAAAAAAAATAATGGCCTTAAACAACACACTAGACAAAATAGACATTTATAAAACATTTCATCCCAGAACATCATAGTATACATTCTTTTCCAGTGTTCATGGAATATTCTCAAGGATAGACAATATGTTGGGTCACAAAACTCACATTATTAAATTCAGGAAGGTTCAAATTATATAAACCAAGAATATATTCAAACTGTACAGCTTTGAAATAAAAATTCCACTGAAAAAAGTAGTAAAGAAACCCATAAAAATTTGCAAATTAAACAACATACTTCTAAAAATAACAGAATCAAAGAATAAATAATAGTAAAGATCAAAAGATATATACAAACAAAAATGGCAACACAGAATATCAAAATTTCTAGTATACAGTGAAAACAATAATAGGAGGAAAATGTATATCATTGTATGCTTATATCTAGAAACAAGAGAGATCACAAATAAACAACCTACCATCACTTCTTACTCTGGGAAACAATTTTTTTTTTCATTTTCCAATGCATGAGGTTTTAAAACGATTTCTACATATTTCTGCATCACTGATTCCAAATCTGAAATTCGTTTTTTGGTGCATACTCTAGTTTATATGCAATTTTAATTTCTTTTTGTTACAGTTAATGACATGCATTGGTTTCTAAATTGGAGTTAAAGGGCAACAACACTTGGATTGAACATAACCACAAGGCAATTAATGTTTTAAAAATATCACTTTTACATAATTGTAGTTGAATCATGCCTGACCAGGTGGTGGCGCAGTGGATAGAGCATTGGACTGGGATGCGGAAGACCCAGATTGGAGACCCCGAGGTCGCCAGCTTAAGCACAGCCCATCTGTTGAGCAAAGCTCACCAGCTTGGACCCAAGGTCGCTGGATCCAGCAAGGGGTTGCTGGGTCTACTGAAGGCCCGCGGTCAAGGCACATGTGAAAAAGCCATCAATGAACAACTAAGGTGTCACAATGGCAACGAAAAACTAATGATTGATGCTTCTCATCTCTCTCTGTTCCTGTCTATCCCTATATATCCCTCTCTCTGGCTCTCTGTCCCTGTAAAAACAAAAACAAAACAAACAAACAGAAAAGATTGAATCATGGCTTCTTCGAGTAGGCGTAAATAAAGAATAGTCCTGACACCTTCTGTTATACATGTGGCTCTTACATACTTCAATGTCAAAGGTGCAACATTTCATCATTTGTGACACGTGAATATATTGCCTATGTTCAAGTTCGCCTTGGCGATCAAGACAAAAATTGGACTCCTCATTATTTGTGTCATAATAGTGAGGAAATGCTTCATGACTGGACAAAAGGAAAATGCAAAGAAATGCCTTTTGGTATTACCATGGTTTGGTGTGAACCTAAGGACCACAGTGGTGACTGTTATTTCTGTCTGATCCATACAAAGGGCAATGGCAAAAAAAAAGGCATAGGATCACTTATCCTAATATTCCTTCAGCAATACTACCTATCACACACTCTGAGACACTACTTGTTCCAGTTTTCAATGGTTTAATTTCTTTTAAGGACAAAGAAAGTGAACATAGTGATCAAGTGTTCTTTGATAAGATGCATGAGAAAATGGTTGTAGAATCTGAAGGGTCTGCTTCTGATGGCAAGCAGTCATTAAACCCTCAGCAGTTTATCCAACCCGAATTGAATGACCTAGGAAGAGATTTGGGCCTATCAAAGAAAACAGTTGGGTTATTAGCCTCTTGGCTTTAAGAAAAGAATGTAATTCACAGGTCAGCTAAAGTATCCCATTTCTGGAAGCATGAACACATTTTTGTGGACTTTCTTTTCAAAGAAAAACACTTTGTTTACTGTCATGATATCAGTAATCTTCTCAGCCAGCTAGGTATTACCACTTACAATCCAACAGAATGGTGACTATTTCTTGACAGCTCTAAATGGAGTCTGAAATGTGTTCTCCCATACAACGGTCATGTTTATGCAGAGGTTCCAACTGATTACTCAACTCATCTGCGCGAACATCATAATCACATAAAAATTGTCCTTGTCATTCTGAAGTATAAGGAGCATAACTGGATCATTTGTGTGGATCTTAAAATGGTAAATTTTCTGCTAGGACAACAGAGAGGTTTCACAGAATATACTTGCTTTTTGTGTTTGTGGGACAGCTGAGATCAGGAGAAACACTGGACACAGAAGGAGTGGCCAAAACATGAAGCTCTCTAAGTAGGAATAAAAAATATTGTGAATGAACCAGTAGTTAATTGAGAAAGGATTACTTCACATCAAACTTGGCTTAATGAAGCAGTTTGTTCAGGCTTTGAATAGAAAAAGTGAATGCTTTCAATATATTATTTCTGTTTTTCTTGCCTTATCTTTCGAGAAGATAAATGCAGGTGTATTTGATGGACCTCATATTTGAACCTTCATACGTGATGAATAATTTGCCAGGAAGATTAATAATGAGGAGAAAGCATCATGGCAGTCTTTTGTGGCAATTACAAAGAACTTCCTTGGCAACAATAAGCAGAAACTATGAACTTCTGGTTCAAAGGATGCTGTTGGCTTTCCATGACATTGGGTGTAACATGAGCATTAAGATTCACTGTCTGACCAGTCACCTTGATAAGTTTCCTGAAAATCTTGGAGCAGTTAGTGATGAACAGGGAGAATACTTACATCAAGATCTGAATATGATGGAAGAATGTTATCAGGAGCAAGGGATTAGAAATATAATAGCAGAGTACTGCTTGGGCATCAAACGAGATTGTCTTCAACAAGTACACAGAAGTAAGAGGTACAAATGCAAATATTTATCTGTATAGAATTTAAATAAGTTTTGCGCAAATTTTATGATTAAAATGTGTCTTAATATGTTCTATTTTGAAATTGTAGAGAAATTTTGATGCAATCATAACTTTTAATTTATTAGTGTATTTACTGCATTATATAAATTATTATATTTTCACAAAGATGATGCCCAACAAGACATTCTATTTTATTATATTAAACTAAATATTGAAAATTTTACAATAAAATGAAATTTAAAATCTTGAATTGCTTAAATACTGTAGCTTACAGAGAAAAACTAATGTCTAATTTGAGATCAGCACACGTGAATTAGATAAGGACAAGTGTTTTTGTGGATGCAAGAAACTTTTGCCTGACCAGGCGGTGGCGCAGTGGATAAAGCGTCGTCGGACTGGGATGTGGAAGATCCAGGTTCGAGACCCCGAGGTCGCCAGCTTTAGTGCGGGCCCATCTGGCTTGAGCAAAAGCTCGCCTGTTTGGACCCAAGGTCGCTGGCTCCAGCAAGGAGTGACTTGGTCTGCTGAAGGCTTGCAGTCAAGGCACAAGTGAGAAAGCAATCAATGAACAACTATGGTGTCACAAAGGCAATGAAAAACTAATGATTGATGCTTCTCATCTCTCTCTGTTCCTGTCTTTCTGTCCCTATCTATCCCTCTTTTTGACTCTTTCTGTCCCTGTTAAAAAAAAAGAAAAAATTTGTTTCCCAGCGTAATTAGAAAGAAGAGGAACAAAATAAACCCAAATTCAACTAATGAAAGAAAATAGTAAAAATTAGAGCAGAACTAAATTAAATAGAAAACAACAAAAAAAATCATTTAATAATAATACAACAAAAAGCTGGTTATTTGAAAAGAACAATAAAATTGGCAAATCACAGGCTAAACTAACTAAGTAAAAAAGAGAAAAGACTCCTATAAACAAATCCAAAATAAAGAGGAGAAATTACCATAGACATTATAGCTATATAAAATATCATAGTAGAATCCTATTAAGGATTATATGTCACGAAATTCAACAATCTAGAAGAAATTAGTAAATTTCTAGAACTATACAATCATCCTAGATTGATCCACAAAGAAGTGGAAAAATAAATAGAACCATAACAGGGTGAAAATAGAAACAACTATCAAAAACCTCTTCCAAAATAATATTCCAGGACATGGTGGCTATACTAGTGAATTCTATCAAACATTTCAAGAACATTTGTAACTTAATCTTCTCAAAGTTTTCCAAAACTACACACACACACACACATACACACACTACATCACCTAATATGTTTTATGAGGGCAATATAACTCTAAACCAAATAACCTGGCAGGGCAACATAAAAAAGAAAACTACAGACCAATATCTCTAATGAATACAGACGCAAAAATCCTAAACAAAATACTAGCAAATCGGATACAAGAACACATTAAAAAAAAATATTACATCATAATATTGTGGGATTCATCCCAGGAACAAAAGGATGGTTCAACATAAAGAAATCGATCAACCTAATGCACTACATCAACAAAACAACAAAAATCATATGATCCTATCAATAAATGCAGAAAAAGCATCCAATAAGATATAACATTCCTTTATGTTTAAAACACTATATAAAATCAGAATAAAAGGAAAGCACCTCAACGTAATAAAGGTCATATGAGACAAACCATCAGCTAATATAACTGTTGAAAAAAGTGTTGTTTTTCCTCTAAAATCAGGAACAAGACAAGGTTGCCCACTCTCTCCACTTTTACTCATTATAGTCTGGAAGTATTAGCCAGAGCAATCAGGCAAGAGAAGAAATCAAAGACATTCATATCGGGAAAGAACAAGTAAAGGCATCACTTTTTGCAACTGACATGATCCTGTATATAGAAAACCCCAAACCCTTGAAAACACTGGTACATAAAGACACATGAACCCCATGTTAATTGCAGCATTATTCCCATTGGTCAAGACATGGAAACAATCAAAGTAGAGGATTGGATAAAGAAGATGTGGTAAATACATATAATGAGAACTATTCAGCCGTAAGAAATGATGAGATAGTGCCTTTTACAACATGGATGGACCTAGGGAACATTATACTGAGTGAAATAAGTAAATCAGAAAAAATTAAGAACTATATGATTTTACTCAGGTGAGATATAAAACTGAGACTCCTAGATATAGATAAAAGTGAAGTGGTTACCAGAGGGAATTTAGAGGAGGAGGTGGGGAAAAGGGTGTAAGGAGAGACAAACATAAGGTGACAGAAAATTATTTAACTTTAGATGATGGGTATACAACATAATCAACAGTTTAAATATAGGAATGTTTACCTGAAACGTATGTACTTTTATGGATCAATGTACTCTGTTAAATTTAATTTTCTAAATAAAATTAAAGAAAAAGAATTTTGACTATGTAATTTAGGTAATAAGCAGGATGATTTAGTGTAATCAATTCTCAAATGATTTTATCCATTTTTTATAGCTTCGATAAAATGTAAAAAGTACAGAAAGATAGAGTAATTTAATCTGTTGTGAAAATAACAGTGCCTAAAAAAACTATAATTTTTATTTCCATATGTTTATTCAAAACATAGTACTACTTAATATTTTATACGTTTCTGCCTGACCAGGTGGTGGCGCAGTGGATAGAGCGGTCGAACTAGGATGTGGAAGACCCAGGTTCGAGACTACAAGCTCTCCAGCTTGAGCATGGACCCATCTGGCTTGAGCAAAAGCTCGCCAGCTTGGACCCAAGGTTGCTGGCTCCAGAAAGGGGTTGCTCGGTCTGCTGAAGGTCCGTGGTCAAGGCACATGTGAGAAAGCAACCAATGAACAACTAAGGTGTAGCAAAAAAACCCTGATGATTGATGCTTCTCATCTCTCTCCGCTCCTGTCTGTCTGTCCCAACTATCCCTCTCACTGACTCTCTCTCTCTGTCCCTGTAAAAAATATATATAATATGTTTCTTATTTACACATTTCACAAAGTTTAGGTGATCTGTGTTAAGTACAGTAAAGTGTACATTATATTTGCTCTATATAAATTAATTTTAGCCTGACCAGGCAGTGGCGCAGTGGAGAGAGCATTGGCCTGGGATCCGAAGGACCCAGGTTTGAGACCCTGAGGTCGCCAACTTGAGTGCGAGCTCATGTGGTTTGAGCAAGGCTCACCAGCTTGGTCGCTGGTTCAAGCAAGAGGTTTTTCAGTCTGCTGAAGGCTCACAATCAAGGCACATATGAGAAAGCAATCAATGAACAACTAAGGTGCAGCAAAAAAAACCCTGATGATTGATGCTTCTCATCTCTCTCCGCTCCTGTTTGTCTGTCCCAACTATCCCTCTCACTGACTCTCTCTCTGTCCCTGTAAAAATAAATAAATAAATAAATTATTTTTTATAATGTTCATTTTTGAATATTAGATATTATATAAAACATTTTTAATTGTAAATTAGAAACCAAAATTAACTTCAAAAATATATTTATTATGACTGACATAATTTCACTTGAGTTTTCCTTTTATTACTTAAAAACATTTTTATGAAACAATTTCTAAATAATTATTTTTAAATATTTATTTTAATAACTCTGATACCCCCTCAAAAGTTTGATGATTGACAACAAACTCTAAGTTGTCCAATGACATTTTATAAAGTAACCCTTCTTCTTCTTCCTGTCCTGGTTAGTCAGACCTGATTTACTTCAATAAAGATTATGGCATGTCTTTTAAGTATACCTCAAATTATTGCTTGAGAAAACATGTTTCAAACAGTCTTTCTTCATTGCTGATTGCTGAAAAATATTGGATTCATAAACCATTAACAAGCCATTCTATTGCATGTCTTGCAAATAATTAGAAGTCGAGGTATAATAAAGTACAATTAACTCAGTAACTATGAAATTTTAAAAAAAATTATCTCTAACCTCTTCTCTCTCTCTCTTTGCTCTAACATCAATAAATAAAAATCTTTAAAATAAATAAATCATCTCATAGAAAAGAATAAAAATATGTATAAATTCAGATGGAAATAAAAGTTTTAGTCCAGGATGAAATGTAAGAAAAAGCAGTCTTCTGCCTCTCTCAGACTATCAATTCTTATCTTCTTCAGCCATTTTAATTAACATGTTAATAAATACCCTGATTGATTTAATAGCAAGTTGCAATTGTAAAGTATAAGCTAAAATAAAATCTAACAGAAAATTTGTTACTTGTAAAAAATATTGTTATTGGCTAGTCAAGCATAATTTTCTCTCTCTCTATAGTGAAAGATTGCTATTTGAAAGACAATTTAAACTATAGCACCCACATATTAATGATCTATTTGCTTAGAAGCCATATATTAGCTTCAGTTTATCCATCCACTGTGTAAACGGTAAACATTACTTGGTCACTGATAGATTTGAATGCAGGCAAAGCATCAATCAGCGTCAACAACTGATTAGTTGTTGGTGTCTTTGACAGGCTCTTCCATCTCACTGAATATAGGCAGCTGATTGCTCTCACTTCTCTCTACATCTATTGCCCTCAAAGCCTTTATGTTACCTAGCTAATACTGAGGGTAAATAATTCTCTGTTAGCTAACAGTGAACTTCTCCACCTCACTTATCATTGTATCATTGGTCTCCTACTGCAAATTACAGAATAAAGCTGGTCAACACTGTGTGGTAATGTAAAGCTTTATGAAACAATAGGTAGTAATAGCTGAAAACAGCTGTATTTTAATATTTGTTCTTTTTAAGTCAGAAAAGTGATGTGAAGTGAAATTCCTTAGATGATATAATAAATATTATATTGATAGTTGAGGAGTAAAATATGCTAATGAGAAGAAAACATTACCCTTGAGATTAATTCAGATTCTGACCATAGAATAGTAACTATCACACACACACAAAAAAAATTATTAAATTTGTATTTATTTCCTGTTAAAATCTACTCAAGCCAATCTTTAATTACTAGGATATTTGTTTAAACTTCATTATGAGCAATGTAGTTTATCTGTGAACCTGAAAAACAGATAGATTGAGTTTATTTGCAGGAATATTTGAGCAAGTGAAAAAATATATAAATTTTAACTTATTTGACACCCAGAATTATCTAGCATATGTGCAACTCTTGTCACTAAACAAAAATTCAGAAGAAACAAATCACCTGTAATCAGAACTAAGATTTAATCAATTTTACCTTTTATTTGTTTACAGAAGTCAGTGTGGATAGCATCAAGTACTAAGAAACCATTAGATATGATTCAAAAGACATTAAAATATTTAATAGCAATATAACTCCATGTTCTTCCTGTTTTTTATAGTTACAAATATTTATGTCCAGTGCTTGAGATTATTCCAGTCTTCAATATGCAATCACATTCCATTTTCTACTCAATAGCATATAACTAACAAAATAAAAATTGAGGACAAACTCATAATTATGAGTTTCTAAATTTTATTAAAATTATTTCTCTTTTAAGAAATTAGCATAAAACAGACAAAAATATGAATATTAATTATAAATATAATCACAATGGTATTGGTTTTAAATTTTGTTTCAATTATATAAACACAGCTCAGACAATTTTTATTGTTTTACTTTTTTTTATTAAGTGAGGGATGTGGGGGCAGAGATAAACTCCAGCATGCACCCCTACTGGGATCCACCTGACAAGTCCCCTACGAGCTGATGCTCTGCCCCTGTGTGCCAGTGCTTTGTTCTCAGCAACAAAGCTATTTTAGCACCAAGAGGAGGTCATTGAAGTATCCTCAGCATGGGGGTTGGCGACAGCTTCTCTGAAATCATTTAAGCCATGGCTGTGGGAGGGGAAGGGAGAGAGAAAGATGAGGGGGGGAGCAGATGTTTGCTTCTCCTATGTGCTCTGACTGGGAATCGAACCCAGGAGTTCCACACAGCCACCAATGCTCTATCACTGAGCCAACCAGACAAGGTCTTGATAATTTTTCTTGAGTTTATAGAATACTTATGTATAAAATGAAGCAATTGTATGTGAAGTGTAAAGAATTCAAATTCCATGCAAAGATAAAACTGATACTGGGCATTGATTAACTAAGATGTTGTCTTCCCAGACTGAGTTGTTCGGATTTGATGCATTACAGACATGATGTAGTAAAGACTAATAATGAACACATGTCATAAATTAAAATGAGTAACTATTCTCTGTTCTTAATGCTCTCAGAAAGAAAAAATAAATATATTGACAATCTTATTTAGTTCAATTTTATGTATTTTAAATATTGTAGTCAGAGGAAAGAGAGATTAATTTATTTTAAATATATTTGTCTACTTCAAAACAGTGTTAGGTCTGACCTGTGGTGGCCCAGTGGATTAAATCCTCGACCTACAACTCTGAGGTCACTGGTTTGAAACCCTGGGCTTGCCTGGTCAAGGCACATATGGGAGTTGATGCTTCCTGCTCCTCTCCAACCTTCTCTCTCTCTCTCTCCCTCTCTCTCCTCTCTGAAATAAATAAATAATAAAAATAATTTTAAAAAAACAGTGTTAGAAAGATATTTTAGGATGATGCAATATTAGAACAGAATGGGTAAATGTAAACATTTTATGCATATAGTAAATTGTTAGTCAAAAGGATGACAGTAAGTAATATTCAAGTTTAACTAATGTATAGGACAGATTTCTCCAGGCTTCAGCCAGTCCTATAAAATATTGTCCATTAAGACCTGTGTTGGCCCTGGCCAGCTGGCTCAGTGGATAGAACGTCAGCCCAGTATGCTGACATCCTGGATTTGATCTTGGTCAAGGCACACATGACAAGCGACCATGTGCTTCTCTTCCCCTCTCTGTCCTTTCTCTTTCTTTTCCCCTTTCACAGCTAGTGGTTCAGATGGTCCAAGCATTGGCCCCAGACAGGGGTTGCCAGCTGAATCCCAGTCGGGGTGCATGCAGAAGTCTGTCTCTCTACCTCCCTCTTCTCATTTAAAAAACATTGTTATTCCAAAATTGAATTCAATTGTTTAATTTAAGATTTATAAGGTGGTTTAGTCAGAGTCAACTGACTAAAAAAAAATAATTTGTCTTAGAAAAGTTGTTCTAGCTAAGGAATTCTTTACCCCAAATTCTTTTCATTACTTCCGTAATCAGTGCCTGAGTACAATAGATAAAAAAAAAAATTGTGAATCCAGACGTGAACCCACCAAATATAAGATCATGTTAACTCTCAATCTCAGAATTCTTTTAGCCTCAAACCAGGAGTAATGTCATACTTATCCATGATCAATTATGAGTCAAGAACCTGCTTCTTATTTTAACCTAGAGATGTTTTCAAAGTAAAGATGAAGGCTTTAACATAATTTGTTTCTTATACTACTACTTATAGTAGAAAAATTTGCACATAACCTGAATAACAAATAATGGAGGAATTGCTAGTTATAAAGTGTTATATCCACTTACTGCAGTGTCATTCCAGATGTGGTGTCCAACACTCAGACTTGGACCTGCAGGAAGACGTTCTTTAGACACAGTCATCAACATTACCTTGTCCCACACTAAACACTCATTGTTATTCCAAAATGGTTGTTTGGTGTGAGATATTCACCATGTGAAAAGCAGTAAACAGTGGTCCCTAACTGTTGCGGGTGTTAAGTTCCAGAACCCCCTGTGATAGGCGAAAATCCATGAAGTAGCAACTTCATTTTATTATTTATATATATATTGAAGGCTTTATAAACCTTACCCACACTCTTATAAACCTTTCCCACACTGTTATTAATCTTTCCTACAGTCTTATAAACACTTCCTATGCTCTTAAACACTTTCTACGCTCTTAAACCTACCTAATTTTAACAACATATAAAATTGTGTATAGGTACTCATCAGTGAATATACAGTAATATTCTTTTAATATGTTTTCCTTAATACTTTTTATATTTTTATATGGTTTTCAAATTTTTAGAGTAAAAAATGCTACTTTACCACAAAAACAATTAAAATAATAAATATATGAATATACCTATATATTGCAAAATCCCACGATATAGCAAAAAGTTCACGATACAAAATTAGATATATACAATTTAAAAATCTGTGATACAGTGAGACCACAAAACGTGAACCATGATATGGCGAGGGATGACTGTGTTGTATAGTCTCTATACCAGTCAGGAAGAAATGGGAGCCAAGACACAATTTCCATAAGAGCATCAAAGGGAGCATCTCATGCCTGGCAGAATCTTCACTCTTATGAGCATGATATACAGGTTACAATTCGATGGAGTGCCATATGTAAAGTACTTGGAAGACATTGCACCTTCTGGAAATACATGATAGTTGCTTCTGCATTATGTAGTGAAATACTCAACTTCTCTAATTTCTCTTATTATAGAATCTTTGTGTTTAGTGTCTGTCAACTGTATTACCATTCTATTTGACTTAGCACAATTATGATGCCATTAACAATTAAATTAAAGAGAGCAAAGTATATAATATTAAATACTATTCTATAATGCAAACATAAATGTACACTATTAAAAAAGAAACAAAAATCTTTAAAAAAAGATTGAAAAATATTTTCATATGCTAACAGGCAGTGTAAAAGTAAGGGCAGTTGTTTCTTCCTCTTATTTAACATTTATAATGAATAAAGACAACTTTAAATAGCAATATACAATTTATTTATATTTAATTAACTTCACCTAATTCTCTCCCTCTTTTATTTTGTTATTTAATGAGAAAACATGCATTTATTTACTTAATGATTAAAATCATTGAAGTTGCAGATATAAATCTAATCTAAAGAAGACATTAAAATTATAGTTCTTTGGTATACTTGCAATATATTGTTTTTTATTGAATTCATTGTAGAAACATTGGTTAGCACAGAGGTTTCAAGTGTATAACTCAGTCAAACATGACCTACACACTGCATCATATGCCCACCACCCCCAAAAAAGTCTTTTTGGTCTCCATTTTCTTCCCCTTCATCTACCTACCTTCCACCCCTTTTTCCTTTGTCTATCATTACACTATTGCCTGTGTCTATCATATTTGTGTGTGTGTTTCTTAATATTTTCACCATTTTTCATCCAGTCCCTCAGGTCCCCTCCCCTCTAACAGCTGTCAGTCTATTCCATGTATCCATGTTTCTGTTTCTATTTGTTCATCAGTTTATTTAGTTCATTAAATTCCACATATAAATGAATTCATATGGTATTTATCTTTCTATGACTGGCCTATTTTACTTAGCGTAATTACACTTTTTGAACAAAACATTCTGTAAAGTTTAAATAATGTATTCCAGTTGATTGGTGCAAATAATTAGGACTAATATTAAACATTGATATATTTAAGTCATAGATTGAACGTGAAAATAAAACAATGGCTAGTTACCCTCTATTTTATTACCTGAAGTCTCTTAAAAATATGTTTACTCTATCTACAGGCTCAATATCTTTATTTCTGACCCAGTCATTCCCAGAGCAGAACTTAGAAGAGGCTTGTGAATGATAACATCCCATAAGGCTTAATCTTTAATCATGGATCATGAAAAATTAGGTGTGTCAAGAATGAATTATATGTTCTGCATAATCTCAGATAGATTAACTGCCTGGGAGTATAAATAAAAGCTGAGTCTTATAAGAATAATATAAAAGATAAATTTTTCCATTGGGAAAAACTATTTCTAAAGATTTATACCAAATAAAAATAATAAAGAATGTGTATTTGTAATTATGACCTAATCAAGCTTGAAATATTTCTTTACAACTATAAAATTCAAACAATAAGGAATGAGTATATAAATAAGGATGTATAAAATATCGTTATCCAGAGTATTAAAACAAATATAAAAAATGAATAAGGATAGACAAACAATTGTATAAAATTTCTACGAAGACAATGAACAATTTACTAGAAAAAAATCACATAAATTTACAGAAAAATAGCTATTTATAATTTAAAGGTATCTTTATTATTAAAAGTAAAATTTTTAAATTGAGAATAAAAATTAAAAATAATGTAAATTAAAATTTTAAAAAAGCTTTATAAATACCTAGGAATAACACATAAGTGTATACCCAAATTTTTACAAGAAAATTTAGGAGTGATTTTGTATTTCTAGATTTTAATTAGAAAAAATAAATAAAACATATTATGCAACTATATAAAAGGATAACACTTATATGTATATACTGATATAAAAGTAGTCAAGTACATACAATGTGCTACTAATTCTTTTAAAATATTACTCATTAATACATACCACAAGCATGCATAAAATATTTCTAAAATACAGGACCTCACTTCTACTTCTAGTGCTGGGGCAGAGATCCCAACATCCAGCTGGTAACAAGACAAGAACATGCTTAATTTTGTCATTGCATAGGGCTAGGTGTTGCCCCAACTGCTTTTTCTACTCCTGTTTTATTCAAGCCCACTTCTTGATCTTTCTACAGATATTGCAAATTAATCTTTATTTTAGTAATTATTTTTTATCTGAAACTATCAAGAGTTTACTGCAACTATTATAAACAATACAAACTAATGAATTATGTAATTATAATACTCATTTTCTTCACAAATTAAAAAATTTTAATGCACTGTGCTACTCAATCTAAAGAAACAAAGTGAGCAAAAATCATTGTTCTTCTTCTACTGAAGCTTTCTATCTAAAATAGTAGATATACTATAAATTTATAAGAGAAACATTGGGATATATAAAGGAAAATCAATCAGACATAGGCAAGCCAAAAACCAAGTGAATTCAGAATGGCCAAATATGCAACAACATTCAGAAGTGCCTTAAAAGAAATAAGTAGATAGTTTTACTCCTATTCATGTGAAATTAATTTATTATTATATACAGGCACTTAATTAGATAATAATTATAACTGGAAAAATAACTGATCATCTTTATAAAGTATAAATTATAGAATTTTCCAAAGTATATGCAACTTTATTATCACTGGCTGACTTAGAATAATTGTTGGATTAGTAGAGGACAGGCCATATTATAATGGGTTGAGATGTATTATATCATTGGGTCATTGGATAGTTTTATATTTATGGAAAATGGATGATGTGGAAACAAAATGAGAATTACTAATAGAGAGGATATTTATTTAAGAGTAACATTTTATATACATAACAAACATTCTAGAAAAATTAGGTACCCATATGTTAAAAGAAGAAACCTATATAGAGACCTTTGACCATTCACAATAATTAACTCAATATGAATCTTCTTTTTCTTCTTCTTTTCCAAGTGAGAGGAGGGGAGATAGACAGACAGACTCCCAGACCTGGATCCACCCAGCAATCCCATCTGGTGCCAATGTTCTGCCCATCTAGGTCCATGCTCACAACTGAGTTATTTATAGCACCTGAGGCAGATACTACACAGCGCCATCCTCAGTGTCTGGGCAGATATGCTCAAAACAATGAAGCCATAGCTGCAGGAGGAGAAAAAAAAAACACAGCAAGAAGTGGGAGGGGGAGGAGTAGAGAAGCAGATAGTCTCTTCTCCTGTGTGCCCTGAGCGAGAATCAAATGCAGGACATTCACATGGTAGGCCAACGCTCTACCACAGAACCAACTGGCCAGGGCCTCAATATGAATCCTATGCAATTGAAGTCTAAATACAATTGCTAAAATATCAACTTTCTAAGAAAAAACATCAGAAAAAAACTTGGGTTTGAAGAAAAAATTTTAGGCACAACATTGAAAGCATGACCCATGGAAGAAAATATGACATGTAGAAGCATATTAATAAAATGTTATGATCTGCTGAAGTCATTGGAGAAAGAAGATGAATAGACAAGTCATAAAATGGAAGATAATGCTTGCAGAACACATATCTAATAAAAAGTTGATATTCAAAATATGTAAATAACTCCTAAAACTCAATAATTAAAATGTCCAACCCAATGTAACAGGCAAAAGATCTAAATTATATTTGATGCATAAACTTGTGAAAAGACATTCAACATCATTTGTCATTGAGAATTACAAAAAAAAAAAAATGGTATGCCCTACAAATCTGTTAAAATGGTTAAAGTCCAAACCTAACAGTACCAATTGCTTGCAAAATGTAAAACTACAGGAGTTTTCATTAATTGCTGATGGAAATACAAAATGATAGAGAGACAGAGCAAGACAGTTTGGCAGTTTTATACAAAGACAAACAATATCTCATTATATAATTCAGCAATTATATTGTTTGATATTTACTCAACTAATTTGGAAACCTATGCTCACACAAAAACTACTATGAAAATATTTTTAGCCTGACCAGGCAATGACGCAGTGGATAGAGCTTCAGACTGGGACCAGAGGACCCAGGTTTGAAGCCCCGAGGTCGCCAGCTTGAGCATGGGCTCATCTATCTGGCTTGAGCAAAAAAAAGCTCGCCAGCTTGGACCCAAGGTCACTGGCTCAAGCAAGGGGTTACTCGGTCTGCTGAAGGCCCGCAGTCAAGGCACATATGAGAAAGCAATCAATAAACAACTAAGGTGTTGCAATGAAAAACTGATGATTGATGCTTCTCATCTCTCTCCGTTCCTGTCTGTCTGTCTCTATCTATCCCTCTCTCTGACTCTCTCTCTTTCACTGTCCCTGTAAAAAAATATATTTTTAATAAATTGATTTTTAATAACCAATAAATGGAAACAAATAAGACTGTTTTGATAGTTGAATAAATCCATTCAATGGAATATAATTTTTTGGTAAAAAAAAAAAAAAATGCTGCCAAGCCAAGCAAAAGTATAGATACATAGTAAATATATGTTGATAATTGAAAGAAACTAATTTGAAAGACTACATACTATAAGATTTCATTTATATGACCTCTGGATAAAGCAAAAGTATAGAGATAATAAATAGATCAGTGATTGCTAGAGATTTGTGGGGCTATTGTTATATAGAGGATTTTTAGAGGTAGAGGAACTATTTTATATGATACTGTAATAATCTACATGACACCATGCATTTGTCACAATTCATAACATTTGACAGTACAAAGAATGGCCTTTAATGTTTGCCAATTTAAAAAAATCATTTAATTGGTCAAGCTATTCCAGGATGGAATGCAGATATACCAAAACAGCCAGTTGTATTAGAAATATACAAAACAACTTCAGTGAAGAAAGTGAGAAGAAAAGGTGGTATTCTAAGTAACTTCAGAAGTTAGTGGAAACTGTAAAACTAAAGGTAAAAATAATTATTCATAAGCAGAGAACCCTAGTTGATAAAGTTTTTTTCTCAGGGGTGTATAGGTTAACAATTCTGAAAGAGCATGGATTTTGAGATGTTGGCTTCCCTGCCAACTTCCTAAGGTACCTTGTTTAGCCTGCAGCCATGAGGTGTTTCTCACATCTCCAGTAAGGGGAGATTGGGGTCTGGCAATGTGAGGCAACCTTGAGGTGCTGACTATGAGCACTCATTCCTGTTTCCATGCATGAAATAAAATGATTTATTTTCCTCAAAAACCTGATAGAACAAAATACCCTGCAAAGTTACTAGGAGGTTGGAGAGTGTTGCCTTATTTAAATAAAACTTTTCTTCATGAAGTTCCCAGTAGTTCTCATCTGCAAGGGAAGCGGGCCTCTGTTTGAAAAGTGAAATAGCAAAAGCATGAGAGAGCAGAACAGTCTGTACCAATGACCAGAGAGTGTAACAAGTGGGAAACAGGGGCGTGACACACTCATGCACCAGTGGCAGACACCTCTAAAATCTTTAGTGATTCTTCTTCTGCCAAGATCCCTTTAGCATCAGCAAACTCATTAGTCAACAGAGCCAAATATCAACAGTGCAACAATTGAAATTTCTTTTGAGAGCCAAATTTTTTAAACTTAAGCTATATAGGTAGGTACATTCCTTATCGAGGTAGCATCAGCACGTAGTATTTTGTGGAAGAGCCACACTCAAGGGGCCAAAGAGCTGCATGTGGCTCGCAAGCCGCAGTGCGAGCTGTTGTTTGCCGACAAAGGAAGGTGGAGGCCTAATAGCCTAAACAGCACCTAGATTCTCACATCTAGCCCCTTGACCCATTCAGTGTCTAGCCCTGCTGCTTCCTCTTTCTTCTCTGCCAAATTCCTTCTGACCCATAACATTTCTAGTTCTTTGCATAGCCAGACAATGTTTTAACCAACCGAGTTATCTGGCCAGGGCCATTTTAATTCCTTACAGAGATATTATGCTAGTCCACAACACAGAGGATCAAACACACCTTGATTAGGGAGTGGACTTTTATATAGCATAAATTCTAATGAGCAAAATTGTGATTACATTTAGCAATGTGTTTTTGAACTATGATTGTTACTTCTTCTATGAAAATTAATGGTTGTTTTCCTCATCTACTTTCTACTTTTCACCAAAATTCCTATTGGCATCTTTTAACCACTAGAAATAAATTAGTTTTTGTTGTTATTATACATTTGTTTATTTCCTCTCTCCATGCCAGCTAATCATTTAACAGTTATGAACACTACAGCTTTACTATTTAAATTATAAACTGCTGAAATAGAGCCCTGTGGCATTTCCTTACTTTTCCTGCCCGCATTCCCTTGCTGAGTCTGATGCATGACCTTGGCCCTGACCCCACCCTCTCTCTCCCATGTGAGAAGAATTTACCACTAATGACAGCTCTGTTCTTCACCATCTTCTCCTGTATCCATAGCTTCACCAGAGCCTCCACCCAAAAGCAAGGTACACTTGAAGCCTCCCTTTCCTTTATCCTCCCCTGACTGCTGGAGGTATCTCTCTTCAGAAAGATACTTCCATTTATATTTGTTCTTCTTGTACTGTTTTTATTTAGCAAGACTGCTCCTGACTGTCCCTAAGGTCCCTTACAGCCATAAAAACATCTTTTGATATCTGAGCAAGATAAACTACACCAAAAAAATTTCCAGGTGAGAAGGCATTGTAAAAATGGCAGATTGAATATATTCTTCAAAATACAACCTTGTCCTCCTGTTGTTGAGTTTTATAAGTTCTTTATAAATTTTAGTTATTAACCCCTTATCAGATGTGCTGTCAAATATGTTCTCCCATTGTGTGGTTTGTCTTTTTATTCTGTTCTTATTGTCTTTAGCTGTGCAAATACTTTTTAGTTTGATATAGTCCCATTTGTTTATCTTGCCTTTTATTTCATTTGCCCATGGAGATAAATCAGCAAATATATTGCTGATACAGATGTCGGAGAGCTTGCTGCCTATGTTTTCTTCTAAGAATCTTATGGTTTCATGGCTTACATTTAAGTCTTTTATCCATTTTGAGTTTGTTTTTGTGAATGGTGTAAGTTGATGGTCTAGTTTCATTTTTTTGCAGGTAACAATCCAATCAAAAAATGGACAAAAGAAATGAATAGAAATTTCTCCAAAGAGAACATACAGATGGCCTATAGGCATATGAAAAAATGCTCAACATCACTAATTATTAGAGAAATGCAAATTAAAACCACAATGAGATATCACCTCACACCAGTCAGAATGGCACTCATCAGCAAAACAACACAGAATAAGTGCTGGCGAGGATGTGGAGAAAAGGGAAACCTTCTGCACTGCTGGTGGTAATGCAGACTGGTGCAGCCACTATGGAAAACAGTTTGGAGATTCCTCAAAAAATTAAAAATCGAACTGCCTTTTGACCCAGCTATCCCACTTATAGGAATATACCCTATAAGAACACCATAGCACTGTTCGAAAAGAAGAAATGCGCCCCCATGTTCCTGGCAACATTGTTCACAATAGCAAAGATCTGGAACCAGCCCAAGTGTCCGTCAGAAGACGAGTGGATTAAAAAGCTATGGTACATATATACTATGGAATACTACTCAGCCATAAGAAATGATGACATCGGATCATTTATAACAAAATAGATGGACCTTGATAACATTATACGGAGTGAAATAAGTAAATCAGAAAAAAAGAAAAACTGAGTACAGCATGATTTCATACATAAGTGGGACATAAAAGTGAGACTATAAGACATGGACAAGAGAGTGGTGGTTATGGGGTGAGGGGAGGGAGGGAAGATTGGGATAGGGAGGTGGGGAGGGACACAGGGAAAAGCAGATAGAAGGTAACAGAGGACAATATGACTTTGGGTGACAGGTATGCAACACAATTGAATGTTAAGATAACCTGGAGATGTTTTCATTAAAAAAAAAAAAATACAACCTTGTCCTAAAAAGGAAAGGCTGAGATTCTGATACAATTTAAGAAGATTAAAGACACATGACAACTCAATGCTGTATGTGCTTCTAGACTGAATGCTATAATGGAGGTTTTAAAAAAGCCGCAAGGACATTACTAAGTAAACCAACAGAAATAGAATATGAATGGGAAATTAACTTAAAGTTCTATTCAAACATTAAATTACAAATGGAAATAACTGTACTGTATGAAGAAAATATTTTTTCTTAAAAAAATACACAATACCCTGGCCTGACCAGGCGATGGCACAGTGGATAGAGCGTCGGACTGGGATGCAGAAGACCCAGGTTTGAGACCCCGAGGTCACCAGCTTGAGTGCGGGCCCATCTGGCTTGAGCAAAAGCTCACCAGCTTGGACCCAAGGTCACTGGCTCCAGCAAGGGGTGGCTAGGTCTGCTGAAGGCCCACAGTCAAGGCACGTGTGAGAAAGCAATCAGTGAACAACTATGGTGTCACAATGGCAACGAAAAACTAATGATTGATGCTTCTCATCTCTCTTTGTTCCTGTCTGTCTGTCGCTATCTATCCCTCTCTCTGACTCTCTCTATGTCCCTTCAAAAAAAAATACACAATACCCTGACCTGTGGTGGCACAGTGGATAAAGTGTCGATCTGGAATGTTGAGTTTGGCAGTTCAAAACCCTGCACTTGTCTGATCAAGGCACATATAGGAGTTGATGCTTCTAGCTCCTCCTCCCTTTCTCTTTCTCTTTCTCTTTCTTTTTCTCTCTCCCTCTCTTTCTCACTCTCTCTCCTCTCTAAAATGAATAAATTAAAAAAATACACAATAAAATATTCAAGGAAAAAGTACATGATATACAAACATACAAATGTATGTAGAAATGCATGCAAATTTTTTTTTTTTTTTGTGTGTGTGTGTGTGTGTGTGTGTGTATTCATATACAGGGAGAAAGGGGACAGAGAGGAAGAGACAGAAACAGATACACAAGGAGAGTGAGGAGAAAAATCTCAAATGCATCAAAATGTTAGGAGGAAAATCTGGATAAAGGGTCTGGTTTTACCATGCATGCAACATTTCCACAAGTTTAATTATTTTCAAATAAATACACTTAAAAAACGGACCATTGGTTGTTTTCCTGAATTTTACCTGACCTTTGAGATTTCCAGCTTTGATTCCCACAGCTACCCCACCACCGCACCTAGACCCCGGGGCTGGGCTGCAATGTCAACTTTAATTGTCTGATTCTGTCCCAGGTAAGAACCTTTCACCCATTGCACATTTGAAGCATGTCAGCTTTTCAAAAATTTTTTACAAATTATCAGAGAATGTCATACAATTGCCCCCAAGATAAAATATTTTTTATTGTACAAAATATAAAACAAAAAACACAGGACAAAAATGTGAAGATGAGCTTGAGCTCATTGACTCAGCAGTAGAACATCAACCCAGCGTGTGGAAGTTCCTGGATTTAATTCATGGTCAGGGCACACAGGAGAATCTACCATCTGCTTCTCTACCCCTTCCCCCTCCCTCCTTCTCTCTCATTCTCTCTTCTCCTCCCATAGCTATGGCTCAATTGATTTGAGTATGTCAGCTCCAGCACTGAGGATGGTTTGCCTCAGGCACTAAAAATAGCTCAGTTGTAAACATGACCCCAGATGGGCAGTGCATCAACCCCAGATGAGATTGTTGGGTAGATCCTGGTTGGGGCACATGTGAGGGTATGTCTTTCTATCTCCCCCCCTTTCACTTAAAAAATGTCAAGATATTTACCACATGGAACTTCTAATTTCTTGTCTAGTACCACCAGGTTGTTTGTCTTCTGGGCTTTGTGGGGTGATGGGTTTGTCAACACTTCCTCTGACCTACTAGTCATTTACCACTGCTCACCTGGATTTCCTTCTTTCATAAATTTGTTGAGATCTTTTGTTTTATCCTCTCCACTATTTGTCCTTCTCGAGTACTCATTTTTAAATACTTTATTTGTTTTATTTAAATATAACTCACATACCATACAATTCACTTGAAGTGTATAATTTTATGATTTTAATATATTCATGAGTATATGCACTGCACACTCAATTTTAAAACATTGTCATAACTTCAAAAATAAACCTTATAAATTTAATTATCATCCCTCTCCACCCCTTCCTCCCCAAACCCCCAGCCCTAAAAACCCACTAATGTGTTTTCTGTTTCAGACATTTCCTATAAATAGAATTATATGTGTTCATTTGTGACTGACTTTATTCAATTAGATTAATGCTTTCAGTTTCCTTCATGTTGTAGCATGTATTAATAATTTTTATAGTCAAAATATATTACATTGTATGAACATCCATGTTTCATTTATTCATCAATTGATGTGCCTTTCGGTTGTTTTCACCTTTTGGCTACTAAATATTACTATTATAAACATTTGTTTCTAAGTTTTAGTGTGGGCATGTGTTTTTATTTCTCATTAGTATATACTTATGGGTGGAATTGCTGGTTCATATGGGAACTCTGAATTTGCCATTTTGAGAAAGTGCCAGACTATTTTCAAAGTGGCCGCACCATTAACATTCTCACCAACAGCTTAGGATGACTCCAGTTTCTCCACATTCTCAGTGACAGCTTTCTGACATTTTGATTCTAAACATTCGTGTGTGTGTGTGTGTGTGTGTGTGTGTGTGTGTGTGTGGCCATCTCAGGGTTTTTTATTTGCATTTTACCTAATGGCTGTTGATGTTGAGAAAATTTTTATCTAATATTTACATTTTAATGACATTTTGGGGAGAAACTGATAAGTGTGTCTGATCTACTGTGCTTAAGTCTTTTTCATACATGAAAGGAAAACAATTTTTTCTTGATATTTGAATATACATATAGCAACTGCAATTCTGTAGCTCTTTACTTCTGTACATTAATCATGTTAGTGTAGTTAACATGTGATAAAAGAGAAGCAATACTGTGCACTGGACTTACTATGTAAGATTACTTCTTGTATGGGATGAAGGGAAGAATTTACTCAAATAACTCCTCAGGATTGACTAAAAGGCAAAATAGAGCCGATTCCCCAAGCCTTTCAATACTATTTACCTATGGGGCGCATTAGTGTCTCTGACACATGAGGAATATCGTAGAAAAATGAGGGCTGGGGCATGGGTACATAGCATAAGACTGAGAGATGGATGGCAAGGTGTTTAGATGGGATTTTCACTTTATTGTAAAAAGGACATGTATTACACACACCAAGTACAATTGTGAAAGTTGGGTGAAGGTACATGAGAAAATATAATGTTCTATCTGCTCCTGCATATGTTTTAATATTTCTGTGTTAACAAGCTTTAAAAAATTAAATGGTGGTGTGTACCTCATAAGGAGAGGAGGGGGCAAAATATGCCCAGCAAGGGTGCTTCAGTTCATCAAGAAGGGGATTTAAATATCTGTCAATAAGCAATCTCAAGAAGTGTCATCCCTTGGAGGTTGGAAAGGACACCTTTTTTCATATGACAGGAAGAAAAAAGGAAAGCAAGAATGTGAAAGTTTTTTTTAAAGTGTTTTGTTGAAAATTTCCCACATCATGGCTTCTACTTTCTTTGTACAGTGGTTCAGCACATTTGTCGAGCGAGTGAAGATGGCCTCAGTGTGAGGAAAATGACATTTGAAGTAGATTTGAGAACAGATTAAGGAAACAGAGACTTATGCTCCATTTGTTTTATTCACATGTTAGGAAGCCTGAAATAATTATTTCTCTAATCAATGCTTTCCAGGTAGTTCCAGGGAACTAATAGAATAAATTTTGAAATTTAAGCCAGTGGTGATCAATAACTTATAAGAAGACATTTCTGGAGATACACAAAGTTAACATTTTGCCAAACAGAAAGAATTAAAGGAGAGTAGAAGGGACCATTTGTAATAGAGTTCACCAAATATTAGTTACCCAATAGACCATTGAACCTACCTTGGTATGAGAGTAAGACAAGAACTTCGTGGACTGACAGAGAGTTAGTAGAAAAACAGATGAGCTGGAGTTGAAAAATTAACATGGGACATCTATGCTGGAAGGAAAGATGAGGCTGAAGGGTGGAAGGTTAGACTGTATTACTGCAGATAGCAAAGGTGTTCCTGTTAATAAGCTCTGGAATGTGGCAGTAACTGCACAACAGTGGAAATAAAGGACCCTGAAATGAGATGATGTAGGAACTGGGAGGCTGAATTTTGGCTGCTTGATCCACATGTTATTAGAGCCGTCCTCTGCCTGCTCACCTCTTCAGGTTCCCCGCCTGAGGCCCATTCCACCTTTCTGTCCCTGCATTTTTCTCTGTGACTCCAAGTTTCCAACATTGTAGGGTCAATGGCATAACCCTGGGCAAGAAGTTGCAAGTGTGGTATAAGAGAGAGGTCTGTGGTGGACACCTGGTTTTTGTTCTTCTTTCTTTTTACACACAGGATACACAAAGCTTACTAGAAAAGCTACCTGAAGTGCAACAAGGCCCTCAATCTATTTTTGTGTTTCAGTCTACACAACTGGAGTTGCCTTCCCTCCAGACTGCTATAGTAAAGGTAGGTGTGTGAAGATTTGGAAAAAAAAAAAAAAAGCATTCCATGGATGTTCATGGTGAGTCTTGGAATATCTGCAATCCCAGTGCATAGTCTAGAACTCACCTGTCACTCATGAGCTGCAGGTATGCTGGGGAGATATACTGTAGTTCCACCAAAGCCATGGGTATCAGAGGTGTCATCTCCATCCTGACTGGTGAACTGTACACACTAAGGGCAAGATTCTATATATTTCCATCAAGCATGGATGGAAGGAGACACCAAGATCCCCTTCCCCCGACAGGCTGACATGTGCAAACACTGCTTTAGTCCTCAGGGAGCAGCCCGGGCCTTTTTGGTGTGAGGCTGATGCAGCAGTGCTCTGATCA
The DNA here is from genome assembly GCA_037038555.1 of Rhynchonycteris naso. Taxonomy (NCBI): domain Eukaryota; kingdom Metazoa; phylum Chordata; class Mammalia; order Chiroptera; family Emballonuridae; genus Rhynchonycteris; species Rhynchonycteris naso. The sequence goes on from CM072996.1 coordinate 68,729,860, forward strand.
GCCTTGTCAGGTGGAGGTTGGGTCAGATTGAGAATGCTGGGAGCAAGACAGGGAGGATCACAGAGTGGGCATGATGAGACATAAACCTTTGTTCCACCAGCCAGGTCACTCTTCTCCTTGTTTATTTTTAGTTCCTCATTCACACTAAAGATCTTTTCCTTACTTTCATCTGTATTTTTACCCTGGGAGGTAAGTGACTTTCTGGTTAACATTTTTCCCACTGATAGTTGAGTGATGCTTTCACTCAGGAAAAAAAGAAATGTCATCAATCCCGCAGCCTTAAGAAATACCCACAGTCAGGAACCAGTTCCCCAACGTTACTTCCTGGTAGACATACTTCAGTGTCAAGGTTAAGTTATGGTTCCCCAGCATATTAACATGGCCCACAAGAGAGACTTTTAAGCAGCATCCATGCTGTTCCTAGACCCTACCCCAATCAGCCCATGATCCATTGCAGAGATACCCCCAAACACTCTTATTCAGGGTTCACCCACCTGTGGGCTCCTTTGATCACTGACTGCTAAATAATGATTAAGGCACTCTCTCGTCTTCTCTGATACTCACTAAAAAATATACCTGTCCGTAACTTCTTCAGTCACAGATGTCTGTCTGCCCTACTGCCCTAAAAAATAGGAAGCTTTCCCTGAGGGAGGTGTGGGCTGCTTTACCTGTTCATTAAGGCTAAGCTGGAGATGAGGGACAGAACCCATCTCCTCAAACTCCATCTGGGAGGCAGTGGGCTTTGGGGGAGGGCACCTGACATCTCATTCAAACCAAGAGCTCCCAGGCACCAGTCACCTTGGTCACTTTTGGAAACCGAAGGAAGCAATCAGTAGGAGCTGAACTAACTACTTGCTTTCCCTAAGCACAAGCCCCAAGATACCCAAACCCATAACCTCTTCACAGCACACAGAAAGACATCGCTACAATGAGTGAAATTTTTATTAGGAAAATCAACATTTTTCATAAGGAAAGGATAACTTTGGGGTGGAAATATTTTTTCCCTAGAAATTCTGAGCTCTATGCACAGAGCCTTTAGCAGTTTTGAGAACAGCAGGAGGCCCCTGGGCCCCTAGAGGCCTGCAGGTGGGGCTTGGATGGGGCACAGTTCCTCTGTAGGGCACAGATTGGGGTTGCTTCTGACATAATTGCTGGTCCTTTATTGCCACAACTATCTGGCTTGTCTGCTCTCATTTCTGGTATGTCTACTAGTAGTAGAGTTCTGGCCAGCAAAGGGGGCTGCTTGGCTGCAGGACTTGGTAATTGTTGCTTTAGAGGCGGCTCTGGAGTTGGGAGGAAGCCCCTGGACAGGCTGTGGGCAGGTCCGCACTGCAGCTTTCTGCTCAGCTTTCCCAAACTTTCCTGCGGAGGGAGGGGGCTCGCCAGGGCCACTGGAGCCGAGTGCATCCGGACGCCCCACTTTTTCCTCCATTGACTTTCCGATGTCTGATATCCCAGTAAAGGCAGCTTTCTTTTTAACTGGGCCCCTGCTCTGCGCTGGTACGGGGCTGCCATTTCCCTGGGAAATTACCTGGGATAACGGGGTCATATAAGCCTTTCAAAAAATCTCTTCATTCTCTTTGTGAAGAGGCTGTCAGGAGACTGGTCCTTCTGTGACAGGGTCTGGGGGAACTTGCTCTCCTCTAACGCAGCTTCCTGCGTAAGAAATGTCTTCCTTTTGGGTTCAGGTGTTTCCATCCCTGTGTCTCCTCCACTGAGCTCCTCTGACTTGGAGTTTGTGGAGTTCACTTCCTTTGTAGCTTGTGGCAATTTCTTATCCCAGCACAAGTTTAAGTCATCCTTACGGACCCGGACCCGGTACTGCAGCTGCTGCTCCATTCTAATTCTTCTCTCCTCCAAGTGGACATGCAGCACCTGGGTCACTCCTGTGTCCACACTAGAGACACCCTGAGTGTGAGTCAGGGAGGCTTTGTCAGTAGAGCTGTCCGAGTTACGGGACACATCAGTGGGCTGGCCTTGGGCCTGTCTATGGCTTCTCTTCTCCAGTTTAGACTGTAACTCAGCCAAGAGTCGCTGTTTGCTGTCTGATGTTACAGGATTCTGGATAACTGGTGCTTTTGCTGGGGGCTTTTTAGTGGTCTTTGCAGTTCCTCCTTTACTTTCATTAATAGTTAACATCTGGGAGATTCCGGACTCTGTGGTTTGCAAGACATCACTAGGTTTGGAATGAGAAGCACTGAGCTCCGCAGCCCTGGGCACACTGGGTACGGAGCCAGGTTCTGATCTCTCCTTCCGTTGTTGCAGTTCTGCTCCAGCACTGGTGTTCACAGTTCTGGTCCCGACTTGCCTTGCAGGCAGCAGTGGGGGGTGAATGTTGTCCATAGGGGAATGTCTCTGAGTGGCTTTGCCAATGACGTTGTTTGTGACAGTCTGTGTGGCATCTGGTATTGTCTGACCATCCTCTGCAAGCCCGTGATTCATGTCAGAGGGTGACTGTGTCAGGGTCCCCTGTTCTTCCTTGCCCGCAAGTGAGGTGGCAGGGACCAGAATATTTAAGATGGTGGATGTATTTTCTTTTTCTTTGTGAAAGGATTTAGAGCACCTATAAGGGCCTTAAAACCCCTAAATTGGGAGTTCACCTCAGAAATCAGGTTGGTATCAAAGGTTGAGTTGGAATTGGATAAGAACTTGATAATATGGGACTTCAACATCTTAATATTGGACCCAAGGAAAGAAAGCTCCCAGGACTTCTTCAGGCGGTAGTCCCCACCCACTGACGGTGGTAAACTAGTTTGTTCTATTTCAGTGTGAGATTTTACAGAATGCATTTGCTTCATAGTATGCATTGAACTATGCATAGTCTCAGGGAGCTGACCCTTATTGATTTCTGCAAACTTCTTGCTCAAGTGTACTTTCATGTCATTTGCCGGTTTTCTCTGATTTGTTCTTGGCCCTGACACCACTGAATGTTCTCTGCTAATGTCTAGGTTTGTGTGGAGTCATACCCCACATCCTTATCTGAGTGACTGGACAAATTATCTTTTGGATCATTTTCTTGATGTCTTCTTCATCACTTCCCTCATCCTCTTCTAGTTAAGACATTTATGTGCCCCTCTCGTAGAAGCTTTCTGTTTGGCTCAACACAACATTTAGATGTTGACACTCTGATCTTTATAAAAGGAGATCCATAAGAGACTGTAACAGCTCTTTGACTCAGATATGGCCAAGCAATCCCACGGAGGCCTCATCAGGGACAGAAACTCATGAATCCTACAGGGCAGGCCCTACCAGTGTTGGATGAGCCTCTTTCTAATGTGATGCTCAAGTGTCTTTCAAATTTCACTGATAAGAAAAAACTCTACAGCAAGGGTCCTCAAACTTTTTACACAGGGGGCCAGTTCACTGTCCCTCAGACCATTGGAGGGCCAGACTATAAATAAAAAACAACTATGAACAAATCCCTATGCACACTGCACATATCTTATTTTAAAGTAAAAAAGCAAAACAGGAACAAATACAATATTTAAAATAAAGAACAAGTAAATTTAAATCAACAAACTGACCAGTATTTCAATGGAAACTATGGGTGCGGATGCATCCTGTGCTCCTTTCACTGACCACCAGTAAAAGAGGTGCCCCTTATGGAAGTGCAGCGGGGGCCAGATAAATGGTCTCAGGGGGCTGCATGCAGCCTGCGGGCCATAGTTTGGAGACCCCTGCTCTACAGGATCAATGTAGATTGAAACATCAGCCTTAAAGGGCCAGCAGTAAGAAATGATGGGAGCTAAAAGACAGAAGTCCTTCTGAGAACTTTGAACTATAGAGGGTAGACCCAATAAACTTTTCTGTTGTTTCTTCAACATGTTCCATTTCAGGAGATACATTTCAGATGATGTGAGAAATTTTTATTCATTTTGAGAAAACACACTCCACAAGCCCTAATCTGGGGTATAGGACCAGAAAATAGGATTAGAAGTGGGGATTGTAAGGTGACCTAGGGTTGGACCTGAGTGAGAGGTAGGGGCTGGGATTGGGGCATAGTTTGAGACAATGGTTAAGGTTGGACCTCAGGCAAGGAAAAATGTAGGACATAAGGAAATATTAGGAATTCTGGGCATGTGGAGGCATTGGCAAGGTTATTGAAAACAAAGATTGAGAAGTCGTCACCCAAGGCACAGACAGCAAATGTCAATGACTCACTCTGAGGTAATGGAAGACCCCAGAATAGTTGGAAAGGTTCTTGCTTTAAATGGTCTTCCCAGGTCTTAGGGTATGTTTACTGCTGTACTGAGGCATGGCCATCAGATCTTAGAAATAAGAAGTGTCTAGATCTATGAGTTTGGCTACAATCTCTCTCCCAAAAGATGTCTCTGTTGAACGTCAGGCAGGAGGCTTCTCATGAAAATCACATTGTACCAAGGTCAAAGAGAATGATTCTTTGGTTTAGGGTGGAGAATCGTGCACATGGAGTTTGGATTCTGAGGGAGGAAAGGCTATGGAGGCAGACTGTGACCCAGTGGTGAGGGTGACTGAAAATTACCCAAGGTAATCATGGGTTAGGGGCGGGAATGGACGGAGGTGATGGGAAAGGCTTGGGCAGAGGAGGTGGTGTTTGGTCTGCTAGAGGGACTTCTGAGAAGTCAGGGGACTGAGTAGATGATGGCTCAGTCATGAGGGCTGTGGAAGCCAAAGGGGACACTGAGAGAGTAGAATTTTACAGGGCCTTTGAGGAGAGTAGCCGGTTGATGTAAGCAGTTGCGTTATTATACATCTCACAGGAGGGGTCTGAGAATAAAAGCTGATGTAAGCAGGTGGTATCATGGTGCTGACCCAGGGTGCTGCAGGATAGAGGAAGTACAGAGCTGCAGCCAGGACCAGAACAAGGAAAGGAGGACCTACTGGCCTGGGAGAGGTGGGACCACCTGAAGCCTGCTGCCCCTTCCCATCGCTACACACCCATGACGTCACAATGCATCAGGAACACTCACCCCAGGGCATTCACTCATATTCTTGTTCCTGTGGCAACCCCCCCCCCCACCCATGACTATGAAATGCTGCATGAAGGCCTGGAATATCATAGAACATGCTAAAGCAGGTCAGGAAAAATGGGGAAAGACTGGTCACCTTTTTATCATTGAGATCAAACTCCTTTTTCCTCTTCTTCCCTGTAGTAATATCTCCAACCTCAGAAACCAGGAGAGTGGGCTATATTCAATGAAGGTAGATGCATAGGAATTATACAGGAATCCCTTTATAGGATACCATTGGTATAATAGGCTCTAAAAGTCAAAGGATTAATAGATGAGGTCAAATGGTCAATAATGACATTATAAAGTCCCTATGTGTGAGTTGCTTCATTTATACAGTATTTTTATACACATTATCTCATTAGATGTTCAAAATCATTCTGCGAAGCAGTGAGGTCAATAGTTACAACAAAAAGGAATCTGATCATCCTGAAACTAAAGTACTTTCACAAAGTCAGGAGATAGAGGACAAACAATATTAAACTTTTGTGAAATAAAAATCATCAATTGCTTCTCTTAGAGATAATGCTTTATATTTTAATAGGGATTTGGGTTACCAACTTTATAGTAAGCAAGCGGGGCCCTGTCTCAGACTCCATACCTCAGTAGGCCCATACTTTGGAGTGCTTTTTTTAAAGTTCTTTAGGCACCATTCGTTGCCTAGTTCCCATGGGTTCAGCAGTACCATCTGGGTAAGGTGACCCAAATCAAATTTTGATCTCTGGGATCCTGGTTCCTTTTTGTTTGTTATTGTATTGGGTTTAAGAGCCAGAAACTTTTCTATTTTATTTTTTTATTAATTTTAATGGGGTGACAGAAACTAAAGAGCTCATGTAGTATGCTTATATATAGGAAAAACAAATCAATAGTATCAGAACACAGGTTAGTTATTGCTGTTGGGAATACCATTTACTACACTGCAGCACAATGATAATGTCTGGGTCTATGGCAGTGATTCTTAACCTGGGTTCTATAGAACACTAGGGGTTCTATGAGTCAGCCTCAGGGGTTTGGAGAAGTCTCTGCCCCGGAGGCCAGAATAAAGTTATACCGTAATTTGTTGTGAGTTCATGCACTTTGTTGGTTTTGTTCTTTGAGCAAGGTGATGTTCATGCACGGCTCATTTTGTGCACCAGTAAAAAAAATATACCTATGTCTTGAATTTGGAAAAAAAAATCATACTTTATTTATCACTAAAGAAGGGTTCGATGAATGCGCATATGAAACTGGTGAGTTCAGTACCTCAAAAAAGGTTAAGAACCACTGGTCTATGGACATGTTCTATAAAATAATTAAGGTGGTGACTACATGAATATTGTATGCACGTGCCAAAATTCATCAAAATGCACATGGAAACTGGTCTACCTTATTTATCTTATTTATATGACTACAAAATAGATATAAAATTTAAAGAATAAGGGCTAAATATGCTATAAACTAGAAATATATGTATATAAGTCATATGGAGTTGTTTATAAACTTCACATATTAAAAATCAGCAGCTCTTTTTTTATTTGTTTGTATCTTAACAAGGTACTAAAAGGGTGTCTCATGTTTAACTTTGCAGTTGTAAATTCCCATTGAATCATAATACTCATCATCATTCATAGACCTCATTATCGGGATTAATATTACTCATCAAATATGATCATCTTTCTGTCTCCTGACATTAGTATAAAGCTACAGAATAAACCTCTGTGGAAACAAGAAAGATTTTCCTATTAATACAATGATGCACCTCATACACATTGATAATTTGGAAAGAAAACAGATAGCTTTTATTTTTCCATTAAACTTTGCTGCTTCCTCACAATCTGGTCAGGGCTACCGTTAGAAATGAAAAACCTCTAGCAACAAAATTTACAGTAGGAGTATTTACATTTCCAGATAGCTGGCCTAACAGCATTTAGATGAAATTAATTTCCATCAGTGTGCATGCTGAAGCATTTATTCCCCTTAAATGAAAGTAAAAATACATCAAGGTCTATTGAAAATTTGCCTTTTAGGGTTAGAAAGACAACATAGAAAAGGTAATGAATAAAATTAGAAATGAAAACTGCAGAGCAAAGGATTTGCTACAACTCATACAGAGAGATACAAAGAGAGAATCAATTGTATTCATTAGACCTTTTATTATTTTATACATCTCATTAAAATTTTCTGAAATTACATAAAATTATAATTGATATTTTTGAATATTTTACTTATATTTATTATTGTGTTTTTATTTAACAAAAAGTCAGTTTCAAAGAACATTTTGATAAGCCTTGATCTCTTTAAAAGTTATTCTACACCAATTCCTTTTTATATAGCAACTGATACTTGTATTACTATTTCTCCTTTCTATGCCCTCAGAGCAATTTCTCCTATTTCCTATTTTTCTTTTCAGAAAGATGTTTCCCTCTTCTTGGCTCAAAGTGAGATAGCTACAGGCTGCTTTCACGGCCAGTGGTTACCTTCGGTCTGCTTGGTTGAGCAGGAGATATTGGAATTGTAAGCAGCTAACTTCTTTTCCCCTTTGTGTAGATTACCCATAAGTGCTGTTTTACTGGAAGGTAATCAATGTATTCCAGGTTCTCTCACATATCTACCTTTATCTAGACACTGTAACCATATGTCTGACAGCTTAACAGAGAAAGTAGTGGTTAGATTTAGTTCTAAATGTTAAGCAAATATTGAGATTAAAAAAATGCAAAACACAAGTTTTTTAAAAAAGTGAAGATATTCTTGTCAATCAGAAAATAATTAATTTTAATGCCTGTCTTGCAAATTCAGTTCCTAGACAAATAGCTGCTACTCATTACTTTGAGTAGTGTCTGCTTCTGAATGGGAGAAAGGATGGGTAGAAGCAAGATAAAATTCAGGTTGAAAAACATGGCCCCATTATTCAAATGATAATAGTAATAACTAAAAACTGTTTTTATGTATTTGGAAAAAATTTTAATAGCATGATATTTTGAAAATAATAGATACAGCTGCACAATCCCTTTATAGAAGGAAAAATTTTAACTTGACATCAAGAGAGCCTAGTTTGGAGTGATTGTATATTTATGTACATGCAATCCACATGACATGGATATAATGTGACCTTGGAGAAAAATGCTGGTAGCACAGCGGATGCCAATACAGAAAGTTCTGGTAATGTAGTTTCTTCCAAGTAGAAAAACTTGTTTTAAGCTTAGCCCTAAAAGATATAGAAAACAATGTGTTAGTTTTTTTTAAGCATACTAAGGAGGATACAGAGTGAGCAAAAACAATGGACATAAAGTGCACAAAATGCCTAATTTAGAGACATTAACTCTGGTATCTATCAAGCAGAGAGTAACTGAAAGAAACAAGAAAATGTCACCAGGCAACAAATTAGTAAAAAAAATTCTGCAGCACAAAACAGAGAATATCAAATTATAAAGTTAGCTTAAATTCTTCTATTTAAATACAGAGACAGAGGTTAAGTTTCAGCTGCCGATAAATGTCATTGTAGAAGAGACTTCGTGGAGATATATAACAACCTCAATGGAACCAAAATAAAAGAAATTCATACTAAATAAGAACCATGAGAGCTCTTTTACGCTAAGTACTAAGACAATTTTATTGGTTCTTTTGTGAATATTAACTAGAAGCCTACTGCAGAAAGTATTATTAAAAATATTTTATTCATCTGTCAAATAGTGTTTTTGGTTGTTATTCTTGAGCCAGATACTATGCTGTGTCTACTAGATGAAATTTTGTACAATACAGATAAAATATTTTATGTCAAAGAGCTTACATTTCTGTTGCAAATTACACTACTAATAATACAAAACAAGTCATCAAGACAGACTTAAAGTTTCTCTCAGCTCATTAAACTTTAGACCTACTACTTCCTATCAGAAGACCAAAATATTATTTTCTATAGAACATTTATTTAGAAAACTTATAATTGTAAGTTATTGTCTACCCTTTTGAGATGTAAAATTTTTAAAAGGTTTTTTCCTATTTAATAACCAGGACTATCTTTCTAAAGAAACTAAGTGACCACTTGGAAATGTAATCATTCAGAAAACTAGCAACCCTATTTTCCTAGTTTTGGGCAGGGTAGAAATTAAATTATGTGGACACCTCTTTTCCATGTTATAGAACTTCCTCCTGACATGAAGATATGAGAAGATTTACTTTTTATCTGGATAAAGCAAATTAGCAAACACAGATAGCTTAAGATCTCTTTATTATCTCAGCAAACCAACTGAAACAAGTGTTGTTCATTAACAGTCTTCTTCACAGCCCCTAAGTTGTAGCAAAGCCTGAAGACACCTTGATTTCATATTTCTAGCCTTCAGAACCATGAGACAAAAAAAATGTGTTGTTTTAACCCTCAGTTTGTTATTCTTTGTTACAGCAGCCATAGTGTATCATGCAGAAACTTTGTTTCTTCAGTGTAAAGCCAGTAGTCGAGGCCAGGATCACAGCCGCCTGAATTTGTACAGTCGGTAATGAAACAATGGAGCCAAGAACTGGTGAGCCATCAGCTTTAATTCTAGCTTGCACCTGGCAGGCAAGCAAAAACACACACTGGGCTCCAAAACCCACACATTCAGTGCTCACAAAGCTACTGACTTATCCGAGTTTCCTAAAATCAAAGGTTTCTAGCTCACCAGACTTATTCACCTCTGTTTCCCATCTCCTCCTGCACAAATTCTTAACAAACTGGCTTCTCCCTCAGCATTCTGCCATCTTGGCTGCTTCTCCTGGCCTTCACGTGGCCTTAATATGTTCTCCTCTCTTCTAATACTAACCTCAGGAACTCAGGAACCAAGAGAGAGCAAGCTCCCGGACTGCCCCAGTTTATAGCATAGTAAATCCAAACCTTTAATCCAATTATACAAACAAGAAAGTCTCTGATACAAAGCCACCCATCTGAGGCATAATGGGATTCCTCAGGAGAGTGCACCACCCTACATCATCCAATCAGTCAAGGGCATGGGGAAAAGCTTACTCTTAAAACAAAGCCTTAAGCTAAAACGACTCGGCCTGCTTACATTACAGCTTTTCCCCCACAGCCATCCCAAGCATAAGGGCAAATAATATCACCTGGGTGACAGGCTTCCATGTGGGCAGCGCCATCTTTAACAAAGTGAGCATATTATATTTTATCTGCCCAACAATCCACCCCTATGCTCACTTTACTACCCACAATCTACACCACTGGCATTCCTGTACAAGGAAATTAGGCACATTACACAAATTACAAAAACATGACAAATCATACAATTTCAACAATTACAAAGGTACATACATTTCACCAGTCTCTGAGCACTTTGCCAAAAGTGCAAAATGTCCTCAGCCTTCTTTCTTGCTGTTGAAAAGCCTTCCCGGGGCAGGGGCACAGCCTATATCAAAGCCATCCCCACCCCCATCAGGGTATTTCACATTGTCCAAAAACCATAAGTCCATTCAACAAAGGATCCTGTGCCCATCCTGTCATAGTCCAGGAAATCAGTCCACGCTCATGGGGTGTTAGCCTCCCCCTTCATTCCTGCCATCATGGCAGGTTTCACACTGTCCTAAAGAGAAGCATGTGGCAATGGCAGTCAGCATTTCCATCTCTGCTCTGGGGAGCATGATGGCATCTACCCCTATGTCCCAAAATCGCAGACCTACTAGCAGCATAGCTACTCCTTGCTGCTGGGCTCTCACCTTCTGGAGACTGCAGATTGCAACTCCAGCCCGATTCTCCTCATCCTCCAAAGAGAAAATGAAAACATCAGCTCCTGCTGCTGGGCTCAAGCACCAGGCTGCCGGGCTCGAACCCCAGGCTGCCGTCACCTTCTGCTCAGCAGGTCTTACAGCTCCAGCCCCGGCCACAACTCCTGCACCGGCCTCATGCTGCTGCTGGCTCTCCACAACATCAAGGGCAATCTGCAACTCACAAACCTGTGATTCCTTCTCCAGCATCTGCTCCATTTCCAGGCGAATCTCGCAATCCTGGTTGACCTCCTCTTCCAGTGCTTCCTCCAGCTCCTTTCACTGCTCAGTTTGCAGGTCCCGGGCAGCCTCTTCCATAGAGCTCTTGGTTTCCTCACACATGGCTGTAAAATTCAGCCATCCTACGGTCCCCCAAAAGACAGCCATAGGGAACCATAACAGCAGCCTGTCCTCTACTCCACCACTCAAAGGTGGTGGTGGCTCCAAGCCAATCTGTATTGAATCCTGCCACAGACTACGCCAAATGGAAAGCCAGTAGTCGAGGCCAGGATCACAGCCTCCTGACCCCTGCAGGTTCGCATTAGATTCAAACAGTCAGTAATGAAACAACAGAGCCAAAAACTGGTGAGCCATCAGCTTTAATTCTAGCTTGCACCTGGCAGGCAAGCAAAAACACACACTGGGCTCCAAAACCCACACATTCAGTGCTCACAAAGCTACTGACTTATTCGAGTTTCCTAGAATCCAAGGTTTCTAGCTCACCAGACTTATTCACCTCTGTTTCCCATCTCCTCCTGCACAAATTCTTAACAAACTGGCTTCTCCCTCAGCATTCTGCCATCTTGGTTGCTTCTCCTCTTCACGTGGCCTTAATCTGCTCTCCTCTCTCTAATACTAACCTCAGGAACTCAGGAACCAAGAAAGAGCAAGCCCCCAGACTGCCCCAGTTTATAGCATAGAAAATCCAAACCTTTAATCCAATTATACAAACAAGAAAGTCTCTGATACAAAGCCACCCATCTGAAGCATAATGGGATTCCTCAGGAGAGTGCACCACCCTACATCATCCAATCAGTCAAGGGCATGGGGAAAAGCTTACTCTTAAAACAAAGCCTTAAGCTAAAACGACTCGGCCTGCTTACATTACAGCTTTTCCCCCACAGCCATCCCAAGCATAAGGGCAAATAATATCACCTGGGTGACAGGCTTCCATGTGGGCAGTGCCATCTTTAACAAAGTGAGCATATTATATTTTATCTGCCCAACATTCAGTATTACCATTTTTCCTTTCTTTCTTTTTGATTCAAATTGGCCTTGTCTGTACCATGATTCATTTGCTTCCCTCCTTTTTTTTATATCACTCCCTTAATTGTTAAGCTCTCAGGTCATTGAGTTTTGGTTAGCATCAGTCAATCAGTCATAGGAACAAAGCCTCACGTGTGTTGGGCAGATAAAATATAATATGCTCACTTTGTTAAAGATGGTGCTGCCCACATGGAAGCCCGTTACCCAGGTGATATTATTTGCCCTTGTGCTTGGGATGGGTGTGGGGGAAAGGCTGTAATGTAAGCAGGCCAGGTTGTTATGACCTAAGGCTTGGCTTTAAGAGTAAGCTTTTCCCCACACCCTTGACTGATTGGAAAATGTAGGGTGGTGCACTCTCCTGAGGAATCCCATTATACAGAGATTTCCTTGTTTGTATAATTGGATTAAAGGTTTGGATTATCTATGCTATAAAATGGGAGAGACCAGTAGCTTGAGCTCTCTCGGTTCCTGCTATTCCCATTGCAGGGGCCTCCCTGATCCCTTGACCTCCATGGGAAAAGCTGGTTTTCTGCTTCTCCCTTGTCTTCTCTTGTGGCTTGCCTGTATTGGTGAGACACCAATAAACAGAATGGCCTACCATCCTCCGACTCTGCCATTTCTTCACCGTCAACCCGAATCCAATGGGAACCTGCATGTGAATGGCCACGATGGCGGCTCCTGGCCTTACACCATGGAAACAGAGTTTCCATCAAATTAAACATAACATCTAGGCCTCAGTTGTGTTTCAGCCCTAAACCAATAAAAGTGATACAACCCTACCAATCACAACCTACTGAAATTAGACAGAACTACACCATTGCTTACATCAATACCTGATATAATGGTCAACTAATAAAGATCACCTACCCCCTACCATTGCCCCAACAAACCAGTACGGCCTATGATCTCAATTCTATTAGTCACCATGATTAATTACTTTTCCTCTAGAAAGATTATAATCTATTCTCTGTGAGCCATTGGGAAGTCAGTGTCCTTGAGTAATGCTCACCTGTGACTTCTGGCTTGGCACCATTTCCTCAATAAACTTAACTTTCTTTGTTGCAAGTTCCTGTTCACATTTTATTGGGCTTTGTTGCACGCAGGCGAACAAATCCCCATTAATTCAGCAACAATAGCATAATAATACATAATAATAACCATACATCTAACAGGATTTTTGATAAGATTAAATGAGAGTACAATGATAAGATTACCATATAGGCGATAACTTTCTTAATTATGTTTGTCACTGAAGTTTCAAAGAGGGTGTTTGGCCTACTATTTTAAAGCCTCTTTGACAAATTAGTAAATGAAAACTAAGCAATTAGGTTTTCAGAATGAAATTATTATTAGTGTTTAAAAATATAAGAAAAACCTTGGTGAGACATGTTAACTTATTACTCAATTATGAGTTTCCCACAGATTTATATTTTCAGTAGAATGTATTTTTCTAATTTTTATCATTTAAGCTGGATATTAAAAATAATAATAAGTGGCCTGACCTGCGGTGGCACAGTGGGTAAAAGCATCGACCTGGAACACTGAGTTTGCCAGTTCAAAACCCTGGGCTTGCCTGGTCAAGGCACATATGGGAGTTGATGCTTTCTGCTCTTCTCCCCCTTCTGTCTCTCTGTCTCCTCTCTCTAAAAAATGAATACATAAAATCTAAAAAAAAAAAAAAAACAACAAAACTCTTAAAATAATAATTTTAGCTATGTATATAAAGTCTTTAACATTTTTACCTTGAATGATAGCTGGTTGGATTATCAAAATACTGTTAATCACAAACTATTTAGTTTGAAATATAACATGTTAACATAGAAGGATGGAAATGAAAGAGTTCTAACTCTGCAGAACCAAATGTATTCATCATAGTGTTTTCTTATAATAATCAAATTGCATCATTGCATCCAGGATGTTTTCTATTTCCATGCATATAATAACATATAAAAATAATTGTAGGCCTGACCTGTGGTGGCGCAGTGGATAAAGCGTCAACCTGGGAACACTGAGGTCGCCAGTTTAAAACCCTGCACTGGTCTGGTCAAGGCACATATGGGAGTTGATGCTTCCAGCTCTTCCCCCCTTTCTCTCTCTCTCTCTCTCTCTCACTCTGTGTCTCCTCTCTAAAATGAATAAAATAAAAATAAAATAAATTTAAATTAAAAAAAATAATTGTAGAAGTAAGTGAATTTTTGTTTGCTGAGATGATATGTTATAATTGATTAGTATTTAAGAAAATGTCATGAAAATAGACAAGTAACTTTAAAAATAAAAACATATATTTAAAAGAGAATATAAGAAGAAAAATAAGAAAATAGAATGCTCAGACTTTGTTTTGTTTTTTGTTTTTTTAATAAAATAAGATCCTCAGCTAGAAGAGATTTGGAAGAAGTATTTTGACCTCTTTGGAAAAATAATTTATTAATCACAATTTCATCAGTCAATGGCCCTTAGATTACTTACTCTTCCCTCTTACTCTGTAGCTCTTAGCTGATGACAATGACCACAAAGCAATTAAAAATCAATCTGACCTTTGGGTTTCCCAAAAATAAAATGAGAACAAAGTTGATAAAAACTTTTATATAATTATGCTAATTTTAATTACAAAAATTTACACTGAAAAAGCTATTTGAATATGTATAGTAAAACAGTGGTTCTTAATAAGCATATAATAAAATTAAAGTATAACTAAATTTTCTTTGGAAATAGAAATTTGTAGATTATTTAATACAAAAGATGCATTTCAGTCAAATTTTCTTTGTTATATTTTGTTTTTGCAAAATCTAACCTCCTGTGTTTAAAAAAGTATATTAAAATTGAATAGAATGCACAGAAGGATTACTTACAATTTAAACACAAGAAAATAAGGATTTTTTATCTACAGCCAGTGTTAAGAATGTATTTTGCAATGTACAAAATTACAAACCTCATAGATAAAAAGAAATACATCCATGACACTTCAGAAAATTAGAACCTGGAATAATATTCAAGATCCACATTAAGATGGACATTTCCATTACAAAATAAACAATAAACTTCTCCATTTCCCTTGTAAAACAATTTAGAGCTTAACTATCCCCTAATAATATTTATAGCATGTTTTATAATAAGTTATATTATTTTAACAATTTAAAAAGTAGTATGTTTTATTAATACTTAAAAGTAAAGATCACATATAAAAATAGTTATGTGATACCTATGTTCTGGAGACTGGAGTGGAACATTGAATTTTCACATGCTGATCTAATGTATAATGTAATACTTTGCTTCACAAATTATCAATCATTTGCAATAATTTTTTAGTTCATACCAAATTCCATTATGAAAGAACATTTTTAAGTATTAATTAATTTCTCTTTAAGATGTGGAACTAAAAACTAGAATTCTTTCCATACAATGAAAGAAAAAGTGGGAAACTGTGTGTCATGTGCTACTGAGTTATCACCAACTCCAGGCGACCTATGAATGAGTATTGTCCACAATGTTCTTTCAAACCAGAACTGATAAACTGTACCCATTCAAAAACAAAGGGAAACCTAGTATGTTTTAAATAATTTAAAGTAGTTTGATTGCTGTAAATTACATGTATTATTTATTTCATTATTATTAGCAAATTATCTGTACCAAAGGGCTAAATATCATGAAGAGCAAGATATCACTGAAAGGCACATGTCTATTTTGCAAACTGAAAGCAGCTTTTTTTAGTACGAGAAAGTTGCCCACTGAATGCTGAAGGAAGAGAGATGACAGACTCCTCCAATAATGATGGAGGGAGGGTGTCCTCTAATTAAAAGGCAACAACAGGCCCTGGCCAGTTGGGTCAGTGGATAGAGCATTGGCTGGCGTGAAGATTTCCAGGTTTGATTTCCAGTCAGGGCACAAAAGAGAAGCGACCACCTGCTTCTTTTCCCCTCCCTCTCCCTTCTCTTTCTCTTCCTGTCCTGTAGCAAGTGGCTTGATTGGCTCCAGCATCGACTGGAGAGCTGAGGATAATTCGGTTGTTTCAAGGACTGGCCCCAGATGAGGGTTATTACTAAGTGGATTGCGATCAGGGTTAATGCAGAAGTCTATTTCACTATCTCCCCTCCTCTCCTTAAAAAAAAATAATACTAATACATAAAAATAAATAAATAAAATAAAAGGCAACAGCTGCCAAAACGTGGGGACAGAGCAAGAGAGCTTCAAATAAATCCCTCCAGATCTCTACAGGTCTGCAATGAGTAGCTTATAGCAACTTTCTGAAGGATAAGCAAAGAAAAAACTTATATACACAGACAAACAATAATGAGGAGGAGGGAAAGAGTGGGGAGAAGTAAGGAGTGGACTGATGGTGATGGAAGGAGACTTGACTTGGGTTGGTGAAAATACAATGTAGGGTACAGATGATGTATTGTGGAGCTCTGTACCTGAAACCCGTATAATTTTATTAATCAATGTCACCCCACTATACTCAATAAAATATTCTTTTAAATGGATGAGTGTGAGGCAGCCAAGCTGAGTGAGGCTTAAATTGTGCCTCCCACCAAACTTTTTGTTGAAGTCCTAATACCCCAGCACTTCAGCATGTACCTATGTTTTGGAATACAGTCATTGCAGGTGTTATTAGTTAAGATGATGAGGTCATCCAGGAGTAGAATGAGTCTCTATACTAATATGGACAGCATCCTTATAAAAAAATGAAAATTAGATACAGACATACATGTGCAACCACATACACTCATACACAATGCTACGCAAATATGAGGAAGAGATTGAAGCTTATATAGCATTTCCTATTCTAAAAGTTTCACATTTTTGTGAAGAAATTCACTATCATGTGAGAGTAAATTGTGATAAACAACAGTTGCATAGGGTAATCTCTTGAGCAATTGTGAAAAGTAAAAGAAAAAAAAAAGAAAAAATATCATGCATAAATGAAATCAGAAATTGTAAAAAGTTGTTTCATTAGGTGCCAAAATAAAATTGACAAAAATTTACCTTTATTAAAGATAAAAACCCTCAGCAAACTTAGAAGAGAATGGCAATTTATTAATTTTATAAAGAGTATATAGTATTAAAAGAAAACCACTTCAGATAACATCATACATAATAGCAAGGTACCGAGCACTTTCCCTAAGATTACAGACAGGGCAAGGATGAATACTATTATCCTTCCTGCTCAACATGGTACTTAAGTTCTAGCCAGTGCATTACAACAAAGAAATGAAATAACGAGCACATCATTTGAGGAGATAGACATGAAACCAACAGTACCAGAGTATATATCAGGTGGTTCCTTCTTGTTGCCTCAAGAGCAGGATCAACACTCAGAATTTTGTTTGGATCTGAAACTGATGGCGCCAAACATGGAGCATACATTAATTATAATATTTATTAATCAGATAATGTGTAACCCTGGGAAAAATACAGAAAACTCCCAAGAAGGTCTCTAAATATCCTGAGAGAGCAGGGAGAAGAGAAAGGTTTGGGTGTTTAGAATCTGTAAGGAGTGGCATCAATATGAAATATTCCTCCTGACCAGGCGGTGGTGCAGTGGTTAGAGCATCAAACTGAGATACGGAAGGACCAGGTTCAACACCCCAAGGTCGCCAGCTTGAGCACAGGCTCATCTGGTTCAAGCAAAAGCTAACCAGCTTGAACCCAAGGTCGCTGGCTCCAGCAAGGTGTTACTCAGTCTGCTGAAGGCCCACGGTCAAGGCACATATGAGAAAGAAATCAATGAACAACTAAGATGTTGCAACAGCAACAAAAAACTGATGATTGGTGCTTCTCTCTCTCTCTGTTCCTGTCTGTCCCTATCTATCCGTCTCTCTGACTCTCTCTCTGTCTCTGTAAAAAAATAAATAAATAAAAATAAAACATTCCATGCTTTTCATGACTGTAACTTTCATGTGCCCTGTGGGAGGAACCATGCAGAAGTGAGAAATTAAGGAAGTGTGGAATGGGAAGCTTGAAAGCTCTCCGCAAGTGTGAAAATATAAATAAAGCCTTTTTTAGACAGTTAAGCACTCATAGATCAGCATTATAATCTCTCGCTCCTTCCCATTAAATGATATTCTAGCATGAAATTTGCTTATTGTTGTTCTTACTGTTTGCTTGCTTGTTTTTGTTCTCTCTCTCTCTTTCTTTTTTTGTCAAAGTTGTTTGATTCACCTCATTCCCCTCAGTATACAAGAAATCTGATTATATGACCTTCACCCAGAACTACTTGAGTACTTAATTCCAACAGTTACTGCTTTTCTAACTTATTTCACTTAGCATAATGGCCTCAAGATTTATCCATGTTGTTACAAATGGCTGGACTTCCTTCTTTTTTATGACTGAACAATAATCCATTGTATATATACACTATATTATTTTTATATTGATTGTGGCCATTATTGTAAAAAAGACACATCATTTCTTAGTCATAACAATAAATTGATTACAGATTGTAATTGGAGAGCAATAAAAACTAAATCTTTTTTTTTTTTTTTTTTTTTGTATTTTTCCAAAGTGAGAAGCCGAGGGGGTAGCGGCAGACAGACTCCTGCATATGTCTGACCAGGATCCACCCAGCATACCACCTGGACCGTTGCTCCACTGCAACCCGAGTGATTCTAGCGCCTGAGCGGGAGGCCATGGAGCCATCCTCAGCACCTACTAAGGTGACCAGATTTTAAAATTGGTAAGTGGGACACCATTGATAAAGGGGTCCTTGATTAAAAATTTGGTTTATATGGAGCAAAAAAAAATTTTCATAGAATGCAAAAATAGTATTGTAATATATATTTGTTTAAATCTGGACTTTTTTAAAAAGCCGCGTGACGCGGCACTAATTGTTAAAAATCGGTACTGTCCCGCCAAAAGTGGGACGTCTGGTCTAGGACAACTTTGTTCCCATGGATCCTTGGCTGCGGGAGGGGAAGAGAGAGACAGAGAGAAAAGAGAGGGAAAAGATTGGAGAAAAAGACGGGCCCTTCTCTGTGTGCCATGGCCGGGAATCGATCCCGTGACTCCCCCATGCCAGGCCGACACTCTACTGAGCCAACCCGCCAGTGCCTAAAACCTGAATCTTATAATAAAATAACCTAGTTTGGTTCAAGGAAGCATTGACTCTCTATATGCCTTCATTCATTCTCCCCAGCATTCAGTCTCCAATGATATAATAGAAATAATAGTCTTTGGAAATTATATACATTTCTCATAGTATAAAAATGAACATATCATACAAAAGATAAGACAATACTTATAACTATTATTTAATAGTCCTCATATGCAATCAGACAAATTTAAATGGTATACTTTTTGCTCTCAAAATTCTAAAATAAAAATAAAAAGTTATATTAAGAGAACCAAATAATCCAGGAAATCATAATTTTCTCTTCTTTTAAATAAGCCTTAATTGCTTATTGGCCAGTGACTGAAACACACTGCAGTGTGGCAAAATCACTTGAGACCTTGGATTAAATTAATTAGGCAAAGGAGTATTGCAAAGTCCACAGTGGCAGCCCTTCAAAAAGTTTCACGGTAATAAAAGCTTAAGCACCTTCAGAATTTTCTGTGGAGCTCAGCAATTTACTAAAAATTCTAAGAGTTTATGTGAGCAAAATCAGTATTTTTTTTCTTTCTATTTTTTCGAAGTTAGAAGCTGGGAGGCAGTCAGACAGACTTCCACATGTGCCTGATGGGGATCCACCCGGCACACCCACCAGGGGGCAATGCTCTGTCCATCTGGGGCATTGCTTCTTTGCAGCTGGAGCCATTCTAGCTCCTGAGGTGGAGGATATGGAGCTGTCCCTCAGTGCCGGGGCCAACTTTGCTCTAATGGAGCCTTGACTGCGGGATGGGAAGAGAGAGATAGAGAGGAAGAAGAGGAGGGAGGGTGGAGAAGCAAATGGGTGCTTCTCCTGTGTGCCCTGACCAGGAATCGAACCCAGGACTTCTACACGCCGGACAGAAGCTCTACTGCTGAGCCAACCAGCCAGTCAAATCAGTATTCTTTATGCATCATATATTCTATATTCTTTCAGAAATTTTCCTTATGAATGGTATTTTCTTTTTCTTTTCTTTTTTTGCTTGGCAGTATGTCTGTAAAACCTAGCTTTAATTTAAGGTGAACTTAATCTTTCATCAGTCATGATATATGAATTATTTCTTTTGGTTTGTCTTAGTTTCCTGGTATAGGGAGCATATTACTGAATCTTCTGTGCCTTCTCACACTCAGCAACAGCAACAAAAAACAAATAAAACAAAGCAAACCAGAGCAATATTTTTATTGTTCTTTCGTCATATATCAATAGAATATTTATTATCTAATTATTACCTTCACTAAGGAGTCTTATTATCAATATTAAAATATACAATTGTTAATACACTATTTTACAATTTAATTTATTCTATACCAGATGGATGATGAAATTTAAGAACAGTGACACAGAATATTGTTTTCCCAGGGTCACCCATGAAGCAACCAAGTACTAAGAATTTGAACATGGAGATATTGCTAAATGGTTTAGTTTAAATAAATGTCTTAATGCAGTACAATTAAATATCAAAATCTGTAGGTCTTGGGACAAATGATGTATGGATTTAGAATTTTCATGGGTTTAGAAATTCTGACTAAACAGAAATTGAAATAACAGGTACAACAGGAGCAGAAACACATATTTCACACATTTTTTTCTCTAAGAAACTATACTGAGTATCAATTCATAAAACAAATAATGAATGAATAAAAATTAAGTACAATTTCTTACACACTTGAATTTGTCTGTGGCATATTGCTATCTAAAAGCAAATATATGATATAATAGCCATAATTTGATAAGATTTTATTTCAGAAAAAATTAAAAAACACAGATTCCTCCAAGTCTTTCAGAAATCTTGGCTCAAATATTGTAAGTAGGTTAGGCCCTGGGCAGTGGCTCAGTGGATAGACCCTTGGCCTGGCATGTGGACATCCCAGGTTTGATTTCTGGTCAGGGCACTTAGAAGTGACCATCTGCTTCTCTTCCCATTCCTCTCCCCCTTCTCTACCTCTTCTTCTCCTGCAGCCAATGGTTTGATTAAGCATGGCCACAGGCACTTAAGATAGCTTGGTTGGTTCCAGCATCAGCCTCAGGTGCTAAAAATAGCTCAGTACTGGAGCATCACCCCAGGTGGAATTGCCGAATGGATCCCAGTTGGGGTACATGAGGGAGTCTGTCTGACTATCTCCCCTCCTTTCAACTAAAAAAAAAAAATAGTAGCTTAAATTGGTTCATGGATTTGAACAGTCAATAATATATAACTAACAGACTGCCATAAAGTTGTGAATGTGATGTTGTACATGCCAGGGAGACTTGGCAGATATAATTTGGGTTAAGGATCTTATAATAGAAACAGTGGCCTGGACTATATATTGTACCCAGTCTAATAAACAAAGCCCTTTATGGCTATTATGAAACACACACACACACACACACACACACACACACACATACACACACACACATACACACACACATACACACACACACACAGTAAATGTTAGCAAGGATGAGGAAAAAAGGATCACTTGTACACTATTGGTGAGAATATAAAATGATATAGCCAGTATAAAACACAGTATGGAGTTTTCTCAGAAAAATTAAACATGGAACAACCATATATTCTAGCAACTGCACTTCAAGGTATTTTTCAAAAAAAAAAAAAACAAACAAAAACACTATTTTGAAATGATATGTGCACTTCTATGTTCATTGCAGCATTATTTAGATAAAGAAGATGCAGTATACATAAACAAGAAAATATTGCTCAGCCACAAAAAAGAGAGAAATCTTTCCATTGTAACAACACAGTGAGCCTACAGGACAAACACAGATGAGTATACAGAGATAGAAATATCGTGTAAGTTTACTTATAAATAGAATCTAAAAAACAAAACAAAGTGGAAACAGACCCATAGATACAAGAAACAAAAAAGTGGTTACCAGAGAGTGAAAGGATTGGGAAAAAGGCAAAACAAAAGCCAAGAGGATTGAGAGGCAAAAACCTCCAGTTATAAAATAAATAAATTATGAGGATGCAACATACAGCATTGGTAATATAGTCAATAATGCTGTAATAACTTTGTATGGTGGCAGATGGTAACTAGACTTATGTGAGGATCATTTTGTTATGTACTGTGTATATAGCAAATCACTATAATACACAACTGAAACTAATAGCATTTTATATGTCAGTTAAAAAAAGGCCGTTGGATGACCTGTGGTGGCGCAGTGGATAAAGCGTCGACCTGGGAACACTGAGGTCGCCAGTTCAAAACCCTGCACTGGTCCGGTCAAGGCACATATGGGAGTTGATGCTTTCAGCTCCTCCCCCTTTCTCTCTTTCTCTCTTTCTCTCTCTCTCTCTCACTCTGTGTCTCCTCTCTAAAATGAATAAAATAAAAATAAAATATATTTTTTAAAAAAAAGACAGTTGGAAATGGAGAGAATCAGTAACATGCAGCAGCAGAGGAGTCTGGTGAAATATAGTGAATGAGGAAGTCAAGGAGAATCCACACATGAGATGGGTTCCAAGTGTCACTACTGGTTCTGAGAAGAGGATGCTTTATTCAAGCACTGAGTGGGGTTCTCTCAGAGTTAAAGTCAGCCCCTGGCTAACAGCTAGAATGATAATGAATATTTCTGTCATTCAACTTCAAGTAACTGTGTTCTATCAAAACTCTGAATGATCTTGGAAGCGTTCTTTTTTAACTCTTAAAGAAAAAACACAAGATAGCCAAAAGTTTGATTTTGTTTGGTCTTGTGAGAACTAGAATGAACAAACAAGCTAAGTCTTATTGTGCTAAGACTATTAACTAATGTAACTTCTGAGAAAATTAATGGGCTTTAATCCTCTAAGTTTGGGGCAGTTTTTATGACAGCAATAGAAAATTAACATAGACATACAACTATTTTAATTATTATATG
This sequence comes from Rhynchonycteris naso, assembly GCA_037038555.1. Taxonomy (NCBI): domain Eukaryota; kingdom Metazoa; phylum Chordata; class Mammalia; order Chiroptera; family Emballonuridae; genus Rhynchonycteris; species Rhynchonycteris naso. The sequence goes on from CM072996.1 coordinate 68,752,775, forward strand.
TAATATAGTATTCACTATAAAAGGAGCTATATTATAAAAAGAGTAAATGAAGCATCATATATTCTTATCATGCATTGAAAAAGTTTAAATTAACTCACAGATGTAAAAAAGAAAACAATTCAATAGAAGTTTTTTAGTACAGTATTTTAGCTATATTCCCCTGTCTGTATATAATTTGATGAATGTGTGTAAATATTTCATTAACTTTTTTTTATAACTGTTTAAAGAATGTGGTCATAAAGTACAAACGGGATATGAATAGGAGTAAGGCAATTCACTGTCACTTCTGGAGGAAATGGAGAGGAAGAGAATTCTCTACCCTTTAAGGTTCTTTTTGCTGGTCTAATAATTAAAGCTACATGAAAGATTAACAAAGGAAAAACCCAATTCAATCACTTATACTTATTTTATATGATATATTAGAATTATTTCTATCATTCTCTTTTGTGTTGTATGCCATATTTTGCTATACCTTAAAAATCCATCTTATCTTTGGTATTGATTAAAATATTTTTTTTTATTCCACATCCTGTTACTGATTGAAATTTAAATATGATCTGACTTATCCTCAATAATTTAATCTGTATACTTTACTTTAATTAAAATTAATGTTTAAATAACTTCACTAAAAATATACAAATGATATTTCATTCATATTTTATAGATAAAGATTAGGCTGAAAGAAGTACAGTGACTTGCCCTCAGTTTATAGATGGCAGAATTAGAGTTTGAGGCCAAATTGTTCCAAAATTTGTCGTGTGTGTGTGTGTGTGTGTGTGTGTGTGTGTGTGTGTGTGTGTTTTAATTCCCAGGCATTAGACTGTAGTGATATTTTCAATACCACTGCTAAAAATAACAGCTGGCCTATCTACTTCACAGATTGGTATAGAAATAAAGTAAATTATAACAATACAAACATGTGAAATTTAAAATACATGCTATAATTGTTACTCTGATCAGTGTTGCATTTCTCTTAACAATTATTGTGAAGTTTCTAAATTAAGTAGTTCTGTACTTGAATTTAATTGAGAAGGTAACATGTATATGGGCCCATAAGGATGTCCAAGAATGGAGGACCTAACTAAAATTTAAAGCACTCATTCAGCTATTACAGAATAGTATGTTCTAATATTGCACAGAAATCCATAGGGTACTCACTAAATAGTAGCCACCAAAAGCACAAGATCAAAGAGTGACTCATTGCCTTCATTCTTTAGACAAAGCCACTCCTCATAAGAGACTAGGTTTATCTGTAATTCATTTGCTTGACCCAGATGGTGAAGTCTAAATGTAATTGCAATGTCAGCCTAAATTACCTCATGCTGTTATGGCTGACTCACATGTACTGTAATATACACAGCTAACAAGAATAAAGCAATTCCTTGTTCAAATGTTCCCAAAGAAGTGAGCACATGGAGCACAATCTGGATCTGGATTCAGAGAATGCTCATTAAACCCACAGAACATTTTGCATGATTAAGGATTTTGATGTTGGGCCTGAGGTGTCCATGTTACTATGGCAATAACTATTATCCCTAGAGTTAATGCATTTCTGACCTACAGTGTTTTGTGACACTCACCACCTCAAAGTGATACAATCAAATTTATTAATTTTTAAAAAATATCAATTTAAAAATGCAATATAAGAACTAGTTTCTTTTTATTTAAAGCCTTAAAAAATGTGTATGTGACAAAATTCCATCTACCCCACAGCTTCATTTAAAATATAGTTGATACTAGTGCTTCTTTGGTGTATCTTTTAAACAAGCATCTTCAAAAGAAGAGCTCTGCAATTTCTCTTCCTTTACTTATTTCAGCTTTGCACCAATACCTTTAGTGTCCCCATGCTTTTCTTTAATAGAAAAAGAGTAAGTGTACTCTTTTGAAAAATAAAGTGGCTTATTCCATTCCACATTTAAAGAGCGAGATAGAAAATTTAACAAGCCTGCCATTAAATTTATGGTTTTGAAGTAATATATAAGTGCAGTTTTTATCCCAGTAGAAACAAATTCTCTTTATAAGTTACTGGTTACAATGGCAACTCATATAATAATTAACAATTTATCTAAACTTAAATGAAATGTCATGTTGACTGACTAATGAGAATTATGTAAAGTGTTACAAAATCATGTATTTGATTAAGGGCTATGAGGTTAATATTCTTATATTTATTTTTGAAACCTAGTTCATATGAGTTTTAAGCATTTGTTTATGGATCAGAAAAATTAACAATGATCTTATAAGCTTTCTTATTTATTTTGAGGCATCCAATATGTCAGTACTGGTTTCCAAATTTATGGCCAGACACCCAAAATGGGTAGTATGTAGCAGTAAAAAAATTTAGGTAATCTTACAAGACTGGCAGGATATGAATAAGAATATCTCAATTATTAGTTATTTTAATGTCTAGCCAACAAAATGCCTTTAAATCTTTTTGAAATAAGATTCCAAAACTATTTGAAGTTCATTTTAGAAGGTACTCAATTGTATTGTCTACCTTTAAATTTAAAAGTTCCTGCTCATTATATAAAGAAGAACAGTGGGAAAAACCAGAGACTGAAAGACACAGGATAAAAAATAAATCTAAATATAAAATGACAGTCATGCTTGAATGTTATTACTGGCCATCAGATCATTTGCAAATGTTTCTTAGAATTTATTTTCATTTATTTTTTGTTTGTTTGTTTTTTATGATTTTTTCTTTAATAATTGGCTTAATTATAATAACATATTTCTCAGAATTTTGTATATAATGTGCATTCAATATATTTTAGGATTTTTAAAATTTAATTTATTGTGTTTATATAGATTCTAGTGTCATCCCAAATGCATTCCCCTTAACATCCCCATGGCACCTTTCCAACATCACCCTCCCCCTTTCCCTTCAAGTTTATCCCATCCTATCATCCCCTTTCTCTCTGTCCTTTTTTTCTTTGGTCGCTTTGATTCCTTCTCTGTCTCAATTCCATTCTTCAGTTCACATTATTTATTGGATTCCTCAAATGAATGAGGTCATATGATATATATTTTTTTCCCTCCCTGGCTTATTTCACTTAACATAATAGTTTCCAGGTCCATCCATGTTGTTGTAAAAGGTAATATTTCTTTTTTTTTCATGGCCCCATAGTATTCCATTGTATATATACACCAATGCTTTTTAATCCACTCATTCACTGATGGACACTTGGGCTGTTTCTAGATCTTTGCTATTGTGAACAACGCTGCCATAAACATGGGGTACATTTCTTCTTTTGAATCAGTGATATGGTGGTCTTGGGATATATTCCTAAAACTAACTCCTATCCTTCTCAAGCTATTTCAAAAAATTCAAGAAGAAGGAAAACTTCCAAGCTCCTTTTATGAGGCGAGCATAATTCTGATTCCAAAACCAGGCAAAGACAACATAAAGAAAGAAAATTATAGGCCAATATCCCTGATGAATTTAGATGCTAAAATCCTCAACAAAATATTAAAAAACAAGACTCAACAATACATGAAAAAAAATCATACATCATGATCAAGTGGAATTTACTCTAGGGAGACAAGGATGGTACAATATTTGTAAATCAATCAATGTGATTCATCACATAAACAAAAAGAAGGAGAAAAACAACATGATAATTTCAATAGATGCAGAAAAAGCATTTATAAAATACAGCACCCATCATAAAGATCAAAACTCTCATGAAAGTGGGAATATAGGGAACATTCCTAAACATGATAAAGGCCATCTATGACAAACCCACAGCCAACATCATACTCAAATGGGCAAAAATTAAACGCAATTCCCTTAAAATCAGGAGCAAGGTAGGGGTGCCCCCTTTCCCCACTCTTATTTAACATAGTCCTGGAAGTCCTAGCCACAACAATCAGACAAGAAGAAGAAATAAAAGGCACCCAAATTGGAAAAGAAGTAAAACTATCATTATTTGCTGATGATATGATACTGTTATAGAAAACCCTAAAGTCTCAGTCAAAAAACTACTGTACCTGATAACTGAATTCAGCAAGATGTCAGGATATAAAATTAATACACAGAAATCAGAAGTTGTTTTATACACCAACAATAAACTGTCAGAAAGAGAAATTAAAAAAACAATCCCCTTCACTATTGCAACAACAACAAAATAAAGTACCTAGGAGATTAAAGACTTGTACCCAGGAAATTATTAAATATTGATAAAAGAAATCAAGAAAGATACAAACAAGTGGAAGCATATACCATGTTCATGGATAGAAAGAATAAACATCACTAAAATGTCTATATTACCCCAAGCAATTTATAAATTCAATGCAATACCAATTAAAATACCAATGACATACTTCAAAGATATAGATCACATATTCCAAAAATTTATATTGAAATAACCCAAAAATAACATGAATTGCCTCAGCAATCTTGAAAAGAAAGAATAAAGTGGGAGGTATCACACTTCTTGGTATCAAGTTATACTACAAGGCCATTGTACTCAAAACAGCTTGGTACTGGCATGAGAACAGGCATATAGATCAATGGAACAGAACAGAGAACCTAGAAATAAACCCATACCTTTATGGACAAATTGATTTTTATTTGTACAAGAGACTGAGAATGCCACTGTTATAGATTTTCCATGAATAGATCTCATGGGATGAGGAGTGGGGGGCAAATACTTATTTAGCAGCATAATAACCTATTGGAAGGTTGGAAGTAATCAACATCCTTGATAAAATGTAAACTGAGTGATCTGACCATTCAACTGTGGTTTTGCAAACTATAATATTATATTTGGAAATGAATCATTAACAGTTCATAATATAGGTCCTGGCCAGTTGGCTTAGTAGTAGAGCATCAGCCCAGTGTCTGGATGCCCCAGGTTTGATTTCCAGTGAGGGCACAAAGGAGAGGCACCCATCTGCTTCTCTACCTTTCCTCCTCTCAATTCTCTCTCTCTCTCTCTCTCCTTTTTCCTCTCCTACAGCCATGGCTCCATTGAAGCGAGGTGGCCCCAGGTGCTGATGATAGCTCAATGGCCCCTGCCTCAGGCACTAAGTAGAGCTCTGTTGCTGGACAACCAGGAACACCCCAGATGGACAGAGCATCACTCCCTTGTGGACTTGCCAGATGGATCCATTTGCGGTGCATCAGGAAGTCCGTCATTCTGCTTCCTCTCCTCTCACTGAATTAAAAAAATAAAAATAAAACAATTCATAATGTTTTGTTTGTTATAACAAGTTTGATCCACTCATCTTTAATAAAAGAATGTGACTATATGATGGGCTTATAAAATAAAGTATTTTATGTTCTATTATATATTTGTATATAAGTGTATCTGTATGTATATAAAACACTCACACACACACACACACACACACACACACACACACACACACAGATGGGAAAAGACTTTTGCCAACACCTGTATATAACTGGCCCCAATTTAGTTATGTAACAATCACAAAATCTCAGCAATATACAATATATTAATATTAATTAAATTATGTGCTTGCAAATGAGTTTATATAATAGTTGGCTCAGTTTACAAATTGGCTGATCAATACTTGGGTTATTATCTCTTCTGGCCAAGGCTGGATGGTATCAGACCTAGCTGGGCTCAGCTAAGAGTGAGTAGCTCTGCTCCACCTAACTCATCTCTGTCCCATGAACAAGTGGGTTAATCTAAGCATATTCTTCTCAAGGAATTTACAGATGATGTAGTAATTAATAGGCACTATAGTTGTTCACTTTTTCAAGGTTGTATTTGCTACTCTTAACCTTGTGTTTTATATTATAAGTTTAGAAATGAACTTGTTAATGTCCACAAAAATATCCTGCTTGGGTTAATTTGTATTATATTGAATCTATATATCAGTATTGAGCTATCCAGTGCATGAACATAATGTGTGTTTTCTCTTATTTATATCTTTATTAATGTATCTAAGTAATACTTAAAAGTTTAAAAACATTACAGAATTACATTAATAAATATTTCTAATTTTTGTCAATAGTTTATAAAATGATGTCTATATTTTTGAACTAATCCCTGAGTATATACATTTTTTTACCTTTCTGAAATCATTTATATTATCTTCTAATAATTACCATTTAATCTTTTTTTCCACATTTATTTTATATTTTACCCTCCTGCTGTTTTACATTGGCTAGAATCTTTGCTGTAATGGTGAGTACAAGTGAAAATAGCAGGTTCCATTCTCTTAGCATGTTTCAAGCCTTTAGGGGAAAATGTTCAATTAGTCAAAATTAAGTATAATGTTTGTGATAAATTTTTTGAAAATATTTTCTTATAATTGTATTCAAGTATAATATATAGAGTGTACAAATATTAGGTGTACTCATACTAATTATTTAAAAAGCTAACAAATTTATATAACAACCTACTAATTCATGATATAGAATATTTGTAGATTCTTTTTGTGTGTGTGTGAGAGAGAGAGAGAGAGTCAGAGAGAGGGACAGATAGGGACAGACAGACAGGAAGGGAGAAAGATGAGAAACATCAATTCTTCGTTGTGGTTCCTTAGTTGTTCATTGATTGATTTCTCATTTGTGCCTTGACCAGGAGGCTACAGCAGACCGAGTAACCCCTTGCTCAAGCCAGCGACCTTGGGCTCAAGCTGGTGAGCCTTGCTCAAACCAGATGAGCTCGTGCTCACTGGCGACCTCGGGGTTTCGAACCTGGGTCCTCCACATCCCAGTTCGATGCTCTATTCACTGCTCCACCCCCTAGTCAGGCTATTTATAGATTCTTAAGACGCCTTCTTCGGTGCTACTTTTCAATCTTTACACCTTCCTATATGGAAAAATATTTCTGGGTTTTATCACAACATATTTATTTTAACTGTTATTGATGTCTACAGTATTTATATACATAGATAAATCATATATATATTCTTGACTATTTTTTCACAATATTATATATGGGTCACCCATATTCTTGCATAATTCATATTTCATTCTCCTCCACTTAATATAATTTTCACTAATATAAATATATTATACTTTATCTGTTTCACAGTTCATTGTAGTAGTCAGCTAAGTTTTTTTCAGTTTGAGGCTACAAAAACAAAATTAAGTGCTGCTATGGAAATTCCAATTCTGCCAAGACGAAGAAAACATTTTTTCCTATCCCTCCTGATAAGTACAGAAAAAGGCCCAGGTCATCCTAAATGAAACAAACATAGGAAAATCATGAATGTAAAAGAAGATGAGTTAATAATCTTAGGATCCAAGGAACAATACAATGGTGAGATGATTGGGATGTCTTTTCTCCTCAGATATCCCAGAGCTGAAGATGAAGAACCTGGCAACCCAGAAACACTTATCCAGATAAAAAAAAAAAGTTCCAACACAGATGTGTTCTCCTTAGCTAATGGATGAAAAGGCAGCTTAACAATACAGAAATCCCTTAGTAAAAACGATTCACCTTCTGCATGATATAAAACATTTAAGACAGCAAAAACTCAATTACTTAACAAAGACTTAATAAACTCATTAGTAACCATGCTTTTCTTTTAGATTTTATTAATTTATTTTTAGAGAGAGAGAAGAAGGGTGGAGGAGCAGGCAGCATCAACTCCCATATGTGCTTTGACCAGTCAAGCCCAGGGCTTCAAACTGGTGACCTCAGCATTCCCAGGTCAACACTTTATCCACTGCGCCACCACAGGTTAGATCCATGTTTATTTTTAGAATACAATGATATTGTACATTATTAAATACAATTTTTATTTCTATTTATATATCAATGATTATGTATTATATAAAAATAAAAAATGTTTAATGATACTAAAAATACTCTTCACACTGGTTATAGAGTGCTGATACCTCTGTGTCTAGCAGAAGTGCACTCTGGGATCGGTGAAAGGCTGAGCCTCAGGTAAAAAATGGGAAAGATGATAATAACAATGCACTATGTATTTAAATGACATGAACAGCAAATAGAAGCCTACTGGGAGAAAAGCAGAGGTATAATTGCAGTGTACTCTACATGTGCCTTTTGAACATGTTCACCTGGCGGCATGTAGGCAGGTTGTCTATAGCAGAGTGTCTATTCAGACACTGAACTTAAAAAAAAATATTACAGAAACTATTTTGATACTGATAGATTCAATAGCCAGAAGTAGATGTATTTTGGTAGATAAATTTTGTGTTTATAATTTAGTTCATCATTTTTCCCAGTACTATTAATTACTTCCTAATTATGACCAAGTGAAAAATGGTGACTTGAACAGTTAATATAATCAAATGCATTTGCATTTTTGAATTCTTTATACCTGACTTGGATTCCCTGAATTAATGTTTGACCAGGTAACTCAAACTAGTCATTTGTCAATGGAAGCTGTAAAAAGTATAATATGCTTAAGGTATATTTGGAAGAATTCTAAATCTAGAGTCATAAAAATGGAATCTATTTTGCAACATAAGACTAACAAGGGTGGGGAGCAGCTGATGTAGGTATGAGAGGAATAAATGGTAAAGGATGAAGAGTTGAGTTGGTGTTGGGGGAGGTGAACACACAATACGGAGTACAGAGATGTGTTGTAGAATTGGGCACCTGAAACCTTTATAATTATATTAACCGGTGTCCCCTAATAAATTCATTTAAAAATTAAAATAAAATTAAAAAAGACTTCCAAATATGGATTAGTATTTAACTTCTTAGAGGTTCTGTTTCTTAAATATTGTCACAGTCAGTTCTGGAACTTTCAGAATTTTCATGATGACATAAGAAATTAATTAGAAGTATATTTTATACAAGAAAGTGCTAGATAAGAGTACCATATTAATTAGAATAAAGATGATGTACTTCCAATTATACATGAGGTGTGAATTTAATGTCTTTCTATGTTACTAACACAGATATTTTTTGTCTTAAGCAGTAATGCATAGCAGAGATGGAGAAAGGATTTTTAATTAATTTAGAAAGAGTTTATACCTACCACATGCTTTGTTGGACAACATAAAAAATACTGCATTTATTTCGCTTATTTTCATAAATTTGAACTTCAAGAGTCAAATATTACAAAAAATCATTTCTTAGTTTTGTATTAGAGTGGCATGCAAAAAAAAGTGTAATTTGGTAAATCAGAACAATTTTCTATTTTCATTTTTCATATTAACTCAACATCTTTTCAGTCATGTAATGTTCTCTGATTAAAATAAATACTAACAATATCAAAACTAATATCTAATCACCTAACCATATACATATAATTCTTAGCTTTAAAAAAAGCATTCTATGTAACATTTTATTTTAATCATGCATTGATAATTTATATTTTTCCTTTTGATGATTTTCTTTAAAAGAAAATGACTTTATACTTGTATTATCTCATACATAAACTCAAAAAATAAAAATTATGAAAATCCCAGTTAGTCAACTACAACAGATATGATTTGTCAGAGCTCTGAAATCCCTCAGAAAATTTATCCTGAGCTGGCAAGATGGAGATTGTGTCAGTACATGCATCTGATTTTAGAAGGCCATCCTCTCTGGCTTTGAGCATGATGACAGATATATAGAATCACATTTTTCATAGATGGCTTTAAGAATGGAAGCAGACTAAGGACTCTTAAATCCATCTTCCTGACAGGTTCATTCTTAATTGAAAATGCCTCTACATTGAAATTCAGAAGTTTCTTTATTCTTCCTGGGTCAATAGCAGCTCTAATGTACTGTACTTAAATTTCCTCTATTACTTTTATCCAAAACAACTAACCATATATTATGGCCCAGCACCATGTCCTATAATTTAAAACAGAACAAGAGTTTTTATTTGAGAATCTAACATGCAAGTATTTCAATTACTTCCATCTATTGTAATGGATATTTTTCTATATAGATCATTAAAGATCAGGGTATAATAGTCACAGTTTCCATTTCAAATAATGTAATACTGATTCAACTCAGTTGTCTAATTTATTTTTTAATATTGAATGAAAATTATATCTTGATAAATAAGGATTTATTATATTTTACTCATTTTTATTGGGGGGTGGCAGGAGATAAGCCTAAAACAGTTATTGTTATAATAATAAACATTATATACCAAGTTTTAAAATTATTATTTTCCCTCACAGTTATAGTGTAAAATGGCTGTTATTGATTTCCTTTAATTTTGATGTAGGTAGAATATTTGTTCTGGGGCATGGTTTGTGAACCCAGCAGTTCATGTAATTTTCAGGTTGAATACCATAACTGCTAGTATGAGACACACAAGAACTCTCTTCTTTTGCCATTACATTTTTCCAGAGTAAGACATTGTGTACATGAGTCTCCCACCATACCCAAATGACAAGTAGTGTAACCATGAAAGCAAACTCCGCTTTAAAACAATAAGCTTTTGTGATTGCTTGTATTTCAACATAACTTAGCCTATCTCAGTTGGTTAATACTGGAATTATGGCACTGACATAATAAAAACACACTACAATATGTAGCATTGGCTGGGGGGTTAACAGTATGTAATAAAGAATATTTTTGTCAGAAAACAGAAGGATAGTCATTTATGTTGTGCAGTTATAAAAGATATTTTATTAAAAGGCCACCTGTGATGATATCAAAGGCATTTAATAGAGTCAACAAATTTGTACCTCCAAGAGAAGAGAATGAAAAACAGAAAGCTAATTGTATGTACAGAATGCTGTTGACTGAACCTAAAACAAAATTGCAAATTTTAGATGAATTCTTCAGCTTAATAAAGAAAAAGTCCCCAAGAAATGTAAAAGTAATAGAGTTTACAAAGTATAAGGCATTTTAAATTAGAAAAAGATAACATCATCCCACTTGTAAAACCTTTGAGGAGTATCACATTAAAGATGTAATAATCACTTACATTGAATAGTCAGCATCTACTATGGAGGATTATATATGAACAGAAATGACGAAGATGACCTTAATGTTCTCTTCACCTTGATTAAACTTTAGATGGGTTTCTTCCTTAATCTAGCAATTTTTTGAGCATTTACTTTAGAAAATTTGCAATATAAAAATTTTCTCTGCCTCTTTGAGATATATATCTGCTCCCAACATCTTTCTAGTTTTAGAAACTATGGTAATTGTTCAAAGACCTAAGAATCATTCCTTTAAAATGTAATAGTTGCCTTGAATAAATACATTTTTTTTCAAATATACCTCAAATCTGGGGGAAAAATTATAGGGCCACTATCTCTAGTATTTCTGGGATAATAGAAGCCTAATTTTAGTAAGCACTGACTAGTAAGCACAGACAACCTAATCACATTGCAAACTTGCGTCCTTAGGTCTCCAGTACTTTTTTTTTCTTTTTTCTTTTCCAAGTGAGAGGAAGGAGGCAGAGGGACAGACTTTCTTGTGTACCCCAACCCGAATCCACCTGGCAACCCCCACCTAGGGGCTGATGGTATGCCTATCTTGGGTCAGACTTCCAATCCAGCTATTTTTAGTACCAGAGGTTGTGGCTCTACAGAGCCATCCTCAGTGCTTGGGCAGATGTGCTCAAACCAATGGAGCCATGGTTGTGGTAGGAGAACCGAGAGCAAGAGAAGTGAGAGGGAAAGGGTTGGAGAAGCAGATGGTCCCTTTTACTGTGTGCCTTGACTGGGAATCAAACCCAGAACATTTACAAGCCAGGCTGATGCTCTACCACTGAGAAAACCAACCAGGACCCACCAGTACTATTCTATTAACTCAGCCTAGTGCTTTAAAAGTATCCTGCCTTCGCCTGACCAGACGGTGGTGCAGTGGATACAGTGTCGGACTGGGATGCAAAAGACCCAGGTTTGAGACCCCAAGGTCACCAGCTTGAGCGTGGGCCCATCTGGCTTGAGCAAAAGCTCACCAGCTTGGACCCAAGGTCGCTGGTTCCACCAAAGAGGTGGCTCAGTCTGCTGAAGACCCGTGGTCAAGGCACATGTGAGAAAGCAATCAATGAACAACTAAGGTGTCATAACAGCAATGAAAAACTAATAATTGATGCTTCTCACCTCTCCTCGTTCCTGTCTGTCTGTCCCTATTTATCCTTCTCTCTGACTCTTTCTCTGTCCCTATAAAAAAATAAGGTATTCTGCTTTCTGTTTCAAAGTAAGTTGAATTCAGTTCTCTCCCACATCACCGAAATCATGAATGAAGTCTTATTTATCTCTTAATTTTTTCCTGTGCATTTTTTCTTTGACAACTAGAAAAAATAAAGCAAGGAATCAGAGAAATATAAGTTGAAAGATTTGAATAATAAAAAGATGTTAAAGAACTCTTCAGAAGTTACATGAAAGACTAAGTAGGCATGGAATTTATGTAAATTGATTTGCAGGATCAATCTTAAGAGAACCATGATGAGCCCTGTTAGGATAACTTCATGGGTTAGAGTATCCTTTCAATGCACAAAGGTTGTGGGTTTGATCCCCAGACAGGGCACCTACAAGAAGAGATAAATATTTCTGCCCTCTCTCTATCCTTTCCTCTCTCTCTAAGATAAATGAATTCAAAAAGAGAGAGATAAAAAATAGAACAGGTCTGGCCAGATATCTTGATTATTTAGAGCATCATTCAGAAGTGCAAAGTTTGCAAGTTTAATCCCTGGTCAGGTCACATACAGGAACAGAGACAGGAACAGATTGATGTTCCTGTCTCTCTCTCTCAGTCTCTCCTTTCCTCTTCTAAAACCAATAAAATAAACATTAAAAAAAAGAGAGATAACCATGATCATACAGACAGATTTAAGAATGGCTCCATTCAAACAAAAATATGGGTAATGTATAGTAAAGTATACCAATAATAAAAAATATTTCTTTTATAAATAGTCTTATATCTTGAATAGTCACATAAAAATTACAAACTTAAACACCATAAAGGCAAATAAACTCCAATTTTTAATTTCTTTATTTCTTCATTTTTCAAGTAGAGTTAGTCAATACATTTCACCAATAATTATTATGCTTTAACATTGACATTTGTCAATGATGTTGACATTAAAGAAAACATTATTTTATGTTACAAAGAACTGAAATAAGCAAAGGTCAAAATATAAAATTTTGTCTTTATATTTGAAGATAAATGTTCTGTCTTGGAGGATATATATTGACATTTATATTGGTGTAGCTCCTATCAGTGATTGTTTTCATGAGAGGCTTGTCCCTATTGTAAGAGAGAGAGAGACAGAAGTAAAGGAAGAAAAAAGGAAAAAAAGAAAGAAAAAGAAAAGGAATCTAATGCATATGCATGCCAAATACACTGTTTTCTTCATAGAGAAGTGTTAGTGCATAAATTCTTGTAGATAAAATGAAAAAAACATTTTGAAGATACTACAAAAATTATCTTCATTAAACCGAGATCTGTTTGACATTTTAAAAATCTGTGGAAAAAAAATAACTAGACAGCCTGACCAGGCGGTGGCGCAATGATAGAGCGTGGGACTGGGATGCAGAAGACTCAGGTTCGAGACTCGAGCTTGCCAGCAGGAGCGCGGGCCCATCTGGCTTGAGCAAAAGCTCATCAGCTTGGACCCGAGGTCCCTGGCTCCAGCAAGGGGTGGCTCAGTCTGCTGAAGGCCCGCGGTCAAGGCACATGTGAGAAAGCAATCAATGAACAACTAAGGTGTTGTGATGGCAATGATAAACTAATGATTGATGCTTCTCACCTCTCTTCGCTCCTGTCTGTCTGTCCCTATCTATCCCTCTCTCTGACTTTCTCTCTGCCCTGTAAAAAAAAACCCACAAAAAACAAAAAACAAAACACCATAACTAGGCAAAAACCTCAATAAATTTGCTAGTGTGTAGAGAAATCCAGTAGCTTAACAGGAAAAGCTATCCAAACGGTGTATTGTAGTAAAAAAAAAAAAAAGAGTGATTATAGGAGTACTTTCAAAAAAACAGTAGTCAAAAATGGACAGGGAGCAGATGTGCATTTAATGGTAGGCACACCAGGTGTGCGCCCTGGGCCCTGACTTCAGAAAGACACTAAAAAACCCCAACTTTACACTTTTTTAAATGTAAAAGTCCCAATATTTTCCTCTGTGCCTGGAGCCTCAACTGATCTTAATCCACTTATGACAGGGAGCATAAGAGAGAGACAAACCTTTTCATTATAAGCTAATGCAATTTGAAGTTTAAGCAACATGTAGTATGATAAAGAAAAGCCAAAAAAAAAGGACAGATTATGTTTCTAGCAGAGTAACCCAATGAAACATTCTTTCAGACACAGAATAACACATCTTCACCATCATCATCATCATCATCATCATCATCATCATCATCATCATCACCATCATCATTTTGGTGAGAGGAGAGAGATAGGCAGACTACCACATGTGCCCTGACAAGGATCTACCAGCAATGCCATCTTGGACCAATGCCTGAGTACTGAGCTATTTTTAGCATCTGAGGCTGATGGGCTCCAATGGAGCTATCCTTAGTGCCTGGGGTCATGCTCAAACCAATAGAGCCACTGGCTGTGGAAAGGGAAAAGGGAGAGAAGTGGGGGAGAGGCAGATGGTTCCTTCCCCTGTGTGTTTTATTGGGAATAATACCCAGGACGTCCATACACTGGTCTCACGCTCTATCCACTGAACCACCAGCCAAGGCAGCATATTATTTTAAATAAAGAAATAAGAATTTTCTAAATAAAACCAGGGTTATTACTATTAGTAACACCTATAGTTGCCAAGTTTATTCTTAGACAAATATAATTACAAAAAAAGGAAAGAAGATTCTCATTGTGATCTTTAGGATAAATTTTGAAATGTCTCATGTCATTTATTTTCCTATGTATTGCTTTGAGGTAAAGAAAACAATGAATTGCAATATCTATGCCCTATAAAAATTGGACATAACAATTTTAAATAAACATATATTTATAAAGAAGGGACAGAGTGTTATCCTCTAATATAACTTCTGTTTTAGAAAAAAATTATCCTAAGGTAATAGCTACACATTTCTTTATTAAAATGTATAGGCATCCATAAAGGAAATATTGAGCAACAGATCGTAACGGAGAAAATAAAATTACAGAGAAAAGGGTGAGGTTTACATTCAAACCTGTCTACAAGGTAAGATATTTTACTTTCCAAAAATAAAGTATTACCTAGCTCTGATCAGTTTCACAAAGCTATCATGCTTAGTGGGGCTTTGTAAATTCTCAAACATACAACATTTTTTTAGTGATATGTCTCAGTTTGGGGATTTTTTTTGTGTGTGGTTACCATTAGGTATATATAAAAAAAGTTTCATATATACAGTAGTCCTTTATCTTTTCAATGCACCAAGATGTCACCTCACACCTGTTAGAATGGCTATTATATATATATAAAAAAGGTAATAACAAGTGTTTGAGAAGTTGTGGAGAAAAAGGAACCCTAATACTGTTGGGAATGTAAACTGGTAAAGCAACTATAGAAAACAGTATGGAAGTTTCTCAAAAAATTAAAAATAGAGTTTAATATGAGCCAGCAACTCTTATTCTGGGCATCTATCCCAAAACTTTGAACATATTTATTCACAAAATATATACACAGCTACGTCCATTGTACCATTATTTACGGTGGCCAAGACATGGAAACAACAGAAGTGTCCTTTGTTAGATGATTAGACAAAAAGATGTGTACATAAACACAATGGAATATCATTTGGCAATAACAAAAGATGAAATACTGCCCTTTTCAACAATAGGGATGGATTCTGAGAGTATCACGCTAAGCAAAGTAAGTCAAACAAAAAAAGTTAAGAACCATGTGATTTCAGTCATATGTGGGATATAAACAGAAAGCAAGAGATGAACAAACATGAAAAAAACTCATAGACAACAGTTCGGTGGTTATCAGAGGGAAGTGGGGAGGTGAAAGGTAGTAAAGAATAAAAAAGGTCACATATATGGTGATGTAAGATTTGACTTTGGGTGGTGAGCACACAATGCAATCTAGAGATAATGTGTCATAGAATTGTACACTTAAAACCTATAAAATTTTATTAACCAAAGTCACTCCAATAAATTTAATTAAAAATAAAAAAAAAATAACCTGACCAGGCAGTGGCACAGTGGATAGAGTATCAGAATAGGAAGCAGAAGACCCAGGTTTTAAACCCTGAGGTCACCGGCTTGAGCACAGGATCATAGACATGACCCCATGGTTGCTGGCTTGAGCCCAGAGGTCACTGGTTGAAGCTCAAGGTCACTGGCTTGAGCCCAAAATGACTAACTTGAGCAATGGGTCACACACTCTGCTGTAGCCCTTTGGTCAAGGCACATATGAGAAAGCAATCAGCCTGACCAGGCAGTGGTGCAGTGGATAAAGCGTCGGACTGGGATGCAGAAGACCCAGGTTCGAGACCCTGAGGTGGCCAGCTTGAGCACAGGGCCCATCTGACTTGAACAAAAGCTCGCCAGTTTGGACCCAAGGTCGCTGGCTCCAGCAAGGGGTTACTCAGTCTGCTGAAGGTCCGTGGTCAAGGCACATGTGAGAAAGCAATCAATGAACAACTAAGGTGTAGCAACCGCAACAAAAAACTAATGATTGATGCTTCTCACCACTCTCCATTCCTGTCTGTCTGTCCCTATCTATCCCTTTCTCTGTACCTGTAAAAAAAATAAGTAAATAAAATCAATGGAGAAAGCAATCAATGAACAACTAAGGAGTCACAGTGAAGCTGCAATGAAGAATTGATGCTTTTCATCTCTCACCTTTACAGTCTGTCTGTCCTTATCTGTCCCTCTCTCTGTGTCTCCCTGTCTCTGTCATACACACACACACACACAAAAAAAAAAAGATAAAAAATAAATAAAAATAAAACAGCATTCCATTTTTAAAAATCGGTAATTTTTATTTATTTCTCTTAACTTGTCCAATATAGTTTTGGAGCCCAGGATTTTAATTAAAAAATTTAATTTTATGCATATCTTAGAGAACTCTAGGATATTGAATACTAACTATAGTTTTGTTTTTTGTTTGTTTCCTTGTTTTTATTGAAAGAGAGCCAGAAAGGGACAGATAAGGACAGACAGGAAAGAAAGAAATATGAAAAGCATCAACTTAGCAGTGGCACTTTAGTTGTTCATTGATTACTTTGTCATATGTGCCTTGACTGAGGTGCTCCAGACAAGCCTGTGACCCCTTGCTCAAGCCAACAACCTTGAGCTCAAGGCAGCGACCTTTGTCTTCAAACCAGTGACCATAGGGTCATGTCTATGATCCCACACTCAAGCCAGCAATACTACTCTCAAGCTGGTGAGCCAGTGCTCAAGACAGATGAGCTTGTAACCAAACTGATGACCTCAAGTTACAAGTCTGGAACCTCAGAGTCCCAGGTTGACACTGTATCCACTGTGCCACTTCCTGATCAATCTAATTATAGTTTTCTTAAATGGTGGTACATGCAGAGTGATTTAGAAGTATATTCATGTGCCTTGATTACCTGAATATAAACAGTATTGAGAAGATATATTCCTAATGCAACGTATTGATAGATTGGTTAAACAATAATCATTTGTTATTTTTCCATATTGCCTTATCAAATTTTTCTTTTTAGTTTTTAGAAATACTTCATTTTGTGAATATACACCCTTGAAAATTGAAGGAAAAAAGCCAAAGTAAAATCTCTTCTCTATATCTTCTGTCAGCGGTTAAGAATGGGAACATTACTTAGATTTGCCCACATGAGGTTTTGTTAAGCAGCTGATAAAACGTAATAGTTTAAAAGATGGTGAGATTGTGGTATTATCATCACAGAGTAAATGTGAGGTTCTGGCTAAACTATTTTTGTTCTTTATTCTCCTTTGTTTCTACTCAGTGGAAGAGCCTGGTCCAGTTAATCAGTCAATCCTTTTTCTAACACTTAAGACATCCAAACCGTACAGGATATATTAAAACTATTTCTAAAAAAACAAACAAACAAACAAAAAACCCAGAACACTAATGTTAGAGCTGTGCACAGCAAAAAGAAATTCAGGAAGACATAAAAGAATAGTTCTGAATGTTCACACCTGCAAATTTCCTTAACCTCACCAAATGACTCCAAAAACAATCTCTAATAACTAGTCTATCAAAATATAGCAAAATGATGTAGTTTATAATGCTATAATTATGCACTAAGTCACATTCAGTTGTTTAAACACCCAGAGCCAACTGTGTAACTCCCACATGAAAACTACAAAATCTTATACTCCTTTCAGGATGTTGGTGCCTAATGGTGGTGGACTACAGCTTGATTTGTTAGTTTTCGTAGTTATTATAATAGGCAATGCATTTTAAATTACATCTATTTGTCTGGGTAATATTAGCTGCTATAACAAACCAACCCAAAAATCTAACATGGTTTAAATATATAGAACTTCATTTTTCACTAAAATAAATTCTAAAGTGTGGGTTATTGATAAAGAACTATCTTTCAAACAGTGATTCAGGGACCCATCTCTTCCTTTCTGGCACTGTCTCTTTTTAATGCCCAGACAGAATAAGGGGTAACAATTGTAAGCCATTATGTTTAGAAAACTTTTATGCTAAAGTGATAAGTGGTGCTGACTCATATGCTACTAGACTGGCAAGAATTCATTCATATGATCACATTTAACTGCAAACTGGCTGGGAAATATAGTTTAGTTATTTTCTAGAAAAAACAAATATTTGTTTGGTGAATAGTCTGTTAGTATTATTAGATGGTAGTCTATTATAATAAACTTTTTACACAACAGTCAGAATGAGCATTTTATAAATGCAAATCCACCACATATCTTTCTAAATTTACAATCGTTAGTGTCATTTCATTGTTTTCCACTTAAAATCTAAATCTGATAACATTATATACAAAGTATATTAAGGTCAAATTTGTCTAAGTTCTTTACTTTCATTCCCTGTGCACACTAACCTCTGGCCCTACTAAATGAATTAATTAAACTAATTCATTTAGTAATCCACTTGTTTATAATCTAGATCCTCAAATCTAGCCCACTGCACATATTATTATTTCCATTTGAAATGACTTGACATTCCAGCTCACCTGACTAACTCCTATTTGTTCTCTATATCTTAATTCAGAATTACCTAATATAGAAAACTTGTATGGATTACAGTCCTTTACTATGTGCTTTCATGCAATTGATGTTTACACCACATCACACAATTGTTTGTGAAATTAGACCAAAAAATATCACCTTATCAGTGTACCCAAGCTCTCTCTTCTTCCTGTCATTTAGAAAAGATTCTAGGTTTATGTCTTTACTTACTTTCCCTTGTTCCCCTTTGAGATAGAATTCCACCAAAAATGGATTTATAGTTTTCTGGAAAAAAAATCACGAATAAGTTGAGCAGGAAAAAAATGCCAATTAGTTAGATTCTCTCAAGAATGGCAGAGAGAATAATACATTTACCCAAGTACTAAGAGATGATGAAGACATTGCACATGATGAAAGCATCAAGTTTGAAAGGATAAGGAGGATGTGGTGTAGTGATAGCAATACCAAACCTGATTTATGAGAGAAGAGAAATCCTGAAGGGACATAGTATTAGAAAAAATAGATTGTTGTTTCACATATTCTTAGAAGTTTCTTCAATGATAGAAAAGGAGGTAAATATTGGAAATCATGTTAATATTATGCTCCTACACAGGTCATGGTTTTCTTTGAGTTGATTACATATTTACTTGCCTTTCCCACTAGACTCCAGGGTAGTTGAATTCTTAGTGCAGTGCCTAAGGGTAAGTCATAAATCTTCATGTTGATTCAAAATAACAGTTTATTAAGGAGAGTGAATTTCAGAGATGAAAGAAGGAAACAAATACAAACATAATAATCTTAAAGCTAGGTAGAGGTGGAAGTACATCAACAGAGAAAAATATAACGTAAAGGCTATCTGCTATACAAGCATTATGTAGGAAGCTTATATTCTTATTTCTATATTTTCCTAGAGAAGACGGAAATTGTAACCTCTTTTCAGAAGTGAGTACTTGAAGAATAGTATTCTACTGAATTGCTATTGCTATTAGAAGAATAGAATAGTATTGAAAGAATACTTCTAGTGTGGCCCTCTCTGCTCATGGCTTGTTTTTCCCCACAGGGAGACTGATACCTAATTGCAGAAGTTTACAAAAGGCACTGAGCTTACAGAGCTCAGATAATGTTTCAACTTCCTCAATGGGAAAATCTGTTCACCAGTAACGTGGTTTCTTTTTGCCTTTGTTCTCCATGCAGTATGTACTGGGGAAGAAAAGCTAAGGAGGAAATTCTAAAATACCCTTCCATTTTACCTGGGAGTATTAAGAAAGATTATGTAGCTTATTCTTTTTTAGATTCAAGCAAGATTCTCTAATTTAACTTTAATGTAATTTAGCTGATCCTTGGTTATATATTTTTTATTTGGATTCCAAATTGGGAGGAACAATTTATAATTACTTATCATCCTCAAACTCCCCTAATATTTTCTAAGTACAAACCTAAGGTTTTAAATAATAAAATATAAAAGGGACTTGGCTTTCTACTTTCATCTGATTCTAAAGCTTCCTTTATTTCTAAATGATATGGAGTTAATTTTATAATACATCTCTAGTTGCCTAACATCTTTCATCTAAGAAACTCAAAATTTGTATGGAGAACAAGTTTCTTCTTAATGCTTGGTTGAGAAAATTGGACATGGCCTACTAGACTGAAAGAAAAATGTAGTTGAATTATAATCATGGTTCGTGCAGGAAAAGTTTCTCTCTCTCATGTTAATAGAATCTCTAATAAGACTGATTATTTTCAATGTTTTATACCAAATTCTACTATATATGTTAATTCTAATCCCCAGAAACTTTGTTTTATAATAGCACAAAGTTAAATTCACATGATAGTGAAGAATAAATATGTTTTTTATAAAAATAATAAGGATGATAGGTTTTGCTTATGAAAGATGATAGTTGTTTTTTCTTTTAGCCTTGGAGACAACCACAGCCCCAAACCTCCAAAAGTGAATGCATTAGGAACATGTCTTTTATCCCATCTATCACATACTATGATACATTTGTCCAGCTACTCCTCACTCTCTTTCCAATTTGTGATTTTTCCATCTAAATTGGAACAATATCTAGAGTGTGAATTAAAATAAAATTGAAAAAGAAACAAGTGCTTTCTCTTCTTATACAGAAGCTCTGAATTTTATATATAATATAATCCTATAAGATTTTCCTTAAAACCAAAGTCAATATTAAAATTTAAGATTTATTGAGATAACCTACTATTTATGATGATTAGCTAACAAATAAGTGAGAAAGAAAAAACATATTGATATTAGCTATTGAATTGTCTGAAGAGCATTATGAAAAAATTACTACCTTGGCATCAATCACATTATCAGAAGTTGATCTGAGACTAATGATAAACTTATTTATGCTATTAGCTAATGAAGGAATTTTATATAGCTGATTTTATTTTAAATAATCTCTCTAACATAAAATATTTGAAAATATTCCAAAATTACTTGCATTCCTATACTCTGTAATATGCTGTGACCTATATCATATAACTATAAAATATAACCAATAAAATATTACATTTTTGTTAAATATGTCTGTTACAAGTTATGCAGTGCCTCACTCTAGTTGTGCCTACTTATTATAACAATTATCAAAACACATGTTGGATAGTTAAAATTTTTTATTGGCTATATAGTATAACCAATAAAAATTTAAATACATTTTTGTATATATAGATGATTATGTTATGCCACACCACAAAAGAGTTAGCTAAATAGATCATGATATATTTAATGGTATTAGAAATGTAGTTGAAGAATTTAATAATATATGTCATTCTACCTAAGTGCAGTCTCACTTTTAAAAATAAGTACTAAAAAGTTTTATATCAATATCAAAGGGAAAATAATACCAGAATAGTGAAATACTCAATAAAATGCAAAGGTTAACATAAAAAGAGAAAAGAATAAAAATGCTGTTTATTAGAAGGGAAAATAACATCAGGATAATAAAATACTCAATAAAATGCAAAGGCTAACTTAAAAGGAGAAAAAGAATGAAAATTCTCTTTATTATTTAACTATGATAACACTGTTAATGTAGAAGAAACCTGCTAGATACAGGGTTAAGTACAACCTAGATTGATATTTGTTAGAAAATAAATAATGTGCAAAATAAGAAATTTTAAAGGTATTTAATATTTTAAATATGATCTCTTATGTATAAGAGCCATACCCAGTATTTGAAAGGAAAGTTAAGATTTTGAATTATGTCCAGGATTTGAAATGAGACAAACTTGAGCTTGAATGCTGGGTGTGCCATACCACTTAGTGGTAATTTTTTATTAATTCGACAAATACATCCCAATCATCACTATAAATCATAAACATATAATAAATGTCAGTGAAATAGTTGTAAGAAAATCCAAGCAGTTTTCTTGTTATTTATGCTATTTCAATGTAATTTTCTCATAAATATATTAATTATACAATTAAAATAAAATATTAAATACTTTAATATAAAAATTAATGAAAATAGCTGCAGCTTTCCTGCATCATTATGCTATTAATATATACAAAATTTTTCAAGTAATAACAATACTACAGGAAAAGATTTCATACATTCTGGATATTAAACAATTACAGACACAAAGTTAGATTATAAGTTAACTGTGACAGCTTCAGTTCACACTCTGTTAAAAATGAGCAGTTAAATGGGAATATTAAAAAATGTAACTGGCTTCTCAAGTCTCACAGTAATTTGACAGATAAGAGGAGAAATACTAGCTTGATACAACTATAAATCTATTTATATGTATGTGCATGTATATGTAGATGTGTGTATACACACGTATATATAGGCACATAAATATATAACATTTTTACTATGTGTCTATTGTTTGGCATGTGAGTATTTGTTACGCATGAAGGTCATAGGTAATACCTTCCTAAATCTCAGAGAAGTGAAGAAGTTTAATTAAGACTCCACAATACAGACCTAGTAAATTGCATGGCCAGTAGTTAAACTTAATTCTAATCTTACTTAAAATCCGGGATTTTTTCTACTATTCCACTCAAACATTAATGACAATTTTAGTATCAGCTGACTCTTAAATACTTGCTATCACATGGATCTCACACTGTGGGGTGTTCTCAAGAGGCTATAAGCAAAGTAGACATCAGGAAATTACAGGAGAACATAGGCAAATATTTATAAAAAACAGTATCAGAAAGGGTTTATAAAAAATAACTTCTGTATGCCTTTACTGTATTTAGTTAACTCTTTTCTTCTACTGCTGAACTTTCCTATTACCATAGAGTTGATACCACTATTAGGCTGCTGACTTTTTCCCCCTCAATATAATTCTCTGAGATACTGATTTGTTTGTTTCCCGTTTCAAGATATACCTTTAAATTCATGTTAAACAGATATTAACATATTTTTGGGGAAGGGAGGCTGGTAAAAGGCATTTTACTTCATTCAACTAATAAGAATCTGGTATGTGAAAAGCACTGCAATACAACAGAGAACCATAGTTCAGAGTTTATAATGTGTGGGGGATGTTAGACATTACAAGTATTTCAAAATAAATGCAATGACCTTTAAAAGAGAAAGAAATGTAATAAAATGAATAGCAATATATAACCTAGACTAAATAAAGGCTTCCCAGAATAAAGACAAAGGTCATTAACAATGGAGAGGTACAAGGAAAGGAAAGGAAGTCCCCCCAAAAAGAATACCCATGTTCAAAGACCCTTGGTTGAGTAAGCTTGACACTTAGAAATCTAAGCCTCTGAACCAGAGCGCTAAGAAAGACAGTAAATGTGTGTAGTGTGTGTGTGTTTGTGTGTGTGTGTGTGTAGAAAACAAAATAAATTAGATTATTTGGGGCATTGAAGCCATGCTAAAGATTTGCTTTTAAAAGCAAAGATAGATGATGTAGTGGAATGATAACCTTTGGAAGGGAAGGAAGTAGTACTGGATAGAGGAAAAAAATGGCCTGTGACATTACAACAACCTCCATGAAGGGGACTTAAAGCTGAAAAGACTTATTTGTTTCCTGGGTTTGAGGGCAGATGGAAGTCATTTATATAATTTCCATAGTATTCCATGAAAATTCTGTCATTTTGCCTCACTTTGAGCTGGCACAGCACCAGGATTAGTTGGAATTTATACTTTCTTTGAATATCTTTGGATTTTTGGTTTTGATTAAGCTCCATATCTTATTTTCAGCCTTCTATGCCTTCAAGTTCTGGGATATATAGCCTCTTTTTTCACTACACAGAAAGCCTTTTGCTTTCATTTTTATAGTTTCTAATTGATATTTAATCACTCTCATTCTTTAATTATCTTTTTTTCCAAAGCCTCAGCTATCAGTCAGGTTTAGTCACCACCACCAAGTTCTCCTGTCTCTCAAGCATTATTTTCCTAGTATTTCTCAAGCATTTTCTACATCACAGCAGAGTGGCTTTTCCTTCGTGAGAATATCACAATTCATCAGTGGGTAATGTTTTTGCAATTGTCCCACCTTCTGTGCCCAAGACTTTCTGAGGTTGTCCTACAGCCAGTAAAGGTTTCTTTTCTTTCTTTCTTTCCTTCTTTGTTTTCTTCCTTCCTTCCTTCCTTCCTTCCTTCCTTTCTTTCCTTTCTTTTTTGACACAGAGAGAGGGACAGATAGGGACAAACAAAAAGGGAGAGAGATGAGAAGCATCAATTCTTTGTTGCAGCACCTTAGTCTTCTTAGTTGTTCATTGATTGCTTTCTCATATGTGCTTTGACCCTGGCGCGAGAGCAATTATAGCAGAGCAAGTGACCCCTTGCTCAAGCCAGCAACCTTTGGGCTCAAGCCAGCGACCATGGGGTCATGTCTATGATCCCACACTCAAGCCAGCAACCCCGCACTTAGGCTGGTGAGCCCATGCTCAAGCAGGCGACGCCAGGGTTTCAATTCTGGGTCCTCTGCATCTCAGTCTGTTGCTCTATCCACTGTGCCACCACCTGGTCAGGCCAGTAAAGGTTTCTTAACTGCCATCTGGGTGAGGCAGAATCCAGCTCAGAATCTAATTTTAGGATTTGTCTTATTGAACCACACCTAACACCACTGCCACAAATTGTACACAAAGAGAAGCAAGCTCTGAGATCAAGAATCACCTAAAGAAGGTAAAGAAAACAATCAAGACGCCTTGGGATGTCTCAAGAGAAGAACTCAACCAACCCCTCTGATGCTATTTGGAATTCCCATATAGGCACATCTTGCAGATACTTCAGGTTTTGGTTCCAGTTCACCATAATAAAGTAAGTCATAATCTTGAAGTTGGTGAAGGGTCTTCCCTTTAATTTGTAAATGTGCACCATCTGTGAAGTGCAATAAAGCAAAGAGCAATAAGATGAGGGATACCTATATAGGGTTAGAGTGCTGGGCCCTATGCCCATTATAACAAGTAATTATATGTGAGCTCCTCTGGATTGATGGAATAGTCCTGAGAGTGATGACTTTTTTTTTTGCAGAATCAATTCTTAAAAGAACAGCTAAGAGTTACTCACTGAAAGGTTCTTGGGAGCAGAAAAATAAGCCTCTTATTCCTGAAGGAGAAACTGGCAGGACAGCTAAGTTCTCATTATACCAACTAAGCCAAGTTGGAGAAGACAGATGCTCTGTGGATTTGGAATATCTGGAGGGGAGTCTGTGCTGGAGATCAACATAAGTTACCTGTGTTCATGTGATGAGTGAACCCATGACCTTGATAAAACTACCTAGAAATAAAAAGTCTCATACTAGGACTCAGGGAAGCCAGAAAATCAAGGGCTAATTTGCAAATGACAGCAAAAAGATTCTAAAACAGAAGTTTAAAGTTATTCTATATTAATTCAGATTTTTCTTCTTAGCAGTCACTCTTTTCCTTGAAGTTATTATTGTTCAACTCTTTTGAATTAAGTGGCTGGGCACTTAATAATTTGGGACTCACAGAATTTTAGAAATAAAAAAAAACAAAAGGAAATAATATAGTTACTGGGTAGGGAGAAAAATATGCTTCATTTTGAAAGAAGATGAATACATTTAAAAAGTAGAAGAATCATATTAATAGAGAATTAGTTAGTGTAGTGCATGTCAATGACTTGGCACCAGAGTTAGTTCAGAAGATCTTTATCAAACCAGTTGAGAAAAACAGAAAAAGGTTTATATGTTAATATGACATGGAGTCTGCTATTGCTTGCAAAAGTCATCTTTAAAACTATATATAACTTCAAGCTTGAAAAACTCACTTTAAATTGTATATTTAGATCCAGTAGATTCAGGACTCAGAAAGTTCAGAATGAATTAGAATCACTGCAGGTGCTACTTCAGACAGATTTAAGTAAAAATATAAGCGAAAAAATTTCAGTTAAAAACATATGTATGCTTTCTTTTTTAATTTATTCATTTTTAGAGAGAAAGGAGAGAGATAGACAAAGTGGGGGTGAGCAGGAAGCATCAACTCCCATATGTGCATTGACCAGGCAAGCTCAGAGTTTTGAACCAGCGACCTCAGCATTCCAGATCAATGTTTTATCCACAGCACCACCACTGGTCAGGCTATAAATACTTCCTTATTTTACAAGCTTATGTAACTAGTTTTAGAACTAAGGAAGAGATATGCTTACCAGATGCATGTGATACAGGTTGAATGGACAATGTGAAGGGTTATTTATTTTTGTTTTGTTTTGCGGTATCTGTTATGTTATATATATCATATCTTGCATAGACATATAGACTTTAACTTTTAATTTTAATATACATTATATCATATATGGCTTTTTATTATAAGAAAATTATAGATTTGCATGCATTTATATGGAATAATACAGAGAAATCTGATTGCTCATCTACATTTCACCCAGTATTATGATATATATTTTTCACTCAATGTTTCTCACTGTTAGTAACTTGCATAACTATGGAACCATATCCAGAGTAAGAAATTGATGTTGATATAATCCACTTATTTTGTTCAGATTTAACCAGTATTACCCTCACTCATTTGTGTGTATATGTGTATTCATCCTTTTAGTTCTATGCAATTTTATTACATGTTATATATTGACACTATATTTATACAAGTTGGTGTAAATGGAACTCCTATATCAACCTTTGGTAAAGTACAGTTGAATGTGTATATATATATTTGAAGGAAAGATATAATATAAAGAAGAGCCTGGCCTATGGTGGCTCGGTGGATAAAGTGTTGACCTGGAACACTGAGGTCGTTGGTTCAAAACCCTGGGGCTTGCCTGATCAAGGTACATATGAGAGTTGATGCTTCCTGCTCCTTCCCCTTCTCTCTCTCTCTCTCTCTCTCTCTCTCTCCTCTCTAAAATGATTATTATCTTTAAAAAAAAGGAAAGGTTATTTTTAGAAAAAGATATAAACAAGAATAAACTCCATGTAAATTTGATAAAATCATATGACTAAAAATGGCAATTTATAGAGGATAAAAATTAGAAAAATAGGAAAATGCCAATTTTTGTATGCAGAGATATTACCCCAGGAGGAGTCCATTTAGCAAATATTTAATAAATAAAATATTTTAAAGAAAATATATTTATAGTCAATGCCTATGTTTTAATATAGTTATTATTATTTTAGTTAATGCTAGTAGGTAAACGTGCCCTGATACTTTAGATTTCCAAGTTTTATATCACTATTCAATTGCTGAGCACATTTGAATCCATATTACATGGTCACATACAAGTCTTATTTATTTTGTTTTAGTTGTTCCAGATAGAAAAAAATGAAAATATAAACTTTATTTTTTTCTTTACACAATTCTCATTAAAATTTGTATAATTTGTATGTATATATAGGGTTATATATACATAGACAAACACAAGCTTTCATAAAGTTATTTCTTCTATTTCAAAACCCATAATTAAAAAACAAACACACTATTTTTTAATTACGTACCACCTAAAATTGTAAGGCTACAAGTAGAGAGCAAAAATATTATTTCTAGTGAAGGTTTCCAGGATTAAAAATTAAATGAAATAAAGAATGGCATAGGTATTGGCCAGACATTGAATAGAGCATCAGCCTGGCATATGAACGTCCATGTTTGATTCCTGGTCAGGACGCACAGGAGAAGCTACAATCTGCGTCTTTTCCCTACCCTCTCTCCCTTCTCTCCCTCTTCTACTCTCACAGCCAGTGGCTTGGTTGAATCCAGCATGGCCCCTGGTGCTGAGGAAAGCTGGTTTGGTCCAAGCGTCAGCCTCAAGGGGCTAAAGATAGCTTGGCTATTTCAAGCATTGGGTTACTGGGTGGATCCCAGTTGTGGCACATGCATGAGTCTGTCTCACTATTTCTTCTTTTCTCACTTAAAAAGAAAATAAAAAGAATGGATATAGATCAATTACACCAATCTATAGTCTCCTTAATTGTTAAGGAAATTTAAATTTTTAGAAAAGAAATTCTTAACTACATTTAATACTCTCTTTATTTGATACATTTGGAAAATATTTATAGTATTGTGAGTTCACTATTTGGAATATTTGTAATTTTGACATGGTTAAAAGTTTACTGTATTTCTGAGATGATTAAAAAAGGAAAACACTCTGAAGGTAATTATTTTACATTTTCTTTTGAAAAGGCATTGATCAACATTGCCATTGAAAATTCAAGAATATTTCATGTCTTGAGAATTTTCATACAATATCAGAATATCAGCATAAGGAGATGTACATAAATTCAAATTATTTTCCAATTTACATAAGTGCATATTGCTCAAAATATTTGGCAGGATATTTGCTATAGTGCATACTTTTTTATATTTTTTAATAAAATTTCTTAATACATAAATTAATGGTCAGATTGATAAATACTTGGAAAATATTTGACTGCCACTCATGCTTACCTAACCTCCTTTCACATATTTGGGCTCTGTTAGCTGTCAATGAACTGAAAACTTTGCAGAACTATGACCTCATAGCAACTAAATATACTGAATGTGGTTTTTTGTGTGTGTTATTGATGTTATACTTATTTATACTTTGTTAGTAATTATGTGTTGCTCATATAGGAGATTATATAGGATGTAAATATAGATTTTTGTTAGAAATAAATGAAGAAAAGCCATATAACTAACAAGGAAAAGCAATCTAGACATTACTGAGTTTTTCAGGTTTACAAATAAGATTTTAAAAAGAAGAAAAATATAAATCAAAAGAAAAGCATTTTCCTACTTAAATTGATATTTTGCATAATTGCTGATAAAATGTTTGCTAAGTTTTAATGATCTCATGGAAAAAATGTTTCTTGGGTTTTTTTTTAAAGAAAAAACAGTCTGACCAGGCGGTGGCGCAGTTGATAGAGCGTCAGACTGGGGTGCGGAGAACCCAGGTTCAAGACCCCGAGGTCGCCAGTTTGAGCACAGGCCCATCTGGCTTGAGCAAAAAGCTCGCCAGCTTTGATCCAAGGTCACTGGCCCCAGCAAGGGGTTGCTTGGTCTGCTGAAGGCCCGCGGTCAAAGCACATGTGAGAAAGCAATCAATGAACAACTAAGGTGTCGTAATGGCAATGAAAAACTAATGATTAATGCTTCTCACCTCTCTCCGTTCCTGTCTATCTGTCCCTCTCTATCCCTCTGACTCTCTCTCTGTCCCTGTGTAAAAAAAAAAAAAAAAAAAAAAAAAAGTAAAAGAAAAATAAAAACAGCATGCGATAGGCCTGAGTCTCTAATCCTATTGATTTTTGCAAAGGAATGAATTCTTTCGATCTTGCTGCTCTGAGGTTATAATAAGTCAACCTAAAAATGTTCATTTAAAGGCAATGTGAGTTTTGGCGTTAAATTCAAGTTTAAAAAAGGCATAGTATTATACAAATTATAAAATTGTTAGTTTTTTATTTATTTTTTTTTACTATTTCTAATTGAGAGTTATAAGCTGCTAGAAAAAAAGTAAAAAGTAGTCCAAATTAAATGTTTGACTATTTGAATTTTGATAAATTTATAATAATATTTCTCTTATCTTGACACATAAATAAATATTCAATAAATAGAATATCTGATTATAATTTAATATTGTCCCCTGTAAACTCATAATATTAGTAACTACATTTCTTCTTTTCACAATTAATTATATCAGCTAATTTTCTTTGGGGTGAGTGAATGTGGCTTCTGATTACTCTAGCAGCTTAATAAAAATGTTTAAATTTAACAGAGCCTTAAATGAAAATATATTTCTTAGAAAAAATAAGGAAGGATGCAAACAGACTGAGACTTGGGCTCTTTGATGATTGAGAATATATCTTACATGAGTTATATAACAATACCAAGCATGATACATGATATAAAGTTGATGTTTAATAAATACTTCTATAATTGAATTCTAATGGCTCAAGAAATTATTTAATAGAATTAAACATTAACATTTATGTATACCATAATCTGACCTGGATAAAACTTTGTCACAAAATGATAATGAATCCTCAATCTCAGTAGTAGATTTTCTACCTAGCTTAAAAATTCTTTAAGTCAATATAGCTATCAGCAGCAGCAGACTGTTCTTTGTAATCTGAAAAGATAGATAAGATCTAAATTTTTCTGATCTCATAATTCTTCCATTTATGAGGCTTTAAAAAAATGAAAGTATTGCTGAAAATTGAAAGAAATTTTTGGCCCTTTTTTACTAGTCTCTAATAAACTCCTAATATCTCAATGCAACAATATTAGTTGTCCAAAATCAGTAATAGCAAAGAAAGAGAAAAACACTATAGAGATGCTTCAGGGTAATCATAATATTATTGTTGATAAACATATTCTGTAAATTTGAAATAAATTTTATTTAAACTATGAGAGATAAGATGGAGAATATCACCTAAGTGTTCATGAATGCTAGAAAACTCAATGACAATTGAAATAGGTTTTCTTAGGTGATATGTTTGACAGTTTAATAATAACAATTATATGGGGATAAGATTAGGAGCAACTATTACGAATCTGATAATTTGGTTGACATCTTAATATATATACCTCATCTTCCTCGTTATTAATGTCAGATATTGATGCCCTTGTTCTAGGTTGAAAACTATTTGAAAGGTATTACTTGCTGCTGATCATGTGGCTAGTGAATGGGAGAGCCACAATTTTAATGCAAGTTCTTTCTTTAAATTTCAAATTTTAATCCTGTACCATGAAGATAAAAAAATAACTTGAAGTTACTTTAGGTCAAAGACTAGAGGTAGAGAAAATATAAACATGGCTCTGGAATGTAACTTGCATGAGGCACATACAGACTTAACATTTCTTGTTCTCTTTTGTTTTTGTGTAGATCTAGATCAAAATTTTCATCTGGTGTCATAGTCCTTACACCTAAAGGGATGTCTTTAACATTTCTTATGCTGAAGTTCTGCTAGTGATAAATTATTTAGCTTGTGTATGTCTGAAAACATCTTTATTTAAACTTTTTTCTTTCCTTTTTGGTGACTTGTGCTCTTTTATTTAGCTAAACATTTTATTCCAAGATAATTTTAGATTCACATATAATTGCAAGAAATGATTCAAAGAGATCCTTTATCCAGATTCTCCCAATGATGAAAACTTGCAGAACTATACCTCACATCAGATTAGATCTCTGGGGTTCATAGAATCATCAACATTTTGGTCCTTGGCAAGCATTTTAGGAGTCAACAGAGGCTGTAAATTCTATGGTAATCCTCAGCAATACCTCCAAGTCCAGCAGCAAGGGAAAAAGATAACATGCAATGATCAGAATTGATGGTGTGTATACACTTGTTTCCAGTAGCCATTACAGGTGCCTGTCTAATGGCAGGGTTGGTTGCAAACACACACATATTGGTGGGAGTCAAGGCAAGGCAAACAGCAGAGGCTGGGACTAACTGCAACCATGCTGGCAGCTGCGGGAGTCCTCATCGAAAGCATGTATGTATTTTTGTGGCTGCTGGTTCTCATTAGAAATGCACAGCAGTGGAGGCAAGTGATGGGGTCATGCTGGGAGTGTGCCATATACCTGGGGTGGCTACTGCAGGTGGTGGTGGTCAGCCATGCGATTCTAAGTTGGTATCTTGCACTCACACAGCTATAGAGGCTTGGCATGACAGCTTGGGTAGGTCTTGGTCTCCAACAGAGGAGAGAAGGAAGGAGCTTGAAGTAACTCAAGTGGCTTGCAAGAGAAAACACAAATACCTGTGGAATGAAGACGGGTTCAATCTGTAGAATGCCTGGGGTGGTTGTGCTGGCTGTTGGGGCTTTCAGTGACAAAAACTGCTTCTGTTGTCTGCATGGATGCGTAAAAGTAAAGTGGGGTGAGGGGGGACTCTTTCCAGCTAAGAAGTTCCCTTTTGGCTCTGAGTATTGCCAGCTTTGATGATGGGATAATGAAGGCAAAATAAAAATGTTTTTTCTTCCCCTTTCATTAAATTTTCTCTCTCTCTTTCTTTTTTTTTCCAGAGTTGCTAAGGTTTCCTAACTGGACTACAGAATTCCCAGGAGCTGTTTTTCTTCATGGGTAGCTAATTGTTGATTTCTGCATGTGCACACAGGCTGGGTTCTCCTATTCCACCATCTTGGTATCACATCCCTTGCCTTTTCTCCTTAT
The DNA here is from genome assembly GCA_037038555.1 of Rhynchonycteris naso. Lineage (NCBI taxonomy): Eukaryota > Metazoa > Chordata > Mammalia > Chiroptera > Emballonuridae > Rhynchonycteris > Rhynchonycteris naso. The sequence goes on from CM072996.1 coordinate 68,785,272, forward strand.
AATCACTCCCACCTCCTTCCCATGCCCAATCCTTTATTAACCCAGACACTACTCATCTGTTTTAAATTTTTATAATTCTATTACTTCAAGAAATCTATATAAATATTACAGTATGTAATATTTTTAGGTTTTTTCACTCAGCATAAGTCCTTTGAGATTTATCCAAATTCTTTCTTAAATAAAAAAAGAAATTAATTTGAGAAACTCATACCAGACAACTCCAATTAAACACAGTACTTTCCCAGCCCCCCAGATTACTAAATGCATTATTTCACCTTGGAATAGAAAAATTATAAAATGGAATTTTAAAAATATACTATATATATTAAGACACCATTTTAATGTCATATTTGCTAGAAATTAAGAAATTAAAGCCAAATTCAATATTTAAGGGATAAATAGTTGATAAACGTTCTCCCACTGTTTTATTTAACAGACCATCCTGTTCTTTGTTTCTTCCCCCTCCACACACACACACATACACACACACATTATATATTATGACCAAAGGCCAAAAATCAATCCATTTACCCAAAATGAACAGTTAGTAGTAGATACTGCTCCTACATTTATGTCCTCTAGAAAGCCCAGTCTTCAAAAGACTAGTGGATTTTTAAGAACAGATTTAAGACCATTTTAGATCCAAAGTACATTGACATCCACATCCCTAAAATCTAGCAGATGTTATTTCCAGGCTATTCACATGTAGCTTGTCCAGAATGAAGGCAGCCATGTTTCTTCAAATTGAGGCAAAACAGAGAAAATATACTTAATAGTAATAGAAGATGCACAATGAAAACCAATCTCTTTTTGCTGCTTATTTTATATAAATTGACTTTTAAGTTTTCTTAAAAAAGAGACTCTAAAGCCAATAATGTCACCAATTTTATACCCTCTAAGAAAATGAGCTGTTTCTTTCAAAGCAAAGCTTTCTTCTTTCATTATTATTAAAGACTTCTTTGAAATAAAAAAGAAAAAATAAAAACATTTTTTTCCAGAATCTTCATTTTGTACTTAGTGTAATACAATTTATTACTTTATTTTTCTATTTTAGAAAAAATTTAGGCCTCAGTACTATTTGATAATATTTCAGATACCAAGTAATTTCAGCAGGATTCATAAATATGATTTTCTGAAATAAGTGGAAAGTATCACAAATTACCAACTCTTTTTTCAAGCATAAAATAGCTGAGATCTAGTTGTTATAATTAATTTTTCAATACCAATTCAAATTTAAACCTTGATAATTTTTTCACCAACATTTTAAATAGATTTTACTCCAGGTTTCAAATAAAAACAAACAGTACACTAATTACAATTAACAAACTGGTAACAAGTTTCATATTTCAATGTTATTTTTTTTCTTTATTATTTTTTATTTTCTTTAATTTTTCTGAAGTGAGAAGCAGGGAGGAAGAGAGACAGACTCTCGCATGAACTGGACCGGGATCCACCTGGCATACCCGCTAGGGGGTGATGCTCTGCCCATCTGGGGCATTGCTCTTTTGCAACTGGAGCCATTCTAGTGCCTGAGGTGGAGACCTTGGAGCCATCCTCAGTGTCTGGGTGAAATTTGCTCCAATGGAGGCTTGGCTGCGAGAGAGGAAGAAAGACAGAGAGGAAAGAGAGGGAGAAAGGTGGAAAAGCAGATGGGTACTTCTTCTATGTGCCCTGGCAGGGAATTGAACCCAGGAATTTACACGCTAGGCCAATGCTCACCCACTGAGCCAATCAGCCAAGGCTCAGTGTTATTTTTAATTCAACAATTATAATGTACTGCCAATAATTATTAATATGTATCTACTTATTCTTTATTAAATAAGTCTTAGTCAGTTCTCTAAAATAATAATATGCACTGGATTACCTTAGTGCTTCTGGCATAAACAGCACTTAAAACAGTGGTTCTTAACCTTTTTTGAGGAACTGAACCCACAAGTTTCATATGTGCATTCACCGAACCCTTCTTTAGTGATAAATAAAATATGATTTTTTTTCCTAATTCAAGACATAGGTATATGTTTTTTTACTGGCGCACAAAATGAGCCATGCATGAACATCACCTTGCTCAAAGAACAAAACCAACAAAGTGCATGAACTCCCAACAAATTACAGTATTACTTTATTCTGGCCTCCATGGCAGAGGCTTCTCTGAACCCCTGAGACTGACTCATCGAACCCCTAGGGTTTGATAAAACACAGGTTAAGAACCACTGACTTAGAATATACCAGCTCTTAATTACCTTTTAAATCTGTAATTTGAATGTCCAACAGCATTTATTTTATTTTATTTTATTGTGTTAACATAGATTCAAGTGCCCCACTTAATATAACACCCTCACCCTCACCCCCTTGTCTCTCATTACATCTCCTATGCCCCTCAGCCCAACTTCCTCCCCCTTTCCTTCTGGGATTTACTGTCCTGTTATCTGTATCTCTGTGTTATGTATATATAATTTCACTAATCCCTTCATCTTCTCTGATCCCAAACCTTCATCTCCCTTCCCTCTGACAGCTGTCCTTCTGCTCCCTTTTACCCTGCCTCTGCCTCTATTTCATTCCTCAGTTCACTTTGTTCATTATATTCCACATATAAGTGAGATCATATGGTATTTGTTTTTCTCTGCCTGGCTTATTTCACTTAGCATAATGCTCTCCAGGTCTATCCATGTCTTGCAAAGGGTAAGATATCCTTCTTTTTCACAGCCGCTGTATGGTCAAGGGCCACCACCATCACGGTGATGCAGGTGCAGGGTCCCATTGGAATTGGGCAGACAGTAAAGAAACAGTGGAGCCAAACAATGGCAGCTAATTCATTTATTAAAGTTTGCTCACACCAGCTGATGAGCAAACACACAGGGAAAACACTTCCCACTGGTTCCACATCCAAGAGAATCTTTTCTGGTTCCTCCTAGAATAAAGGGCCTCACCAGTCTCAGTAGGGCTTAAAGAGCCCCTCACCTCTGGTTCCCCAACAGTACAGTTTCTCTTTCTCTGCACATGGCTTCTTCCTCAGAAACCTAAAATTCTCTCTGCTCTATCCGCAAAACATGGCTTCTCTCTCTGCCTTTTCTTTTTTCTTCTCTTCTCTTATCCTTCTGTTCTTTTTTCAAAACTTTCTAGCATAAAAATTTCTTTCCCAGCAAACATTAACAATAGACCATTCCCAGGCAGGAAGGTCATTTGCAATTTCACAGATTACATATACCTGCCTGGCGCTGCCCAGCACCATTTTGTAACAATAAAAGTGAGCAAACTTAAAAATCATATTTTGTACAAGCTCATTTGTCTAACAGTTTTGTAGCATTGTATTGTGTATATGTACCACAGCTTTTTAATCCACTTGTCCACTGATGGACTTTGGGTTGTTTTCAGATTGTGGCTATTGTTAATGGGACCAACTTTTTTACAATGAAAAGTAGGACAAAAATAAATTGTAGGGCCAGTAGCCAAGGCCACCATCACAGCTGCCTGGCCAATGCAGGTTCACATTAGATTCGGAGAGTAGGTAATGAAACAACAGAGCCAAGAACTGGTGAGCCATCAGCTTTAATTCTAACTTGCAACTGGCGGGCAAGCTAAAACACACACTGGGCTCCAAAACCCACTCATTCAGTGCTCATAAAGCTACTGACTTATCTGAGTTTCCTAGAATCAAAGGTTTCTAGCTCACCAGACTTATTCATCTCTGTTCTCCATCTCCTCCTGCACAAACTCTGCACAAACTGGCTTCTTACTCAACACTCTACCATCTTGGCTGCTTCTCCTCTCCTCCACATGGCCTTAATCTGCTCTCCTCTCTAATATCTCTCTCAAGAGAGAGCAAGCTACTGGTCTGTCCCACTTTATAGTGTAGAAATCCAAATCCTTAATCCAATCTACAAAAAGAAAGTCTCTGATACAAAGTTACCCATCTGAGGCATAATGTGATTCCTCAGGAGAACGCACCACACCGCATCATCCAATCAGTCAAGGGTGTGGAGAAAAGCTTACTCTCAAAACTAAGCCATAGGCTATAAGAACCTGGCCTGCCCACAGCCCGTCCCACAAAACACATTAATATCAACGAACTTGCATGTGGGCAGCGCTATCTTTAACAAAGTGAGCATAATATATTTTATCTGCCCAACATAAATTGAAGAAAACAATATCATAAATAAAAGAAACATTTTATTCATTGCAATAATGTGTTACAATATGATAAATGCATAATAAAAACATTTGTAATATTTTATATTGTAATGACACTTATATTCCTATAAATTATTAATAATAATTGTAAGTAAAAGTACTGATATAGATACAAATATGTCACATCACATGCAATGGATCTACTCTTCATCGATTAGATAGGAACATTTACAGATTAGTCTTCCAATATCAAAAAGGAAGACATATAGGAGGACACTTTTCAAAGGAGGACAAAACTTAAAAAGAAGGACTGTCCTCTTTAAAGGAGGACAATTGGTCACTGTAAAGACAGTAGCCATGGACACCATTACAGCTGCCTGGGCCATGTAGGTTCGCATTTGATTCGGACAGATGGTAATGAAACAATGGAGCCAAGAACTGGTGAGCCATTAGCTTTAATCCTAGCTTGCACCCAGAGGGCCATAAATACACACAGTGGGAAAACACTTCCTTTTTCATTCAGGGCTTCCAAAGTTATTGACTCATCTGAGTATTTCTAGAATCAAAGGCCCACCAGCCTTATTCACCACTGTTCCCCATCTCCTTCTCTCTGCACAAACTCTGCACAAGCTGGCTTCTCTTTCAGCACTCCTTTGCTATCTTGGCTGCTTCTCCTCTCCTCCACATGGCCTTTCTCTGCTCTCCTCCAGCATGGTCTCCTCTACCCAATTTTATAGTGTAGAAATAAAAACATTTAATCCAATATACAAATAAGAAAGTCTCTGAGACAAAGTCACTTAGGGTAGGAAAGGCTTAGTCTTAAAATTAAGCCTTAGGCTATAACGGCCCTGCCTACTTACAGCCTGTCCCTCAAACCCAATGCAAACTATAAGCGAGCAAACATATATATCATATTTACTAACTTATTTGACCAACATTCCACCCCTTTTGCTTGCTTCACAATCTAAAGCACAGGTATTCCTGCACAAGGAAATTAGGCACATTACACAAATTACACAACGTCACAAATTATACTATTTCAACAATTACAAAGATACACTTCACCAGTCTCTGAGCACTTTCCCAAAAGTGCAAAATGTCCTCAGCCTTTTTTCTACCCATGAAAAAAGCTTCCTGGGGCAGGGAAAGGGCCTCCAGCAAAGCCGCTCCCCACCTCCATTAGGGTATTTCACATTGTCCAAAATCCATAAGTCCATTCAACAAAGGAACCAGTGTTCACTCCGGTCATAGTCTAGGAATCAGTTCACGCACATGGGGCCTCAGCCACGTTTCTCATCCCTGCTCTCCTGGCAGGTCTTACACTGCCCCAAAGAGAAATATGTGGCAATGGCATTCAGCATTTCTATCTCTGCTCTGGAGAGCATGATGGCATCCACCCCTATGTCCCAAAGTTGCAGACCTACTAGGGGCATAGTAGGTACTCCTTGCTGCTGAGCTCTCATCTTCTAGAGACTGTGAATCGCAACTCCAGACAGATTCTTCTCATCTTCCAATGAAGAACTGAAAATACCAGCTCCTGTTGTTGGGTGTGAGCCCCAGGCTGCCAGCACCTCAGCCCCAGCCTCCTGCCACAAATGGTTCTCCACAACATCTAGAACAGTGGTTCTTAACTTGGGTTCTATTGAACCTTAGGGGTTTGATGAGTCGGTCTCAGGGGTTCGGAGTAACCTCTGCCGCGGAGTCCAGAATAAAGTAATACCGTAATTTGTTGGGAGTTCATGCACTTTGTTGGTTTTGTTCTTTGAGCAAGGTAATGTTCATGCACAGCTCATTTTGTGCACCAGTAAAAAAAACATATACCTATGTCTTGAATTTGGAAAAAAATCATATTTTATTTATCACAGAAGAAGGGTTCAGTGAATGCACATATGAAACTGGTGTTCGGTATCTCAGAAAAAATTAAGAACCACTGATCTAGAACAATCTGCAACTAATGAACCAGTGATTCCTTCTCCAGCAGCTGCTCCATTTTCAAGAGAATCTCATGAACCTGGTCGGCCTCCTCTGGTGCTTGCTCCAGCTCCAGGGTTGGAATCTCTATCCCACATTTGCTCCAGCTCTTTCCACTTTTTGGTTTGCAGATCCCAAGCAGCCTCTTCCACAGAACTCTCAGTTTCCTCACATATGGTTGTAAAATTCAGTCAGCCTACAATCCCCAAAAGGACAGCCATGAGGGACCCTAACAGCAGTCAGTCCTCTACTTCACCGCTCATAGGTGGTAGCAGCTCCATACCAAACTGATTCAAATGCTGCCACAGAATATGCTAAATGTAAAGCCAATAGCCATAGCCACCATCAGAGCTGCCTGGCCCAGGCAAGTTTGCATTTGATTTGGACAGATGGTAATGAAACAATGGAGCCAAGAACTGTTGAGCCATTAGCTTTAATCCTAGCTTGCACCCAGCAGGCAAGAAATACACATAATGGAAAAACACTTTCCTTTCCATTCAGGGCTCCCAAAACTACTGACTTTTCCGAGTTTCCTAGAATCAAAGGTTTGTACCTCACCAGCCTTATTCACCTCTGTTCCCCATCTCCTCTGTGCACAAACTGGAGTCTTCTTCAGCACTCTGCCATCTTAGATGCTTCTCCTCTCCTCCATGTGGCCTTTTTTTGCTCTCCTCCAGCACAGACTCCTCTGCCTCATTTTATAGTGTAGAAATCAAAACCTTTAGTCCAATATACAAACAAAGAAGTCTCGGGTACAAAGTCACTTAGGGTGGGAAAGGCTTAGTCTTAAAACTAAGTCTTAGGCTATAATGACCCTATCTGCTTACAGCCTGTACCCCACACCCACTGTAAACTATAAGTGAGCAAACATATATATCATAATTACAAACTTATTTGACCAACAACATGGTAATAAAATACTATTCTTGTTTTTTTACATCATATGGAAACAATTCCAGTTAGACCAAAAAGAGAAGAAAATTGGCCAAATCAAAATACTATAAATAAAGTTCATCTTTTGTACCCCAGAACAGACATGTTCAAAAAAATAAATAAAGCTGAAGGACAACCTTTTCTCACTCCTACAAGAACCCCACCCAAAACACTGTAGTTCTGAGCCTTATGTTTTTCTAAAATATTAATACCAGCACTTTAAGGTACATAAATCTGTACCAGGTACTGTTGGAAGACTCACAAAACAGAGGAAATGCTCTAAGGTATTTAGCAGCTGCCCACCCATTTCTTACCCTCCACTCTAGTATCTTGTAAAAGCTTCCATTAAATGTTTTTCTTATGCTAATAAAGCCATACCACCTAGTGTGCTAACACTAGCAGCATTAGACCAATACAGTGAAAATAAGAAACCTACAGGAAGAAACAAAGCAGCTGACAGGACGCTTTGTCCTCTCCTTGTGTTTGTAAAAAAATGGTTGAATTTAACAGTCAAATTAACCTTCATTAACAAAAATTTAACAAAGGTTTCCCAAGACACCAAAATAAAACCTGACCTTTCCAGTGAAAGGGCAACGAGAAGATTCTCCCATGTTTTGGTGTTTAATGAGTTCAAACACTTGTAATAAAGGGAAAAAAAATGTTAGAAGTATATTATAAGAACAAGCTTTAGAGTTTATGAAACAGTCACACCAAGCTTCTTCAGCACATGGACACCCTTTTCTTGGTATGCCCAGAGAATCACCCAGAAGTTGTCTTTGTTTTTCATATCCACTAGAACTGCACTACCCAAGAACACCATGTGCTTTCTGTGGGGTGGTTGTTTGATGCTGTTCTTAAACTTAGAAAGTTTTTCCACATCTCTCTTTAAAATTCGCTTTAGGTACAGCTGTTTTAGTTCTCCTTCCAACTGTGATGGCAGCCCAGGTTACATAGTAGACACTACAGAAAGCATAATGTCCTTATAGAATTCAGATCTGATATTAATGTTGGCTGCGTGGATTGTGCTGTTTTTCACTAGGTAGTTCTAACATTGAGCATAATTCACTTGCCTCATCACCAACCCTAAGATCCATGATTTCACTGTTTCCCAATTTGGTGGTTGTGTTGTAAAGTTCTGCCAAGTTTATGTAGAGACATCAAGTCCAAATAAAATTTTAAGGAGTTTTATTAAAAGAGGAGATTTATTAAAATGCTGGCTGCATATGACAAACATGGGGCATAGCTAACTATAAAGCAGTATCCACAACCACCATCACAGCCACCTGGCCAATGCAGGTTAACATTTGATTCAGAAAGATAGTAATGAAACAATGGAGCCAAGAACTGGTGAGTCATTAGCTTTAATCCTAGCTTGCACCCAGCAGGCAAGAAATACACATAGTGGGAAAACATTTCCCTTTCCACTCAGGGCTCCCAAAGCCACTGACTTATCTTAGTTTTCTGGAATCAAAGGTTTCTACCTCACCAGCCTCATTCACCTCTGTTCCCCATCTCCTTCTCTCTGCACAAACTGGCTTCTCCTTTAGCACTCCACCATCTTTTTCTTTTTTTACAGAGACAGAGAGAGAGAGAGAGAATCAGAGAGAGGAATAGACAGGGGCAGACAGACAGTAATAGAGAGAGGTGAGAAGCATCAATCATTAGTTTTTGTTGCCATTGCATCCTTAGTTGTTTATTGATTGCTTTCTCACATGTGCCTTGACTACGGGCCTTCAGCAGACCAAGCAACCCCTTGCTGAGCCAGCGACCTTGGGTCCAAGCTGATGAGCTTTTTGCTCAAGCCAGTTGGGCCCATGCTCAAGCTGACGAGCTTGGGGTCTTGAATCTGGGTCTTCCGCACCCCTGTTCGACACTCTATCCACTGCGCCACTGCCTGGTCAGGTGCACTCCACCATCTAAACTGCTTCTCCTCTGCCCCACTTGGCCTTTCTCTGCTCTCCTTCTGCATGTGCTCCTCTGCTTGATTATATAGTGTAGAAATCAAAACCTTTAATCTAATATACAAACAAGGAAGTCTCTGATACAAAGTCATTTAGGGTGGGAAAGGCTTAATCTTAAAACTAAGCCTTAAGCTATAATGACCCTTCCTGCTTATAGCCAGTCCCCCACACCCAATGCAAACTATAATTGAGCAAAACATATATATCATATTTACAAAATTATTTGACCAACATTCCACCTCTTTTGCTCACTTCATAACCAAAAACACAGGTATTTCTGCACAAGAAAATTAGGCACATTATATAAATTACAACAACCTGACAAACCATACAATTTCAACAATTAAAAAGATACATTTCAACAGTCTCTGAGTGCTTTACCAAAAGCTCAAAATGTCCTCAGACTTCTTTCTAGCCATAGAAAATCTTCCCAAGGCAAGGGGAGGGCCTCTATCAAAGCAGCCCCCCACCCCCATCAGGATATTTTACTTTGTCTAAAATCTATAAGTCCATCCAACAAAGGGGCCAGTGCCTATTCTGGTCGTAGTCCAGAAATCACACACATTGGGCCTCAGCTACCCTCTCATCCTTGCCGTCCTGGCAGGTCTTACATTGTCCCAAAGAGAAGTACGTGGCAATGGCAAGAAATACACACAGTGGGAAAACACTTCCCTTTCCAATCAGGGCTCCCAAAGCCACTGAATTATCTGAGTTTCCTAGAAGCAAAGGTATCTACCTCACCAGCCTTATTCACCTCTGTTCCCCATCTCCTTCTCTCTGCACAAACTCTGCATAAACTGGCTTCTTCTTCAGCACTCCACCATCTTGGCTGCTTCTCCTCTCTTCCATGTGGTCTTTCTCTGCTCTCCTCTCTAATGCTAATCTCAGAAAGTAAGAGAGAGCAAGCTCCTGGTCTGCCCCATTTTATAGTTTAGAAATCCAAACCTTTAATCCAATGTACAAACAAGGAAGTCTCTGAGATAAAGTCACTTAGGGTAGGAAAGGTTTAGTCTTAAAAGTAAACCTTAGGCTATAATGACCCTGCCTGCTTACAGCCTGTCCCCCACACCCAGTGCAAACTATAAGCGAGCAAACATATATATCATATTTACAAATTTATTTGACCGACACAGTGCATATGAAGTTATGTTCTACTATATTGTTAGATAGAACAAGGGTCTTAGGTCTGGGTGGTTCTGACAATGCTATTCTTTCTAAATGTTAATATGTAGTGCAGCTTAATGGGATGAGCTTGATAGGGAACCTAACCAGATAAGTTTAACCAACTGCTAAGAAGGTAGCATGTAATTAACTGTATTGTGTAAATAAGTACTGGCTAAGTCTCCCTTCTTGGAGAGGGAGCTTTGGGTATGAATCCCCTGTCTCCTTTATTTGCTGCAAGTAACTAAATCTACCCAATGAAAAACACATCTTCTTCTTGAATAGAATACTTTAAGCAACGACCCCCATGAGTTCAGTAACAATACTATAGTCGATTAAGTGTGTAGTAGCATTATGTCCCCCCCAAAATGTACATAGCTTAATTAAAAAATACTTTCACTGAAAACTTTAAATTTGTGCAAAAATTCAAAATTTTGTTTGAAAGTTTTTTAAAACTTTTGCTAAAAAATGTTTGTAAATTTGTAAAAAAAGAAAATTGCTGAAAAAATGCTTACCATCATCTGAATCTTAGGTTAGTTAGTGTAATCGTGTTGGTAGAGGGGCTTGCGTCGACACTGATGGCTGCTGACTACTCAGGGTGGTGGTTGCTGAAAGTTGAGAGAGTTGTGAAAAGATCTTAGAATAAGACACCAATGAAGTATGCTGCATGGATTGACTACTCATTTCATGAACAATTTCTCTATAGCATGCAATGCTATTTGATAGCATTTTAAACACAGTACAACTTCTTTCAATGCTGTGGTTAGTTTGATCTTCTATCCAGACCACTGACATTTTCTCTGTATTAACAATAAAGCTGATTTTCTTTCTTATCATTTATATATTCACAGGAGCAGCACTTCTAATTTCCTTCAACTTTTCTTTTGCATTCACAACTTGGCTAATTGGCATAAGAGACCTAGTTTTTAGCCTTTCTCGGCTTTTGACATGCCTTCCACACTCAACCTAATTATTTCTAGCTTTAAAAAAAATGTTTAAACATTTTTAAATTTTTATTTATCTTTAGTCAGTGGAGAGAGAGAGAGAGAGAGAGAGAGAGAGAACTGGAAGAGGAGCAGGAAGCACCAAGTCCCATTTGTGCCTTGACCAAGCAAGCCCAGGGTTTTAAACTGGTGACTTCAGAATTCCAGGTTGATGCTTTATGCACTGCACCACCACAGCTTAGGCTATTTAAAATTTTTTATTGAATTTATTGGGGTGGCATTGGTTAATAAATTATATAGGTTTCAGGTGTACAATTATATAATAGTACACATTTGTGTATTGTAGTATGTTTTTACCACCCCAAGTCAAGTCTCCTTCCATCATCATTTATTCCTCCTTTACCCTCTTCTATCCAATTTAGCTTTTGATTTAAAGTAAGAAACATGTGGTTTTTTCTTTCACTTAACAAAAAAGCATAATCCATCTGTATGTCCTCTAGAAGAAATTAATCTTGGATCCAAAGACTTAAATAGGTTAAAAAGTGAAAGGATGGAAAAAGACATTCCATGCAAATAGCAAACAAAAGACAGCAGGGAAGCCTATGCTAATATCAGACCAAACTGACTTTAAAAAAATTGTTACAAGAGACAAAGGACATTTTTATAAGAAACAAATATTCATTCGGCACCTATTATCTGACATCACTCTGCTGGGTGATGGGATACAATGATAATGATAAAATAGATATAATCCCTGTCTTCTTAGAATTTATCATCTAGCATAAAAATCAGCTATTAAACAAACAAACCACACAAAATTAAAAGGGTAATGTTTGCCCTGGCAGGATAGCTCTGTTGGTCAGAACATCCTTCTGAAATGCTGAGGCTGCTGGTTCAATTCCCTATTTAGGACACATGTAGAAACAAATCGAAGTTCCTGTCTCTGTGTCTCTCCTTCTCCCCCCTTTCCTCTCTCTCTAAAACATAAATAAATAAAAATAGTTTTTTTTAAAAAAATAAATAAAAGCCTGACCAGGCGGTGATGCAATGGATAGAGCGTCGGACTGGACTGGGATGCAGAAGACCCAGGTTCGAGACCCCGAGCTCAACAGCTTGAGCACGGGCCCATCTGGCTTGAGCAAATGCTTGCCAGCTTGGACCCAAGGTCGCTGGCTCCAGCAAGGGGTTGCTCAGTCTGCTGAAGGCCTGCGATTGAGGCATATGTGAGAAAGCAATCAATGAACAACTAAGGTATTGTGATGGCAACAAAAAACTAATAAATGATGCTTCTCACCTCTCTCCATTCCTGTCTGTCTGTCACTATCTATCCCTCTCTCTGTCCCTGTAAAAAAATAAAATAAAATAAATAAATATAAATAAAAGGGTAATGTTTAATGACAGCACATAACTTGATCTACACTGAAGGTAAAGACAGTACCTCTGAGGAAGTGTTTTTATTTTTAATTTGTTATTTTTTATTTTTCAAATACCGTTGACGTATAATATTATAATAGTTTCAAGTGTACACCCAAGTGATTAGACATTATATAACTTATTAAGTCATCATCTTTATAAATCTAGTACCCAACTGACACCATATATAGCTTTTAGAATATTCTTGGCCTTGCCAGTTGGCTCACTGGATCGAGTGTTGGCCTGGCATGCAGACATATTAGGTTCGATCCCCAGTCAGGGCACACATGAGAAACAATGATCTGCTATTCCCCTCCCTTTCCCTCTTCTCTCTCTTTTCATCTCCCGCAGTGGCTCAGTTGGTCCAAGTGTCAGGCTCAAGTGCTAAGGATAGCTCGGTTGATTCGAGCATTGGCCCCAAATGGGGATTGCTAGGTGCATCTGGGTCTAGGTGCATGCAGGAGTTTTTCTATCTCCCTTCCTCTCACTTAAAAAAAAAAAAAAAAAAAAAAGGAAAATTATTGATTTTCCCCGGCTGGATAGCTTGGTTAGTTAAAGCTTCACTCCAAAGCACAGATATTGCCAGTTTGATCCCCAGTCAGGACACATACAGGATTGGATTGATGTTCTTGTCTCTCTCGCTCTCCTTTTATCTCTCTCTAAAATCAATAAATAAAATTTAAAAAATAAAGACTCCAAGATGGTGATGGATTAGGCGGACATTCCATCTGCCATCTCCCAGGACCAAATTGGATTACAACTTAATTTAAGAACAATCATCTTGAAAAACCAACTTTGGACTAAATGAATAGGAGTCTATAACCAAGGATCACTTAAGAAGCCACACCGAGACTGGTAGGAAGGGTAGAGATGCGAAAAGGGCTGCCCTGCTCCCAGGAACGAGCAGCTACTGGGCTGGAGTGGGACTCTCACTGCAGAGAGGGTTGCCCTGAGACGTGTGGGTGCTTAGCCCCAGGTCTGGAACCCCAGAACCTAGAAGAGGCGCCACACAGCATTTGGAGGTGAAAAGAGTTGGGTTTCCGTCTGCAAGAAAGAGATGAAGCTCTCAGAGGATCTATCTTAAAGGACTGTGCAGAAAATCTTGTTCACAGCCACTTACCCAGAACTCCAGTGGAGGAAGAGCTAAGAAGAAGGAAGTTGCACAAGGAGAGTGTAAAGTTGGAGGCCTACAGAGAGACACTGTGGGGGATGACCATTGGAACCACTGTGCTGAGTAATTTTCCAGTACTGCTATCGCCATCTTTCTTGGATGCATCAGTCCCCTCTGAGCATGTCAGCCTGGGAAAAAACAACACCTCCACCCTTGCGAATCTCTCCTACCCCGATCATGGAGACAGCATTGTTCTGGGAGGCCAGGAAGCCAGGGATGCGTCAGTGAATCTGTTTTTTGGTGTTGAGGCCGAAGCTCCCCCAACACTCTCCTGAGTCTAGGACTGGAAATTCTGCCTCACAGGAAACTCAGAAGAAACTGTCCAGGGTGCAGCAGACCTCTGGGTTTCAGAGGCCACACCCACCAGACTCCTTGGGCCACACCCCACTGAGGTCTGGAAAAAAAGTCTGGACAGACTGACACCTGGGGCTGAGCAGTGGAGCCACATCCACCACCCTTCCTAATCCCTGAATTGCTGCAGGCTCTAGATAGAACCTAGCACAGGGTTTTTCAGTAGCCAAGCTCAACAAGAGACTGTAAGAGGTAGGACTCAGGGAAACTTGGCCTTTTAAGTGGACCTTTCCCCAGACTCAGTGTGGGTAAAGCCAGGCTTGGTGTGCAGCTTGGTATTTCCATGTGCACTTGGGCCCAACAGAGGCAGCCACAAACTCTGGATTGCTTGTAGCTCCAAGAAGGTTGCTTAAGGCCAGTCACGGAAAGTGCCTCCCAGTGGTCTGTGCTGGGCTCCTGCTAAGGATGCTCAGGGCTGGCAAATCCAGTGGCCAGCTGAGGAGAGCATTGATTCAGGACCTAACAACCCTTGCTAGAGTGGTATCCTAAGGAAGGGCTCCTCACACATGGCCCAGCTAAGTCAAGTTGCACTCTTTGTGATCAGCACCAGCACAGCAGCTTATGTGCATTGGATAGGGTGGAGCTTTACATTTAGCTGGCCTGGGCACTAGATATCCTCCTGTGTTGGGCTAGATTCCACAGGGGGAAGGGAGAGAGGCTTGGAGTATGAACATTTAATGTGTGAGTACTTGTGAGCCTCTTGTTGGATCTGGTCAAGGGGTTTAGCCACTTTCTCAGGGGCCACAGTCAACCCGAGAAGAAGATACTCTCAGTCTTCTTCCCTGAGACCAGGGTCTCACCAGCTGTAAGGACTTCTGCAGAGGGGACTGTTGGCCCCACATGATATAAACCTGTTGGTCACCTTGTGGGGGAGAAATAAAATTTTTGTATCCAGCAGAGACTGAGGGATTAGGCTCTGAAGTAGGGGCCACATTCCCCATACTGAACTACTGACCAAGAGATCCCTGAAGTATGGAGTCCCACTAAAATTGTACTCCCAACTTCAGCTGCCCTAACCCACCAAGCAGGCAACCTGTAGAGGGGTTGGTTGGGTGAGGCAAGTCTGTGGCCACACAACAGTCTTTTGTTAAATTAATACTAGCTTGCACCTGGCGGGCAAGAAATACAGTGGGAAAACACTTCTCTTTCCATTCAGGGCTCCCAAAGCCACTGACTTATCTGAGTTTCCTAAAATCAAAGTTTTCTACCTCACCAGCCTTATTCACCTCTGTTCCCCATCTCCTTCTCTCTGCACAAACTCTGCACAAATTGGCTTCTCCTTCACCACTCCACCATCTTGGCTGCTTTTTTTCTCCCCCATGTGGCCTTTCTTTGCTCTCCTTTCTCTTTTCTCCTTCTGCACGGGCTCCTCTGCCTCATTTTATAGTGTAGAAATCAAAACCTTTAATCCAATATACAGACAAGAAGTCTCTGGTACAAAGTCACTAAGGGTGACACTAGGCTATAATGACCCTGCCTGCTTACAGCCTGTCCCCCACACCCAATGCAAACTATAAGTGAGCAAACATATGTATCATATTTACAAACTTATTTGACCAACACTGACCCAAATCGTGCCGTCCGGAATATAGCCCTGAGGCAGGTTATATACCTTTGGTTACACACACGTTGGCAGGGAAAAGAAGGAGGAGTGGAAGATGACACAATCATTAGCAAGCCTATAACATTTATTTATAGGATTTATAAGAAAACATTTCTACACCTTAAAACTTATAAGGTAACGCGATAGTGAAAAATGTTATTCTACATATTAAAAGACATTTCCAAATCTTTTAGTGTTTATCTGCTATTCCTTTGTCTATACATTAACTATAGGCCTTCCAGAGAGTGAGGGGAAGCCTATATGGTGCCAGGGGCTAGGCTTTTGTGACTGGCCCATTAAAGAAGAAAGAAAGGGAAAGGAAAGGCTTTGCCCAATCTCTCTTCACCACCACCCCTAGGTATTTATTCTCTTTCTCATAGGTAGGGGGGGGGGAGAGTCCAAGTTTCCTTTCCACTTCTACTCAAAACCCAGCACAAAGTCTCTGTATTTATAACTCAGTGTTGTCATCCATCCTGAGTTGGTGCAAATCACACACAAGTATAAAAATCATGTTTACAAAATCTTTCTGTATGCTTATTCCAAATTATAAAATGCCCTTTAAGCTTCCTAGTAAAGGGGGTTTCCTACACATTATGTCTCTGCAAGCCAGAAAAATTTCACATTCCTTTTTTCTCATTTTCCACAGAAAGGAGAAGACAAGAATCCTGACTTTTCTCCTAAAATATCAATATTAATTTTTCAATTCTTTGGTACCTTACCACAGTTGATCTTTCAACCACATAGGTCTTTCAACCAAAGCTGGGAAGATGTGTTCTCGAAGGTGAGAACCTGCACATCCACACTGCACAAATCTGATGCTGTTGTTGCACACCACCACTGTCCTGCCCTGGCTGTCCATCCTCCATGAGGAAAAGAGCCACTGATACCACTGAACAACCTACAGACACCACCTACCGAGATTTATTCAAACTCTTGAGTACATCTATAGTTTTTTCCTTCTTGTTCTTGAGTAATATGGATGTACTATTGTTTTTGATTTAGCACTTCATTTAATAATGTCTAAGGTGTTTATAGTGTTTGCCTATTATGAATAAACTTCTATAAATATTTGTGTAAAGATTTTTGTGTGAACATAAGCTTTTATTTCTCTGGGATATATGCAAGATTGAAAACTGCAGGACTGTATAATAATGGTGTGCTTAGTTTTATAAGAAACAGACAAACATTCCAGAGCATCTGTGCCACATTCCTATCAGCAGTGTGCACAGACGATCTAGTTTTTCCATATTTTTGCCAGCCTGTGGTATTTTCACTATATTTTATTTTAGCCATTCTGATAGGTGTAAATTGATTTCTCATAATGCTTTCATTTTGCATGTCTCTAATGGCTAATGATATTAAATATATTTTTACATATTTATTTGCCATGCCTATACACACATCAGTAAAATGCCAGTATATGCCCTTTGCTCTTTTTTTCCCATTATTATTTATTTTCTATTTGTTTCTTGTGTTCTAAATTTTTGTGTTCTTTTTCTTGCTTGCCTTGAAATTACATAAACAGTTTTTAGGATTCCATGCTAAATGAATTGCAGTATATGTCTAAAATTCTTTTCTTATTAATCTAAAAGGAAATCATCAACTTGTTTCACTTATTCATTTCATTTAGTTGTGCACTCATTGCTTATTGATTGCTTCTCCTACATGCCCTGACCCAGGAACTAAATTCATGACCCTAGCACACCTAGACAACACTCTATCCACTGAGCAACCTGACCAGGGCTTGTATTGCAATATATTTAAAAATTACTATATTGTGTTGTATAGCTTTCTTAGTGAATAGATATATATTATATGTGTATATTATACACACATTATATATAAAAGTTATATGTAGATGTACATTTATACATATGCATACTTAAGACAGCCTATTGCTATAATTTTGTCATGTAATATAGTCTATTATATTTACTCATATTTATACTCCTTTTGTTCTTTCTTTTCTGATCCTCTAAGAATTTATTTTTTATCATTTTGCTTCTGCTTGGAGAAATTCATTTAGCTATTATTTTAGCCATTTGTTTGCTGAATACAAATTCTTTGAGAAACTGAATATCCAAACACACAACAGTCACACCGTATTTGAAGACAGGATGCCAACCCACAAACTGCAGAGACCAGTATGGAAAGCCAGATCACTGTTTACAGCAACGAGTCCAAGAAGCCAAACCACTATAGCAGTCAGCCCCAAAGTCAGAACTTGATCAACAACTGGCAGCTTATTTTTTGTCCCTATTTCCAAGGTAAGCAGTGAAAGTCAAATTTGACCTAACTAAACCCTTAAAATGCTTACTAATAGTTGGCTCGCTTTCAGCTTTCCCAATTCAACAGCTTCTAATCAGGGCATACCTCGAGGTTTTTCTTTCTCTTATTATAAAGTTTTCCATTTCCTCTGCTTGCCTTGGGGTCTCTGCTAAATATGGTGTCTGATTCCATTGCTACAGCAAGTGTTAAACAAATAGCCTTTGCGTGTTTTTATTTGGGTAATCTTCATTTATTTAAATAATGTCATTCCTGGAGAATGACCTTGAAAAATGCGCCTCCTGCATGGCTTCAGATGAGTTATTGGCTGTAATGTGAATAAATGCTCTCCCAAGATAATGTTATTTCTCTGGATTCTTCCAAGATTACTTGTCTTTAGTTTCAGAAGTTTAACTTTTCTTTGTCTAAATTATTTAATTAGATTTATATTATTTGTATTTTTCTCATATTCTTGAATCTGGAGATATATATTTCACCAAATTTGGGAAGCTCAGCTATTATTTCAGCCACTTTACATTTCCTCTCCTTTATGACTCTGATAATATAAAAGTTGATATTTTTGAACTACAAGTCCTAGGGGCTCTATTTTTTTTTAAAAAAAATTCTTTATTCTCTATCATGTTCCCATCGAGTAAATTCTTTTAGGCACTTGTTCTGGTGTGATTCTCCTTGGAAGTGTTCTCCCTCCTGCCCCACCACTGACTGATACCTTAACATGAAGAAAAGGATTCTCAGGCCCAGAGGAGAAACAAAGCTCTCTCTTTGACCATGTACAGTTATGGAGACTCTCAACTGACTCACCTTGTCAGTACTGCTGGAATCACCTAATATAATTGTGACCACTCATTTTGATACTGGGAAGAAAAAACCTACCTCGGCCACCTTCTTTTGTCAAGTGTGTACATTTCCTGGAGAAGCCTACCTGGACTACCTTCTGCTATTGGGTGAGGGCTTATAAAACTCTCTTCTGTTTAAGGTGACTAATCATACTCCTTTAGGGAGGACAGTCCTTCTTTTGTAAGTTCCATTTCCCCCTTAAAAAATGTCCTCCTTTTTGACATTGGAAGACTAATCTCTAAATGTCCATATTCCATTGATGCAGACTCCATCCATTGCATGTAATGTGATGTATTTGTATTTGTATTTGACATGACGATTCATCAAGAATCAGTACAGTGAGGCGAGATGCGATTATGAGATGCATGCGCTCCACAGGGGAGTCCTTGAGAGAGCGCACAATATACCGAACAGGCAAATGGCTTTGTGTACTTTTTACTGAAACACGACATGGCACATATGACATTTTAGAGTCACTATTATTTCTTTCTCAGTGAATATTCAACCATAGACAGGTAAGCACAATTCATGTTTTATTAATTCATTATCTATTTAATAATTTCCAAAAGTGTATAATTTTATTTACAAGTATTTTCTCAAAATTTGAGTTTTAAAGTGGAAATCTAAACTCAAACTATATCTATTTATAACACATTTTGATTAAATAGTTTTACAAAACAGATGTTTTTTTAATTAGAAAATAATAAGTACACCCAAATATCACTCCGAATTAGTGGTTTTGTTTGATACTTAGTTTTGTTAGGTTCCAGAAAATTTGCCTACCATGATGTATCATTTTCAGTTTCTAATGTTCTTGCATTGTTCATGTAGCTCTTTTATTTTATTTTTAATTTTAAATTTCATTTAAGGAATGAAAAAATAAAAAAAAATAGAAAATGCGATTTCAATGACAAAAAGAAAAAGAAATTTTCATACCTTATATCAAAGAAAGATACCATTGTTTTCTACAATATTTGCAGCAGAGAATTTTTTATTGCAGTTGGGGGCAGAGCAGACATAATGAAGCACTTGACCACCAACAAACATAAGCAATCATTAGATGCATCAGCTTCCAGTTGTAAACTAATAAGTATTTTTAAAAACTTCAAATTATTCAGAAGATGGAAACAGTTGGCTGCAATGGAGGGAACATTTTCATTTCATACCATAATTTACAGTCAAACTTTTTATAGTATGTATTGTACAACTAAATTATTGAAAAGTTTCACGATGCAAAATATTTATGTGCCAGGACAAAATGTGAGTCCATTTTGAAATCAGTATTTAAAAATTACTGTGACAAAATACTTGACTTGGAAACTGCAGCATTTGTACTGATTTTATCTGATGCATCAAATCATAGTGAAATTAAATTGTATCCAATAATACTAAGGTATTTTAATGTTACCAACTGCATTCAAGTAAAAATTTTAAATTTAGAATTCATTGAGGGAGAAACTTCTGAAATTTTGTCAAACCATCTATACAGAGTAATAAAACAGTTTGAAATCCAAAATTGTTGCACTAACGGCTGATAATACAAATACAAATTTTGGTAGGTGAAGACACAAAGGGGTGAATAATGTGTATGTAAAATTACAAGAGTTACTCCAAAATAATACTAGGGATAGGTTGTAATGCACATTAACACAGCATCATGTGCCATGCCAATTGATGTAGAAGTAATAATAACTACAATTTATTTGCATTTTAGACATTTTACCATTTTTGTTGCTACTTTAAAACAATATGTTGAATACAAAAATCTTTTAGGATATTTAAATGTTAGATGGCTTGCTCTAACACCAGCTGTATAGAGCATGTTCTACAATTATTTGGGCCTCTCTGTTCATATTTTTTAAGTTTAGACAAATGTCCTAAAATCCTGGAATCGTTTTCAATAATAAAATATCTAAGATATTAATGTATTTTGCACATAATCAAGCATATATTATTCACAAAATGATTCAAAAGATTGAAGGTGAACACATTTCAGCTACGGAAGTTACTCTTATTTTTAATGACTTTATCCTTCAATATAAATCTTGTTTTAAAGAAAAATTTTTTCCTTTAATTATATAAAAAAAATTGTCAGACTTAGGAATCAAATTCAGGCATAACAGAAAAGTTTATCAAAGAAGTGCAGAATTTTTACCAGACATATTTTCAATATATTGGAGAATGGTCTGAAACAAACATCACCAGAAATAACAGTTGTCAATGGTGTTCTTTTAACTTCATCACAATTATACTGGACAGATATTAAATCTTGTCTTAAGTTTTTATCTAAAGAAATGCCAGACATCAACAGAGATAATTGTCTCTTTGAAGAAATTAGAAGACTGAATGTACATTTAAATTCTAAAAAACTAATACAATGGGAAAATGAACACGTCAAAATTAATAAAAGATGGGTGGAAATATTCAGCCATTTCAAAAATGAACATATTCCATGTGAAAATTTATTTATTCTTGTTCAGTTTACACTGTGCTGCTCTGGAACTAATGCAGCAGTTGAAAGAGTTTTTTCAATTGCTAATAATTTTTGGACAAGTGAGAAATCAAGATTGAATGTTATTACTTTAGCTGAAGCACTTGCCATAAAATTCAATATGTCTTATTCAGATATTTACAATATATTGTTACAAGATAATACATTGACAAAAAATATTCACTTAATGAAAAATATTCACTTTTTTCTTACAATTCTTGTTAAAAATTAATAGGCATGTAAGCATAATTACAATATAAAATATTATAAATGTTTTATTATGCATTTATCATATTATAGTATATTATTGTTGCAATGAATAAAATGTTTATTTATGATGTTGTTTTCTTCAATTTATTGTTGTTCTCCTTTTCATTGTAAAAATGTTGGTCACCTTAGTTATGTAGTTTATCTAGCCTGGGATCCATGAGCCACTGATTCCCTTTCCATCTTTCAGAGAACTCCTTGTTTGCCTTTGTATTAGTTTCAGGGATTATAATTATATGTACTTAGTTGGAAGGAGCAGGGAGAGAGTTTATTCCATCTTCTTCATCATTTTCATTTTAGAAAGTTATTTTTGTGAATCATAGGCTAACTTTTTATTCCAGCTCTTTAATGATTTTGCTTTACTGTCTTAATTTGTCTT